>BSBN01000238.1:8868890-10075280 GCA_027924645.1 Cunninghamia lanceolata | reverse complement strand
GAGCTGCAGAGAGGCCGAGGCAGCGGAGGAGGATAGACAGGGCTGGGCAGGCAGTGCCAGGACAGGGGGAGGGACAGCAGCAGGCACAGATACCACCACCCCAGCAGGTACCACAGCAGCAGGTGCCACAGTAGCAGGGGCTAGGACAGGCAGGGGCAGCACAGGGGCCAGTGCAGGGTGAGGCACACGACAGGACCATAGCCAGCCTGAGGGGACAGGTGCGGGAGCTGCAGGCACAGCTGAGGAGAGTGGAGAGGATGCGAGATACAGATGCAGCAGTGATCGCCGGTTTGACTCGCGAGCGAGACATGGCAGATGCCCGGGTACGTTTGATCCGAGTAGAGAGGGACACAGCAGTAGCTGCCATGGGCACAGATGCAGCGAGTACCTTTTTGGTTGGGCAGGTGCAGCAGGCACAGACACAGGTAGGCCAGTTGCAGACGCAGTTGGCACAGGCACAGACAGACCTAGCCAGAGCACAGCAGCAGGTACAGTACTACCGAGGTCTATATCATGGTGCCGTGTCGGCGAGCCAGAGGGCAGGCAGTTTCAGGACTCAGTCTGGGGTGGCCCACAGAGCAGGTCCATCTCAGTCAGGGGCATCTGTCATGGGACCTCAGCAGTCAGGAGCCGGCAGTGGTGGCTCACAGCCGCAGGGGTAGTCAGAGACCAGATTTTGCACTTTTTGGGACATGTATCACCGTCTATTTAGACGTATATTGTATATGACACTTTGATTTTGAGAGAGATGGCGATATTGTACATTTGGACCTCTTTTATATATATGATGATGCAGCCTTGTGTACCTATTGCGTGCGTTATGAGATGATGATTGTACTTCTATTGTATGATGTGATTCTATTGTATAGTTAGATGGTCTATCTGATGCTATATGAGATACATTTTGATATGCTGCTATATGATTTCTATATGATCTAATGTGACAAATGAATGCAAAATGTGATATGATATCTATGTGATGATGCAAATGTATGTATAAGAAACATGATTTCTATGTTATGATGTAACTGTATACGTGATGTCTATATGATCTAATGCAAATGTATGTATATGGAACATGCTTTCGATGTTATGATGCTGTATAGATAAATGATATGTTATTGGATATTTATATGATGTGATGCTTTGAATGTATGCATTTGTAACATGAGTACTATGGGGTGATGTAACTATATGTGTGATGCACTTAGCTATGTTGTTTGATTTTCTGGGCTTTTTGCAAATATATTGGTGACCTAATGCATTGGATGATGTATTCTACTAACCTAATCATGTGCATGACTAGTTTCTACGAATGATATGATATGCTTTTATATGCTTTGTTTTTGTGATGTCCAAATGTACTATATCGACACAAGAATGACATGATGGAAGAATGGTTACGAAAGAATGACTTGGGAACTTTTCTTGACATCGTTACTCTGCATAGTTTGGATAATGAGGATTGTATGGGATATGGATGCATGGATGTGTATATGGGTATAGGATGGATGCTTTGCTTTTAGATTGCTTTATTTCATCATTGGGCAATTTGTTTTTGGTACTTTTCTGAAATGTTGTAAGTGAATACAAGCATCGAGGTATAATTGAACCGAGATGACCTGAGTATCGCTTACATGGATTGTGATTTAGCAAGTTAAGACAAGCATCTAGTCAAAATTGAATCTAGATGACCTGAGTACCTCTTGCGTTTCAACAAGCAAGGATTGCCCCCGTTCATGTTAGACCTTTGATGTCCTCGGTGATCTTTTGCCGATCACGTCCTAAGACAAGGCTTCACATTACTAAAGTTTAATCCACAAACAACAAATAAAGAAAGTAATCATGCCCCCATCATAGCATCTCTAGCTGTTGGCATCATTGAGTAGCATAGGAAGGTATGATAGCAAAAATCAAGACACTGTAACTTAACCCTGTTTCTGATCTACAAAGCATATTTGCGTTGATATGTGTTTATTTCTTGCCTTAATTTGCATAAAATCATTTAGAAGACCTTAGGTATTTGCTTTGCATTGCATAGGTTAAGATGCTCATAGTCAAGATTTTGGCTTGAAGCGCGGGTTTTGCTTGCATTTGCTTGCTTGGTGAGAAGATTGCACAATCCTTATTGAGAAGACGGACCCTAAGGGGCTGACCTAGTGCCTCGGGGGCTCATTGCTAAATGGCCTTGCCTACGTGACGACGCAGAGGCAACGTAGTTCGGGGTAAACCCTAATGGACCATGGATGGACTAGAAGAAAGACGACAAGAACGAAGACAAGAGGGGGGATGGAAGCCGCGGGGGAGATGGAAGCCTCGGGGGCGCATTTAGAATAATGGCCTTGCCTACGTGACGGCGCAGAGGCAACGTAGTTCACGGGTGCGGACCACAGACATTGACGAGAGACACTACGCTAGGCTCACTTCGAGGGGACGATATGGGACAAAACCTTGGTAGACAAGGCCACAAGCTGAGTATCAAGCCATGATAGGTAACTGTCAAGTGTTTATTGTGGGATGGATATGGGTCGAATGGGGAAAATAGAGAGAGAATGGGCTCGAGGCGATTGGATTCCCAAAGATGGAGAATGCGGTTTGTCACAAGTAACGCCTGTTTACCAGGTTTTTATCACTTGCTTTTATTTGCACGAGAAGCTAGAAAGTAACACGACGCCTGATTGCCAGGTTTTCCCCATGATACCTATCCAAGGCGCCTGTTTGCCAGGTTTTCACCAAAGGACGATTTTTTTTTTTTTTTTTTTGACTTTATTGTGCCCCCTTGCATTGGGGTTCTCTTAGGTATAGAACCTGCGAAGGTGCATGCTGTTGATTGGATCATCAAACAACTCACCTTCCGATGTGGCCAACTGATATGCCCCCGATCCATAAGCTGCTACAATTACATAGGGTCCCAGCCAGTTAGGCTCGAACTTACCTTTCTTTTCTCTGTCCTGCTGGTTGCGAGGGTTCTCTTTTAGAACTAGGTCCCCAACCTTGAAGCATCTTGGTCTAACCTTGTGGTTGTAGCTTCTTGACATCATCTGTTGGTAGGCTTTGAGATGGTCAAAAGCTTTCTGGCGCCGTTCCTCTAGCAGTTCTAGCTCTTGCAGTCTGGTGACTCTGTACTCTTCGTCGGAGATGAGACCTTTCAACGACACCCGAAGGGAGGGGAGTTCGACCTCAATGGGAAGGATGGCTTCGGAACCATAGACGAGGGCGTAAGGTGTAGCACCTGTGGGAGTGCGTATGCTGGTTCGATAGGCCCACAGAGCGGGATTGAGCTGGACGTGCCAATCGCGACCGGCTTCATTGACAGTCTTCTTTAAGAGTTTCAGAATGGTTTTGTTTGATGCCTCAGCTTGGCCGTTACCTTGGGGGTAATATGGGGTGGAGAAGCGATGTTGGATCTTGAACCGTTCACAAAGTTCCTGGACATCTTGATTTTTGAAAGGTCTCCCGTTATCCGTTATGATGGATGAAGGGATGCCATATCGGCAGATAATGTAATTCAGAATGAAAGAGGAAATTTGCTTTCCTGTGACGGTTGATAAGGGAACGGCTTCAATCCACTTTGTGAAGTATTCAGTAGCGGTTATGATGAACTTATGGCCGTTGGAAGAAGGCGGATGAATCTTTCCTACGAGGTCCAGTCCCCACTGGCAAAAGGGCCAGGGTGTCGTTAGAGGTCTCAACTCCTGAGCAGGTGCATGAATCAGGTTCCCATGTATCTGGCACTGTCTGCACTTTTTGACAAACTGATATGAATCCATTTCCATATTGGGCCAGTAATAACCCAAACGCATGAGTTTCTTAGCTAAGGAAGGACCGCTGGAGTGTGTTCCGTAGATCCCTTCGTGCACGTCTCGCAAGGCAGTAATAGATTCTTCCTGTTCTAGACAACGGAGTAAAGTACCATCCAGACCACGTCGGTAAAGGGTATTGGCGATAATGGTGTAACGGGAGGCTTGTCGGATGAAGGTTCGTTTTTGGTTGGAAGAGAGGTCCAAAGGAAGGATATTGTTCTTGAGGTAAGTGTAGGTCTTACCATACCAAGGTGAATCAGATCCTACTAGGTGGCAGATGGAATGGGTTTCAAGGAGATCATAAGCCGGCTGTCGAATTGTTTCCACTAGGAACTCATACCGTGACTCCTGTTCAGGTATCTCAAGAAGAGAGGCTATGGTCGCCATTGCGTCGGCTGCTTTGTTCTCTATCCTGGGTATTTGCTCAAACGAGATGGTCCCAAAGTGTTCTTTGAGATCGTCGACCATTCGCTTGTATGGGATGAGCTTCTCATCTTTGGTCTGATACTCGTCGTTGACCTGGTTTATGACAAGCTGAGAATCGCCATAGACATGTAGTGCTTGAATTTTCCACTCAGTGGCCATCTTGAGACCAATTACCAAAGCCTCATACTCGGCTATGTTGTTAGTGCATGGAAATAACAACCTGTAGGACTTTGGAATTGTGTCGCCTTGGGCAGTGATGAACAAGATACCTGCCCCCGATCCATGGTTGGTGTAAGACCCGTCGAAGTAGAGTTTCCAAGGAGATACGGACAGAGTGAATAGAGATTCATCAGGGAACTCAAACTGCATTGGTGAAGTGTCCTGTAATGGTGCCTCAGCGAGTTGGTCTGCGATGATTTGCCCCTTGATGGCTTTTCTATCCACATACTCTATATCATATTCGCTAAGAAGCATAACCCATTTGGCTAGTCGTCCTGTGAGAGCTGCCTTGCTGAGAAGATATTTTAGTGGGTCGATCTTGGCAATGAGTTTGACAGGATGTGCCAACATGTAGTGTCGTAGTTTTTGTGAGGCAAAAACCACCGCAAGGCATGAACGTTCCACCTGTGAGTACTGTAGCTCGTAGCCCACTAAGGTTCGACTGATATAGTACACAGCTCTTTCCTTGTTCTCATAGTCTTGCTGCGCTAGGAGAGCCCCAAGAGCAGTAGGTGTAGCGGATATGTAGAGGATCAAAGGTTTTCCTTGGATCGGAGGCATGAGTATAGGAGGATTCGTGAGGTACTCCTTGAGCTTGTGGAATGCCTCTTCGCACTGCTCATCCCATTTAAATGGAACGTTCTTATGTAGAAGGTGGCTGAAAGGATGGCACTTGTCGGCCAACTGTGAGATGAACCTGCGGATGGCCTGTAGCTTGCCCTGTAAGGATCTCAACTGTGTTAGAGTTTTGGGCGGAGGCATGTCCATGATTGCCTTGACCTTAGCCGGGTCTACCTCTATGCCGTTTGCTGACACGATGAAGCCTAGCAGCTTACCTGATGTGACCCCAAACACACATTTTTTCGGGTTCAATTTTACTTGGAATTGGTCCAGCCGTTGGAAGACTTTCTCTAATGTGTCCAGGTGTGAGTCCCTGGTGAGTGATTTTGCCAAGATGTCGTCAACATAATCTTCCATGGTCACATGCATCATGTCGTGGAATATAGTTGTCATGGCCCGCTGGTATGTAGCACCTGCGTTTTTCAGCCCAAACGGCATGACATTCCAGCAAAAGGTACCCCATGGACAAGTGAAAGCGGTTTTGTGCTGATCCTCTGGTGCTATTTTGATCTGGTTGTACCCTGAGAATCCATCCATAAGTGACAACATTGTATGTCCCGCTGTGAGGTCGACTATGATATCGATGTTGGGCAAGGGGAAGTCATCCTTGCGACATGCTTTGTTTAAGTCTCTAAAATCGTTGCATAGTCGCACCCTGCCATCTGGTTTAGACACTGGCACGATGTTTGATATCCATTCGGGGTAATCAATGGCCCTGATGAACCCCACGTCTAACAATTTCTTGAGTTCTTCCTTGACCAGGAGGGCAATATGGGGATGCATTTTTCTCAGTTTTTGCTTTACGGGCTTCACCCCTGGATCCAATGGCAAGTGATGTAGAATCAGGTTTGGGTCCAAACCTGGCATGTCGGCATATGACCAAGCAAAGCTGCCTCTCTTCTTTTTAAAGAATGGTACAAACTTGGTTTTCTCAGGCGGCGTGAGAGATTTTGCAAAGTGGATTATCTGAGGCTGCTCTTCGGTTCCAATGTTTACTGGCTCTGTTGGCTCTACCACGATCTGTGACCTTTCTTGATACATGTCACTTGGGAGGGTGTCAAGCAATCCATCGTCAGGTGCCACAGTTGGGTTTTCACCTTCAGATACGTCCTTTCTTTTCACTTTTTTATGATCTGACACTGCCGCATGGCGGTTTTCACCGTCAGATCCCTTTTTGATCTTTACATTTTTGTGACTAGAAGGCTTGGCACCCTCCCCAAAGTAAGCTACAGTATTGAGTTCGATAGCGAAGCCGGCTTTATGATCTCCTTTTGGTAAGTGATCTCGAAGTTCCATATAGTCAATGTAGGCATCATCATTCTGGAACATATCTAATTGAGGGGTCCCTTTCAGGTCCCAGTCGATAAGTTCAGGGTGTAAAAGGGGAAGGGAGTCGGATGAAAGACCTGATTCGTTGATAGTGTGGATGGAAATACTAGGAGCACAGGTGGGGGTAGTGTTCTGGATGGTACTTTCTTCCAGGTTGTTTATTGCAATGGAATCAATACTTTCCTCGAAAGCCATAACTTCGGGGAGGGGCAAATCAGACTCCAGGGGTCTGTCCCGTTGCGTTTGTCTCTCATGATATGGGCTAAGGGTTTGGATGGTATCAATCTCCTTATCATCATAGGAGTGTTCTGTCAGCTCGTCCCATTCATACTGATTGGAATCATCTGAATCTGCATCACTATCCCCTTGGAGTGTTTGAATTGTCTCCACTAGGCAGGCATTTTCTTTGGCTTTACCTTTACCTTTGTAGCCTAGGCCAGTCGTGTTTCTAGCCGAAGAGGAGGAAGAGGGTTGTATAGGTTCGATGATCCCCTCTTTTCTGAGGCCGATGGGGCCTTGTCCTTCATATCCCATCCTATGCAAGATGGTTTCACCTCGCCCATAGAGCTCTGTAGGGAGTTTGGGTGGATCTTGGGATGTGTTTTCTTCTTCGGCATAGAGCCATTGTAAGAGATCTCGCTCCTCTGATTCATCAGATAAGGTCCCCCATTTTACAAAGGGGTTTGCGGGGGTTGTAGGAGGAGCAGAGGACTTTGGAAAATGCCTGGGTTGATGTTTGGGCTGGCCAAAGGAGCGAGGAGACAAGGGCATTTTTGCAAGGTTGAGGCTATGCTCAATCTGGTATTCCCCCACGCCATTTTCTTTTATGGTGATTTTCATTGGTTTGGGCTGTGAAGAGGAAGCTTCAGCAGGATGGTCTTGTGGCGGAGTGGGGGAGATATGGGCTCGATTGTTGGGAATGACACATTCTGGTTTGGCTTGGAATGAGTTGCAATGCTGGTAGGGGTCGGGGTCGCCGTGTATGGTGACCTGCTTGCCATCGTGTGGGAACTTTATGCATTGATGGTAGGTGGAGGGGACAGCTTTCATGGCATGGATCCATGGTCTCCCTAGTAGAATGTTGTAAGCCAGCTCCCGATCAAGGACTTGGCACACCACATCTTTAATTACCGGTCCCACTTGAATGGGTAGGACAACCGTGCCCTTTGTGGTGCGTTCCTCCTCGTCATAGGCCTTTATGGTAATCTTTCTCCGTGGATCCACTGCCTGTTCAGAGAACCCCAATGCAAGGACTAGCTTCAAAGTGCAAATATTCAAACCAGCACCCCCATCAATGAGAACCCTCTTGATGCGGTGCCTGTGTACGAATGCGACAATGTGTAGAGGAGTGTTGTGGGGTTGAGACATGGAAAGGTCGTCTTGTTCTGTGAATGATATGGAAGGGGAGGATGTCAAGTTACCCACCATGGTTTGAAACTTTTCTTGGGCTAGGTTAGTGGGGACAGTAGTCTCCACTAAGGCTTTCTCAAGAATCTCCTTATGAGAAGGAGATAGACGTAGGAGCTCCAATATAGAAATATGAGCCGGAGTCTTTTGCAATTGGTCGATGACATTATACGGGCGGGGGTTGGACGAAGATGGCGACGACCTGGGAGGAGTGTTGTTGATAGTGACTCTACCACTGCGGGTAATTATACTACAACCAGTTCCGTTAGGTCCTGGTTGTTGGTTGGGGGATATGACGTTGACTTGCGGAACATGCTCAGAAATGCAGTTAATGGTGTACTCAAAGGGGACGCTTGCATAGTTAGCATTACTCGACCCACTGTTCTGGTTTGGCCTGTTACGATTGTTGTCATTATTGTTATGACCATTGGGATTGTTGCCAGTGTGACCATTGTTGTTATTGTGACCGTTGTTGTGATTGCTGTTATACGGCCGGTTGTGGTTTAGGAGAGGATCTCGGTAGGCCACATGAGATTCATTGGAGGTATGCTGTTGTGTTCCTCCCTGATTTTGGTCCAGTATATCTTGTATGACGTTCTTAAGACGGATGCAATTATTGGTTGTGTGCCCCCTTCCTCGGTGATACTCGCAATAGTCTGTGTCCTTCCAATAGGGAGGTTTGACTATGGGCTCATAGTCACTTGTTGGCGGTAGAGAAATTTCATTGTTAGCCAACAATTTCCTGAGAGCGGACTCTTGAGATTCTCCTAACGGCGTGAATTTTCTCCTGGGATTTGAATTGAACCAAGGTCTAGATTCCCGAGGGGATGGCTTGTTGAGTGCACCGTGATTTGCTTCTTCTTTAAGAGTGAAGATGGGTTGTTGTTTAGGGGCTGCCGCCTTGGCATCCACTACTCCATCGTTGACCACATTCTTGTTCTTGGTCCAAAACTTTGACTTGTCCGTTGTGTAATTGGAAGGAGGTGTGTCCTTGTAGAGCTTGAGAGTCCCTTTAGTGATCATAGCTTTCTCAATGAATAGCCCCATTTCGATGACTTTGGTGAATGAGGTAGGGCATTGTATCTGAATCTGATAGCTAAGGTCGGGATTCAAATTGTGGACAAACATTTCCAATAGTTGTTTCTCAGGCATGTCGTAAGAACACTTGCTAGCTAGCTGTCTCCATCGTTGTAAGAAGGTTGCGAAAGACTCACCACCCTTTTGTTTGGTGTTGCATAGGTCTAGCATAGATACTTCGTGTTCTATGTTGTAAGAGAAGTGCGTTATGAATTTATTGACAAGTTCATCAAAAGTTTTGATTCCTGGTGGAAGATGCGAGAACCACTCCATAGCTTGACCTCCTAAAGATCTTGGGAATAGTCTCATTAAGTAGGTCTCGTTGTGAGCTACTTCTAAACATGCTGCAGTGAATTCCCTGATATGATCTCTAGGGTCCCCCTTCCCTTTGTATTTGTCGAATTTCGGGATTCCGAACTGAAAGGGGAATGGTTTCATGACCAAATTTCTGTCAAAGGGGTACGGTGCTATATCCTCCAAGGAGTAGTTCTTGGAGCTGGTGCCGATCTTAAGGTTGGAGATTTCTAGCTTTAGACTCTCAATTTGTTGTCTCACATCCGCTATAGGAGCATTTTGATCTATGTGTTGTTTTCCTCTTTCATGAGCTTGGGGGACTGTGTCATTTGTGCCTTTCTCATGTGCATTTGGGACTGTGGCATTTGTGTCCCTTTCTCGTTCATTGTCTGCATTTTCCATGATGGAGCTAATGTCAAAGTCTGCAGGGAGTTTGAGTCCGAGATTAGCAAGATGATGGAAATATTTGGTGGGATCCTCAAGGAGTACTCTCTCCACTAGGCGTTGGAATTTGCTGTCTTGCATGTGCGCCACTAATTCTTCACGAGAAATTTCTTCATCATCATCGTGTGGTGGGGCGATGTGATCAAAAGAGTCGGCCATTTCAGTTAGCTTGTTGTACTGGGATCGAGTAAGAACCATGCAAGGTGGGATGGGATGAAATGGACTAGGATGGAGAATTTTGGCAAGGTGCCGACTAAGACTGTAGTGAATGGGATATCTAGGACAAGATTTGGACAAAGGGTTCTCTCGCTCAATGACTTCAGGTAAGACGGTTGACACAAGACTCTAGCCACTAGCAAGGGTAGTCGATACCAGTCTCACTGTGTAGGGCTGAGTCGTTCAACAAGACTACTAGCAAAAGGTACTGTGACCTACTAGGCTTACGTGAATTCGCTAAAGGAGGACCTATGTCGAATCGGTATGGGACAGAATGACGTTGGGGTAAGAGTGACTAGGGCAAGAGGTGACTGTCAACTGTCGAAAGAGAGAGAAATGGGTGAAATGGATGAAAACTGACCGCAAGGTTGATTCTGACCTTGAAAGATGAAACTAGGCTGAAATGGGTACTCCGAACAGCTGACGAAAATTTCTCAAAAATAGGGCTTATGCTCACTGTCACGCATGCGCAGGGACAGATGCGCAGCAAGAATAGACAAATGCGCAGTAAGTCGTTGCAAATGCGCCGCTCTGGTGAGGTACGTATGCGCAGTAACAGTGCGCAAATGCGCAGCAGAAAAGTATATGCGCAGCAGGTCGGCGTACATGCGCAGCAAGTCGCTGCAAAAGCGCAGCAGAACAGAGTATATGCGCAGCAGAAGGGTACAAAAGCGCTGCAAGTCGGTACAAAAGCGCAGCAAGTCACTGTATATGCGCCGCAGAAATGGATATATGCGCAGCTCTGGTATTTTTGGGATTTTTCTCTGTTTTTGGGTACTTTTTGGCTGGAATAAGTCTTCCTGATATGATTTTATGAATTAATTTAGCAAGAAAACACAGCAAGCACAAAAAAATGTTTTGTAGTTTTTCATTGTTTTTGTAGTTTTTCGACTCTATTTTGGACAAAAGCAAGTACAAAATCCTAGGCGAGAAATGGATTATAAGGGATTTGGGCCACTAAAACAAGAGGTTTGTAATTCGGGCAACCGTTCAAGTGGTTACACATGCGGCGGCGCTACTCTCCGTTATGGAGTCTCCCAGCCTCACAGGGTTGCGCCTGAGAGGGTTTTGGGGGAGGTTGGCCGTCGGTGTAACATAACAGCACTCGTTGCAGGAGGTTTTCACCTCAAGCACAATTTATTTTAAGTGGCTCGGTAGGGCTTGGCGTTAGCCTGTTACCACTCAGGGTCGTTCCCGCTTGGACAAGCGTGCATCCAAGGGCAGGCCCCTCCTAAAGGTTAGACAAGTAGAATGACAAGTCTGGCATTCTGATCACCCAGAAGAGGGGAGAGCATAAGCCTATTGTCATTCGCAAACACAGAATACACTGATTCAATCCACCCTAGTTAAAAAGATAAAAACTAAATGGGCTAAGCTAGTCAAACAAAACTTTGAAGTGATTTTGACAATATTGCAGTGGTTCAATTTTAAGTCCCAGAAAGCAGTTGTGAGTCCAATTTTAAATCCACGTTGCGCGAGATTGTTAACTTTGAAATTCAGGTCTCACGATATAGCAATGGTTCATTTTAACTCCAGAATGCAGTTGTGAGTTCAATTTTAAGTCCACGTTTGCACGAGATTGTTAACTTTGAAATTCAGGTCTCACGATATAGCAATGGTTCATTTTAACTCCAGAATGCAGTTGTGAGTTCAATTTTAAGTCTTAGATAGCAATAACTTGGAAGTTTGTTTGCAATGCAAGCATGAAATAAACAAGTTTACTTCCTCCCTAATTAAGACTAGATGAAGATTTGTAATGAACAGCCATTTTACTCTTTCCCAAAAGAAATGAAAGGTGAGCTAGTTAGATGCAACTACATGTAACTGAACCTGAGCCTAACCTGCAAAACCGCTCCAGCAAACACCTGCAAAAGGGGTTAGCGTTAGCAAAATACCCTAGAAAAGTACTCAAAAACTGAACCAGTTACAAATGCGCAGCTTCAGTGATCAGATGCGCAGAAGTGATCAACAGAAGCGCCACATTAACGAATGCGCTGTAAGAATAAACATATGCGCCGTTAAAATAAACAGATGCACGGTTTTGACGTATGCGCAGTAACAGTTATCATAAGCGCCGTAACATTCAACAAATGCGCCGTTTTAACATATGCGCAGCAATATTATATGAAAGCGCAGCAAAAATCAACGAATGCGCGGTTTAAACAAAAGCGCAGCAAAAGTACATAAAAGCGCCGTCACAGTCAACAAATGCGCAGTTTTACAAAAGCGCCGTAACAGTCTTCAAAAGCGCCGTAAAAATGAACAGATGCGCCGAAAGAACCTGTGCGTGACTCTGCGGGGTCTGTACGGAACCTGCCTTCAAAAGAGCTCAAAAACGGTAAAATAAAGGGGCAACGGCCCCACGGTGGGCGCCAAAAATGTGAGGGTAAAATAGTGCATCAATCAAATGAATAACAGATGACCCAAACATCAACAGAATAGAGAAACAAAGAAGATTCAAATGAACAAAGCAATGAACAAACACAGCAAACCTCTTCCGTTTCAAAACTTCTGTTGTTCGCCTATCACGAATCGTCCTTTCGCAGATGAGATGAGCCCTCAGAGAGTGCAATCTTTTAAAAGCTGTTGGAGGAAGTCGATGGTGAACGGCTGTAGTGTGATATGCAATGAAGGTGAGCTCCAATGCAACAATGGTGATCTCAAGCTTGTAGATGACAAATGGGTGCCAAAGGCGCGCTGGTGATATTTCTGCAGAGTAACGATGTCAAAAGCCTGGATCCTTAGAATGAAGGGATGAAGCTTCATTTATAGACCCGGAGGAATAGGAATCAACGGTTGAGAGAAGATATGAAGATCAACGGTTGAGGATGGTTGAGGAATGTGCAACCAGTGGAAATGTGACAAGTGTCCCAGCTCCATCATGAAAGGTGGGATGTGACAAAACTGATTGGAGAGTTAACTCCCTTGACTGGTCTGTTAACAGAATTGATTGATCAGTTAGAAGAGTGGATTGTGGAACTGACTGGATTGATTGAGGATTTGACTCAACTGACAGGTTAGTTAACAGATTTGATTGATTGGTTAACTGACCTCTGATTGGAGAAGAAATAGGCCATGTGTGTGAGGGAAAATAAGATAATTAAATATTAAATATATTTAATTACATGTGCAACCTGATGAGGTGGACAAGGTGATGTGGAATTTTGAATTTGGAACTTTAGGATAGAAGAAATAGGATTAATTGAATAATTTATGCTTATTTAATTGTGAAGGATAAATGGAAGAATTTTAATTAAATAAATAGAATTTATTTAATTATGGGATAGTGAATTGATTAAATAAATTTAGAATATTTATTTAATTAATAGAAGAATGGAATAAATATTTAGAATATTTATTTAGGATGATTTGTGTCATTTTTAGGCGTATACAGTATGAAATGGATCAATAGATGGTATGTCTTGTTGGGTAAAGGCAAGGTGATAGGTAGAAGAAAGGTGACTCACAAGAGCTTGGAATTGATCAAGGTCAATATCATATGGGACTTGGGAGTCTTGGTAGACACTATCCAATATGGCTTTGTGGATGGGGGAAACCTTGAGGTGATCTAGGATGTAGATTTGTGCAGGAGTCTTCCTAGGGTGATCAAGGATATTATAACAGGATGAATGTGAGGATGAGGAAGATGAAGATTGGGGGATAGTAACGATTTTGTGGTGAGTGGTGAGAACACATCTAGGGGATGGGGCTCTAATGGTGGTGGTGGCAACTTGTGAATGATTATAATCAATTCTTCATATGACATTGTCATAATCATGAGGGATTTTTTATAGAAAACATTGTTGGTATGGTTATATTGGGATTGATTGGGATTGGTGGAAAGAGACTTGCTTTGATGATTTGGAAAAGGATCCTCATAAACATCTAATTGTGCATTAGAAGAGGGGATAATCTTAGTATTAACCTTCAACTTTCCTTGACCAGTAAGGTCTTGGATATAATATTTGAGCCTCATACAATTACGTGTGGGATGACCATGGACACAATGATAATCATAATATTCTTGTTCATTATACCATGCCATCTTGGGATCCTTATCATTATAAGGTATTGTGTAAGGGCATGTGACCATGTTGGCTTACACAAGATTTTGAAAAACTAACTTGATGGGCTATCCTAAATCTGTAAAATGTCATTGTGAATTTGGAGGTGTTCAAAATTTTCACTCAGGAAGGGAGATGGTACTAGTTGAGAGGACTTTTGGCACATTATCTTGGGAAGCTTGATTTGTTTGGACATGTTTAACATCGGTAACTCCATCCCTAACCATATTTTTGTTCTTAGTCTAAGATATACATTTATCATTTGTAGGGCTATTGTCTTTGGTTTGAGATTTGATTAAACCTTTAGAGATAAGGGATTTTTCAATGGTGATCCCTTTCTCAATGATCTCCTCAAATGTAGAAAGACAATTTATTTGAAGACGAAATGCCATTTCTTTATTAAGGTTTTGGATTAAGATATTAACCAATTATTTTTCAGGGATGGCCCATGGGATTCAACGTGCAAGCCCTCTCCACCTTTGTAGGCAAGAAGCAAAGCTCTCTCCATTATGTTGCTTAGAATTTAGCATTGTGAGTTCATTTTCAACATTGTAGGATAAATGATTGATAGATTTTTTGGATAGATTGAGGAATGTTGTGATGGTTCCGGGAGTAAGATGATGAAACCAATCTAAAGCTTGTTCCACCAAACTTAGTGGAAAAAGTTTCAAGAGAAAAACATCATAATGAGAAACCTCTTGACAAGCCATAAAGGATTGTTTGACATGATCTGTAGGGTCTCCTTTTCCCTTATATTTATCAAATTTGAGGACTTCAAAGTTAGGAGGAAAAGGAGTTGTCATGATGGAGTGATCTAATGGATAAGGACAAAAGTCTTCAAATTTGAAATGTTTATGTTGGGTTCCAATTTGAAATTTTTGAATAGTTTTTTCTACCATCTCTTGCATTTTATGATCCAAAGAAAGTGGGTTTGGTGATGATGAGGTACATTTGATAGGTCAATGCGACAAGGGTTGTGTAGTGACGTGTGATATTAAACTATAAGATGTGGTTTGATGACAAGTGTTTGAATGGTTGGGTTTATAGTAGGTATGATATGTGTTGAGTGAAGATGTAGTGGGTTGAGATGAAGCATGTGAATAGATATGTGAATAGGTGGGTTCTAGATGACTCAGTGGTATATAGTAAGAGATTGGTTGAGATGGAATTGCTAGTTTTTGTTGAAGAATAGAGATAGGTGGAAATGAAGTTGGTGATGAAGTGGAAAGTGTAGCAATATGTCTATGAGATGTTCTATATGGTTTGGAAATTTGTGGTATGACTGATGTGGGTGCACCTAGTTGAAAGGAGTTGGTGGAATTAGGATCATTAAGAGGTGGAGGGAAGGTTGTACTACCCATTGGATTGTCTTAAGGATTTCCAATGATGGGTTGTGATGAAGGACCAGGAGGATTGGGATATTTAAGCTTTAATGCCTTGGATTGAGAAGGAACCTTTACCCCTTGGTCTATAAGAAACTTCATGACTAAGTCCAAACGTGGAAGGTTTCTCAAGAAATCAACAAATCTAGGTGAAATCTCATCTTGGTCAATACCTTGTTCATTTTCATGTGTGTCATTGGTATTATGTTGTGGAAAAGGTTGCATAGGATGAGATGTTATGAAAGCAAGTGAATATTTAACTTGATCATCATACACACTTGTGGGTGGGGGTGAAGGGGGTTGGTTATTAATGTGAGAGTCCATAATTTTCTTGGTTTGTGGTCTAGTTATAGGGGAATAATATGATAGATCTTAATGATGTGACAAAAGGTTGATGTGTTGGAGATCTTGGATCGGATTAGAGATAATGAATGATTGGATGACAACAAGACTAAGGATGATGTGGATGGGAATGATTAGACTAGAAGGATGATGATGACTTGGACTGAAATTGAGATTAAGATCAAGGTACAAGACCAAATTGGATTTGATTTGACTAAGGATGAAGATAGATTTAAAATACTTAAGATAGACTTATAACCTTAATCAAGGATGATTATGATTGGCTAGGGTTTTACTAAAGGATTAAAATGATGATGGTCTTGATCAAGGGCTAAATTCTCAACTTAAAGTCTAAGACAAGTTTAATGTGGATGGAAGATAAGGTGGATGAAGAGGATGGAATCAATATGGAATATGGATGTGGATCTCAAAGAAATTAACCTTAAGCTAAAGCATGACAAGGATTCTCTCAAAAAGTTGAACTATGGACTCTAAGATGTTGGGAATGTTTGGAATGGTTTTGAAAGCTTAACTTGGGCAAATTGGTAAACAACAAGGTTCATACACATATGCATAAGGTTTGCAAATGATAAGGATTTGGCTAATGCAAATGAACACACATGCATTACACAACAACACCCTAGATTATTCCAGTAGGTGTGTCAAATCTTGTGTACTCACAAGGCTGAATTCCATCTCCACTTATTTGATAATGGCAACATCTATTCTATTAATACAATCTACCATACAATTGGATAGCTAGGGAATGCATGGTCATGGACCACCATACACCCCTTATCTTGGAGGATAAACCTTGCCCAAAGTAAGCTCTATCTCAACACACAGAGGTACATGTGAGCACTTCTCCTATCCAGTAGCGATGCACCACAAGATAAGATGGTCAAAATGTATTACACTAGGATTAACAAGATTCTAAAGGGTTCCCCCTATATACACAAGGTATGTGGGGTCCAAGTCCATGAACAATAGTCTGTTGAAGGGACGTGGCATAAGCGATCAAGAAAACACCACTTCACCTTGTGTCTAGAATCACCTGAGGCCCCAAGGTTGTCCCAATGACTACATGACTAGATTGAGGTACAACTTTCATTCTCCCCCCTTTGATATACCCCACCAGAATGTGTAGTTGAGTTCACCCATTTAGATTGGGTGTGTCTCTAAAGGCAGACCTCCTAATGGAAAGATGATGTTAAGTGATTTTGATCTCCAAGATTGTACAAAGCACAAGGAGAGAGCATAACTTAACACACCTTGGGTGACAAAAGTGAATCAAAAGATGATTTTGATCCTCAAGATCACCTAAAGGTGTGAGAGGATAGTATACACATACACTTGATCTACACAAACAAGATTTATTAACCCTTAGATAAAAACATGATATGTGTGTGAAGATGAATGTGGCTCAAGGATGCTTTTGATTCCCAAGATCACACTAAGTGAAAGAGAAGAGCATACACACCCTAAGTCACATTCAAATCCACCAAACAAAGAAAACACAAAAGTAAACACAAAGTTTCAAATGATATGTCTTTGACAAGTGAAAACCTGCAACAAACTTGTTAGTAGTTTGAGATATGATCTTTGACAAGCATAAACAAGTTGTACAACTAGGTTAGTTCCAAAACAGCCTCAAAATGTTAGTTGAAGATTGATAATTAGACAAAAGTGTGGAATTACAACCAAGGGTGTAGAATCAAATAAAAATAGAAATAAAAAAATGACACTATTATACCTTCTAACAAAGGTGTGCTGACAGACGACAAAAGTGCATATCTATGAGACAAAAGCATGGATCTGGATGATAAAGGCATTGATCTAGATGATAAGGGTGCTAATATATGAAGGGCCCTAAACTATGTAACACGAGCACTGATATGTGAAATAGAGGTGTTGATTCATGTTTTGACTTAGATCTACAAAACAAAGGGTCAAATCTACTAGAAACTAGAAACTAATGATGGAAAATTGATGTACAATAGAGCTAGTTTCCAGAAAACCAAACAAGAGTCCTAAAAACCCTACCCAAACAAAGGCACTAATTTGTGCAACAAGGGCGCTAATCTATGACAGAGACCAAAATTGACACTAAAATAACATCAAAACCATACAAAACATAATGTTAGACCAAAACAAGACCAGATCGGAAGACTGGAAGTGAAAATAGATCAAACCCAATAGGCATAGTCAGAAAATTGTGCACAAAAACAAAGGTGCTAATTTGGCTTGTGAGGGCATCCCTTTGTGAGGCAAGGGCATTGATCTAGGAAATAGGTGTTTAGGGTCATCAAACAAAGGCATGAAGTCATAAAATGAAGGCGTGGATCTAGGACACAAGCACAAATTGACAGTGAAAAGCACATATCTATAACCTGCAAGAAAAAATGATGAAATTTCTTCCCAAAAAGGGATCAAATCAAGGACGTGGGTCCCACCGGGCATGCCAAAAATGTCTATGTAAAAATATAGAAATCAAATAAGGAAACAATACAAGCACCTATTGCATACTAGAAACATAACATTAGATAGAAATGATGGATATAATAATTGAAGATCTATGATAATTTTGACAGCATAAGATTATGGCATAAGATGTGTTGATAATGGCTTGGTTGAGGCTTGATTTATAGAGGTTGGATATGATGAATGAAGGCCTAGGATTAAAATATTAGATCAATGACTAGAATTGGTTGAGAGCACATTAGGGCAAGTATAAGGATTTCTAGGGTAATAAAGGAAGCTTATGATAGAACGCAAGTAATCTACTAAGAGGGGGTGAATTAGTAGATCAATAAAACTTAAAACTTCAACTCTCTAGAATGCAAATCAAATTAACTTTTAGTGCATCGACAAAAATAAGAAAGTAGGCACACATGAACACCAGATATACATGGAAAACAAAATATTAGAAAAACCATGGTGAGAAAATGCTACTAGGATCTACCATCCTAATCTAGCCTCACAAATGAATCCATCGATTATAATGTTTAAGAGCACCAACTCTAAGGAGACTTCAATCCCTTGATATAACCACCAACTTAGTCCACAGGAGGCACTGACCTCACTATTATAACGCACCAATTTCACACAAACATAGCAATGAAATACATCAAATGTTATAGTATTGATTACAACTCACTCTACTCCCATTTTGAGTAATCAATTTTGATTCTGCATTGATATTCTAATCAACTCAGCTTACAACTTTTATTTGCATTACACCACCTTACTCTCCGCACTAAATTTTCCATGCCCACATTTCCCATGTGGTCACGACACTCAACACACATGTCATGTCCACATTTGTCATGGGGTCATAAAATGAAATATCAAAAACTTTTCCACGCTTCCCTAGAAACCCCCTCACATGCATCAGCATGCTCGATGGAAATACGCATAAGGCATAAATATGTCAATCAAACTTTAGGGTATGCAAACACCTTTTGCAACCCTTACGAGATGATAGCCTTCTAAGGGGGTTTATGTGATGTGAGCAACATCGCCATTAGGGTTAGATTCGATTTGCGTCTAACCCTAAGCTTCCTAAGTGAAGTGATGTGATTTTGACATGTGTCAAAATCAAAACCTAGGAACTAGAGTTAAATAATTTAATAAATTACATTAATAACATGATCACACTACTGAGAGTTAAAATGCGACTAAAGTGGATAAGAAAATTAAATTATTAAATTACCCATTTTAATCTAAGTAAATTCCAACAGCATAACGCCTCATTGTCATACATAGAAATTAGCTAATTTAAGGATGCTCCTATCATGCCATTCAAAAATTAAAATAATTAAAGGTTAAATACTCTCATTAAATTAAACCAATTTCTCCCTTAACATTAGCGATTGGGTGTCTAGGTAAATAAATTATTTAGAATAGTTCCCACCATTAAAAGTATTAAATTAAGTTAAAATCAAATAGTCTAATCAAACAATTTTAATTTGAAACATTATTTTATATCCCCACTTAAAAACCTCCTCAAAACTAATGTAAGGTCTCTAAATAAATTAACTTCCCTTAAAACCAATAATTCACAACCCACCAATAATTCCATGTTAAGGGTATCCCACTAAAACCCCACAAATAATCATATCCCGCAAGGTAAAATTTAAATGCCTAAGAAAATAAAACCCATCCCCCCATTATCTCAATTAAAAAGATTTAAATTCATTACAGGGGAAAAAATACTAAGGTAAGTATAAATGCTTTAAAAATTAGAAGAGGGAAAGCTAAAAAGTCATTTGTAAAGGAAAAGCCCAATTTCATTTTATTATATCCCCTCAATCCTCAACCCTAAAACATGAACTATTATTATATTAGTTTTTCTCAAGCTAACCCTAACCCTATTCTTCTTTTCTCTATTCTATTCTCTCTTTTCATTTTTCCTCCCTTCTTATTTTTTCTTTTCTCCTAATTTGTTGGAGTTTTTCAACATCTGGGGCAGCCATGGAAGCCAACCCACAGAGATATACACATGCACAGTATAACCCCTTTTTTTAGAGAGGTATACATACATATACCCCTTTTTTTCCTTTTATAGAGAAGGAAATAAAAAAACCCAGGAGAAAAGATATATATATATATATATATATACATATATTTTTGTTTTAGATAATATATAATAAAATCTCAGAGCACTGGCAAGAAGGGCCGATGATGGCTACGGTAGACAGGTCAAAAATCCACAGAGGGACAAGTGATGGCCACGTAGTAGCGACAGTGCCATTTGGAAAAGAAAAGGATTGGGGGTGGGCTGAACGCCCCACCCACCACTCCACCATTTGGTGGACTAGTGGGTGGGGGGTCCGTCCCCCCCACCACAAATCTTGCAAAAAGAGAAACAATGGGGTGGCTGTCGCTACCACCCCTCTGCTGTAAACATTGTTCTTCATTTTTTTTTTACAGTAGCAATCAGTAAAACAAAACCCTAGCCCATTAGGGCTCTCCATATTATCTTTTATTATCTTTTTTATAAGTTTAAAGTTGCTTTGGGGTATAAAATATTACATGTTAATATGTTATATATATATATATTATGTTATATTACATGTTAATATGTTATTTATATATATTATATGAAATATATAAATATATATATAACAGCCAAAAAAATATCTAATCAACCAAAAATGATTTACACAATAATGAGAAAATGAAAACAGGGATAAGTATACACACACACACAACACACACACACACATATATATATTATATATACACACTCACTAACTCTCTGTTATAAAACCCCCTTCTCTTTTTCTTTGAAATAATTAAAGGTAATAGCAACCATGAATTTTTTATTTTGAAGTACTGAACAGTAAACAACATCTATAAATATACTTTTTGAGATAAAGAATATCTCAATACACCATTCCCTTTTCTTTTTGTTTCTTTAAACTATAGTAACATTAAAACAAGATCAAATATTTATATCAGCAAGAGAACAATGAGATAATTATATATTTTTTGAAACAACGCAGTAACATCACATTTGCATTAACACTAAAGATATAGTCATAATATCCTCCTTTTTCTCTTTCTTCCATTTTTTTTTTTTAAATATCAATACCAAACAAGGAAGAACTACCACAACATTGCATTACCAAGGAAAAGCATGATTACATAAATTTTTAGTTTGCAACAATACACAAGAGAGCTCCACTCTCACAATGACTTCATAATGAGGTAAAACTAAACATGGCTCTCAAATAGCCAACAACTTCACAACACCTAAAATGGCAAAATGTTCTCCCAAGATCCAAAAGTCTTCAACACAAACCTTCAATTAACAAGGAAAGAAAACTCCAAGACAAAAAAATGTTCTCCACCCTACCATAGACCCACAAGAGGGTCACCCCCGAGATTGGAGGTCAATCTACACATGGGTGCACACCACAACACCACGTAATACAAACACTCAACATGAAGAGAAAACAAACACCCTCCAATGATTAACAAAACAAAATCCATAAAAATGGATTTGATGGGGTAGGAGAGTGGACTCTCTCTACTCAAGAGGTTCACTCCTACAAACCAAATCTCATGATACTCAAAATAAGGCCTCAAGCCTAAAATCTCCTCAATGAAAATATATCACCCCAAGGCACTCATGCGATAAAATAATCACCAAAACTTCTCCAAATTGCCCTCAAGGCCACAATATGCCAATAAAAAGAGGGTGACCTTGAGGAGGTTCACTCCTATCCCACCCCTCACATGAATGGACACACCAAGAATGGTAGTTTAACAACAAAAAAATGCAAGACGTAAAGTAATTTCATTCACACAAGAAAAGAAAAATACATGAGAAAGGCTCTTATGCCTTGAGGCTTACCTTTGAAAGCCCAATAATGGAAGAGAGTTGTAGAAGAGCTTTCTACCCTTCTCCTCTAAGCCTTCTTCCAAGATCTCCAAACTCTCTCCAAAAATCCCTCTAAAAATAACCAAAACAAGTAAAATGAAAGAACCCCTTTCCTCTCACAAAGAGGAAGTAATATAGGCTTCATTCCAAAGCCTTTAGGAATGAGAAAGTGACACATGTCACCTTCTCCTTCGTCTTCACAAACCACTTGCAAGGATTATGGAATGTGGAGGTGACATGTGTCACTCTCCCATCCATCCAAACCTCACCCTCTCCACATGTGCTCTCACACATGTGTGAGAGAAAAGGTGGAGAGGTGGCATCTCTCAAGATGGGCTCTAAGAGGATAATGGATGACACATGTCATCACCTTATTCTCTAAAGGAATCCCATTCACTCCAAGATGCTCTCACACATTTGTGAGAGCATTGGAGAAGGATTCCACACACTTGGGGATCTTGAAGACTCCCCAAGTCTTCAAGGTGATGGGAATCCATGTCTTGGAAAGAGGAATGGGTCATGTTTCAATGCATGACTCATCCTCCACACCAATTCAAATTTGAATTTCGTCACTTTACTTCAGGCTGAAGTTAAAGTGACTAGACAGAGGTAACCCTAGGGTTTGACATTCTCAATGGGCCCTAGGCCCTAGGGGTACCACCTAGGATTAATTTTTACCCATAATAAACACTTTAAGAAGTAGAAAATCACATAAAATGGCCACCAAAATAAAAGACACCAAGTGTAAATCAAATCACATATTTTTACAACACTTCAAGTAAATAGTACAAAAGAGGTGGAACCTAAGCCAAATAATTAAAAAGAAGACATTTATGAAAGCATCAGACAATTCACACATGATCTTGGTCCCTCTTGGGACTAGATCGGTCTAAAATAGGAATCACATTAGGTGTGGGATTGATCTTTGATTTTCCATGACTTGGAAAATCACCTGCACACTTGAACAAATAGATTAATCCAACGTATATATATCATAGCTGAAGCAAGGAAATGTATACACTCACGATATCGCATAATCATTTAAAACATTTATAAAATCACAAAGCATTATAATTAAGATTTATAAATTAACTACATTTCTAAACACTATCTCAAGATCAAAATCACATAACAATTCCATTTAATGGTTTCACAAAGTTAGTATCTCTAAAAGTATCAAAATGCATGTCACATGTCTAATAATCATCATTGAAATCAAAATCAGGATATGGTCACATCACAACATACTAAATATAGCCAATCAAAATAAGGGAATAGAGTCCAGAGAATCTGCATATCAGGATCAACAGTCCCAAATATCTAAATGTCATCAATAGGCCTCACATCCTCCCCCCTAAGACTAAACTTCCTCCTGAAAGTCATCAAAGAGGTGAGGATAAAAGGTCCTCAATCTAGTTGCATCCTCCCATGTCACCGTGACCTCATCATATCTGTCCCACCGAACCCTAACCTGGTCCAGCTCTCGACCTCGAAGGCCCAGCATCTAATGAGTCAATATGTGAATTGGCTCCAAAGCCAACTGTATGTATGCCTCTACCTATAGAGCACTCCATTCCAAGACATGAGATAAATCAGATATATATCATCGCAAAACATACACATGGCACACATCTTGGATGCATGACAGGCTAGGTGGCAAGGCTAGACGGTAGGCTACAGGTCCTATCCGCTCCAAAATCTCAAAAGGTCCAATGAACCATAGTGCAAGCTTAGAGCCCTTTCCATAATGGATTGAACTCTTATGCAACCACACTCTCAAGAAGGATCCGTCACTGACTGAGAAGCTCCAATCTAGTCTCTTAGCATCAACATACTTCTTCTGTTAGTCCTATGCCTCTTGAAATATTTGTCTAATCAAGGTCACCTAATGCTCCATATCTTGCACCAACTTTGGGCCAATAGCAACCCTGTACTCTATACGGTCCCAACTCAACGGTGTCCTGCAAGGTTTGTCATATAAGGCCTGATAAGGAGGCATATCCAATGAGCTGTGATGCCCATTATTGTAGGCAAACTCAACCAGATACAGATACTCCTCCCATCTAGACTGGTGGTTTATCATGTACATGTGGAGCATATCCTCTAACACCTAGTTCACCCTCTCTATTTGACTATCTATCTTAGGGTGATAAGTGGAACTAAAGTTGAGCTGTGTGCCCAACGCCTGTTGTAATGCCCTCTAAAAGGCTGATGTGAAAACTAAGTCCCTATTAGAAATAATGCAGTGAGGTACCCCATGTAATCTCACAATGTCATCCAAGAATACCCTCGCCACCGCAGGTGCATTGTATGTCATGTGTACAGGTGACAAGTGTGCCACCTTGGTCAACTTGTCAACCATCACCATGATGGTGTCATGGCGATGAGAAGACATAGGAAGACCAACTATAAAATCCATGGAAATGGTGTCCCATTTCCACTCTAGTATCTCATGAGAGTATAAAAGACGTACTGGATGCTGATGCTTGGCCTTGACCCTCTAGGACTCAAGGCATCGAGTAATGAACTCTGCAATATCTCATCTCATACCTGCCCAATGATATAGTTGTTGCAAATTGGCATGCATCTTCTTCACCCCTGGATGTGCTGCATATGGTTCCTCTAATAAAACTACTGCACATAGATCACCTACACAGGGTACATATATGTGTTGTCAATGTCTAAGGAGCCCATCTGCCTCTAGAGAATAACCTGCAAACTTGCCCACAAGGGCCCTCTATGACTTGATCTCCTACTGCACCTCAAGAAACCACTCATCCTCTGGCAGATGTTGTAAAATGCATCCTCTCAAGTCTACACTCAGTGTCAAGGTCAAGATCGCGTGGCACCTTTGACTCAATGCATCAGCAACCATGTTCTCTTTCCCTTTGATGTAGTGGACATCAAAGTCATACTCGCAAAGGAACTCCATCCCACGGCGTTGGTGGGTGTTTAGATTTGGCTACATGAAGATATACTATAGACTATGATGATCTGAATGTAACTTGAAACAATGACCCAATAGGAAGTGTCTCCAACGAACAAGAGCATGAACTATCGTTGCGAGCTCCAAGTCATGTATGGGGTATTTTAGCTCATGGACCTTGAGCTTTCGTGACTCATACGTGATCACTTGACCATCCTGCATAAGTACAGCTCCTAAACCTTCTAATGAAGCATCCGTGCAAACCATGAAATCAGTTGCTGGATCAAGAATTGCTAAGATATGAGCACTAGTAAGATGCTCCTTGAGGACCGCAAAGGCCCTCTCACACTACTCAGTCCATGTGAAACTCTTCCCTTTCCACTAAAGGGAAGTGATGGGGTGTGCTATCCTAGAGAAGCCCTCAATAAATTTGTGGTAATACCCAGCTAACCCCATGATACTCCTGACCTCTGTCATGCTAGTGGGTGATGGCCAATCCCTGATAGCCCTAATCTTTGATGGATCTATGGAGATACCATCACCAGATAGGATGTGACCCAAATACTGTACCTCTGATCTAAAAAAGGCACACTTCACCAAGTTGCCATATAGATGTTGCTCTCTCAAGAACTGCAAAACCTGATGTAAGTACTCCTCGTGCTCCTCCTCAGTCTGTGAATAGATCAAAATATCATCTAAGAATATAATCACAAACCAATTCAAATAAGTGTGGAACACCCCGTTCATGAGACTCATGAATAGTGTAGGGGCATTTGTCAAACCAAAGGGTACCACAATGAACTCATAGTGGTCGTATCGAGTCTAAAAGGTGGTCTTATGGATGTTCGCCTCTATGATGCACAATTGGTGATAACCAAACTTCAGGTCAATCTTAGAGAACACCTTGGCTCCCTACATCTAATCAAAAAGATCATCTATCCTAGGTAAAGGATAACAGTTCTTCACCATCACCTTATTAAGCTGCCTATAGTCCATGCACAGATGAAGAGACCCATCCTTATTCTTCATGAAGATGACCGATGTGCCCCTTCTTGAGCAACTCCTCAAATGTAACTTGAGCTCTGTGAGCTTATGGATAGTCATCTTGTAGGGTGTATGAGACACTGGCTCGGTACCCGGTACAAGGTCAGTGTGAAAGTCTACCTCTCTATGAGGTGGCATCCCTATAACTCAAGTAGGAAAACGTTGGCAAACTCTCTCAAAATGGGATGATCGTTTAATGATGCCTCTGGCTCATCCTCTAACTTATCACTAATAGTAATGGTGAACATCTGACATCCCTTCTACATGCAACACTTAATATGCTGAGCGGAGATCATGTGAACTACTGTGGGATTCTAATTGCCCAATATCTCTACTTCCATGCCATGGTCATCTAAGCAACTAATCTCTTGTCGGCGATAATCTAGCTTGGCTCTATGACCTGCAAGCCAATCCATTCCTAACACTACACCACAAGATCCTAAGGGCATAACCCTAAGGTATGCTAAGGTAGTGAAGGCCCCCAATGATATCTCACAATCAAGAACCAAATCATCCACTGCCATCTTGGCCCTCGTGGCCAACTCAACCTCCCACCTATCGCCCTGCCTAGAGGCCACCAGCCTACAATGCTCCACTAACGATGGAGAGATAAAAGAATTAGTAGTGCAAAAGTCAAATAAAATAGAAATGGGGACATCCCCAATCGTACCTATGGTCTCAATCACGGAGGCCTGAAAGTCAACCTGGCGGTTATCAACCGTTGCAAACATGCAGTGGGACCTACCCACATCCCCATCTGTCTACTCAGATCCTCCTACCTGAGGTTTTCCTCTTGCTGTGTAGCCATGTGGTCACTCTCTAGCTAAATGACCTACTCTACCATATACATAACATGGTCCCTGAGCCTGCACCTGTCTTGACTATGTCCTGTTCGACTACTGTTGTCCAAGTTAACTTGTGAAACCTTGTGAACCTCTGAATGACTACTATGATCTAGCGGGCCGCGTAGATGGTCCCTATTGTTGTTGATCCCTACATGTGATCCCACAAAGATTTAGAAGCATTAGGGTGGCATTTGTTCAGGCAACTATATTCTAGTTTTTCAGTATTTTTTTCTAGTTTTATCTACATCCTAGTAATTGGCATATTCAGAGGCCTTCAGAGTGGAATTTGGGGTCAAGACTTTCATCAGTTGCTTGGAGCAGTAGCCATAGGTACGGCTCAATGTAACTCAATCTAGCCCTTTAGGATATCTTTCCAACAAGTCTAAAATGTCTAGATTTTGACTAGCTAGCTAGAGGTTATGACCCTACCTAGTGGGGTCCAAAATTTAGTAGTTTTTTGAAATTTTGAAAAATTTAAAAATTTGAATTTTAGTAGTTTTGTCACCTTCCAACTATCCATTTCAAATTCTATAGATAAGGTACCCTTTCACATTCTTTCTCATTGTATATATCCAACTTTTGATGCAATAAGAAATCCTCTTTGGTTGCTTGCAACTTTTTACAACTTTTGCACATTAAGCATTTTGTTTATTTTCACAATACCATAGGCTCAGTGCTAGGTATTGTTATCTGGATTCTCCATTAAAATTTAGATTAGTGGTATCAAAGTGGTTCACTCTTGTATGTCACATCGTACACGGTTTGGTTATGCAAGGTTGGGATCGCAGACAAGAGACCCATTAGATTACCTACCCTTGCGATGCACATGACCGAAGATGGGAGAACAAGGAGATGGATCTGACCCTTTTAAGGAGCTGGTATAAGAAGCTTTGGCAAAGCAATGTGAGGATATGATGACTGAATTCTCTTGAATTCTCCAATGAAATCATCAACCAGAAGGTGCAGCTGGAGTGTCATTTCATGGTCACACCCCACTCAAGGTACAAGTAAATTTTAACATTCCAAATTTTGAAGGAAAATTTAATGCAGATGCTATTGATGATTGGCTATCAAAATTATAGAAATATTTTTCTATAAACCACTTCACAAATGTTGAAAAAATAACCTTTACACTCCTCAAAGATGAGGAACATGTGAAACAATCTTGGGAGAATAGACTACTAGCGAGCGATGATGGCCTTGATAGCCAAGGATTTGAAACATTGGAGGATGACAATCCCACATGGGGAGAATTTGTGGAATACATCAAGGAGGAATACTACCCTAAAAATTCATATGAGGAGAAGTGTTGCAAGTATGGGCCTAACCGGTGTTGTCATTGATGTCAACATGCTCCTGTTGCATTAATGATAAGGTTTGGATGAGTCGTGGGCTGAGCATATTGAGAAAATTAGTCTCAATCAGGAACAGTGAAGAACAATGATGACTGTAAGACAAAAGTCCAAGATAGGATGATGATCAAAGGATACGGATTAAAGGATTTGTAGATATGTGTCTGTAGGTGATCCAGTAGAGATTTTAGAGGTCCACATGAAGATATGAAGAAGATATGGCCACTCAAGTAGAACTGGCTCCGGCAGGTGTTCTGAGGTGATAGAGTGACACAGATAGGTCCGGTGAGATCCGGTAATGCACTATCCCATTCTGTAGATTTGAGGGAGTGTTGAGGATGTCTGTATGAAGTGTCAACTTGATTGGTTCGTGGTTTGAAGGTCCAGAAGAACCTATTCCTTTGTGACAATAATCACAGACTGTGTTCTTAAAGCTCCGGATGAAGGAGAGGAGAATTTTAGAAAGCAGTTGAAGTGTGGATGTTCTCAAGTGATTCAGGAAAGGTTGTGGTGATCCTTGGATCGTGTCCAGTTCATGTTGGTGGTCTACATTGAAGTTAGAGTGTGCATTTGAAGAATAACCACTAGATGATGGTGTTCTTCCTGAGACTGGCTGACCGGATGTATTATATGTCTTACGGATGATCTTGTAGATGTTTTCTGACTAGATGATTATTCCTAAGTCGATGCCTTGTATAAATAAGGGATTGTGAAGTCTTTCCAAAGTGTGTCTTGCGGTGATGAGTGTGGGGTAGCGAGGAGGAGTGCGAAAGGCAGAGTAGAAGTATTGGGCTTAAATGGAACTGATTCAAGCATGGTGAAGATGCTATTCTCTAGTTCATGAAGGTGATACTTATTTCTTTGTAGACAGTGTGTCTCTTGTAGGTAGTGAGCCTCTTGTGAGCAGTGTGCTTAGGCAGTGAGCCCTAATTGGCAAGTGCCATTTTGTTCTTTTTATTCTTCTAACAGAGAATACATTCTTGGGTTAATCACCCTGTGGTTTTTTCCTTAACCAGGTTTTCCACGTAAAAATCTTGGTGTCTTATGTGTTGATGAGTTTTTGATTTTGATTTGAATGCATTATGTTTTATGTTTAATAGACTGCTAATCGCTAAGAGGATTTAAGTGTGTAAATTGGAGAAAGTTTTGCACAACTGATTCACCCCCCCTCTCAGTTGTGTGCCCTAAGTCTAACAATTAGTATCAGAGACAAGTTCCTCTAAAAGGAGCTTAACCACTTGAGGAGATCCAGGATGTCATCTTACAAGAAGGATAGTCCGAAGTTTGATGGAACCAACTTTGCTCTTTGGAAAGGTCACATGAAATGTCACTTGTAGTGTATGGGAATGGCATACTGGTCCATGGTTACAAAAGCGTATGTACCTCCACAGGGTGGTCCGACAACCCTAAATGAAATCACAGATCCTGAAAACAATATGCGAACCAAAGAGGCTCTTCTAAGTGCATTATCTGACTCAGAGCTCTCAAATGTTATTGACCTACCAACTACCTTTGAGATTTGGAATAAATTAGAACTTTTGCATGAAGGAGACCAGTATGTTAAATGTGCAAGGTTACAAAGTCTAAAAGGGAAATTTGAAAAATTGAAGATGAGAGATGATGAAAATCTTACCACTTTTATGCCAAGAGTGAATGAGCTAGTTTGTGGAATTAAAAATGCTGGTGGAGTCTTGGATGAAAATGAGATTGTTGGTAAAATTCTTAGATCCCTTCTTGCTTCTTACAAAATCAAGGCTGCTGCCATTGAAGAATTCAGAACCCATACAACTGTCACAAGAGATCAATTGGCTAGGAAATTGGCTGCATTTGAAATGACAGAGTTTGGAGATGACCCCCCCAAGACTGAATCTGCATTCAAAGCCAGTGCCTCTGTTAAAGGTAAACAAAGGTTTGATCCGGGAGAGAATTCTTCAAGGAAATTATCATGGTATGAAAAAGCAAGAAAAGATCTGGAAGAAGAAGAAGTAGAAACTGCTCAACTTGAAGCCCTTATTGCAAAGAGGCTACCAAGAGGATCCGGTAAGTATGAAGGAAAATTACCTTTTAAGTGTTTTAACTGCAATAAGATTGGTCATTTTGCCTCAAGGTGTCCGGAAAGATTTTCAAGGCAAAATCCTAACAAGCCAAGGTTCCAAAAGAACTGTTACTATGTACATGAAGATGATGATAATGAAGGAGTAACAGATGATGAATCAGAGATAGGAAAAAAATTTGGAAATGAATGGGTGTTCATTGCCATCAAGGAAGAAGATCCAATGTCCTCTATATCTGTCAATCTTAAAACTGTGGAAAGAGCTCTAGCTGCCCAAATTGAAGAGAAGGATGATTGGGTCGTTGACAGTGGATGCTCTCACCATATGACAGGTGACAAAAATAAGTTTTTAGATTTGGAAAGGTATGAAGGAGGAGTGGTAAAGTTTGGTGACAATTCTGCTGGTAGAATCAGAGGAAGAGGAACTATTTCTTTTGATGGAAGAAACAAAACTGGTAATGTACTGTATGTTGAAGGTTTGAAGCACAATCTTCTCAATGTTGGACAGTTGGTGGACAAAGGCTATGATCTCTAATTTAAGGATGGAAAATGCAAAATATTTGAAAGTTCCAGAACATAGATTGCATCCAGTACTCAAACTAAAGGTAATATCTTCCACTTGGTTGGTACTGTAAAAACTGCTTATTTGTTCAAGTTGATCAGAGTTGGTTATGGCAAAGAAGGATGTGTCATGTAAATTTTGATAATATCATCAAGATAAGCAATACTCAGGCTATAAGAGATCTTCCAAAATTGGTGAAACCTACTAACAGCTTGTGCAAGGAATGTCATTTGGGTAAGCTGAGCAGAGTCACATTCAAAAGCAAGGAACTGTCTTCTACCAGATTATTGGACTTAGTTCACACTGATCTTTGTGGTCCGGCAAGAACCAGGAGTATTCAAGGTGATAGATACTTCATGCTGCTAATTGATGACTATTCCCAGATGATGTGGGTAACCTTTCTAAAGGAGAAATCAGAAGCTCTTGAGAAATTCAAAATATTCAAGGCTATGGTAGAGAATGAAACATGATTAAAGTTGAAATGTCTGAGGTCTGATAGAGGTGGAGAATTCACATCCGGTGAGTTCATAGAGTTCTGTGAGAAACATGGAATTAAGAGACAATTGTATGCTCCTAGGACTCTACAGCAGAATGGAGTAGTGGAGAGAAAGAACCAGACCATCCAAGAAGCATCTAGGACCATGATAATGGAAGCAAATGTTCCTCAGATCTATTGGAGAGAAGCTGTCAGCACTGCAGTCTATACTCTCAATCGAGTTTAAATTAGAAGCAATACCGATAAGACCCCTTATGAACTTTGGTTTGGCATTACTCCTACTATAAGATATTTTAGAGTCTTTGGTAGCAAATGTTACATCAAAAGAGATGAAGATTTAGGCAAGTTTGATGCTAGAAGTGATGAAGGAATATTCTTGGGTTATTCTACTCAAAGCAAAGCATACCGGTGTTATAACAAGAGACTAAGAAAGATGATAGAAAGTACCAATGTGAAGGTTGATGAGGGAATAGAGAAACCCTCAAGGTTTTATGAATATGATGAAGATGATCAAAATGGTGTTCTGGTTTAAGGAGTTCAATCCTCTTCTGAAAGTCAGATTCAAACTGATCTGGTAAATTAGGAAGAAGGGATATGTCTAAATGAGCCTGATCAAGAAGTAGAAGTGCAATAAACTCCCAAAGTTCCAAGGTATGTAAGACTGAACCACTCTGAAGATCAGATCATAGGTGACAAAAGCAAAGGTGTGCAAACTAGAAGGAAAATTGCTCAAAACTCAGATGAATATTGTCTGATTCCAAAGATTGAACCTAAGACAATAAATGAAGCCTGCAATGATGAAAACTAGACCAAAGCAATGGAGAAAGAGTTCTTGGGATCTTGTTCCTAGACCTAGAAACAAGAATGTGATTGGAACCAAATGGGTCTTCCGGAACAAACTAAATGAAGTTGGTGAAGTAATCAGAGATAAAGCTAGATTGGTCTGCAAGGGCTACTCTCAAATAGAATGAATTGATTTTGAAGAAATGTTTGCTCTGGTGGCAAGAATTGAAGCAGTCATATTATTCCTTGCCTTTATTGCCTTCAAGGATTTCAAGGTATATTAGATGGATGTCAAGTCTGCCTTTCTAAATGGTGACTTGGAAGAAGAAGTGTATATAGAGCAAACGGATGGATTTTAGTTGTCTGATCATGGTGATATGGTCTGCAAGTTGAAGAAGGCAATATATGGATTAAAGCAAGCCCGAAGAGCCTAGTATGAAAGATTGGACAAGCATCTTTTGAAGATTGGTTTCAACAAAGGTACTGATGACAGTAACTTATATTTCAAAATTGATCATGAAAACATCTTGATTGTTGAAGTATTTGTTGATGATATCATCTTTGGAGGAAGAGATAGTATGTGTAAAACTTTTGCAAATCAAATGAAAAGTGAGTTTGAGATGTCTATGCGTGGTGAAATGAATTTCTTCTTGGGTCTACAAATTACTCCAACAAAGAAAGGAATCTTCATTTCTTAGACCAAATATGTGAAAGAACTGTTGAAGAAATTTGGGATGGCAGATTCAAATCCAATGAATACTCCCATGGCAACCGGATGTAAGTTGAGCAAAGATGATGACTCTCCTAAGGTAGACCAGACAAAGTACAGATCAATGATTGGAGGATTGTTGTATCTCACTCAAACTAGACCAGATATTATGAAAGTTGTTGGTCCTGTTGCTAGATTCCAAGCTGATCCTAGAGAATCCCATGTCATGGCAATCAAGAGGATCTTTAGATATCTAAAAGGGATAGTTGAGTATGGTCTGTGGTATCCTAGAGATCATGATTTCTCTCTTCATGCATATACAGATGTTGATTGGGCAAGAGATGTGGATGACCAGAAGAGTACTAGTGGTGGAGCTTTCTTTTTGGGAAAGAGATTGGTTTCCTGGCTAAGCAAGAAACAAGAGGCAATATCCTTGTCTACAACTGAAGCAGAATACATAGCAGCAGTAGGTAGTTGCACTCAAGTTTTTTGGATGAAGCAGATGCTAAGAGATATTAAAGTAGAGTATGAGGAGCCTATCACAATCTTCTGTGATAATTCAAGTGCAATAAATATATCTAAGAATCCAATGTTGCATTCTAAGACTAAGCATATATCTATCAAGTTTCACTTTTTAAGAGAGCAAGTGAACAAGAATGAAGTCAGATTGGAGTTTGTGCTCTCCAAGGATCAGATTGTAGATATCTTTACTAAACCTCTACCTAAGTACTCTTTTGAGTATCTCAGGGAGAAGTTAGGGGTTATTGCCCCTCTAGTGATGAACTAAGGTGCATCCGATGGATATCATAGTCATATCTTGTGATCCAAATTAATGGGAGCTGCTACTCAGGAGGAGTAGCAGGTATGATTCTAAAGTGGTGAAATTGTAAGTATGTGCCCTTTGCCATTGATGTCAAAGGGGGAAATAAGACATGTGAAAAACAAGTGGTTGCTGATCAAAGGGGGAGCAGTAAAGGGAGAGAAGACATGTGAATGGTTGCTGTTGATATGGGGAGTTGTGACAGTAAGGAGAAGTTCTTGTCTTGATGGTTTTTCACATCATATGTTGCCATCAATGACAAAGGGGGAGATTGTTGCAAGTATGGGCCTAACTGGTGTTGTCATTGATGTCAACATACTCCTGTTGCATTAATGATAAGGTTTGGATGAGCCGTGGGCTAAGCATATTGAGAAAATTAGTCTCAATCAGGAACAGTGAAGACTAGTAATGACTGTAAGACAAAAGTCCAAGATAGGATGATGATCAGAGGATGCAGATTAAAGGGTTTGTAGATATGTGTCTGTAGGTGATCCAGTAGAGATTTCAAAGGTCCGCATGAAGATATGAAGAAGTTATGGCCGCTCAAGTAGAACTAGCTCCAGCAGGTGTTCAGAGGTGACAGAGTGATACAGATAGGTCCAGTGAGATCCGGTAATGTACTATCCCATTCTGCAGATTTGAGGGAGTGTTGAGGACATCCGTATGAAGTGTCAACTCGATTGGTTCATGGTTTGAAGGTCCGGAAGAACCTATTCCTTTGTGACAGTAATGACAGACCATGTTCTTAAAGCTCCAGATGAAGGAGAGGAGAATTCCAACAAGCAGATGAAGTGTGGATGTTCTCAAGTGATTCAGGAAAGGTTATGGTGATCCTTGGATCGTGTCTAGTTCATGTTGGTGGTCTGCATTGAAGTTAGAGTGCGCATTTGAAGAATAACCACTGGATGATGGTGTTCTTCCTAAGACTGGCTGATTGGATGTATTACATGTCTTATGGATGATCTTGTAGATGTTTTCTAACCTAGATGATTATTCCTAAGTCGATGCCTTGTATAAATAAGGGATTGTGAAGTCTTTCCAAAGTGTGTCTTGCAGTGATGAGTGTGTGGTAGCGAGGAGGAGTGCAAAAGGTAGAGCAGAAGTATTGGGCTTAAATGGAACTGATTCAAGCATGGTGAAGATGCTATTCTCTAGTTCATGAAGGTGATACTTATTTCTTTGTAGACAGTGTGTCTCTTGTAGGTAGTGAGCCTCTTGTGAGCAGTGTGCTCGGGCAGTGAGCCCTAATTAGCAAGTGTCATTTTGTTCTTTTTATTCTTCTAACAGAGAATACATTCTTGGGTTAATCACCCCGTGGTTTTTCCCTTAACCAGGTTTTCCATGTCAAAATCTTGGTGTCTTATGTGTCGATGAGTTTCTATTTTTGATTTGAATGCATTATGTTTTATGTTTAATATACTGCTAATCACTAAGATGATTTAAGTGTGTAAATTGGAGAAAGTTTTGCACAACTGATTCACCCCCCCTCTCAGTTATGTGCCCTAAGTCTAACAAGAAGTACATATAGTAACAATTACTTTGACAAAAGAAGGACCAATCTGTTCAAGATTATATAAATATATTTCATGCACTTTCTGCAAAATTAGGAATCCATGACACAGAAAAGCATTGGGAATTGAAGTATCGTAGTGGGATTCATCGATATATCCAGACAGAAATGAATTTCTTACATATTGAAACCTTGGGTACTGCCTTCAAATATGTAGTAAAGATAGAGGAGAAATTCAAACAAAAGGGGAAGAAGGATTATCCCTCAAACAACAAATTCAAGAGTGAAGGTGGTAACAAATTTGGTGGGAAACAAACAACCAAGGACTTCTCCTCACAAACCTCATCAACAACAAATAAGGGTAAGCAGAAGATGTGTGGATTCTATAAGAGCCCTAGTCATAACACTAAAGATTGTCATGCCACGAAGACTTTGTTGGCAGAAATCTGTCAAGGAGAGATGGAACAAAGTCACTGCCTACAAATCCTTGTGAACAAAATGATGGTGAACAAATCATTGAGGCTGGCCCACATGCCATAGTTGCCACTACCAAAGTCATGCCCCATGAATATGATGAACACTTGTTCCACTCACAGATGTGGGTAAACAGAAAGGCTCTTCATTTCATTGTTGATAGTGGAAGCCAAAAGAATTTGATCTCTATTGAAACTATGAAAAGATTGAATCTACAAACAACACGAAATCCACAACCATATCATATGGGATGGGTAAGTTAGGGACAAGACATTCTGGTGAATAAACAATGTCGCTTACCTTATTCTTTCAATCCATTCAAAGATGAATTAATATGTGATGTGGCACCTTTGGATGTATGTGATGTGTTGTTGGGGCACCCATACATGTACAAGTGCCATGGAGTCTATGAGTTAAGGCCACACAGTGTTACCATCAAGTTGGGAGAAAAGAGGTATCAAATACCTGAGGTAAGTCCTGCAAAACCAATATCTTTGATTACTACAAAACAATGTAAGCGTTTGATTTCTCACATTGGAAAATTTTTCCTACTAATGGTTCAACCTTAGGAGGCAAGGTCCGTTGTGGCCAGCAGTCATACCAAAGTGTCCACTACCACAAATGAATAGAAACATATGGAGAAAATATTGTCAACATATCAAGATGTATTCAATTCACCAATTGGGGTACCACTACACTGCCAGTCAAGCATCAAATTGATCTAATTCAAGGGACACCATTACCAAATGGGCCTCTGTATAGAAGGTCAGTTTCAGAGAATGAAGAAATCAAGTGGCAGATTTAAGAGTTGATCAAAAAATGACACATTCATCCAAGTGCTTCACCACGTGGAAGTCCAATTGTTTTGGCCAAAAAGAAGGATGGAACATGGAGGATTTGTATTGATTATCGGTTTCTCAACAAGATCATTGTGAAGAACCGATATCCACTCCCTCGCATTGATGATTTGTTGGACCAACTCAAGGGGCAAATTTTTTTACCAAAATTAACTTGAAATCTGGATATCACCAAGTCCTAGTTGAACCATCAGATGTGTGGAAGACTGCTTTCAAATCCAAGGAAGGGTTGTTTGAGTAGTCATGCCTTTTGGCTTGACCAATGCCCCTACCACATTCATGAGATTGATGGATGATGTCTTTAGACCATTCATTGGTTCTTTCATTGTCGTCTATTTAGATGACATACTCATCTTTAGCAAAACATGGGGTGACCATCTGCAGCATGTTCATCAAGTGCTTTCAACCTTGCAACAACACAAGATATATGCTAATAGAGATAAGTGTTCTTTTGGTATGGAGAGTATTCAGTATTTGGGATACATTGTGGATAGAATGGGTGTTCGTGTGGACCCTAAAAAGATACAAGTTCTCAAGGATTGGCCATCTCCCAAAAGTCTCATAGAATTTTGTAGCTTCTTGGTTCTAGCCAATTTCTATCAGAGATTTGTACTTGGTTTTTCACATTTGGCATGGCCTATGAATCAGGCACTAAGGGGAAGACCAAGGGCAAAATTTTGTTGGACAGTGGTACAACATAAAGCATTCATGGAGTTGAAGAGAAGGCTATGTTCTGCACCAGTAATGGCACTCCCAGATCTGCAATAATCTTTTCAAATTGAAACAGATGCTTCAAACTATGCACTAGGGGTAGTTCTCATGCAACACGGGCACCCAATTGCCTACGACAGTGAGACTTTCTCTGACACAATGCATAAGTACCCCACTTATGATAAGGAGTTGTATGCTATTGTGCAAGCCTACAAACAATGGAAACACTACATTCTGGGGAAGGAGACTATCATTCACATGGATCATAAACCTCTACAATTTCTACAAACACAAGGAAAGCTACAAAATGATAGGCATCAAAGATGGTCTACCTACTTGCAACAATTTCATCTCAATATCTGCCACAAGAAGGGAGCTACTAACAAAGTTAAAGACTGTTTGAGTAGACCTCCGATCATAGCCCTGACAATGATATTGGATTCTTGTGGCCACCACACAATAGATTGGCCTCAGTTGTATGGCACAGATCCTGATTTTTCTGAGATCTATAACAATCTAGCAGAGGGAAAACAAGCCATTAATTTCTACTTGAAGGATGGGATTCTCTGTCACATGGGACACATATGTGTTCCAACCAAGGAGCGGCAAAAGATAATATGGGAGGCACACTACAGTCGTGTTGCAGGACACTTTGGGGTGAAGACTATTGCTGTACTTTAGATGTATTTTTATTGGCCCAAATTGAGACATGATGTAATTTATACATCTAAGCTTGTATTTCTTGTGCCATTGCAAAGCCTGCCAATCGTAAACAAGGATTGTATAGACCTCTTCCAGTCCTTGACCAACCTTGGCATTCAATTTCAATGGATTTCATGTTCGGACTACCTTCTACCAGACATGGGCATGATTGTGTATATGTGGTGGTAGACAAGTTTTTAAAAATTGTTGTCATAGTGGCTTGCAAGAAAGGAGTCTTTGTGGAAGAAATTGCCATGCTTTTCTTTGAGAATGTTTGGGTACACTTTGGATTTCAACAAACCATCATATCTAATAGGGATAGTTGATTTCTTAGCAATTTTTGGTCAGCACTTTGGGCCTTGATGGACACAAAGTTGACAAAATCCACTATCTTCCATCCCCAAACAGATGGGCAAACTGGGGTGGTGAATCATATGATCATTCACATTTTGCAGATGTACCATTCCAAAAATCCTTAGACTTGGGATGAAAGCTTGCCATATGTATAGCATAGTTACAATCGAACACTACATGGTTCCACAGGGCACAATCCATTTGAGGTATGTCTTGGCTACCAACCATTGGCTCCAATTGATGTAGCATTGCTAACTATGTTGGGTGACCCTTCAACACATTCAGAAAAAGAGGCAAACATGGCAACTAAGTTTGTGGAGAAGATATGGCATATTCAACAACAAGTTCATGAGATACTACAATATAGTAATTAGAAATACAAGGATAGACATGATCAACATCGTACACCTCATCAATTTAAGGTTGGGGACAAGGTTTGGCTTCTTATTCAAAAAGAAAGACTTCAAGGGCCTCATAAGAAACTCTATCCTATTTGATATGGTCCATACACCATCATCAAACAAGTTGGTGAAAATGCTTTTGAACTCAATCTGCCATCTTTTCTTGGACTACATCCTATTTTCAATGTTGACTTATTGCGGCCATATTTTCCACCATTGTTGGACACTTCGGATGTTGCAGAACATATAAGTTGCTCATAGTTTAATCTAGAGACTGCTTCCCCTCTCACATGTGATTAGATTACTGATGTTGTGGTGAAAACATAGAAGAAACAACAGATTCCTCTCTATCAGGTGGTACAGGCAGGACAACTTCCACATCAAGAAAAATGATTCACTAAGGACCAGATTGAGAAGAAATTTCCTCATTTGCTACAATACATAGCTCCAATGGGGCCCATTGCCTCTCAAGGGGGAAGAAATGATCCCATAGAGATTCAGAAGCATTAGGGTGGCATTTGTTCAGGCAACTATATTCTAGTTTTTCAATATTTTTTCCAGTTTTATCTACATCCTAGTAATTGGCATTTTTGGAGGCCTTTGGAGTGGAATTTGGGGTCAAGACTTTCATTGGTTGCTTTGAGTGGTAGCCGTAGGCATGGCTTGATGTAACTCAATCTATCTCTTTAGGAGATCTTTCCAAAGAGTCCAAAATCTCTAGATTTCGACTAGCTGGCTAGAAGTTATGACCCTGCCTAGTGGGGTCCAAAATTTAGTAGTTTTTTGAAATTTTGAAAAATTTGAAAATTTGAATTTTAGTAGTTTTGTCACCTTCCAACTATCCATTTCAAATTATATGGATAAGGTGACCTTTCACATTCTTGCTCATTGTATATATCCAACTTTTGATGAAATAAGATATCCTCTTTGGTTGCCTGCAACTTTTTACAATTTCTGCACATTGAGCATTTTGTTTATTTTCACAATACCATAGGCTCAGCGCTAGGTATTGTTATCCAAATTATCTATTAAAATTTAGATCAACATGGGCCTTCCTTCTGCCATCCATGATTATGACCCCCATGTGCCCTTTGTTGTGGTCTAGACCTCTACTGATGCTATTGCTGCTGTGGAGGTCTAAGAGGTAACGGTGCATAACTAAAAATGCCCCTATGAGGTGGCTGGGGACTATGAAATCCTTGATCCTAGTGGTCAATGTGATCCTGGAATGGAGGTTGTGATCCATGACTCTATCCATATACCTCCTCTATAATGAGCACCTTCTTGGTAGCCTCACTCATCGTCTGTGCGTCTAACATGCGAACAGGTCCAGTAATGTTAGGATTAAGCCCTCTAATAAAGCGACTCACTAGAAGCTTCTCATCCTACAAGTACCCTACATACCATGATAGCTCCATGAACTTGCACTCATACTATGCAATGGTAGAGCCCCTCTATTGTAGATCATGAAACTCATCAATCCTACGCTGTCTAAAATGCTTCGAGAGATAACGAGTCCTGTAGCGCTCTAGAAAGGTGTCCCACATGAGCTTGTCTAAGGAAAGGTAATGTTTGCATTCCTTAGTGTGCTACTAGGTCATTGTTGTGTCTCATAACAATTGCACTACGACTCATTCCTTCATGTTACTCCCATAGGGACACAACATGAAGCACCTATCAAGGCTGATGAGCCAGGCATCTGCCTCAATGCCCTCTGCAGTCCTGACAAATTTGGGTGGATTAAGTCTAAGTAGATCCCTAATAGGGTCCCCATGGTCTTTATGTCCTCTGAAAGGTACATCCACCTCATCTCATCGTCCATAATCATAAGGCCCATGGTAGATCTATTCTATCCTCACTCCCTCCCTATGCCTCACATGATGTGGAGGACTCCTACTATGAGCTATGTGCACTGAAGCAACCTCCTCTTCTCTAGTGTTAGGTACCTCTGCATGTGGCTCGACACATGGCTCCATGCACCGCTCAACACATGGCTCCACTCATGGCTCTACATGGGGCTGGACATGTGGCTCTACATGTGACTCAGCACATGGCTCATCATGTGGATCCTCACATGGCTCAACACAAGGATCGACACATGGCTCTACACATGGCTCTACATGTGGCTCGACACATGGCTCTACTACAGCTAGTGGTAATCTCTCTAAGACTACCTGTAATGCCTAAAGAATCTGTGGCCCTAAATTAGGTATTTGTGGTGCCTGCAGTCCCTGTGATGCTAGTGGTGCTTGACCCTCGACTGATGACTCATTTTGTATCTCAATGGATGCACTGGCATGTGAGTGCACTCGCCTCTCTCTGGGAGGTATCCTACATGAACAAGGTTTTTACAAATTAAGCAAAAATGCAAAATATGTAATGTGCCCAAACAAGCCTAGTGTTTAAACTTGGGCTCTGGTACCAAATGTCATGCCTGCATTTACCATGTGGTCATGACATGCAACACACGTATCATGTCCACATTTTCCATGGGGTCATGACATGAAATATCAACAAAATTTCCACACTTCCCTAGAAACCCCCTCGCATACATCAGCGTGCTCGGTGGCAATACACATAAGGCATAAACATGTCAATCAAACTTTGATCTATGTGAATACCTTTTGTAACCCTTGCAAGATGATAGCCCACTAAGGGGGTTTATGCAATGTGAGCAACATCACCATTAGGGTTATATTCGATTTGAGTCTAACCCTAAGCTTCCTAAATGAAGCGATGTGATTTCGACATGTGTCGAAATCAAAACCTAGGAACTAGAGTTAAATAATTTAATAAACCACACATGAAATCATCCATTCTATGGAAAAATGTAGAAGCCCAGGAATGGATTTTGAACTGGATATTTCAAAAGCTTATGACAAAGTTAGGTGGGAGTTCCTATTCACTATCTTGAGGAAGATGGGATTCCAAGGTAAGTTTTTGTAGCTAATTAGGAATTGTGTTACCTCGATTAGATTCTATGTTTTGGTCAATGGCACATCGAGAGGCTTCTTCAATGCAGGTAGAGGGCTAAGATAGGGAGACCCTCTCTCCCCCTACCTCTTCATTCTTTTGGTCAAATCTCTGAGTAGGAGGTTCATTTCTATGCTTAACTCTAAAATCATAAAAGGGGTTAAACTTTCTTCAACAATTGAACCTATTGTCATTCAGCAATTTGTTGACGACACTATCCTTTTTGGAGCTGCTTCTGTGGTGGAGGCCAGGAATTGGAAAAATGTGCTATAGGAGTATGCCATTTCAGCTGGCTAATGTATAAACTTTTATAAGAGTCATATCTACTTCTTCAACACCCTGACAGTTTTATAGCAAAAAATCATGAGTATCCTGGGATGTGCGGTGGGTTCCTTCCCCAGGATTTATCTTAGTCTACCTTTCTCTATCAGGGATTCCTCCCCGAAGTACTAGAACTCCATAATGGAAAGGACTCAGAGAAAACTTGTAGGATGAAAAGGCAAACTTCTGAGTTAGGCTGGTAAGTTTTAGCTCCTTAAAACTTCTCTACAAGGAATTCCAGTGTATTTCCTATCTCTGTTCAAAATGCCTAAATACCTAACTGAGAGACTTGAGAAGATACAAAGAACTTTTCTTTGGATAGGAATGGAAGACAAAAAGAGATTGGCCCTTGTCTCCTGGGATAAAGTTTGTAAACCTAAAGTGCAGGGAGCTTTAAGCCTAAGAAAATTGAACTTGCTCAATAAAGCACTCATAACCAAAATAGGATGGAATCTCATTGCTGGGGGGAAGGATTGGGGTAGAATCATGAAAGCTAAGTATATGGGGAATTCAACCTTGGAAGACATTCTTCTTTCTCCTAATTTTCCTAGAGGCTTAGTTAGCTAGAATAATGTCATGAAATGTAGAAATTTCCTCCTGAAAGGTAGCAAATGGAAACTAGGGGATGGGGAAACCATAAGATTTTGGGAGGATACTTGGATCAATGGTGGACCCCTAAGCAAATGCCAAAATATTCAGCATTTGATGAAACTTGTTGTTAACCACTTTGCTGTTTGGGTGAAAGATTACTTCCTACCTAGCTATGGAGAATGGGTTCAGCTATCAGAGTGTTGTCAAAGTGATGCTGACCTGAGTAATGATGCTGAAGAAATACAACTGCTCCTAAAAGGATGCAGAATCCCCCTCTATCCACAGAATGATAGATTGGTTTGGTGGAAGGATATTACTAGAAGGTTTTCTGTGAAATTTGCCTATAGCCTGGCTATCCCTCAAGATAGTGATAATTTATGGAAGAGCGTTTGGAACCATAACCTTGTGCCAAAAATGAATCATTTTTGGTGAGTGACTGTCCAAAACAAAATCCTCACCATCGATAATCTCCAATTAAGGGGATTCCAAATCCCAAATAGATGTGTTCTTTGCATGAAGGAAGAAGAGTCTGCCTCCCATAACTTCTTACATTGTGATTTTGCTTGGGAGGTCTGGAGTATCACTACAACAGAAGAGGCAATTAGCACCTAAAATAGTGCCAGAATTTAGTACATTTGAGTCCATGAATTGGACACTTCTGTCGGTGCAAAACTCAATGCCCAATAGCATCTCACTATTGCGCTAGGTTTAGCACCGAGTTTAGAGTTGATTATAACGCCAGGTTTAACACTGGGTTTAGCACCGAATTTTAGTGCAAGGATTAATGCCAAATTTAGCGCGAGATTTTGTTGCTTCCAGTTTGGCTTCTGATTTTGCTTCTAGTTTTTCTTCTTGTGTTTCTTCCAAGTTTGCTTCTAGTTTTACTTCTAGTTTTGCTTCAAATTTTGCTTCCAATTTTGCTTCCTATTTTGCTTCCACTGTTGCTTCCAGTTTTTCTTCTAGGTTGGCTTCTACTTTTGCTTCTAGTTTTACGTTTTAGTTTTGCTTCCAGTTTTGCTTCTAGGTTTGCTTCCAATTTTGCTTCCAATTTTGCTTCTGGTTTTGCTTCCAATTTTTCTTTTGGTTTTGCTTCCGATTTTTCTTCCAGTTTTGCTTCTAGGTTTGCTTCCAATTTTGCTTCTAGTTTTGCTTCACGTTTTTCTTTGAATTTTGCTTATAGTTTTGCTTCTAGGTTTGCTTCCACTTTTGCTTCAAATTTTACTTCTAGTTTCACTTCCAATTTTGCTTCTGGTTTTGCTTCCAGTTTTACTTCCAGTTTGGCTTCCAAATTCGTGTTTGGTTTTGCTTCCAATTTTGCTTCTAGTTTTGCTTCCACTATTGCTTCCAATTTTGCTTCCAGTTTTGCTTCCAATTTTGCTTCCAGTTTGGTCTTTTGTTGCTTCTAAAAATGCTTATTGTTTTACTTACATTTATTAATTTACTATTTTTTATTTCAATTTAATTAGTTAAATATATCATGCCTCTTAAATAACTCATGATTATAAAGTAAGTAATTTAATTATTTAACTCATATGATTAAATAACAAGATAATTATTATAACATGATCATCATCTATAATTAAAACAAGTGAGTCAAATACCTATAATTTAATTGAATTTGACAACATCCATCCTGAGCAGTAAATTAAAATCATCATCATATATAACTAAAACAAGTGAAAGTCAAATATGCCAGTAGACCAATAACATGTCTAAATGATACATGTACAAATGATATAAGTAAAAATGATAAATTACGTAACTCAAAATGATACAAGTCAAGATGATACATGTCTAAATGATATAAGTCAAAATGATACATAAATTTATGATACAACTCATTAATATGGCACTGCAGGTTGTGCAAATGATACATATGATAGCTATCAACTATGAAAAGAGGCATCATAACGATATATCAACAATGATCCATGATGCAGTCTATATGATCATGAATGTCACTGGCTAATATGAGAAATTGCCTCATCATCATCATCACCATCATGATCATCATCATCATCATCGCCATCATGATCATCACCATCATCACCATCATCATCGTCATCATAATCATCATCGGCCTCAGTGTCTTCTATATCTGCATCATCATCATCCTCTGCCATGTGATCTATATCAAAACCAAGATAATCTAGATCTCTATCATGAGGATCATTTTGATCTTCTGGAACACCCGTGTTCTACAAAAAAAAAATTAAAATGAAAAGTTATTATTTATTTCATGCAATAATTTATTTTTCTATTATATATCTAATATTACAACATATGAAATGAAACCATAATCATATTACATCATATCAAAGTGCACATATCATAATAAAATTTCAAAAAAGTTATAGCTAATATGTCATTCCAATGATGTAAAACATGCATCAATTCTAATAAACATTAGTAAAGATCATAAAAAAATTGTTATAAGTTTAACTATCAACTATAAATTCTATTACATAACATTAAGTGCTACAAATTGCTTGGTCAAAATCTCCCATTTTGACATAGGTAGGGAGGATGGTGGCAAAGGTTGTGGAATTTGGCTTTACACCAGCCAATTGCATTTTCTTTAAAATTTCTAAAGCCTTTTCAACAAATCCATTTTGTGCATATCCTGCAGTCATTGCAGTCCATGAGACCACATTTCTTTGAGGCATTCTATCAAACAATTCCTGTGCCTTGTCTATGCTTCCACATTTTGCATACATGTCTAACAGGGCAGTTGCAACTACAACATCTGACAAAATTCCTCTATCCTTTATGTATTGATGGATGTCCATACCCTATTCCAAAGCTCCCATTTTGACATAGGTAGGGAGGATGCTGGCAAAGGTTGTGAAATTTGGCTTTACACTAGCTAATTGCATTTGCTTTAAGATTTTTGAAGTCTTTTCAACAAATCCATTTTGTGCATATCCTGTAGTCATTGCAGTCCATGAGACCACATTTCTTTGAGGCATTCTATCAAACAGTTCACATGCCTTATCTATGCTTCCACATTTTGTCTACATGTCTAATAGGACAATGTTGTGTGGTTACACAACATGCCCCATTTTAACTTGGCAAAATAGGGACCCAACTTTTTGGCTTTGCTTGTGTGTTTTTCTTGCTGGCGGTCTGGTAAAATTCAATCAATACAGATAATCCTGCACAATGGCTAGGGAAGTCATCATCATGAGGTTAGTTTGCCAAATTTTATATTTCATTTCATTAACCTCAAATTTGGAAAGAGCATTAAATTTCATGAAGGTTTGCCTTTTACATCACCCTGATATTCCTTAGGATGTAAAAGTTATGAACGGTCAAAATCTTGATCAAACCTGATATTCATAAGGGGGGAGGTAAGTCATCATCATATTTCCCAATATTAGTTATCTTACAAAATATCACCCTGATCCAATCTATCACCCAATAAATTATCTGTTCGCGACCTGCGGACGTCATTTTTTAGGTGGTTGTGATACTTACCCATCAAATAACAGCATGTATTCCGTGAAGATGATATTTTGAAACATCACCTAATATTTTGAATATAACCTTATCTTCCAAATATCATTCGGTCACCAAATATCACCCTGGAACTTTTATCCTGATGACATCATCCAACCTGATAACAAAGAGAATCAACATGATGATGACATCATTATCATTTTTTACCTCGCGGAGGTATATTTCCTAAAATCACCCTTTCATAAAACATGACGATGACGTCATAGTGCTTCAACGATAGACTAAACCAATATCATGGTGACGTCATCATGATGTTCTGAGAGAGGCTACTTAAGCAATGCATAGGGTCATCATCCTTTTCGAAATATCACTCAATATTTTGAACATCACTTGATCTTTTATAACATGACCCGATGGTCCGAAAATAACCCGATATACAAACATAAGTTTCCCGCTAAGATGCAGATGGTCATATTATGGGACAGTCATATTTTGAATATCACCTGATATTCAAAACATCACCCGATATTTCAAAAGATCATCCTCCTCTTCTTGCCACGTGACATTGAATGCTCATTAATATGGTAGGTGTTTCCCACTAATGGTTAACGCGATGCTCACACCTGGCAACCTCTATAGGTTTTTGTGTGGAAACTTAATGATTATGATAGATTTAATTAGATTATGCCCTAACTGACCAAATAAATGGGTTTAGAATGAATTCATAATGTCATTATGCACTTAACTCACGATAGGATCAGTTTTTATACAGAGTTGATCTTTCAAACCTTCCTACAAACCACCTGCAGACGTATACAACTTGAATCGGAACGAATGGCATGATTATCAACAGTATCAGTATTATCCCATATAATCATCATAGTAATTCAAAGGGATAAGTGCACCAGGTAAGTAATTGAAACCCTCTTTTTGTTATTCTATGCATATCCAGGCAAAATGATGTTCATTGATTTGAAGCTAGGATTTCTGTATATCATGATGAAATAACTGTTTAATAAACATATGCATGATGCCATAAAGATGTAGAATATATATATGCATGCATGAGATGAAGTATCAATCTTGAGACCAGTTTTTGACATTGCAGGAAATCATGGCAGACAAAAGATTGATGAAGTCCGAGGTAGAATTTGTTAAGCCAATGTTTGCACAGCCTGAAGGTGTGCAATTCAAATATGGAACTATTGGTGACACTCACCAGGGTAATATAGATTTGGTTGCATGGGTAGACAAGATCAACGTTAATAATGAGGATGCTCTGCTTGAGGCCGTTTTTGTGTCTAGGATGTGGAACGCAGCTGGTTTTCCATACTCCATGGAAGCTCCTGAACTGGTTATGAGTGTGCCAGAAATTATAATCCCTAGACAAGGAGGGTGGAGAAGCACGGGAGAGTGTACGCAGACTTATCTATCAAGGGCTTTTCCACCATGTTCAATTTGCCATTGGGTAAGAATGTTGTCAGCATTGACCTAAAGAAGCTGGAAACAGAATATGAAGTTAATAAGAAGACTACTAGGAAGAGAATGTATGGATGGAGGGCTAAAAATAGTCCTTATACAACCGCAGCCAAGTTCCCTGTTCATTTATATAAATTTGACTTGGATGACAAGTATCAGTTCATGATCACCCTACTCAGTCGGGCAACAGGACAACCAACAGCTGAAAGTTTCAAAGATTGGATGTATGGAGTCATCCTAATGTGCTTATACACTGAGAACAGGCCATTATGAGCCAAAATGATAAGTGATGCTCTGGATGAGCAACTAAAAAACCTAGGAGGTATAGAATTTGCTTTCTATATGACCTCATACATTGTTTATGCATGTTCCTATAAAGGTACATTTAATGGATTGACTACAGAGGGGAAGATTGGTGGCACCACTAATGATGCACACATCTGGGACCATTACCCCCAGTTACAAAGAGTTAACTACCTCTAGGATTATAAATTGGTGAATGATGCATTCTCTATGCATCTAGTGAGGACCATGGAGGAAGATAGAACTAAGAGACTGAGCATGGAAGCTCAAGATGTATTATACAAGCATGGAGCCTGGTTCATTCAATTTGCAACCTTTTCATACATTAGGGTTGAAGGATTTCAAGACTACCCTCTCATGCTTGATGCTATAGTATTAATGGAGTTCATGAGGTAGATTGTAACAATACTGGATGCCTACAAAGCTAATAACAAGCTTCCTCTAGTATTATTTCTAGTAACAATGGGCTAGTATATGTGCCTAGATAGTGAAAATGTTAAGAAAGCCATAGTTGGCTTAACCATGATGAAGTTACAGCCATTTCCATTGATAAGACCATATGATCCTTATGGAAGGATGCAGAAGATCATGGGACAACCCATTCACCAAAGGCATCTTGAAGATTTTTGGGCAGATTGTGAGGATGAGGCTGAAGCTCGAAGAAGAAGATATCAAAGGTTAACAATTAACCAAATTAGAACCTTTGGTTGCATTTCCATCCCAACGCAAATGAAGAAGGATGATGGAAAGATAATGGCTGAAGAATATGAAGAGAAGAAGATATACAATGATACCATATCAGCCCCAGATCTTACAATGCAGGAGGACATCTACTTGGATCCATTCAGGGGCAGGATATTACAGCTAACCCAAGCTTGGGTTGATGAGCAAGTAAATATACTAAAGAAAAAAGGTGTGGCCCTTACAATAGATAACAAAAAGAAAGGACAAGAGCTCTCTGCTGATGAATATGATGATTTCCTGAATGAGAAGAGGAAGTCTAAGGGAGACAGGTTGCCGCCTCAACAAAAACAGAGCAAAAGACCTCCTCGAGGCAAGAAAACGGAAGAAGAACCCGAAGGGGTCATTATTGAGAGAATATTAGATACTGCTAAGGAAGCAACAACATCAGGAGAAGCATCAGCTTCAGCATCATCTGTGCCTCCTCTGTTGGATAAGAAAAAGTTAAAGAGAATACAAAGGGGTGATGTAGTGGTTACTGAGATCTATGAAGAGGGTCAAGCCTCATAGAAACAAATGGAAGAGGATATCCCTCTGGAAGAGGAGCCTGATGAAGAAGAAGGCCCTGTATTGTTCAAGAGAAAAAGAAAGGCACCTCAGGTGATTGCCCCCACACCGAAGAAAACAAGAACATACATGAGAGGTGAAATAAGGCAAAGCCCCGTTATGCTAAGAGGGGTAGGTAGTGAATTTTTTAGAAAGGAGTTACAACACAATGTACCACCTCCTACCATTGTGAAATTTAAAGCTGAACAAGTTGAAGAGCAGTTCAAAGAAACCTCTAGAGCAGTTCCAGGTGGTCTTGTCTCATTAGAGGAAACCATAGATTTATCTAATGATGATGTGGTTAAAGATGTAACTGCTTAGCAAATGGAAACACTTGCTGTAGGCACCCACATCACTCCTTTTGGGACCCCATCAGTACAGGGAACTGGAGAAAAAAAAGTTGAACAAGAAAAAGAAAGAAGCCCCGAAAAAATTGCACAGCAGATAGGGCTAGATGAGTTAGTTGAGCAGGTCACCAGCCCTGAAGTGGTGGACCTTTCATATATAAAGGATGCAAGTCCTCAGCATCAGACTAATGCACCTGAGAGGTGAGTAAAACTGAAGAAATAAAATTGATTGAAGTAGGAATGCATACTCCGGATTTAGGTCAGTCACAACAAGATGTAGCCGGTGAACTTGAGATAGTGGAAGTCTAAGGAAAAGATGAGGAGGAAAAGGTCATATCAAATGAGGATATCCTCTGGACTCAAGAGACTTCTAGAGATAAAGGAAAGTCAGATCATGATGATCTAAAAACTCAGGAAGAGGTGTATACTTCAGGTACAGAGAGAGATATGATGCAAGATCAAGAAGAGGCACCTAAAGTATATGAAATAATATTCACCGATGTAAACATACCTCAAGATGAGGAAATCAATAAAGTGGATGAAGTTAGAATGGAGGAAGCAAAAGATCAGGGTCATGATATTCATGATGATCAACAGGATCACCCTCTAGAGAAAGAGGTTCCTCATCAGGAAGATGTACCAAAAGATCACTCTCATGAAGAGCATCATGAGGAAGAACAAAGAAAATCACCTTCTTCATCAAACGTAGATGCACTTACGAGAGATCAAGGTGATGATCATGATGATGATGCAGGAAACCAAGATACAAAGGATCAAGTTCCTTAGTGGCTGGAAAGATAAATTGGCACTGAAACAGGTATGGAAATTCAAGAATTTGATGTGTCTACATTATTTTCAGAAACATTAATAAAGCCCAAGAGGAAGGCCAAGTTGACCTCAGCCATTAGAAGGGATCCTACAACAGGTAGGAGGACAGTGCAGGTAGCACTCCCTACTGTAGATAAAGAGAAAGGTAAAATCACTCTGGATGAATTCCAGATCAGCACAGTGGATTTGGGGTTTGCTAATGAAGACCAGGAAGGTCAAGAGGGAAAAGACATAATTGATTCTTTGATCCAGAAAATCAAAAGAGAAAAGGATAAAAATAAGCAACACAAAGAGCACATTGCTCAGTTACATACATATATAAAAGGGTTAATTAACCCTGAGGATACTTCAACTGATCATGTAGTCCCATTGACTACTATTTCCCAAGAGGAGGTAAATAAGTTGGATCTCATGAAACATGAGTCATCCATATTGAGAAGGTGGATGTACTCCACATTTGACATAGTAGAGGAAGTAGTAAAGGCCTCTTTGAAGAGGTGGAACTCCCTTAGTGGCTCCAGGAAGAAGGTAGGTAAATTGCAAATGGAGACAGGGAAAAGGTCTTTCCAATTGGAGAAGATATTGGTTGTCCTAGAAGAAATAAGGAGGATCAATCCTCAAATACTTATACATAAGCAAGTGCTAAATAATAACAATGCATTATTGATAGATATATGGTATAAAGACATCCAATTTGAATGTGATGTACTCAAAAGATGCAACAATAAGTTGAGAGAAATCAGCATGAGGCTACATGATATGATGTCTTTTGAAGCAAAAATTTTGGAAATGTTGGAAGGAAAGGTGGAAGGAAAGATAGAAAATCAAGACAAGGAGTTTGCAATCCAAGCTCTACATAATAACTTCCAATTCGTTACTAATGATCCACTAGGTCAATTGACAGAAGAAGTCATGGATAGACTAGTAAGGACCAAGGTGAAAATGGAAAATTATAATGAGACATTATACAACAAAAGGAATAAACTGGATAACATCTGAAGTAAATACCAAGCACATAAATGTGCCATTATCAAAGCAAAGACTCAAGATGGTGGAGAAATAGATAAAATAGTGCAATTGTATGAAAATGTCAGGGTAGTTATGCAGGCTCATATACAAGGTCCCAGTCATCAGGATAATGAAGATACAGCAAGTGATGCACCTGATGATGAGGAGCATGAATTCGACATGTAGATAAGGATGTAGCATAAAGCAGATATTAGCATCTGACACTTTAGGAAAATAAGTATTTCAGATGGTTTCCAGCTGGCAACCTATGCCACATGATAATGTTGACCGGGTCAGAGAAGAATATTCGCCGTAGATATTCATAGATAAATCTTGATCGTAGATCATTTTTTTAACTGATTCCTCACCTTATTCTATAAAAGGTGTAGGGATGTTTTATTTTGAGTCATTCGAAACTTAATTGAAATCTGTTTGCTGAAGTATTCAGGACTCATTTCAAAGCTATTGTATATGTACATGTCTTTTGCATACTTAATGAAAGAGAAGAGCATTTCGATTATGAGTCTTCGTAAATCTTGAGTAATCTGCATTTGAATTCTAGATATGTGCTTTGACTTGCTGCGTCCCTTGGAGTGCTCATCATGTTGCATATATTGTTTTCATTCATCATCCTTTGAAGTTTGCATCAACTGTATCTAGCTGTGGAACATCCTGGTGAACATATGGTTTGATTTCTTCTCCTAATGATAGTGTCAAGTATGTATGTGGATCAATAACTGAAGGTTCAACATTAATTTGAAGTTTTCTTTCAATTTCAGAGCATTTCACCATCATAATTGTGAATAATTGATAATCTTAAGCAAACAAGTACAAATATGTAGACATCTCATAGATAACTAAACATATTTAGCATATTTGAGGGTAAAGCATGTCAGAAAGGATAAACATCATGCAAAGATTCAAAGATAAACATAATATTTGAAGCATATCTTGTGTAAAAATAACTATCTGTGTAGTATCATTAGAGGAAACATTATCTTATAGAGGAAATCCACGTAAGGCCCCAAAATGGAAACATCAACACACATCAACCTCTGAGTAACTTTAGAAGATTAAGACCTAATCACCGGAGACTTGGGATCATGAATTCTTTGAATTCATTGTATCTTTCAAGATGAATAAAGGTTAATGTGTACTTTTATTCTATGTTTGTTTATGACTAACATCATGATCAACAGATAGTTGGAACTACATTTGACAAAATTCCTCTATCCTTTATGTATTGATGGATGTCCTACCCTATCCCAAAGATCCCATTTTGACATAGGCAGGGAGGATGGTGGAAAAGGTTGTGGAATTTTGCTTTACACCAGCCAATTGCATTTGCTTTAAATTTTCTAAAGCCTTTTCAACAAATCCATTTTGTGCATATCTTGTAGTCATTGTAGTCCATGAGACCACATTTCTTTGAGGCATTCTGTCAAATAGTTCACGTGCCTTGTCTATGCGTCCACATTTTGCATACATGTCTAACAGGGTAGTTGCAACTACAACATCTGACAAAATTCCTCTATCCTTTCTATATTGATGCATGTCCATACCCTATTCCAAAGCTCCCATTTTGACACAGGCAAGGAAGATGTTGGCAACGGTTGTGGAATTTGGCTTTACACCAACCAATTGCATTTGCTTTAAATTTTTTGAAGCCTTTTCAACAAAGCCATTTTGTGCATATCCTACAGTCATTGCAGTCCATGAGACCACATTTCTTTGAGGCATTCTGTCAAATAGTTCACGTGCCTTGTCAATGCTTCCATATTTTGCATACATGTCTAACAAGGTAGTTTTAACTACAACATCTGACAAAATTCCTCTATACTTTATGTATTGATGGATGTCCACACCCTATTCCAAAACTCCCATTTTGACACAGGCAGGGAGGATGGTGGCAAAGGTTGTGGAATTTGGCTTTCAAACAACTCATACTCATAGAGTCATGGTTTTAGGTCAAGTATGTTATGGTAACAACAAGGGATTCCAACTATGGTTACAATAGCTAAGACTGCCCTCATTTGTGATCATAACAAGGTTTTTGGACAACACTATCTTGCTCTTCACACTGGGTACTATATAGGCCAAGATTGGGTTGAAGAAATCACTTGATGGTTACCTATATAGTGATACCACACCCTAATACCCCGTGCATTCTAAATAGCTTGAGATTTATACAATACTCAACCAAGATGAAATTGTATCATTGTACCACACTTAACTATGATAGTCCTTTCTTGACAACAATTTGTAATCTTTAGACTATTGGTATACTTGCCACAAATAAATATTAGGTCAATGACATAAGGCTTTTAAACAAAAACCATAATCCCAACTCTATATCCACCCCCTTGGCAGTCTCAAGGGCCACCTTGAGACAAAAAATGCTAATGTACTATTATGACAATTATGATTGTCCTCCATCATTTCATTGTGCATTTGAAATTTGAGATGAGGATTGGGGAGGTCTCCATTTGTAAAAACATGGAAAATACTCATGGCAAGATCTTTAAGCCTATATTCAACTACAGGCATTTCTGCAGACCCTAGGAAGGTGGATGTAAACTTCATGACTTTAATTACCACCATAAAGACTATCCCCTTTGTGACTATGACAAGGTAACATTGTCATGCTCTTTATGGCAATCCCTTCTCCATTGGGTGATGGCCTAATAACATTTATCTCCTTTGTGATTTCAATGCCTCTCTAATGTACTATCATAGGAGTCTTGATAGTCCTTATGTATTAGTGAAGAAAGCTTCCAACAAATCAAAAAGGAGAGCTTAAGATTACGTACAAAGTCCTAGTCTTCATACCCTAGTCACATATCACCCCTCTAAGAAGACCTCAAGACAATTGCCCTTTAATATAGGAAGTCAATGTAGTTTTAAAAGATAAAGTACAAGAGGCCAAAGGACAAGAAAACTTAAGGCCTTAAGGGGTTTAAAGGAATAAAAATATAGGCTTGCAAACTCGACATATAACCCTAACCCTAGGTGGGTACCACTAGATACCACCAGAACCCTTTAACTTGGCACTGTAAAACCTTGTCCAAAATGATCGTGGGAAACTAAAATCAAGCATGTACACTCACATATGATAGATAAGTATTCCTACCAAGTGGTTTGACATAAAAATGAATAGGATTTGAATTATAACCCTTCAAAATAGGCCACTGAAGTGTATTGTACAGGTGCATTTTTGAGTGCTGCAATCAGATTTTTCATCACGTGAACCTAAATTTTTTGCAAAAAATGGTAGGAAATTTTAGGTTCCAACAAGTCCATTAGTTGGAGGTAGGTAAATAAGGGTTTTCTGTTCATTATTAGCCCATTAAACTTAAGCATATGAGATAGCATGGCACACACAAAATGTTGTCGATAATGACCACACGATTAGGTTAATTGAGACCACTTTTTGTAACTAAGCACAAGACTAGTATACTCATTATGATCCTAATGGCACCAAGAAGGGTCCCCAAAGATATAAGAGTAATCATTTGTCATCTAAGAGAAATCTTACATTTAAGGGCGCTAGGGCCAACAGAGAAGCACTTTAGAACTCATCCTACGCATCAATAAACAACTCAACACAAGAAATTCAAATTGACATATTAACACAACAATATCCAACTAAATTATTGAAAGTCAACTATTGATACCTTGTTCTCCATCTAGATTACAAAATTGGTCCACTTTTTTCTTTGTAACATTTCTTTTTCAAATTGGCTTGGATGCCAGCTATATTTCTCCTCCTATCAAAACATGGCACATGGACTAGTTAAACTAATTAATATGCAATCATTTACTTTTTCCTAGGAAATTAAAAAAAATATATCATTTAACTTATTAAATATACTTACAAATGTACAGATCAAGGCTTGTAAACCTTTTTGGCCATTGTGATGCATGGCACAAAGTTTGTCAAGCCTAGCCTTGGAGGCCTTGTCCTGAAACATATACTAATTCAATTTAACTATGCACAAATAAATTTTAAAAATCATTTCATAAATTTGATATAATCTTATGAGCAAATTCAAATACCTGCATACTCTCCTCACCGGACTTTCTCCGTGCATCAGACTTTTCATATGCTTTTACAAGCTCTTTCCATACTTTCAAACTTACATCAATTGGCCTTTTTTTGAGCCTTTGCTCAGGAGGGAGTTTTTTTATCTTCTTTGTTTGGTTGCAACAAAATCTCTTGCAGTTTTGAGACATTCATAGCTTTATCTTATTTACAGACTAACCTATGCCAAATCTAGTCTCCATGTCTTGGATAACTGCTTTTTGTAGGTGCATGGGTATCTTTGAGAATGGAAAATGTAGATGGTCTTTGAACTATTGAAGGCATGATTCCTTCAACCTATTCACAATTTTTTTTCCAGCATCTGTCATTCAGACGTCCCCTAAAACCACATCGTATTCTATCTTGGTATCGTAGGTACCAATGCAAGATGCAAAACATGGCGTGGTGTTCGAAGAAGTCTGTGTCCCAAGAGTGGGTGGGACATTGGAAGCCTCTGTTCCCTATTCCACATTCTTAGAGGTTATTTTTATTGATTTCCTCTTGGATCTTTTGCTTGATCCATGACTGGTTGGGGAATCAATTGATTCCCTTTGACACTATTGATTTGGTTGTAATGTTTCAGGGGCTTTACCAAATTGTTTTTCTATGTATCTTGCAAGCATTGTCAAGTCCACACCATCCAATTTGTTCACTACCTCTACCCCTAATATGGAAGCCAATGTCTCTTTATCTTTGTCAGTATCATGTTCCTATAAAATAAATTTCTTCTTTTAAATTTACAAATAAAAAACTAAAAACTAAAAATCAAAGAAACAATGGAAGCATTTACAAATCTATAAATTGACAATGAATTACCTCATTGTGGCCAGAGTTTGCTCCCTTTTCTCTCTTCCCTCTATTGCTTGACATTTTGAGGTGACCTAGGGCAAATTATTTTCATTTAGTCTGTGGAGGAAAATGAAGTACACATTACTAGGTATGAAAGTTTTCTTCCAATTTTTTCTATATTCCTCAAGGTTTTTGACCTTTACTTTGTAGAGAAAATCATGAAGTTGTTTTCCTATGAATCAATTGGTGCCTTAGGAGGGAATCTATAGTTCCTGGCCTAATTTTAGTTTGCTCACCCTCGTCTCAAAAGCCCTATCTCCTTGTATTGTCTTGACCAACCTCTTTTTTAGTTTGCTCACCCTCGTCTCAAAAGCCCTAATTTTAGTTTGCTCACAATCAACTTGTCTTAAAGCACTTGACTACTTTTTTAGGAAGGAAGCGAGAAAGTTGTGTTCAAAGAAAGGTATTGATGGTAATGGTAAGTGAACCTGGGTATTGGGGTTTGAAAAATGCATTCACTGCTCTTGGATGTAGAGGAAATAATGCAATGTCTACAATTTTACCCTCCTCCTTTGCAACCACATGAGACTTGAACGATTTGCCTGTAAACAAAACAATATTTACAACCCTTTCTTCAGAATCCTCTCCATTTAATTGAAACAAAAATATATTTGGGAACACAAATTTTTTATTGTAATTGTAACCTTACCTATGGTGTCAAAAACTAAATCAAATTTCTCATCTCTTCACGTGGCGTTTTTCTCCTCTCTTCACACGACGTTTTTCTCCTGTAATTATCAAATTTCTCATATATTAATTCAGGCGGGACTCCAATCCAAACGCTCGATCTCCAAACAAAAAATGATCACCAAAAATCAATAAAGTTTTGTTTTGTTTTTTTTGTTTTGGGGTATGTGCAGGTGGGATTTTTTTTAAAAAAAATTGATCCAGTAGTCGGCGCTATAGTCGAAGTAGTTAACGTCGACTTTAGCGCTAACTTTTAGGCTAAAAATGTAATCTGTTTAGGGTACCAAAGGTAGTGCAAAGTGCACCTAATTTAACACCAATCAGTGCAAAATGATGTATTTTGTGCCTAATTACTCTCTAGATATCTCCTCTTTATAGTGACAAGGTTTCAAGAATATGACAACTTAGGTAAGGTGTCAACTTTTCTCTTTAACCTATGGATTGTCATTTTTCAAGAATTGATCTCATTGAAATGCAAAGTCACTTGTACAATTGATGGACTGGCATGCAAAGAACATGAGTAAAGATGGATTCATGTGAATTCTAGATGACTCTAAAGCAATGAAACACAGAGGAAAAATGGCCAAGAAAATTCCAAGATGAACCCCGTAGTATTAGGTTTGGTCTTGCAATTGATGGAGTGTGCCCATTCTCTTTCCTGAGCTCAAATTATAGTGTTTGGCCAGTCGGATTGATAGTGTACAATATTCCCCCATGGATGAGTGTTAGAAAGGAGCACCTTATGTTGACTCTCATTGTTCCAGGAAAACATCAAGTTAAAAACATGGATGTTTATCTTGCGCCTTTTATTGATGAGATGTAACTACTATGGAAAGGCATAAGAATGTATGACATATCACATCCCCCATCAAATAGGTCCTTCATGTTGTACGGTGTGCTATGTTGGACTATTCATGATTTCCTAGGACTTGGTGTTTGTTCTAGTAAGATAAAATATTTACGTATTTACACTCATAATTTATTTTCATCCCAACTTTCATACTTAGTTTTATACTATTTTTTTGATGTTATTAACATTACTTATTGAATTGCAGGGCTTCAAACAAAGGGGATATTTGCATGTCCAAGATGTGCAGAACAATTTCAAGGGTGGTATTCTAAAGATCTACATAAATTTATTTACGCAAACAATAGGGTTTTTCTAACCACTAGATTATAAGTTTAGAAATCGCCTGAAGAATCAATTTGATGAAAAAGTTGAAACTAGAGGCCCTCCCATGATTATGGGTCTAGGTGATTGGATTAAGAAGTATGAAGATGTTGAATTGAAAGGTTGGGAGGATTTTTTATCAGGGTGGTTAAATTGAAGAACCAAAACAAGTTGTAGTTAATATGCCAGAAGGAATGAAAAGGAAATCCATATTTTATGAGCTCCCTTACTGGAAGGATCTATTAATATATCACCTATTAGATCCTATGCACATCTTCAAAAATGTCCCAGATTCTATATTTTGACATATATCAGGCAAAGAGAAGGACACCTTGTCTTCGAGGAGAGATATTGCTCTTTCACATACCAAAATTGATAGAAAACATTTGTGGCCAAACAGGAAAAATGAAACATATGTAAAAGCTCCATGGATTTTGAAAAAAAAAAGAGCTAGACCAACTAAAAAATGTTATCCGTTCAATAAGGACACCTACTGGCTATGGGTCATCATTGGCTAAATATTTTACAGTTGATGGACATATCACAGGATTTAAAACATGTGATTTTCATAAATTTATGAAGGTATTATATATCATCATTTAACATTTACTGGTAACATTGATTAAGTACTAAATATATTTTGATATCGTTATGTTGTGTGAGAAAAAATTACTAATGACCTTTTCATAAATGTGTTTCATAGCATATCATGCCATTGGTAATTAGGGGGGATTCTTGTCTTACAGTTGACTTAAGGAATACCATAAGTTGATTGTCAGCATTTACAAGGTATGTGGTTAATGTGTGAGAGACATAGATATATTATATTGCATTTTAATTTTTGACTAAAGGTTCATACTAATTTACTATTCTTATATTAGGTGGGTGACCTCCAAGGAGATCCACAAATGTGAAGTGCCAAAATGGAAGAAGGAAATTGTAGAAATTGTATGTGTATTTGAGAAGGAGCTCCCTACAAGTTTCATGGACCTAAAAGTCCATTTACTTGTACACCTAGTCGATGACATTGAATTGGCGGGTGTTGTATCAACAAGGTGGATGTTTTTCTTTGAGATGTATATGAAAACTCTAAAAAGATATGTCTGACAAAAGGCACGTCCAGAGGGTTGCATGGCTGAAGTGTATGTATTGAATGAAGCATTTTTCTTCCTGTGTGAATTCCTTGGTAAGGATTTTGAAGACGGGCCACGCTTCTGGGATGAAGAATGAGCATTAGATATTATTGATGGAGAAAAACCACAATCTAATGGTGTTCAAGTAGAAATTAGTAAGTAAATTCATGATCAATGTGGTTTTTTTACTTGCAATCATTAATTTACTCTATAATTTATTTGTCAAATTAACAGCATGACATTTGGAGTTTGAAATAAACATGTTGACATGTAATAGGTGTAGACGAAAGTGCTATACTCGACAAGTTCATTCTGTACCACATGGACTTTATGAACAAATGGATTGATCTATATGATAAAAAGAGGGAAGAAGTGTTAGAAGCAAGGAGACAATTTAAGAGATTGAACCCAAGGAATACTCCACTTCCCACTAATCTTCTTGGGGAATGGGGCAAAGATTGCACACTAGAATGGGTTACTAAACAAATTCAAAATCAAATAGAAGATGCAGGTATAGATTCAAACATAATAGAAGATGAAATCAACATGTCTAGAGGATGTCAAAGAAAGGTACAGTTGGAATTTTACAAAATGTTGTTTCTTTACATCTTTGACACTATTAACTATTTTAATATTCGTCATTATATTTGTTTTCACTAAAATAAATGGTCTTTCACAAGTGAGGAAATATCTAGCAATGTGGGCATATGGTTGACATTATCATGTAGAAAGTGTAGATGTAAAGAGACAATCCTTTTATTGTGGCATCATGGTTGACTTAAAGAAATCGAGTCGATCAAGCTCAAAAGATAAGAATATAATTAAAGGGAATAGAAATTATTGAGTTGGATTACCACTCTTTTAAATGTTGTATTTTTAAGTGTAGATGGTATGAAGCATTTGAGAGGACACAAAGACATGATACCCATAGTGGATTGTTTTCTATAGATTCCTCATGTTTCCTACCAGAGGATAAGGAGCCTTATGTTCTACCAATTCATTGTGAGCAAGTATTTCTTTAACTCAAACAAGAAGTGGTAGTGATCATTAATCTATTAATTCATAGTTTATTGTGAATATATACATGTGTTTATTAATCAATAAAATTGTTATACCATACGTCTAATATATGTATGTCATTCGTGTGCAGGTATTTTTCTATGAAGATATTTTGGACCTGAAATGGATATTTGTCATACATTATGTGAAGTGCCAAAATGGAAGAAGGAAATTGTAGAAATTGTATGTGTATTTGAGAAGGAGCTCCCTACAAGTTTCATGGACCTAAAAGTCCATTTACTTGTACACCTAGTCGATGACATTGAATTGGCGGGTGTTGTATCAACAAGGTGGATGTTTTTCTTTGAGATGTATATGAAAACTCTAAAAAGATATGTCTGACAAAAGGCACGTCCAGAGGGTTGCATGGCTGAAGTGTATGTATTGAATGAAGCATTTTTCTTCCTGTGTGAATTCCTTGGTAAGGATTTTGAAGACGGGCCACGCTTCTGGGATGAAGAATGAGCATTAGATATTATTGATGGAGAAAAACCACAATCTAATGGTGTTCAAGTAGAAATTAGTAAGTAAATTCATGATCAATGTGGTTTTTTTACTTGCAATCATTAATTTACTCTATAATTTATTTGTCAAATTAACAGCATGACATTTGGAGTTTGAAATAAACATGTTGACATGTAATAGGTGTAGACGAAAGTGCTATACTCGACAAGTTCATTCTGTACCACATGGACTTTATGAACAAATGGATTGATCTATATGATAAAAAGAGGGAAGAAGTGTTAGAAGCAAGGAGACAATTTAAGAGATTGAACCCAAGGAATACTCCACTTCCCACTAATCTTCTTGGGGAATGGGGCAAAGATTGCACACTAGAATGGGTTACTAAACAAATTCAAAATCAAATAGAAGATGCAGGTATAGATTCAAACATAATAGAAGATGAAATCAACATGTCTAGAGGATGTCAAAGAAAGGTACAGTTGGAATTTTACAAAATGTTGTTTCTTTACATCTTTGACACTATTAACTATTTTAATATTCGTCATTATATTTGTTTTCACTAAAATAAATGGTCTTTCACAAGTGAGGAAATATCTAGCAATGTGGGCATATGGTTGACATTATCATGTAGAAAGTGTAGATGTAAAGAGACAATCCTTTTATTGTGGCATCATGGTTGACTTAAAGAAATCGAGTCGATCAAGCTCAAAAGATAAGAATATAATTAAAGGGAATAGAAATTATTGAGTTGGATTACCACTCTTTTAAATGTTGTATTTTTAAGTGTAGATGGTATGAAGCATTTGAGAGGACACAAAGACATGATACCCATAGTGGATTGTTTTCTATAGATTCCTCATGTTTCCTACCAGAGGATAAGGAGCCTTATGTTCTACCAATTCATTGTGAGCAAGTATTTCTTTAACTCAAACAAGAAGTGGTAGTGATCATTAATCTATTAATTCATAGTTTATTGTGAATATATACATGTGTTTATTAATCAATAAAATTGTTATACCATACGTCTAATATATGTATGTCATTCGTGTGCAGGTATTTTTCTATGAAGATATTTTGGACCTGAAATGGATATTTGTCATACATTATGTGAAGTGCCAAAATGGAAGAAGGAAATTGTAGAAATTGTATGTGTATTTGAGAAGGAGCTCCCTACAAGTTTCATGGACCTAAAAGTCCATTTACTTGTACACCTAGTCGATGACATTGAATTGGCGGGTGTTGTATCAACAAGGTGGATGTTTTTCTTTGAGATGTATATGAAAACTCTAAAAAGATATGTCTGACAAAAGGCACGTCCAGAGGGTTGCATGGCTGAAGTGTATGTATTGAATGAAGCATTTTTCTTCCTGTGTGAATTCCTTGGTAAGGATTTTGAAGACGGGCCACGCTTCTGGGATGAAGAATGAGCATTAGATATTATTGATGGAGAAAAACCACAATCTAATGGTGTTCAAGTAGAAATTAGTAAGTAAATTCATGATCAATGTGGTTTTTTTACTTGCAATCATTAATTTACTCTATAATTTATTTGTCAAATTAACAGCATGACATTTGGAGTTTGAAATAAACATGTTGACATGTAATAGGTGTAGACGAAAGTGCTATACTCGACAAGTTCATTCTGTACCACATGGACTTTATGAACAAATGGATTGATCTATATGATAAAAAGAGGGAAGAAGTGTTAGAAGCAAGGAGACAATTTAAGAGATTGAACCCAAGGAATACTCCACTTCCCACTAATCTTCTTGGGGAATGGGGCAAAGATTGCACACTAGAATGGGTTACTAAACAAATTCAAAATCAAATAGAAGATGCAGGTATAGATTCAAACATAATAGAAGATGAAATCAACATGTCTAGAGGATGTCAAAGAAAGGTACAGTTGGAATTTTACAAAATGTTGTTTCTTTACATCTTTGACACTATTAACTATTTTAATATTCGTCATTATATTTGTTTTCACTAAAATAAATGGTCTTTCACAAGTGAGGAAATATCTAGCAATGTGGGCATATGGTTGACATTATCATGTAGAAAGTGTAGATGTAAAGAGACAATCCTTTTATTGTGGCATCATGGTTGACTTAAAGAAATCGAGTCGATCAAGCTCAAAAGATAAGAATATAATTAAAGGGAATAGAAATTATTGAGTTGGATTACCACTCTTTTAAATGTTGTATTTTTAAGTGTAGATGGTATGAAGCATTTGAGAGGACACAAAGACATGATACCCATAGTGGATTGTTTTCTATAGATTCCTCATGTTTCCTACCAGAGGATAAGGAGCCTTATGTTCTACCAATTCATTGTGAGCAAGTATTTCTTTAACTCAAACAAGAAGTGGTAGTGATCATTAATCTATTAATTCATAGTTTATTGTGAATATATACATGTGTTTATTAATCAATAAAATTGTTATACCATACGTCTAATATATGTATGTCATTCGTGTGCAGGTATTTTTCTATGAAGATATTTTGGACCTGAAATGGATATTTGTCATACATTATGTGAAGTGCCAAAATGGAAGAAGGAAATTGTAGAAATTGTATGTGTATTTGAGAAGGAGCTCCCTACAAGTTTCATGGACCTAAAAGTCCATTTACTTGTACACCTAGTCGATGACATTGAATTGGCGGGTGTTGTATCAACAAGGTGGATGTTTTTCTTTGAGATGTATATGAAAACTCTAAAAAGATATGTCTGACAAAAGGCACGTCCAGAGGGTTGCATGGCTGAAGTGTATGTATTGAATGAAGCATTTTTCTTCCTGTGTGAATTCCTTGGTAAGGATTTTGAAGACGGGCCACGCTTCTGGGATGAAGAATGAGCATTAGATATTATTGATGGAGAAAAACCACAATCTAATGGTGTTCAAGTAGAAATTAGTAAGTAAATTCATGATCAATGTGGTTTTTTTACTTGCAATCATTAATTTACTCTATAATTTATTTGTCAAATTAACAGCATGACATTTGGAGTTTGAAATAAACATGTTGACATGTAATAGGTGTAGACGAAAGTGCTATACTCGACAAGTTCATTCTGTACCACATGGACTTTATGAACAAATGGATTGATCTATATGATAAAAAGAGGGAAGAAGTGTTAGAAGCAAGGAGACAATTTAAGAGATTGAACCCAAGGAATACTCCACTTCCCACTAATCTTCTTGGGGAATGGGGCAAAGATTGCACACTAGAATGGGTTACTAAACAAATTCAAAATCAAATAGAAGATGCAGGTATAGATTCAAACATAATAGAAGATGAAATCAACATGTCTAGAGGATGTCAAAGAAAGGTACAGTTGGAATTTTACAAAATGTTGTTTCTTTACATCTTTGACACTATTAACTATTTTAATATTCGTCATTATATTTGTTTTCACTAAAATAAATGGTCTTTCACAAGTGAGGAAATATCTAGCAATGTGGGCATATGGTTGACATTATCATGTAGAAAGTGTAGATGTAAAGAGACAATCCTTTTATTGTGGCATCATGGTTGACTTAAAGAAATCGAGTCGATCAAGCTCAAAAGATAAGAATATAATTAAAGGGAATAGAAATTATTGAGTTGGATTACCACTCTTTTAAATGTTGTATTTTTAAGTGTAGATGGTATGAAGCATTTGAGAGGACACAAAGACATGATACCCATAGTGGATTGTTTTCTATAGATTCCTCATGTTTCCTACCAGAGGATAAGGAGCCTTATGTTCTACCAATTCATTGTGAGCAAGTATTTCTTTAACTCAAACAAGAAGTGGTAGTGATCATTAATCTATTAATTCATAGTTTATTGTGAATATATACATGTGTTTATTAATCAATAAAATTGTTATACCATACGTCTAATATATGTATGTCATTCGTGTGCAGGTATTTTTCTATGAAGATATTTTGGACCTGAAATGGATATTTGTCATACATTATGTGAAGTGCCAAAATGGAAGAAGGAAATTGTAGAAATTGTATGTGTATTTGAGAAGGAGCTCCCTACAAGTTTCATGGACCTAAAAGTCCATTTACTTGTACACCTAGTCGATGACATTGAATTGGCGGGTGTTGTATCAACAAGGTGGATGTTTTTCTTTGAGATGTATATGAAAACTCTAAAAAGATATGTCTGACAAAAGGCACGTCCAGAGGGTTGCATGGCTGAAGTGTATGTATTGAATGAAGCATTTTTCTTCCTGTGTGAATTCCTTGGTAAGGATTTTGAAGACGGGCCACGCTTCTGGGATGAAGAATGAGCATTAGATATTATTGATGGAGAAAAACCACAATCTAATGGTGTTCAAGTAGAAATTAGTAAGTAAATTCATGATCAATGTGGTTTTTTTACTTGCAATCATTAATTTACTCTATAATTTATTTGTCAAATTAACAGCATGACATTTGGAGTTTGAAATAAACATGTTGACATGTAATAGGTGTAGACGAAAGTGCTATACTCGACAAGTTCATTCTGTACCACATGGACTTTATGAACAAATGGATTGATCTATATGATAAAAAGAGGGAAGAAGTGTTAGAAGCAAGGAGACAATTTAAGAGATTGAACCCAAGGAATACTCCACTTCCCACTAATCTTCTTGGGGAATGGGGCAAAGATTGCACACTAGAATGGGTTACTAAACAAATTCAAAATCAAATAGAAGATGCAGGTATAGATTCAAACATAATAGAAGATGAAATCAACATGTCTAGAGGATGTCAAAGAAAGGTACAGTTGGAATTTTACAAAATGTTGTTTCTTTACATCTTTGACACTATTAACTATTTTAATATTCGTCATTATATTTGTTTTCACTAAAATAAATGGTCTTTCACAAGTGAGGAAATATCTAGCAATGTGGGCATATGGTTGACATTATCATGTAGAAAGTGTAGATGTAAAGAGACAATCCTTTTATTGTGGCATCATGGTTGACTTAAAGAAATCGAGTCGATCAAGCTCAAAAGATAAGAATATAATTAAAGGGAATAGAAATTATTGAGTTGGATTACCACTCTTTTAAATGTTGTATTTTTAAGTGTAGATGGTATGAAGCATTTGAGAGGACACAAAGACATGATACCCATAGTGGATTGTTTTCTATAGATTCCTCATGTTTCCTACCAGAGGATAAGGAGCCTTATGTTCTACCAATTCATTGTGAGCAAGTATTTCTTTAACTCAAACAAGAAGTGGTAGTGATCATTAATCTATTAATTCATAGTTTATTGTGAATATATACATGTGTTTATTAATCAATAAAATTGTTATACCATACGTCTAATATATGTATGTCATTCGTGTGCAGGTATTTTTCTATGAAGATATTTTGGACCTGAAATGGATATTTGTCATACATTATGTGAAGTGCCAAAATGGAAGAAGGAAATTGTAGAAATTGTATGTGTATTTGAGAAGGAGCTCCCTACAAGTTTCATGGACCTAAAAGTCCATTTACTTGTACACCTAGTCGATGACATTGAATTGGCGGGTGTTGTATCAACAAGGTGGATGTTTTTCTTTGAGATGTATATGAAAACTCTAAAAAGATATGTCTGACAAAAGGCACGTCCAGAGGGTTGCATGGCTGAAGTGTATGTATTGAATGAAGCATTTTTCTTCCTGTGTGAATTCCTTGGTAAGGATTTTGAAGACGGGCCACGCTTCTGGGATGAAGAATGAGCATTAGATATTATTGATGGAGAAAAACCACAATCTAATGGTGTTCAAGTAGAAATTAGTAAGTAAATTCATGATCAATGTGGTTTTTTTACTTGCAATCATTAATTTACTCTATAATTTATTTGTCAAATTAACAGCATGACATTTGGAGTTTGAAATAAACATGTTGACATGTAATAGGTGTAGACGAAAGTGCTATACTCGACAAGTTCATTCTGTACCACATGGACTTTATGAACAAATGGATTGATCTATATGATAAAAAGAGGGAAGAAGTGTTAGAAGCAAGGAGACAATTTAAGAGATTGAACCCAAGGAATACTCCACTTCCCACTAATCTTCTTGGGGAATGGGGCAAAGATTGCACACTAGAATGGGTTACTAAACAAATTCAAAATCAAATAGAAGATGCAGGTATAGATTCAAACATAATAGAAGATGAAATCAACATGTCTAGAGGATGTCAAAGAAAGGTACAGTTGGAATTTTACAAAATGTTGTTTCTTTACATCTTTGACACTATTAACTATTTTAATATTCGTCATTATATTTGTTTTCACTAAAATAAATGGTCTTTCACAAGTGAGGAAATATCTAGCAATGTGGGCATATGGTTGACATTATCATGTAGAAAGTGTAGATGTAAAGAGACAATCCTTTTATTGTGGCATCATGGTTGACTTAAAGAAATCGAGTCGATCAAGCTCAAAAGATAAGAATATAATTAAAGGGAATAGAAATTATTGAGTTGGATTACCACTCTTTTAAATGTTGTATTTTTAAGTGTAGATGGTATGAAGCATTTGAGAGGACACAAAGACATGATACCCATAGTGGATTGTTTTCTATAGATTCCTCATGTTTCCTACCAGAGGATAAGGAGCCTTATGTTCTACCAATTCATTGTGAGCAAGTATTTCTTTAACTCAAACAAGAAGTGGTAGTGATCATTAATCTATTAATTCATAGTTTATTGTGAATATATACATGTGTTTATTAATCAATAAAATTGTTATACCATACGTCTAATATATGTATGTCATTCGTGTGCAGGTATTTTTCTATGAAGATATTTTGGACCTGAAATGGATATTTGTCATACATTATGATCCAAGATTAAGGCATGTATTTGATGATGCATTAGTGGATACTGAGCAAAATAATGATGGCCAACAAAATGAGAGAGATGGACTAGAGAACTTCGAAGAAATTGACATCCATGATGATGTTGAAGATGGTTATGTTTAAGAACAAGACGACAACAATCTAGAGTTGGATGATGTTATGGAAGACAATAATATGGATGGTATACAAAATGAAAATCCAAATACATTTAGTAACAATATAGATGGTCTACAGTCAGATTTTAATGATGATGAAGATGATGGAGGTCAAGAAGAGGATGATGATAATATTAAATACTTGAAAGAACATATGAGCATTGACAATGATACATTGAATGACATTGTAGCAGACAATAAAGTTAATGACCAAGACTTCTAAATTTTTAGAATTATTTGCAATCCATGTTTAAAAAAGGATGATTAAATTGTTGGCAATAATGTTAATTAAATGGATTGATTGGTGTTCCTCATAAGTTGTTAATGGATAATCCATATGTGATGGAAGTATTAAGTGATATAGGTCAAAGGATAATAGTCACCTTTGCAACACTACCATTTATAACACGCATTATGTTCTCCTAATTTTTGGGTAAAGAAAAAAGTGAGAAGATACATTTGTCTTTCTCATCAAGTTTAACATTTATTGAACCTACTGGACTCAAAATCATATTAAAGGTGTCAAAATATTCTACAATAGAATATCCTTCCTTCATTTTTAAATAATATAAACATCTTTTGAGATATAACTTATTACTTTATAATTTTAGTTTGATAAATATCACCTATCCTCTTTTTTAATGTGAATGTAGGGGTATCTTTTGATTTGAATAACAAAGAAAAAGTAAATTGGAGACAACCAAATAAATTATTAGCAATCCAATTCAACAAACAAATGATAGCCAAAAGTTGACCACCAGAGAATAGCAGTTTTTATATTGATTTTTGTTTAAAGTACAGGCAGTGCAATGTCTCTTTCAAAAACTCAAAATCCCAGATACATTCTGAGCCATAAGGTCTTCATTTCCTTTTATAAAGGAAGCAACAAGCTTCAGACCTTTCACATTCAAAATGGTTCTTTGTATTCCTAACCCTTGATATTACAATATTTGTCTTTTATAAGTCCAATTTATATTTTCAAATATATTTGAATACATTTTGAAAACATGAAGAAAACATAAAGAGAAAAAAAGAGAGCATTCAAGATGTGGTGGTGCAATTTAACGTCAACATATGGGTAATTTCTCTTTTGCACCTCAACCTATGCTGTTGATGATTCATATCTAAGATATTTCTCCTCCCATTTATATATTGTAAAAGCACCAAGCCATTGGTATGCCTGAGTCTAAAGCAAGTTCTCCTGGTGATCTTTCCATCTTTTATCAAGTAAAGCTCTGGCATCCATCACAAATTTTGCATACCCAGCATCCAACGCAATTACTCAGTCCAATATCATGTTGAAACTAAGAATGCTGACATCTCCGTCCTTCTTCAAAAAATCCCTAACTTGGAATATTGTTTGGCTGAATTCCATCTTCCATGTGTCAAGACTTTTGATTTTCTCTTCTTCTGTTAGTATGAAAGGAATAAATTTATGCTTGAACATAGTAAAAGATTCAACGTTTGCTTGCATATTACTTTTCAATGTAGGGATAATGAGCATATTACTTTTCAACACCATTTGTCTTGCCTCCTCTGGACTCACATCAATTTCATCTACTTTCAATTCTTTGAAAGTTTGTGTAATGATTTGATCATGTTTGTTTCCTCAACACCCATTTTATTTATTGCAACTTTTTCATTATATTCTTTCATTTTCATTTTTAGCTAGATGTCCTTCTATTTAACGCCCAACCGCAAATGTTATGAATGATCGTTGCGGGATAGTAGGGGCGAAAACCAATTACATTCTCCTCTTGCCACTCTACTGTAGGCCTCAGTTGAAACCCTTGCGGGGATGTAGTAAGTGTTATTACTGCAATGTCACTAGTTACTTTTCAAACCTCTGCAGGACCGTGAGAAGAGACTAACACCGCCAAGCGTGAGATGAACATCGCCAAGCCGCAAGCCTCAGATGAACAGTCCACGGGGTAGTGGTAGCTTCTTCATATCAACTGCTTCCTACCACCAAGCTGTAAACTATTCTTTTATGCTCTGTAAGAATGCAGTATGTGCCATATTTCATTCCTCTTGTTCCTGCATAACCACAAATGATAATCAATTAACCTGCAGGACAGCGGTAATAAACAAAAACACTCATATAGTAAAAAATAGTCAAGATTGTTTCACAATGGCCATGATTTATATGTATTTATTTAGTTGTGGGGGAATGTTGGGGGTGATTGATTTAATTAAATAAATGTGGATTTATTTAATTAAGGATGAGACTTTAGAGGAAGGGTTAATATTTAATTAATGTCAGAAGAATGGTTAGATTTATTAATTAAATACCGTGACTTATTAAACTGATATTAGGAGGAATGATCAAAGTGGTTAATTAAATAAATATGATTTATCTAATTAACATTATAAGAGGAGAGGTGGAATAGATCTGGTGTGATGTTAGGCTATGGTAAGATTTAGGTGTCTACATTTCTAACAGTGCATTAGTTTTTGGGTCGATGAATAATGATCACAATTTATCTTTGGTAACTTTTTCCTTCACCATATTATGAGACAATTTTGAGGAACAAAATTGATGACAAATTTCTCTATGGGTTAACCGCCCATGTATTTATTTTTGTTCACTATTAAGATAAATTGAATTAGGAATAGGAGAGCATCAAACATGGATCAAATTAATGAGTGCAATCATGATTATGTTATTGGATTTCAAACTTTGTCAACAAAGAATAGTAGATGATATCAACTTGGAGACAGAATGCCAACCCTAATTAAGTGGTTCTTCTTGCTGATCCAATTAATACTCCCAGATTACTGTGATTGACTAGAAGGATTTAATTCCTTTGAGGAAACCAATTAATCATATCACACAACTATAGCAAATGTGCATTGATAAACTGAGTATATACTTGATATATCAATTTTAATAATAAGGAAGCACTAAAATGGAGACAGCTAAATAATTGAATAACTTCAACAAACAATTGATATATCTATGTAAATGAGGCAGACTTAAACTATGTGTTTCCTAATCTAGCAATCTATCCACAATGGTAATTAGAAATGGAAAGATATAGTTCTAATTTGGTATAAATTGTATAAGCAATATCAAGGTAAATCCTATGTTTAATTGATAGAAAGTTTTAAGTAAAATGAAATGGGTGAGACCAATGCCTTGTTGGGTAAATGGATTCAAATGAAAATCTGAGATGAGTGGCTTATACTTGGTAGTAATTCTAGTTGTTTGGCACACTGATATTGGTTAATAACTTGTATAAATGTGCAAGGAAATAATTGACATACTCTTCTTAATAATCTAACTGACACAACCAGGTTACTTGTAATTTATCAAAAGGATTTTTAATCCTAATTGAAGGAACCAATTGAATAAATCAAACAAGAACAGTAGATGATATCAACTTGGAGACAGAATGCCAACCCTAATTATGTGGTTCTTCTTGCTGATCTAATTAATACTCCCATATTACTATGATTGACTAGAAGGATTTAATTCCTTTGAGGAAACCAATTAATCATATCACACAAATACAGCAAATGTGCATTGATAAACTGAGTATATACTTGATATATCAATTTTAATAATAAGGAAGCACTAAAATGGAGACAACCAAATAATTGAATAACTTCAACAAATAATTGATTTATCTATGTAAATGAGGCAGACTTAAACTGTGTGTTTCCTAATCTATCAATCTATCCACAATGGCAATTAGAAATGGAAAGATATAGTTCTAATTTGGTATAAATTGTATAAACAATATCAAGGTAAATCCTATGTTTAATTGATAGAAAGTTTTAAGTAAAATGAAACAGGTGAGACCAGTGCCTTGTTGGGTAAATGGAGTCAAATTAAAATATGAGATGAGTGGCTTATATTTGGTAGTAATTCTAACTATTTGGAACACTAATATAGGTTAATAACTTGTATCAACGTGCAAGGAAATAATTGATAGACTCTTCTTAATAATCCAACTGACACAACTAGGTTACTTGCAATTTATCAAAAGGATTTTTAATCCCTACTTGAAGGAACCAATTGAATAAATCAAACAAGAACAATAGATGATACCAACTTGGAGACAAAATGCCAACCCTAATTATGTGGTTCTTCTTACTGATCCAATTAATACTCCCAGATTACTATGATTGCCTAGAAGGATTTAATTCCTTTGAGGAAACCAACTAATCATATCACACAAATACAAAAAATGTGCATTGATAAACTAAGTATATACTCGATATATCAATTTTAATAATAAGGAAGCACTAAAATGGAGACAACCAAATAATTGAATAACTTCAAAAAATAATTGATACCAATATGGCACCACAGAATAAAAGATTTTCCATTAACTTCTTCAAAATTATGCTTGCAACATGGTCTTTGAGTTTTGTAAATATTATGGAGCTTTTCTACTATCTACTTCTACTACCTTCTTCTCCTCTCTCTCCCTTTTTTTTATCGAGTCTTGGTCTCTCTTTTAATAGAAGAGGTAAACAAGCTTCATACCTGTTACAATAGAAATGACATAATTGTTCATAACTATTAAGAAAACACTTTTAAACTAACAAGATTTAAGAAAATATTTTTAATTAGAAAGACCAATCTATTATTCACCAAATAGAAACTCATGACCATCTAAGGCCTGAGTAAGGCATTCTATTTTCTGATGTGGTATCTCCTCTTCACCTTCAATCCTCTTCAAGACCCAAATATGTTTCTTTCCATTCACTTATTTTCATATCACTAGGCCACTTAAATTCATGTGCGGCTGCAAATCTTACAAGATGGCTTTTCCATCTATTGTCCAAGAGGTTACTGATGTCCACCACAAACTTTGTGTATCCATTGTCCAACATGATAATTCCATTGAGTAGAGTATGGAACTCAGTGAGTTTAATTTCCCCATCATTTTGTACATGTGCCAAACATTTAGGAATCATCTGATCAAACTCTTCTCTCCATTCATCTACACCCTTCATTTGGTTATCATCTTTGAGGATTAATGGGTTGAAACGACATTTGATGGAGTCAAATGTACTCCTCTTACCTTCCACTTTCTTTTTTGTATCTACCAAATACTGATACTCCTCAATTATGCTTTTCACCATTTCTTGTATAGCCTTGATGGGGCATCCAGATCTCTGTGTGTGGCTTTGCATAAAGTAGTCAGTGTGTGGAAGGTAGGTTTCCATCTCTTTTGAAGCTTTTCAAGAATGGAAGAATTAGTGTTTATCTATTCTAGAGCTTTGATTAGATTGCTGAATTGTTCATGTACCCCATTTATTTTGTCTTTCAATATATCAACTCTGTTCTTTAATATCCTACTCAGGATCTCTATGATGCAATTTTTGACATATTCCTCATTATGTTTTTTCAGCTTATCAATTTCCTCTTTTATTTTTTAGATCTGGGGATCCTTTGTATGGACTGGTCGGTGATAGACAATTAATTCATCTCCCCTTGCTGTGGTGGCTTGTTGCAACTGTTGTTTCAGCTTTCTATTCTCAATGAACAATTTGTTCACCTCATCATTAGATAGCTTTAACCTTTTCTCATATTCATTAATTTTCTTTTCCATGTTTTCTACCACATCTCTGGTGAACATTGCAGAGTGCATGGTTATGGTGGCAGCTTCAGTAGGAGTTGTGTCTCTCATAGTTCTAATCATGGCTGACCCCCTCATTTCTTATACTACGTCAAGGAGCCTAGGCTTCCTTGTGTTCTTCTACTTTGTCCATAGGGCAAGTGTTTGGGTAGTAGGGTTATACCCTACTCCTAAGACACCTTCCTATGAATCAAATTCTGCAACTAACATGGGGTCATCTTGTGCTCTGATCTGATCTAAAAGAAACATTTTGGACAACTCCATCCCTGGTATAATCAACATATCACTTTTCAACACCATTTCTCTTGCCTCCTGGGGAGTGACATTAATATTATCAATATTCAATTCTACAAATGTCTGAGCCTAGATCTCAACCTAGTTTGACTCATCAGCTCCTATAAGATTAATCTTCAACTTTTCATCAAATTGTTTCATTTTCACTTTGATCCAAAAATCTTTGAACTCATTGATGTGTATAAAATTATCATCCTCTATGAATCTCAGAGAGGCCACTACCCTCTCATCCTCTTGAATCTCATCACTTCCCTCCACTGACAACCTGACCTTTGGATCATGAGGCTTTTGACTTTTTTGTTGTTTTGCTGCCTCTTTCAGTCCAGTCAAGGCCAAGACTGCTTCTTGTTCTTCATCATCACTTGAATCATATTCCACTAATGGCTCCATCTTCTATTTTTTGGCCTGTGGCTCATGAGTGGGAGATGGAGGGGATGGATGTGTAGGTGATGGGGGTGATATCTGAGATGTGGATGTTTCATGTGGTGGTTGGTGGGGTGTGGGCAATGGAATGTGTCCCTCATCTTGGGCCATTTTGTATAATTCATCAAATTTACTCAAAATCATTTGCATTCTTTTTAGAAGGTTGGGTTCATCTACAAAAAATCCTTTAAAGCTTCTATCTTTTTCCTTCTTCTAATTTTCCCACCTCATCATTGTATTCCACCTTTTTTTAGCCTACATTACATCAGCAAAATACACCAAATTCCTTATAACATCCTCTTCATAATGAAATTCATGTGAAATAGCCTTCTTCATCAATAAGGTTCTTCTGATGATATTAATGTGACCCTCTGGGTCACATACTCTTTTTGTTTCAAGTTTGAGGAAGTAATTGACCCTTATAAACCTCTACACTTCTTTGAGCATATCTGACCCAATGGCCAGCTCTTCAAACATAGTCAAGTCAGGCAAAAATGTGCCTTTCCTCTGATTTCTCATCAATTCATGTTCCAACTAGAGCATCTACCACATATACTCCAGAAAACACACTCTTGTAGGCACAAACTTAGGTAAAATGTGTGGTGCTTGGTTGCACCCATATACTCTGATAATAGTGTATTGTGGCATAAGAAACTAATTGGCATAATTATGAGTATATCCTTGGTCTGGCCCATACTGCATAGGCCTCATTACCTTCATCGATGACTCAAGCATTCTTGGTGTTGTGTAACCAAGAGCAGCAATCAATCTGACAGCAAAATCATCTCGAAACACTACAAAATCACTTTTTGTACACCTGCTATCCCAAATGTAGCACAAGTTTTGCACAGGGAGTCTAACTCCTCTTTCTTGTGTACACAATTACATCTTTGTAGTCCACTTCATTTCATTCTAATACATAATTAAGTGACAGAATAAAGAATATTTTCTGAAAGTAATAGGGGCCTTGGCTTCCCTAACTTGTAGCAAACCTTCATGTATTTGTTCTTCAATCACATATGCAAAATTAAATTCTAAATTTGACTCAGAATGTTGAACTATCATAGCCATTCTCATCAACCCTATTTGCATTTGCTCCTCTGCATCTATCCCTGAAACTTGACACAATGCATAATAGGTATTCTTGAAATAAACTTGGAATTTAGAAACTTGGAAAGGTTCTATTTTGGAAGAAGGAATAGAGAGCCTTCTATTATCATCACCCCTCTTAATGTGTAAAGGGAGCTCATCACTTCGATATATTCTCCTCAACCTCTTATATTCTTGCTCAAGTTTCACTAAGTTCACCTCTATTACAACTTGTTTATTGAGGTTGAAACATTTGATAATGGCATCTCTACTAATATCCACTAAGCACTCACCATTTGGAAGCCTCATAGTTTTGGTTGGGGCATGGTAACTGTGGGCAAGGGCTTTAATCAGATCAACGTCAATGAAAATGTTGGAAACAATTAATTTAGCCAAATCTAGGGCCCATGGGTTTGATGCTAGGTCCTAGTCATTCCTTTTTATATAAAAGTACCAATATAGATTCCATCTCGACATAGGTATATAGGGGTCCCTACAGCCTTGAGCTAAGTCTCTAAAAACCTTTTTAGAACCTTTGTCAATTGAGCTAGGCAACAATAAAAGCAGAGGGGATTGCAATGAAGACTTTTTGGTTTTGGCTTCATCCTTCTTAGTTCCTACCTTAGTCTTTTTAGGTGCCATTTTATGAAATTCACAAGAAATGATGAGCAGAGCTTAACTGGAAAAATTGCCTTGAAGAATTCTCTTTACTCCTACGGTTTAAGCTCCTATGTAATTTGTCTTCCGCTACTATGAGTGAGAAATCTTAATTTGTTTTGTGTATTTTCAAGACCAAGATGCATTTACTTATGGCTCATAAATTTACACAATTCAAATCTTCGTTTTGATCTTAAATTTTCATATTTTGATGTTGATGTGATTGGTATGCTTTAAATAACCCAACGGCTTGATTACCGCACTACCATAGGTTAGGTTTTGGCCCCATGAGGTATAGCGGTATAGTGCGTAGTGTATAGTATTAACTCTTCTTACTGTCATACCGCAGGTTGTTTGAGAATGTTTTGCGGTAATGAGGTATGATATGGGTATTATGAAGGCTAGCCACTGTGATAGAGGTATCGCGGTAAAAGGCAAAGATGACTTTATGAATGGTAATAACATGATTTATTATGGAAAAATAAGAGTGGGAGTCATGGATACACAAATAAAACACTCTGAACTTTTATGAAAATTTTGGTTCCAACACATGGACGTCATGACCATGTGTCACATACATACAATTCCAATTATATGATCATGTTTTGCAGTACAAATGTCATTAGGTGGCACACGTTTATGGAATCATAACATGTGGTTGTTGATGTTCCATGTGTTTAATAGCCACCAACATGTGTAGCAATGTGTATAGCCACACTATCTAGATCCTTGAAGATTTGTAAACCCTGAATAATGCCCCTAATAATCCTAAACCCTAACCCCTAAACCATAAACCCTAAATAATGCCCCTTATAAGCCCTAACCCAGCCCTGACCCGCCATAAACCGTAAACTCCTAAATCGTAAACCATAAACCCCTAAACCCTAAACAGTACTAAACCCAAGCAACCCTAAACTTCTATCTCCCTATCTAGCCCTATCTCTATCATTCCTCTACCTCTCAATATCTCTCTCAGCCCTACGTCTCTGGTCATGTCCCTCATTCTCTATATCTCCCTATTGGTCCTCTCTCTAAACACTAAACCCTAAACCTCTAAACCTTAACCCCTGAACCATAAACCCTAAAGTACCATAAATAATGCCCCTAAACCATAAACCCTAAACCCTAGTAAACTCTAAACCCTAAACTTGAGAAATGCTAAACTCATAAACACTAAATAATGCCCCTAAACCCTGACCGCTAACCCCAAGCAACTCTCTGTCTCTATATCTCTCTCTGACCTATATATTATCTACCGGCTCCTAGCTAGTTAAATCCTTTTCCTAGCTTTCCTAGTTTTTCTTTTCCTTTCCAATTTCCCTTTAGATCCTTGCACCAATTTTTCCCTATTTTACTATTTTCCACCTCTCATCTCATCATTCGATCTTCCCATCCAATGAACTTTAGTTTTATTAGCTTGTTTCCATTTCATCCGGCTACCAATTTATATCCTCATCCCTCTTTTCATGTCCTAGTTTTCTTGTTTCCATTTGCTTTGTTGATAAGGGAGACAGATAGTCGAGACAAAGACTTCTTTTGACATGGGTTAAGGTTTACGGATTAGAGGTTAGGGTTAGACTTCTTTTCATTTCCTAGATGTTTAGGGTTTCTCAGGTTTAGGGTTTAGGGGTTATGGGTTATGGGTTAGGGATTAGGGGCATTATTTAAGGTTGATGGATTTAGAGAGAGAGAAACTTATTTTGACATGCAATCATAAACCCTGAATAATGCCCCTAAACCCAAGCAACCCTAAACCTCTAAACCTTAAATAATTCCCCTAAACCTTAAACCCTAACCTCTAACCCCTAAAACATTTATAAACCCTAAATAATGCCCCTAACCCATAAACCCTAAACCTGAGAAACCTGAAACCCCTAATTAATCCTAAACCCCAAACCCCTAAACCCTAAACACTAAACCCAAGCAACCCTAAACCTCTATCTCCCTAGCTATCTCTCTATCTCTGTCATTCCTCTACCTCTCAATCTCTCTCCCTGTGTCTCTGGCCATGTCCCTCACTCTCCATATATATCCCTATAATCTCTTCCAGCTATGTCTCTGGCCATGTACCTCACTCTCTATATCTCCCAGCTATTGGTCCTCTATCTAAACACTAAACCCTAAACTGTAAGCCCTAAATAACGTTCCTAAACCTTAACCCCTAAACCCTAAACCTCTCTCTCTCTCTCTCTCTCTCTCTCTCTAAACCTAAGCAACGTCCCTAAACCCCAAACCTCTAAACCCTAAATCTAAGAAACTGATCTAAACTTCTATCTTTCTATGATCTATCCCCTATCTCCCTATCTCTATCATCCAGCCTCTACCTCTCAATCTCTCTCCCTGTGTCCTTGGCCATGTGCATGTGCCTCACTCTCTATCTCCCTATCTCTCTCCACAGTCTCCTCTATATCTCCCTATCATTCCTCTCTCTCTATAAACTCTAAACCCTAAACCTCTAAACTTGAACGCCTAACCCCTAAATAATAAACCCTAAATAATGCCCCTAAACCCTAAACCCGATCAGAAACCCTAAACCCTAAACCTATATCTCCCTATCTCTCCCCTTTCTCCCTATCTTTTTTATCCCTCTACCTCTCAATCGCTCTCCCTATTTCTTTGGCCATGCCCCTCACTCTCTATCTCCCTATCTCTCCCCTCGGTCTCCCCCATATCTCCCTATTGGTCCTCTATCTCTCTCTAAACCCTAAACCTCTAAACCTTAACCCCTAATCTCAAAACCATAAACCCTAAACCCTAAATATTACTCCTAAACCCAAGTAACCAATAAATTAGGTGCTCAATTAGGCGCTAAACTAGGTGCTACATCAGGTGCTAAATTTAGGCACTACATAAGGCACTAAATAAGGCATTAGCACAGGTGCTAAAACAAGCGCTAAACTAGGTGTTAAATGTGGTGCTAAATTAGGCACTAAAGCATAGGCTAAAGTAGGTGCTAATTTGGGCTTAATTTAGCATCGACTTGTTCCGTTCGGTGCAAAAATACCAAAAACAGCACCATCCCGATAAATAGCGCTGACTTTTTCAAAAAATGGAGAAAAATACATTATAACAGTGGGTGGAAGCAAAAAAGGGAGCTAATCACAGGGATTTGTTGTAGTGTATGGCCCTAAATTTCTTGGTCATACCTTGGTGTAGTAATGATAACTTGGAGGACCTGGTTAGAGGTTGGATTCCCTCCTTTTCAAATCTGGTTTGTCGTGAAATATGGAAATAGACCCCCCTATTTTGTCCTAGTGTCTTTGGAAGGAAAGAAATAATAGACTCTTCAGAGAAAAATTTAGGAATCTAATGCAAAGGTATTGGTAGGTTTAGTTTTGTCCACATAATAGACCTAGGTTTCAATGCTTCCTTCAAGAGGTTTCCAAAGGTAATGTGACACAAGCCTACACAAGGCTACTCAAGAGATTGACCTAGTCTAGGACCACTCCCTGGTGTCCAACAACATAGGCTATTTAGTTCTCTTTTGGGGAGTCATTGCTCAACCCAAACTACAAGCACAAACACCTTCTACTTCAACAACCAACTACCAAACTTCTACCAAACAGGATCTTCACACTACCACCAACATGTACTTGTCAAGGGCATGACTAACATGAGGTCTCTAACCCAATAACTAGATTTTGTACTCTCTAGGACAGTGGATAGCAAGTTATAGCATGACAGTCCTATGACAGTGTTTAAGAGGCCTATTTCTTGTAGCCCTAGAAATCGGCTAAACCATTTATAACTTTCCAAAACTCCAAAAGACCATTAGGACTTAATGCATATTCAAATACCCATTATGGTCATGCAATCATCAGCCAATGTGCAGGGCCGTACTCTGCAACAGGCGGGCAAGGACAACAAACTATCTTTTCTTGGAAAATAGGCCTAATTTGAGGGCTATGTGAAGGAAAGGTATCAAATCTACTTGTTCAAGAGCAACCAAGTACCCACACAGGACTGTTATCACCTGTAAACACCAATTTCATCATCCATTTGGTCAAACACTTGACTATTTTCTGCATTTACAATGCTGTCCACCATTTGCAATCTAACTAGTCACTGTATAGAGTAGTTAGAGTCATGCCATACACCTTAGAGAGAAGAATGCAACCTTGCAAGCAACAAAAAGCATGAAATCTAATCTACCTTCCTCCATCCTACTAAAAATGGGTGAGATCTTTCAGAGGACAGAGGAGAAATTCCTCATTTTGGCACAAAACCCTAGTTTGGAGGGTTTCAAAACAATTTTTGCAATATGAATTGGTTCTCCCTCACAAGAAATGTCAAGAGCTCTAACTACATGCAAATGAAAGGTGATTCAAAATGCTAACAAATTTTCTAGATCTTAGACTCCTTGTTGTCCGTACCAGGCCGTACTATACGACTGTTTCCAAAAAATGCAGTAAAAAATAGTTTTTGCACTCCAAAAAGCTTCTCCACTTCATTAACCTGGCATGTGATGTAGTTTTTTGCCTATAAAAGGCTTGAACAACGTTTCTCCTTCTCCAACCATGCAACTGCCCTCCAAAGGCAGTGAAACATTGGAGGTTACATTTGCACAAGAAACCCTATGTTTCTAAAGGGAAAATACATTTGAAAATAGACCTTATTAAGACTATAATGGACTAGTTGACAAAATGACTAAGTCCTTATTACAATCCACATGAAAATGGATTTCAAAGCCTTAGAGGAAATAAAAGAACAAGACAACAAAACATGACATAGCTAAACAATGACTAAAACTGGGAGCTTCTGTACCACAATCCTAATGAAGTTTTCAGTTTGGCTGTTAGACTATTGTAAGACAACATCAGTAACAGCTCCATAAAAGTTGCTGAAAAGCCCTCCCCCCCAATGCTTAAGAAATCAACATAATCAAACAATGGACACTTTCTTGCAAGCATTTGCAGAGTGGATGACAAAAAGAAAAAGGCCAAAGCCAACACTATTTGGGTACCTCCCCCATGTGGCAGGTCAAAACTCAACTTTGATGGTACTACCAAAGGAAACCCAGGGTTAGCTAGTGGTGGAGGTGTTATAAGGTCGGAGAAGGGCTCTCTAATTGCTACTTTTATTGGGAGCATTGGGGAAAATACTAATAATACTGCTGAAGCAATGACCCTCCTTTGGGGTCTAAAGATTGCCTTGGCTATAGGAATAAAAAAACTTAATTGTTGAAGGTGACTCAATGGTGATTTTGGAAGCTGTTAAAGGGAAAGGAAGTGTTGGTTGGCATTTAGATGATGTCATCAAGGATATAAAGAGTCTTCTTCTAAAGTTTGAAGATAAAGCTTTGATTCATACCTACAGGGAAGGAAATAAAGCTACAGATCTAATGGCTAACTTAGGGATTAATATTCATCCCCTAAGATGTTGGAGAAAATTTAACAATTTACCTATTTACATCATTGATTGTATACAAAAGGAGACCCCTAACTTCCATGATAGGCAAAATGATGAATCCTAGTGATAGGTGTAGTGATGTGGCAATCATCATGGGAAGAGGTGGCTTGAAGGATGGTAGTAGAGATCCTACTCACTTTTTAAATATGATGTGGAAAACTAATTATTTTATACACATTGAGATAATCAATTCTAATCATGGGTGGCAGATGAATATATGGAATAAGTCTTGTCAACCTGCACGAAATGGGCTAGATTTGAGCAGCTCGCACGAGCCAGGACCTGACGACATTAATGACTTGAACGCCATCAGCATTTGGTGGGATGTGAAAATAATCTTAAAGAAACTTAAGTTTCTTTTATTCTACACTTTTAGATTTTTCTCTCATCTCCTCCCTACTCTCTGCAACTACTTTCACAGAAGGAGTGATGTTCTTGTGTGTGGCAGAGTTCTTGGCTTTGTGACCTAGAGGGATAAGATTATGGGGGGTGATAAGGTGAGCACAGAACCCATGAATTGTAATGAATTCAAGGAAGATTAGCAAGTGTGGAACATTTCTTATGAAGGAGGTATTACAACTTTCATGGAGTCCTTGAATGGCTACGATGAAAAATTATTGACCTAGTTTGTCGAGTCTTGGGACGGGAAGTGCTTGGTGGAAATCGAAGGTGTTAAATTTGTTATATCTGAGGCCTCGATAGTTGTTGTGACTGGTTTGTTGTGCAAAGGAAATAGACTTAAAAATAGACCCACGTCTCGGATATGGAGGGTTTGAAGCTATTCTACAAGGAGGGGCAGAAATAAGTCAAGCTGCAAGGTGGCTTCGAGAGGGAGAGCCTGGTTGTGCCTTGGACTGAGCAGTGTGATAAGGCCTTTGGGATCCTCAAGGAGCGTCTTACCAGTGCTCCCATTTTAGCAGTTCCAGATCCTGCAGAGGATTTTGTTGTTTGCACATATGCATCATTAGAGGGTTTGGGAGCTGTGCTTATGCAGGGAGGTAGAGCGATTGCATACAAATCGCGCAAACTTAAGACACATGAACTAAACTACCCTACTCACAATTCAGAGCTCACAGCAGTTATTCATGCTCTTGTTCGTTGGAGACATTTTCTCTTAGGTCGACGCTTTGAGCTCCATTCAGATCACCATAGCTTACAGTACATTTTTACACAGCCAAATCTAAATGCTCGCCAATGGCGTTAGATGGAGTTCTTATGCGAGTACGACTTTGATGTCCACTACATCAAAGGGAAGGAGAACGTGGTTGCTAACGCTTTAAGTCAGAGGCACCACGAGATCCTGACCTTGACATTAAAGGTGAACTTGAGGGACCGCATCTTACAGCATCTGCCGAAGGACGAATGCTTTCTTGAGGTGTAGCAAGAAATTCAGAATTAGGGGGCCATAAGGGTAAATTCACAGGATATTCTCTTGAGTCTGATGGTTTGCTTAGACATCGGCAGCGCATCTATGTACCTCATGCAGGTGACCTGCGTTCAGTGATTCTTTCAGAGGCTCATAGAGCACCTTATGCAGCACATCCAGGAGTGAAGAAGATGCATGCTGATTTGCGACAGTTATATCATTGGGCTGGGATGAGACGAGACATTGCAGAATATGTTGCTCATTGCCTTGAGTGTCAAAGGGTCAAGGCCGAGCATCAACATCCAGCAGGACTATTGTACCCTCACGAGATACCTGAGTAGAAATGGAACACCATTTCTATAGACTTTACCATTGGTCTACCTATGTCATCACGTCGTCATGATGCCATCATGGTGACAGTTGACAAGTTGACCAAGGTGGCACATTTCTCACCTGTACGCACGATGTACAATGCACCATCAGTAGTGAGAGTGTTCTTAGATCAGATTGTTAGACTTCATGGAGTACCTCGCCGCATCATTTCTAATAGAGACTCTGTATTCACTTCATCGTTTTGGAGAGCCTTACATCAGGCATTGGGCACACAGCTCAACTTCAGTTCAGCATACCATCTGGAGACCGATGGATAGATAGAGAGAGTTAATCAGGTGTTAGAAGATATGTTTTGTATGTATGTTATGGACCATCAGTTTAGATGGGAGGAGTATCTGTATCTGGTTGAGTTTGCCTACAATAATGGGCATCACAGCTCGTTGGGTATGCCTCCTTTCCAGGCTTTATACGGCAGACCGTGCAAGACACCATTAAGTTGGGATCGAATAGGGGACATGGTCACCATTGGTCCAGAACTAGTTCAGGACATGGAGCAGTAGATTGCACTGATTTGACAGAGACTTCAAGAGGCACAGGATAGATAGAAGAAGTATGCCGATGCAAAGAGAACTGATCGGAGCTTCTCACTAGGTGATAGGGTATTTTTGAGAGTGCGACTGCACAAGAGTCCAATCCGTTATGGAAAGGGCTCTAAACTCGCACCTCAATTTGTAGGACCTTTTGAGATTTTGGAGCGGATAGGACCTGTAGCCTATCGTCTCGCCTTGCCACCTAGCCTGTCATGTATCCATGACGTTTTTCATGTTTCAGTTTTACGTCATTATATCTCTGACTTATTTCACGTATTGGATTGGAGTACTCTTCAGGTAGAGGCAAATGGACAACTGGCGTTAGAGCCAATTCGCATATTGGCTCGTCAGACGCTGGGCCTTCAAGGTCGAGAGCTGGACCAGGTTAAGGTCCAGTGGGACATGTATGACAAGGTCACCGCAACATGGGAGGATGCAGCGAGACTGAGGACTCTGTATCCTCACCTCTTTGATGACTTCCAAGAGGAAGTACAATCTTAGGGGGGAGGATGTGAGGCCTACACTTTTTGATTTCCATACATGTGACTATTTAGCTTACTGTTGTTGGTATTTTTATATTTATGGGACTATTGTTCCTGGATTTTCAAACTATTAAACCTTATTATGTTAAAGGAAAACTAATTGGGTGATGTTAGTTAGATGTTTGCTTTAAGAGAAAACAAATTGGGTGATGTTATATAGATGTTTATTCTATTAGGAAAACTAATTGGGTGATGTCTGATTAATGTTTATATTACAAGAAAACTAATTGGGTGAGGTTAGATAGAAAATTGTCATGTGATTTCATTATGTTTATAAGAACTGTGGTATGCTTTAGAAATACATGTATTAAATTTGCTTCGGCTATGATATGTATATGTAGAATTAACTTTGAGATTGAGTGTGCAGGTATTTCTAACAAAACCACAGATACAGAAGATTATTCTACACCTTATGTCATAATCCCTTGTGAAGCCGATCTAGTTCCATGAGGAACCAAGATCAACTCTGTGTTTGGTACAATGTTGTAATGTTGTAATATTGTCTTGCATGAGGTTGAATGGATTAGGTCTACCCTTTTGTAAAATTGAATTATGATTTGTATTGTAAGAATTGTATTTGAATTTTATTTTTTTTAATTTAAATTTTTGAGACCCTTTTATTGTGTCTTAACTTGACCCTGGGTGTCCTAACTAAGTTTAAATTGACCCTGGGTTATACCCCATGGGTCTAGGGTCACTTTTAACTTGGGTAACCCTTAGTTAACCTCCATATGGTCACCTTAACTTCACAGTGAAGTTAAGTAACGAATTTGGAGGCATGAGAAGGATAGGATGAGTGGGATCAACACTCAAGCCCATCTTTTCTCTATTTTCAAGGCTTGAAATGACTCCATGGTCCACTAATAATGGAGGGGCTTATCTTCTTGTTCCCTCACTTTTGGTGAGAGTCCCCATGAAGTGGTGTGGTCCTTCATGGGTGGAGATTTTTTTAATTACACTTGGGATAGTGGGGATATTTTTTTAATTCCACTTGGAATAGTGGAAAAAGGAGTGGGGTTATTTAAATATTACAATCTTAAAAAATTCATATATATTACAATCTTTAATTCATTTTTGTCCTCACATGTGAATTTAAAATTCACAAATAATGTGAGCCCTTGATGTCATAATCCACTCTTCCCAAAAAAATAAATTTTTAATTCATCCACTATGAATTTAAAATTCACAAATAATGTGAGCCCTTGATGTCATAATCCACTCTTCCCAAAAAAATAAATTTTTAACTCATCCACTATGAATTTAAAATTCACAAATAATGTGAGCCCTTGATGGCATAATCCACTCTTCCCAAAAAATAAATTTTTAATTCATACACTATTAAAAATAAATAGTCATATCATGATGCTGTTGGTTGAATAGTCGGATATCGGGGTGACGTAAGCATCAAAGGAAAGGTGCTTGAAGTTGTCGTCATCAGGATATTTGGAGGGAACCAGATATTTTATATCCTGCTGATGAAGGTGATGCTGAACATCATGATGATGAAGATAGTGGTTGGCGGTAAGATGAACAGTGAACATCAGGAGGATGTTTGCGCTTGCCGAATATCATGATGCTGCTGACAGGCGAAAGGCGAAAGGCGATAAGGAAGTGAACAGTAGTCAGCAGGAGGATATTTCATGCTCGTCCGAAATATGATGATGCTGTCTGTGTTAGCAAGAAATATGATGATGATGATAAGCCGATAGGTATTATAACATGCTGGTTGTGTTAATAACTCCTTCCCATTTGTAAGCTCCCGTTGCGTTTTACCTCTGCATCATAGTGGTATCAGAGCAAAGGAAGGATCTTCTGGAAAAGATAAGGATATAGCAGGATGTTAGGTGACGAAGGAACATCTGAGGTTCCGGCAAGGATGACCAACGTTGAGTTGGCAGTTCTGGTGAAGAAACAGATTGCAGAGAGCAAGGCCGTGAAGGCTCAAAATCAGGAATTGAAGGATGAATTAGCGAAGTTGAGGAGCAGAGTAGGTTCTGGTAGAGAAGAAGATAGGGAAGAAGAAGAGATCCCTAGTTGGAGCGAGGAGGTCGTTCCTGCAGACCAGAGACCACTGTTGAACGCCCTCAAGGCCATGGAGAGGAGAACCATGGATGTGAAACTGGATTTGCCAGTGTTTACAGGAAAGATGGAACCTGATTCAGTGATGGAGTGGATAGACTGCTTGAACAATTTCTTTGAAACAGAGGAGATACCAGAACAACAGAGGGTGAAGATAGCCCAATCAAAAATGAAAGAAGTTGCCTTGACATGGTGGAATTTTGTCCAAGATGATAGAGTACAGGAAGGAAAGCGTAGAGTCGCTACATGGAAGAAGATGATGGCATTAGTAAAGGAAGCTTATGTCCCATTGGATTACAGTATCCAATTACACAAGAGGAAGCAAAACCTGAAGCAGAAGGAGCTAGATGTCAGCTCATATACAGAAGAATTCATGAAACTTTGTATGAAAACAAAGGTAAAGGAAAGTGAAGAAGAGAAGGTAGCCAGATACCTTAATGGATTGAGGTTCAACATTCAGGAAGATTTAAGTCTGCATAATCCAGATACAGTTCAGAAATGCTTTCAGTTGGCATTGAAAGTGGAAGAGAAGTTAAAGAGAAAACAAGAACAACACAATAGAGGAAGAGGAAGACAACAAAGGGGTGGAAGAGGTCCTTTTAGAGGTAGAGGACATGGATAGGGATATCAAGGAGAATCCAGTCATGACAATAGTAAGGGAAACAATAGTCAGAACCAGAGGGAAAATTATAGTCAGCAAGGAAACTTCAGAGGTAGAAGACCTTTCAGAGGAAGATCCCAGGGCAGAGGATCCATCAGATGTTATAGCTGTAACAAAGAAGGCCATATAGCCAGCAGATGTCCAGAAAAGGCCACAAGCTCAACAGGAGAAAGGAGAACAAATCTGATCCAAGAACCTGATAATCAAAGTAAGATAGGCTCTAATGATTTTCAGAGTGTGAATGCTCCTGATAATTATGGATACCCAGAAAGTGGAGAGTCTCTAATGATGAGAAGAACACTGACTACCATGAAGGTACCTGACAAAGAATCCCCTCAAAGAAAGTCTCTTTTCAGGACCATTTGCAAAGCAGGAGGTAAGGCATGTAAAGTTTTGATTGATTCTGGTTCTACTGAAAATTTTGTGTCTGAAGAAATGGTGACAAAGCTTAAGCTTAAGAGATTGCCTCACCCCTCCCCATATAAAGTCTCATGGCTTACCCAAGGTCAGCAGACAACTGTAGAAGAACAGGCTTGGGTAGAATTTCAGATTGGAGCATATAAGGATAAGTTGTTGTTTGACATTACCAAGATGGATGCTTGCAATCTTTTATTTGGTAGACCATGGCAGTATGATTTGAAGGCACAACATGATGGTGTTAGAAATACCTATACAATCACTAAAGATGGTAAGGTGACACAGCTACTACCATTGACAGAGAAGGAGGAGAAATCTAAAGGAAAAGAGGTGAAGGTAATGCTGATGGAAGGTAAACAGTTCATGAAAGAAGTAGCAGCAGAAGGTGCAGTTGCATATGCCCTAATCCCATGTATGAGGGTGAATAAAGAACAGCAGCAAGAAGTTAAGGAAGAGAAGAAGCAAAGGTTTATAGACCCAGCTATCCAAGAGCTATTGGATAAGTACAAAGGTATCATCTCAGAGGGAATGCCAAGATCCCTACCACCTGTCAGAGATATTAGTCACTGCATAGACTTAATTCCAGGGTCAACACTTCCAAACAAAGCAGCCTATAAGCTAACTCCAGAACAGAATGCAGAAGTAGCCAGACAAATTGAAGAATTATTGGATTCAGGTCTGATTGGGAAAAGTTTAAGTCCATGTGCAGTACCAGCTGTACTAGCACCAAAGAAGGAAGGTACTTGGAGGCTTTGTACAGATTCCAGAGCTATTAACAAGATCACAATCAGGTATAGGTTTCCAATCCCTAGGATAGAGGATTTACTTGACTGTTTGGGAAGTGCTAAGTATTTTACAAAAATAGATTTGAAGAGTGGATATCATCAGATCAGGATTAGGCTAGGAGATGAATGGAAAACAGCATTCAAAACTAATGAAGGGTTATATGAGTGGAAGGTTATGCCTTTTGGTTTATCTAATGCACCTAGTACTTTTATGAGGTTGATGAATGAGGTTTTGAAAGAGTTCATTGGTAAGTTTGTCATAGTATATCTAGATGACATTCTAATTTTCAGCAACACAAAAGAAGAACATCTCAGACATATAGATTTGGTTCTTAAGAGGTTACATGAAGAGCAGCTGATGATAAATTTAGACAAGTGTTTGTTCATGCAAGAGGAGATCACATATTTGGGTTTTGTCATTTCACAAGGAAAGTTACAAATGGATAAGGAGAAGGTAAGTGCCATATTGTCTTGGCCAACCCCAAAGACTATGAATGATGTCAGAAGTTTCCATGGGTTAGCAACCTTCTACAGGAAGTTTATAAGAGGGTTTAGTCATATTTGTGCACCCATGCTTGATACCATCAAAGGAGGACAGAAGTGCAGATTTGTTTGGACTCAAAGAGCAGATGATTCTTTTGAAACATTGAAGAAGAAGGTGGCACAGCAGCCAGTCCTTGCACTTCCAGACTTTAACAAAATCTTTCAGGTAGAATGTGATGCCAGTCACATGGCCATTGGAGCAGTACTCAGCCAAGAAGGTAGACCTATTGCATTTTTCAGTGAGAAGCTCAATGATGCTAAGAAGAGGTATTCCTCATATGATTTGGAAATGTATGCTTTAGTCCAGTCACTCAAGAAATGGAGACATTACTTGATGCCAAAGGAATTCATAGTATTCACAGATAACCAGGCTCTGAGTTTCATAAACAGCCAGGAAAAGCTGAACCACAGACACATGAAATGGGTAGAAACCTTACAAGCTTTTACTTTTACATTGAAGCATAAGAAAGGAGTCAAGAATAAAGTTGCAGATGCTTTGAGCAGGAGAGTTCTAACAGTCAACCAGATTCAGTTAGAAAGTGTTGGCATTGATTCACTAAAGACCATGTATGAGACTGATGAAGATTTTGGGGAGATATATCATGTATGTACTTCTTTTGGAGAGAAATATCATGCTGAATTCTCTGAATTTTTGATTCAGGATGGATTGTTGTTCAAAGGTGGACAGTTATGTATTCCAAGGTGTTCTATGAGGTTAAACATCATTAAGGAGAAACATTGTGGAGCTATGGCAGGTCATTTTGGTCTAGATAAGACTCTTGATCTGGTCCGAAGACATTACTTTTGGCCTAAGTTACAATCAGATGTCAGAAAATTTGTAGAGACATGTGTGATATGTCAGAAAGCTAAAGGCAGGTCAACTAATGCAGGTTTATATCAGCCCTTACCCATTCCTTCCAGACCATGGGAAAGCATAAGTATGGATTTTGTCTTGGGTTTACCAAGGACAAGGAAAGGATTTGACAGTGTTTTTGTTGTAGTGGATAGATTCAACAAAATGGCACATTTCTTGCCATGCAAAACCACTGCTGATGCTTCATACATTGCAGATTTATTTTTCAGGGAGATTGTCAGAATCCATGGATTGCCATTGAGCATAGTGTCAGACAGGGATGTGAAGTTTATTGGTCACTTCTGGAGAACTCTTTGGAAGAAACTTGGAACAAATTTGTCTTTTTCCTCTACATATCATCCTCAAACGGATGGACAGACTGAAGTAGTGAACCGTTCCTTAGGAAATTTGCTTAGATGTTTGACAAAACAACATGGAGAAAAGTGGGATAATATTCTATCTCAAGCTGAATTTTCCTATAATGATACTGTCAATAGGAGCACAGGGAAATCACCTTTTCAAATAGTTTATGGTATGCATCCAAGAGGAATTTTGGAATTGAGAGATCTACCTACAGTAGACCTTGTTAGTGCAGCAGGAGAATCTTTTGCAGAAGCCATAAAAGAGGTTCATGATCAAGTCAAGACCCAACTGCAGCAAACCACCTTGAAGTATAAGGAATATGCTGATAAAAAGAAGAAGGATGTTCAGTTTGATGTTGGAGATTTGGTATGGGTTCATTTGAAGAAGGACAGACTTCCTAAGGGAAAATATACTAAACTCATGTAGAGAAAAGTTGGACCATGTCAGATCTTGCACAAGCATGGACAAAATGCTTATGAGATACAACTCCCACCTGATCTTGGTTTGTCCCCTATATTCAATGTATGTGATTTAACTCCATACAAGTCTTATCTAGATGCAGATCAGGAACTCCTATAGGATACAGTCAATGATGACATTCCCAAGCATGATCCTCCATAGTTGCAGAAGGTTTTGAACACCAGAGTGGTCAAACAGACCCGGAACAAACAGTACTTGGAGTATCTAGTCTCTTGGAAGGGAAAACCTAATTCTGAAGCAGTATGGATGACTGAAGAGCAGATCCAAAACATGGTGCAGATCTTCATACTCTCATCTCAAGTGGACTTGAGATTTCTTCTTCTGGGGAGTATGGTGCAGGAGCACCCCTACAAGACAGGATATAGGTTAATTGTCTGCATGAAAGGACATTAGTCTATTTTTAGTATGTTTGACTTCATAATGTAATAAGGTCCATTGGACCAATGCATATGTATTAGATCAGCCTAGGAGAGTGTGCAGGCAGTTAGAGTTCGTGATCAGGTAGTATGAGCTGTCCTCTCCCAGCCGCTTGGAAGCTCCCAGCCGCTGGGAATCAAGTTGGTAGTACTCGTAAGATATTGCTATAAATAACTCAGATCAGTAGGGTTTGATATCATAGATCAAGGAGAGTAGTAGTGTGTTATGTTGTACTGGTGATTGAGTGAGTTCCAGAGATCAGTCCAGACATTGTGAACCATTGTAGAAGCAGGACATTTGTGTTTCATCTGAATAAGATCTCATCAATTGCATTATCTAGTTTATCAGCTGTTTTTGTTTTGATTTCTATTCTGATTACAGGTTGATGGATTCTTTCAACCCTTCCACCGGTTGATCCTGTGAATCGGTGGAATGGTCATGTATGATAGTTTAGTTTGCATTTTAGTTTTCTGTTTATGCATTTCATTGTTTGAGAGATCAGTTGATAGCATGCTGTGAATCAGCCTAGCATCCTCATGTGCTAGGGTTTAGGAAGATAAACTGTTAAGTTTTGATCAGAAGGTGATTCGGCCCGATCATCATGTTTTCTTTGTGAAATTGTGCGGTTCTGTGAGTTTGCATGCAGCTGACGGATATACAGGGATCTGCATGTGCTTTTCCAGTCGGAGTGAATCGCATCGACATCTGTGAGTATATCGCTATCCGGATCGGGTTATAAAGCTGACGAAGTTTGCATGTTTCAAGTGCATCAGGATGATATAGGTTGGATATATACTCAGTGTATATATCGTCATCAGGATCATCTTTCGTGTGTGCCCATCATCTGCATATCGCTATCGTATGCAGGAGTGAAAGTTCATTTTTTGGCTAAGGACCGGAGAGGTCATCATCAGGATATTGAAAAGATCACCCGATATTTCATTATCATGCTGCGGAGGATATAAGGATCTTATATCCGGATGACATCATCATCAGGTGCATTGACATCATCATCAGGTGCATGTGACGTCATCGTCATCAGGATATTGCGAATATCACCCTATGCAAGTTTATCCTGCTGTCGCTAAGTGTTTTGGCATCGGCGTAAGTTATTGGCATAAAGTTTGGGTAACATCATCAGGATGTTTCAATATGACCGGATAAGTCATATCATGATGCTATTGGTTGAATAGTCGGATATCGGGGTGACGTAAGCATCAAAGGAAAGGTGCTTGAAGTTGTCGTCATCAGGATATTTGGAGGGAACCGGATATTTTATATCCTGCTGATGAAGGTGATGCTGAACATCATGATGATGAAGATAGTGGTTGGCGGTAAGATGAACAGTGAACATCAGGAGGATGTTTGCGCTTGCCGAATATCATGATGCTGCTGACAGGCGAAAGGCGATAAGGAAGTGAACAGTAGTCAGCAGGAGGATATTTCATGCTCGTCCGAAATATGATGATGCTGTCTGTGTTAGCAAGAAATATGATGATGATGATAAGCCAATAGGTATTATAACATGCTGGTTGTATTAATAACTCCTCCTTCCCATTTGTAAGCTCCCGTTGCGTTTTACCTCTGCATCACCAGGGGCCCATTTGGCATGGGTAACCCTTGAGTAACCTCCATCTAGTCATCTTAACTTCCCCCTGAAGTTAAGTGGCGAAAATTGGAGGTAGGGAGGGGACATGATGGGTTGTACCAACACCCAACCCATCCCTCTACAATCCCCAAGGTAAGAGATGACTACAAGCCCATCCATTATTGAAGGATTGACTTGAAATCACCCCCTCCATTAGTGAGATTCCCCCATGTGCTGTGGGGTCACCCATGTGAAGGAGGGAAGAAGAGGCATGGGTCACCTGTCTTTTTCCCCATTAACTCCTTTTATTTCTCCCATGCGTAAGAGGAATGACATGAGGAGAGGGATAACGAGTACTCTTGGGAAGGGTGAGTGACATAAGCCACCAGGACAGAATAGTGGTTTTGGGGGAGAGTGAGGAGGTGACAAGTGTCACCTCCCCATTCCTCAAAACTGAAAAGAATTTGGGTTATTTGTTTCCAATTTTGGGGTGAGAGGGAGTTAGTTGAATTTTTTTTGGGGAGATTTCCATTCTGATTGCCACAAATAGAAAAGTTAGCTTGCAGGAGAGAGAAGGGAGAGGGAGTTGGTGGCTAAGGTTGGAAGAGAACTCTGTGGGCTCTGCAACAGTTTCATTCCAGGAGGGCTTTGTAAGGTTGGTTTGATTTTTACCTTTATTTCGTATAGCTGAATGTGTATGTAAAGTGTGTAAATTTGTGTTTAGATTTGTTTTCTGTGGGGTTTGTTGTCGAGTTGTTTGACAGAGCTTCTCCCACTTGGGAGAAATGCTCATCAAGTTTGGGGTAGGGGAGGAGAGATCCTCCTCGGGTGCATACCTGTTTCCATCTTTTGGGATGTTGAAAGCCTTGAGGGCATGTATCTGTGACTGTATCTTTGACTTGAGAGTCAAATACAGATTCCTTAAAAATTTGTGATCAAACTTGGTTTGAGACCAAGAGAAATTGTATTGGTTAACTTATCTGTAAGGGTGACACTCTGGAGTCGAGTGTGTCCACTCTCCTGCCCCTTATGAAACTCACGGTAGTTGAGTTCCGTGTTGTGTAAATTACCCACGGGTGTTTGTGTGCTTTGGGATTGTTGTTGTTCCTGTTGTGAAGTGGAGTGCTTGAGTTCCCAGGTGTGAGTATGGTCTCCCTAGCTCGGGAGTGACCCTCTTGTGGGTCTACGGAAGGGAGGAGAGCTAGATGAGTGGTGTTTTCTTCTTTGTTTGTCTTTGATACGCAGGTTTTCTCTTGGAGCTTCTGGTTGGATTTGGAGGAGTTATATTTATGAAGAAACAGTTTATTCTTCTTTGTCATGAGAATTAGGCCAGGTTCATTTCATAAGAGTTGAAGAGAGAGCACCTCTCTTGATATTGTTGTAACTGATTGTTACCCTGGGAGTGAAGGAAATCACCTCCCTGATCTTGTTATTGATGGACTTTTACCTGGATGTTACAGGCTATCATTTGTATGATTGTTTGGGAGAAGGAAGCCCTCATCTTTCATCTTGTTAAGGGTAGTGAAATAGTTGTTCTTACTGTAATGTGTATGATGTAATTATTTACCTTGAATCTCATATGGAAAGTTTGAAGTTAATTAGAAAGTCTTACTGTATTAAATGTGTTAGTGAAAGGAAGAGATCTTTACTTATTTGCTAACAAATCTGAGCTGGTTTGTAATTTTTAAGAATAGATTGGATTAATTAGTTGAAAGGTCAGTTTTATAAGTTCATTGTTATAATGGAAAAGACAGTTTTTAAATGTGTAAGTTGATTCTTCATAGATAGTGGTTTCAGTTAAGTTGTAAAGATTAGGGGAAATCTATTATGTATATACTTCTGTTTGTCAATTTGAGAAAATTAAGTGATTTATGAAAATGGGATATATATATATATTAGTTGTTATTTATTTACCATTTTTACCGAATATGAGAAACTAACTATTTGTTGTAATGGAGAAATTTGAATGGTATTATCCAATAAAATATATATACATCAATATATATATATAGATGTAATATAGTTGTTATGTAAGTATCATTTTTTTAAACAGAATAATAGTAACTGAATAAATTGTTTAATTGAAAAACAAAATTAATAGATTTTAAGAGACTGAAATATATATATATATATTATTGAGATTTAAGTATCATCGAAAAGCAATAAACACGGAATACATTTTATGACTGTCGACATTTGAGAACGCTGTGTGTTGTAAACACAGTCGAAGCTTTTTACATGGTGGGCGGTGGGGAGTAATCCCCACCGCAGTCTCCGTTTAAATTAAAACAGAGGTGTGGGGAGGGGCGGAGCCCCACCCACACCCCACATCGTGGGATGTGGGTGGGGATCCGCCCCTCCCCACATCCCCTTACCCTTATGACTCCCACGGAGCCCCTCTATGCGCTGCCTCCACCGCGACTGTTCCCTGCGCCTTTCCCTTCGCCCGCCCTCCATTGTTCCCTTCGACCTCCGCCATTCACCGCCCTCCGTCCCTCTGTTCGCTCCACCCACTGCCATCCGCCATGCCCAGCGCCGCCACCCACTGCCATCCGCCATGCCTGCAACTACAACATGTTATTTGATGAGAATTTATTTGGGTTAAACCCTACTTTATGTTTGAACGAAAATAATAAAATAATAATAGTTGGTGACAGAAACACAAGCCACTATTAGTGGTGTTTGATTTTATATAAATACATAACTATATATATACATATCTATGTATATATATAGATATTTATTTATAATCAGATATAATGTTTATAAATATATATTTATATATACATACCTTCAAAAGACCTATTGGGTTACTTAGTATGAAAAATTGCACTCCTTGTGCTTCCTTAGACTCTTCTTGCCTTGTACATACCCTGTAGGGTCTCACCTAACTCCTACTTTTCTATGGTGAATTTAGGAAGGATACTTTTCATTAAACCCTCAATGCATATGGGGTTTTAACAATCCCTTTGACATCGAACACACTCAGACTGACATATCTCACACATGTGAGTGATTATGGAGCTCTCCCTTGGTGGACACTTGGAAAACACCCTAAAGAAGGTTCTCATCCAATTTTGTGGTTTTTCAATAGTGGAAACAAAAGTTATGAAATTTTTTATGCCACTAGAAACCCTAGCTCTGTGATAGGGTATTGAGGAATTTGACCTTGTTCCTTGCACAAAACACCTTGAAATATTAATAAAATTAATGAGTTAAACCTGAACACAATACTCTCACCTCTCATACACTCCTAAGTCTAGTACTTTGTCCTACACATCCGTACAAGAGTGATTTTTACCTGTATAATAGAGAAATAGTCAAAAATACAAAAGAAACAAGGTATCTAAGAGGAAAAACTATCTTATTAACTTCTTGTAGCATTCTTCTTCATTCTTTCCATGGGAACAACAACTAAATCAGTTACAATATCACATACATATGTGTTTCTCCTCAAAACCTAAATGATATTGTCTCAAAAAATTTAAATTTCTTCCCTATTTCACAACCTAATATTGAAAAGAGACCTTACATGGTCTTGCATGGTCTTATAAGAACTCATTTGCATAAACAAACCTAATTCTATGGTTGAGGACCAACCCCCAACTCTTCAACAAGCTAAAAACCTCTAGAAAATTCAAATTTGGTTTTGGCAGAAAATCCAAAATTTGAATTTATAGGCCTATTTAAACAACCTAAACCATTGGAAATGAGCCCAATGGACTCCCTATGACCTTCACATACTGATCCAGGACTCTTGATCTCAAAATGGTCCTTAAAAACATAAACAAGGACTCTTGACCTCAAATTTGACCTCAAAAACATAACTAGAGTGATGCTCCTGCATCATACTCCAAGGGAAAAGAAAGAAACTCAGGTTCCACCTAAGAGGAGGTTTGTAATAGTTAGTCCTTGCTTGTTAATGTCTTCTTCTGTCATTCATGTGGCATCCTCGTATGGTAGCCCCTTCCATTTGACCAAATACTGGTAATATTGCTTGCCTCTAGTCTTCTTGCTCGCTTTGGTGTCAAGAATGCACTCTAACTCAGTTGGTTTGGTGTGTGGCAGACCCTCTGCCCAATGAACATCTGATATGTTTTGCATACCTACTCCTTCAAGTGCATTTGCATCCCCTTTGTAAGGGTATAAGTTAGGAACATTGAAAATTGGGGATATGCCTACTCCCTTAGGCATTCTATTTCATAAGCATTGTTGGAAAACTTTTTTACAACTTTACAAGGACCTGTCTTCTTCACCTTTAACTTAGTATATTCACCTTTTGGGAACCTTTTCTTCCTGATATGTGCTAAGACAAGATCACCAACCTTAAAACTGACCTCTCTTCTTTTCAAATTTATCTTTTGCTTGTACTTATCAAACTGCTTGTAGCTATTATTTCATTTGTTGATGTATCTCTTGCATGGCAACTGTAAATTGTTCATCCTCTGCACTTTGCTTCTCCATACCACTGATGTCTCTTGGCTCAAATATACCTCTTGGTTGCATACCATAGACCACTTGAAATGGACTCTTGCCAATGCTCCTATTCACTGAGTCATTGTAGGCAAACTCTACTTGGGGTAACACAAGATCCCATTGTTTAGGATGATCCTTTGACAGGCATCTTAGCAGGTTACCTAAGCTTCTGTTGACCACCTTAGTTTTGGCCATCTGTTTGAAGGTGGTAAGCTAAGCTAAAATTGAGATTTGTACCAAGCTTTTTCCACAATGTCCTCCAAAAGTGTCCTAGAAACTTGCTATCTCTATCAGAGACTAAGCTCAATGGCAATCCATGAAGTCTAACAACCTCTTTGAAGAATAAACCTGCAACATATGAAGCAAACTATGAAGGCCAAGCAAGTTCCCCTAAGGAAGCACAAATATCCTCCTCATACACCTCAACCAAGCCAATCCAACATGACTTCAAAGGGTACTCCAAAAATACCAATGGAAAGACCAACTAACATTCAAAACAAGCTGCAAAATGACCAACCAAACAATCCTCAAGAAGGTAATGTTCCTTTGGTAAACACACCTCAATATACAACCGGCATGCCTCTAAATTTTATTCCACCCAATTATACCACGATTCAAGTCCCATCTCAAGAAGAGCGATACTTTGAAGAAGGTCAATCCTCAAGCAGATAGACATGATCTTGATGAAATCATACAATATCCTAGAGCCATGGTCTCCTTTGACAAAATTCTTAGTGAAAACCAAGATCATTTCTTCTACTTATTACCAGAGCAAGGTGCCAAATTACCTCAAGATTTTGATCTATCCAATCTCAAGGAGCCAAACAAAACCCATGACGACATAACTGCAGTCCAAATCATGTCAACTGTGACCACACCCATACCCAAACAAAGCTCACAAGGGGGAACAATTGCACAATATGAGAATCCCCTTTATCAAAATGCAATGGCAGAGAGACCCATATCACCACTCATGATTCCTATGGAGATCTACAAACACCAACAAGAAAATCTCCAACGTTAAGCAGAACTAGCCAAACAAACCGCTATAGATCAATCAAAGATACACCAAACTCCTAAAATGCCCACACCAATTGCAAGTGGAACATTGGCTACCCCATCACGAGAAGGTTTCCAACCAAATTACAACCTGGGAAACACTTATGTAGCCATACAACAAGGGTCTCAACAAACACCACCCCCAACATTATCAACCCTTTGTATCATTAAACCAAATAATGTCATACAGCCCCAACCATCACAAAACGTCAACACAATCTATGTCCCTCCACCACAACATTCTTCTATACTCCATCATACCTATCCCCATCCTAGTCAACCCCAACCATCACAAAACACATCTACCTATGTCCCTCCACCACAACGATCACCTACACTAAACTTTTTCAACACATATCTCAATCAACCTCCACCATCACAAAATACATCGACCTATGTCCCTCCGCCACAACGATCTTCCACTCTCAACCTAACCCACACCTATCTCAACCTGTAACATTCCCAAAATCAAACTTTCCATAGCTATCTTCCACCACCGCAACCAAACCCAACAAACTTTAGCTTTCCTCCACCAAACTCTTATCAACAACCATCACAAAGCCTACATTCTTACCTAGCACCACCCCCACCTCCCCAAAAATAAAACACCCAATTCCAAACCAATCTAAACCCAACATACAACACATACGACCCCCACCAATCTTATGACCCTTATAACACCAACACCCATGGCTTCCACTACAATCTACCATATGGGCAACAACAACCACCGCTAGTTCCACAGGAGATGTTTGCAACCCCTCCCACAACTATGGAGCTAAAACTTACGGAGGTTCAACAACAACTATCTGATCTTACATTTGGCCATACCAAGAAAACATTCTCTTTGGAAGAAGTTTGTCCTTATCCATTTGATCAGTCATTACCCATGATCCCTTTTCCTCACAATTTCACTATTCCCAAATTTGACAAATACAAAGGAAAAGGAGACCCAAAAGACCATCTTAGAGAATTCTATCTCACTTGCTTCGAGTTCTCACATAACGACACATATCTTAAGTGCCTCTTTCCTCGTAGTCTTGGAGGTCAAGCTATAGAATGGTTCTCGCACCTCCCCACGGGTATTAAATCTTTTAATGAGGTTGTAGAGAAATTTGCCATCCATTTCTTGTACAACACAGAACATGAGATCTCCATGACTGACCTATGCAACAATAAATAGAAAAATGGGGAAACTTTCATTTCCTTCCTTCAAAGATGGAGACAAATGGCTAGTAAATTCCTATTCAAGATACCTAAAAAGCAACTTGTTAGCATATTTGTGTAGAACCTCAACCAAGAATTGGGTTTTCATTTGTAAATTCTTAGTGCTAAAACCTTCGACAAAATTACCTACAAGGGAATCAACATTGAAAACGCCCTCATTGCTAAGGGCGTAGTCAAAATCTTCAAAGAAACTAAAGACAATGCTCCTCAACAACAAACAAACGATAAACCAAAGTTTTGGATCAAAAATAAAAACATGGTTAACGATGGTGTGGTCGATTCTAAACATGTCCAAACATTGCAAACACCCCTTCATCTTTCCAAACCAAGTCAACCTCTACCTCAACAAGACCAACAACAACAAAGACAACCATTCCAAAACCAACAACAATGACAATAAGAGTAGTCTCAACAAGATTACCCTCCGCAACGTCAATTCACTCCCTTGGGAGAGCCTATAGAGACTGTTTTTATAGAAACTTATAAACAATACACTCATCACCTTACTAGATGCTCCCCTGTATATAGAACCCGTTTACAAAATCGCACGATACAGAGAAAATGCATATTGTGAGTTTCATAGGAGCAAAGGACATAGGACCTCATCATGCATGAAACTCAAGCACATAATCCAAAACCTTATCGATGGAAACAAAATCTCTTTTGAGGATGAACCCCCAACTCAAAACACCAATAAAGACCTCAACATGTACAAGGAGCCATTCCCTAACCATGGTCAAGGTTAAAATCCTGACAAAGGTAAAGGTGTTAACAAAGCTTTAACTTCCTATGACTCTATTGTGGGTTGTTTTGAAGAAAGTCGTGTATCTACCCTCACAATCAAAGGCAAATCTACGGATTGCACTATTACAACTCATCATGGTCATGTCACCATTTGTGGTCCTACACCAGTCTCACAACTCAATCTGACTACAATCTTGTCAAACATTTAGGGAAAACCCCTGCACAGATCTCTATCTTGGACCTTCTACGATCATTACCTGCACATAAAGATGTTCTTGAAAAAACCTTACAAGAGTCTACAGTTCCTAACAACATAGCGGTCATATATTTCCAAGCTATTATAGGTAACATTTCCTCACCCTACAATGTGGTCTTCTTTAAAAAAGACCTCCCATCTCATGATCCATGTCACAATGATTCCCTTCACATTGAAGTCTTCATCCATAAATGCAAGATCAAATGCATACTTATAGATGGTGGTGCTGGTCTCAATATATGTTCTCTAAAGTTACTTAAACAATTGGGATACTCTGATGATCATGTCAACATTGATCAAAGTATTACAATCAAGGGGTATGATGATGCGGAGCGTCGTTCGGAAGGTGTTATCCACTTGCCTATACAAGTAGGCCTAGTCATGCTTGAAACCAAGTGCCAAGTCCTTGACATTGAGCTACCTTACAACATTATCCTAGGACGCCCATGGATCCATGCCATGAAAGCTGTTCCCTCAACGTACCATCAGTCTCTCAAGTTCCCATTCAATCGTACGGAGATAACTATCCCTGGAGATCCTAATCCCTTTGAATTCTGTCGTGTCTTGCAAGGCAGTTATAAGAATTGCAACCAAGTGCCCAATAATGACAAAGCCCATGCATCCCCATTATATATCAATTCTAAAAATCTAAAAAAAGCCTATGCAACTGAACCCAATCCTTATCCTATTCCTGAAATCAAAGCTCACATCCGTGATATAGACTTTGGAGAATATGATATCTCAAAATCTAGTTGTGTGGGGCAGATGCCCCTATCCCCTAAATCCTATGGCCAACCGCTCATTACCAAAGCAACTAAGAAAGCAGCTATTCCTCCCCTAGCATCTCTAACCCAATTCCAAGAGGGAAAATTATTGGCAGAGGAAACAATTGAAGACATCTCTTCTTGGCTCTATAAGGAGAAAGAACCAGTCACAATACCAGTCAAACAATATGGCAATTGCTTAAGGATAGTAAAAAACATGGGCTATAAAGGCAAAGGTGGCCTTGGAAAACAAAATCAAGGAACAATGGAACCCATTATTGTGACGAAGAAACTAGACAAGAAGGGGTTAGGATTTGGTAGAAAGGTACCATGCGATTTAGACATGGTAGAAACTTTTCCCACTGATTCGACATCCAATGAGGATATCATCGATGACTCTTCCCTCCATATGACTGACCTATTTACAGAATCCTCCATATTCATGCTATCATTTGTATCCTTAACATCCACCACCCACACCTAGAAAGTAACACTTGTCTACACTGAACTTATCGATTGGGACCAACAAGGGGCCCCCGTTCTAGATGTATTTCAGAATGACGAAGCTATTACTGAGTTCATGGGACTCCAGGATGGTATCCCTCTTGGCAATCACAAAGCTAGTTTTGTAATGGAATTAGAGCAAACTGCTTATTTTGGTGAGAATGCCAAATCCTCTAGTCGCAAAAGTAGAACTAAAGAAAGATCTCTAGGTGAAAACCATTGTGGCACCTCTCGATCACAAAACAATAAAAACAAATGCATATCCAAATGTGAAAACCCAATTGTGACACCTAAGGATGGAGGATTTGACCTTCCCCCACCATCTAAGTATCAAGAGAAATCCCCTATCTTAGTTGGAGATTCTACAGAGATAAACCTTGGCACAGAGCAAAATCCAAAGACCACATTCCTTGCAGCATCATTATCAAAACAAGAGCACAAGAATCTTAACAACTTCTTCTTACAAAGAACCATCAACTTTTCATGGACCTATGCTGATATGCTAGGGCTAGACCCTAAGCTAGTAGTTCACTATCTCACAGTTGATCCAACAGTTAAACCAGTCAAGCAAAAGCTAAGGAAGATGCATCCACAGATAGCTCTCTTGGTGAAAGTGAAAAAATAGAAGTTGCTAGATGCCAAATTCATCAAGCCTATTGATTATCCAGAATGGGTCTCAAACATTGTACCTGTGGCTAAACCTAATGGGGGTATCCGCATGTGTTCAGGCTTCAGAGATCTTAACAAGGCATGTCCCAAAGATGACTTCCCATTACCAAACATTGATCTCATAGGAGATTTGACCGCTGGTCATGAAATGCTTTCTCTCATGGATGGATTCTCCACCTACAATCAGATAATGATAGCAAAAGAAGATCAACATAAAACAACTTTTACTTGTCCTTGGGGTAACTATTATTGGTGTATCATGCCATTTGGTCTAAAGAATGTAGGGGCAACTTATCAAAGAGAAATGACAATGATATTCCATGACCTCTTTCATCACATCATGGAGGACTATGTGGATGACATACTAGCAAAATCTTCTCGGGCAGACCACATACAAGTTCTAAGACAGATCTTTGACAGGCTTGAAAAATACCAAGTGAGACTCAATCCAAAGAAGTGTGTCTTCGAGGTAACATCAAGAAAACTATTGGGATACATTATATCTCATAGAGGCATCGAAGTAGATCCTACAAAAGTCAAGGCTATAGTGGAGATGCCTCCACCAAAGAACCTAAAAGCATTAAGGAGCCTTCAAGGAAGGTTACAGTCTATTAGGTGTTTCATCCCATAGCTAGCAGATAAATGTCAACCATTTCAACACTTGCTCCAAAAGGATGTCTCATTTCAATGGGATGATAAGTGTCAATCAATATTTGATTAGCTCAAAGAATATATAACTACACCTCCTATCTTGGTACCACCAGTTGCTGATAGACCTTTGATCTTGTACATCTCAACTACAACTACAGCCCTAGGGGATCTTCTAACACAACATGATGAATCAGGAAAAGAGCATGCAATCTATTATATTAGTTGAACCTTGGTGGGTTATGAACTCAATTATTCACTTATGGAAAAAGCTTTTTTAGTAGTAGTGTTCACTTCCAAAAAGTTGTGGCATTACATGCTAAACAAACATACAAATCTCATAGAAAAAATTGATCTGTTAAAATATCTACTAGCAAAAGTAGCTCTCAAAGGCAGACTAGCTAAATGGGTCATGATCCTTAGTGAGTTTGACATTGAGTATCTGGATCGTAAAGCAATCAAGGGACAAGCCCTAGCAGATCAACTAGTAGAAGCACCCATGACAGATATACATCCTATGGTATTTGACTTTTTGGATGAGAATCTCTTCACTCTTTCTACCTCAATAATGTGGAAATTGTACTTTGATGATTCCTACACACAACATGGATCAGGGGCCGACATCTTATTCATCACACCTCAAAATGACTATATTCCAAAGTCATATCGGCTTGCATTTCCTTGCACCAACAACATAGCTGAGTATGAAGCATTCCTCATAGGTCTCAATACAACAGTTCAATGGGATATCACAGAACTATAGGTATATGGAGACTCACAACTAGTCATTCGATAAGTCACAGATGAGTACCAAACAAAAGATGAAAAGTTGGTCCCCTACAAGCAACTAGTGGATGCCTACAAACCACACTTTTCTAGTATTACTTTCGAGTAGATTCCAAGAGAGCATAACAAGGCTGTAGACTCTATGGCCTCTGTGGGTCGCTTATAGACATGCCTACAAACACACAGAAATGTGACTTCTTGATCGAGCAATTGTTGATACCAGCCGTCGATATTCCAACTACTTAAATCATCTACAAACTTATTGGTCCCAATTCCCCATGGTACAAAGATATCTAGGAATACCTTAAACACAGTACCTTTCCCTTTGAGTTATCCGCTACCCAATACAAAACCTTTATCTGTCGATCCTCCCGTTACACTATTCTAGGTGATACACTTTATCACTGGAGTCTCGATGGTATCCTCTTATGATGTCTTAACGCGGAAGAAGTTGGAGCTACCTTATGAGACATACACGAAGGTGTCTATGGCACACATTCTACCGGTCCTAATCTCGCTAAGAAGATACTCAGAACATGTTACTACTAGCCTACATAGAATAAGATGCTTTGCAGTTTGCTAAGAAGTGTCTACAATGCCAGCAGCATGGAGATTTGATTCACGCACCAGCTCATGAACTACAACCTGTGACTACTCCATGGTTTTTTTCACAATGGGGTCTCGACCTCGTAGGACAAATCCACCCTTCCTCATCCAATGGACACAAATTTATCATTACTGCCACTAAGTATTTGACAAAGTGGGTTGAAGCTATTCCCATGACCTATATCACCAATAAGCAAATAGCCAAGTTTATCCTTAACTACCTCATTTGCCAGTATGGTATTCCCCAAGCCATTGCCACTAATAATGGGAGACCATTCAAGAATCAAGATGTCCATGCCTTATGCATACAATACAATATCCAACATCGCTTTTCCACTCCCTATTATCCATAGAGTAACAGCCAAGTCAAGGCTTCCAACAAAACCATTCTCAAAATCCTTAAGAAAACTGTCAATGAAGCTGGTCGTGATTGGCACTTGCAACTCAATCTTGCCCTATGGGCCTACCGCACTAGTATCAAAACACCAACTGGTGACACACCATATGCCTTGGTCTATGGCTCTAAAGTCATCCTACCTTTAGAGGTCGAGATCCCATCCCTGAGAGTATCCATGTAGAACCTGATTGATGGAGAGGAGTATTACACTTCCAGAATAGCTGAGCTAGAACTACTAGATGAGAGGCACCTTGCCGCGCTTAATCATCTCCATGTCTATCAAAACCGCCTCTAGCATAACTATAACAAAAAGATCAAAGAAAGACGGTTTCAAGTTGGTGATCTTGTCTTAAAAGAAAATCAAAGAAATCAAGCAGATTGAGAAAAGAAGGGCAAGTTTGAGCCTAACTGGTTAGGCCCCTTTATTGTCACATCAGCATATGGATCAAGAGCTTATACTTTAGCTACACCTGACGACATTCCTCTAGATGAGCCACTCAATAGTGTTCATCTCAAGAAGTTCTATGCTCGATCCTCAGAGTATCAAAAAAGAAAAGAAAAAAAATAAAAAAAAATAATCCATCCTATGCTGAAAACCTGGCAAATAGGTACCTTAGATAAGTACCATAGTGAAAACCTGGAAAATAGGTGCTACGTGTAGAGTCATCATCCATCATCTATCGAGTCTTGTTCATTCCATTACCATTTCACAATGAACTTCACCCATCCATCCATAATAAAACCATTGACCTTGTTTGCATTTCCATCTCCCTATCTAGGATAGCTTGGAAATCTATCAATGTCAATTGCCACTCATCCCATGTCTTGTCAGTTATCCATACAAACACCTCTACTAGAATGGGGGCAACTCTTACCTTAACCTAGGTCTAGGAATAGATCCTTGTTCGTGGTTCACACAAACACAAACAAAAGTAAACACATCAACCATTATCCTTTCAACAGATAACACCCTTTAACAGACACATCATTCCTACGATAAGGCTATTATCTACCCAACACTTTCTTACATCATCACACAAAACTAGAACTACATATCATCTCATCTCAATCTTAAGGTACCTTAATCCCATGGATATGGGTATGTAGGCATTATGGAATACGAAGGAAGTATCCAGTACTCAAGTACATAAGATCTCATCATTTCACCTATTCCAACTCAAACACCTTAAACCACTCATCACTCTACCCAGAACTACATATTATCATTTCATCTTTCATCATAATGTGCCTTGATCTCGTGGATACATGGTATGTAGGCAGTCTGGAATACGAAGGACGTATCCAGTACTCAGGCACATACGATTCATCATTCTTCATCTATTTCAATCCATTGACATGTCATCTTTTTAGTCTTCTGTTTATCACAATCCATTCACCTCGACTTGACTAATTCAAGTAGCAAAACAACAAACAAATGCATCCTTTCAAAGCAAAAGTCCTTAAGCAACCTAAAGCACAACAACTTACTTACGAAGCCACATATTGTCCTACATATTGATTGCCAACATCAGCTAAATCAATCTCAACCAAGCAACAAATCAACAAACTTGTCTTATACAGAATGTTCCATGATCGAAACCAGACTAAACGTCTTATACTACATGTTGCATTTCCTGAAACTAGGCATTATCTTTTTAACAGATAACACCCTTTAACAAACACATTGTTCCTACGATAAGGTTGTTATCTTTCTTATCCAATCTATTTGAAGCAACCTCTTTGGTAAGAGAATATGTTGGTTGTATGTTTACTTTGTAAGTTAGTCAATTTGCTTTTTGGTTTTTCTTTTGTTCCTTTTCCATTACCTATTCAAGACTACCTTGATTTATCTATATCTTGGTATGTTATGATGTAGTACGGATTGGGGGCATAGTCATTGCTTTTGTGTCTCGTGCTTGAGGAATGATCTTTAGCATCTTTCTTAGTAGCATATTTATCTTGTGTGTGTTACAACCTAGCATCTTACATATTAATACTCTTCTTGTATTTACATGTATTGAAGTTTATTTTATGTTCAAGTTTATGGCTCATTCACATGTTCAACAAGGTCATATTATGTCTAAGGTATCTAAGTTCAAACCGCTTGCTTACAGAGTCAACGTCTATGCACTCGGATATCACATCACCTTGGTCATTTATACCTTGGTGGCAAACTATCCATGTGCTATATCAAAAATAAGGATTGCTCTTTATAAACATTTGTGAAACCGTTGCAACAAGCTCATCCATTTACCCATCCATTTATCCCTGTCATTATATAGTTTTCAAGTAAAGATCGATCAACAGTTTTTCTCTCATATTCTCTTCTATCTCCTTTCTTCTTTCTCCAACACACTCTTCTAATCAAGCGTCAACATAGTTCTTCTGTCACTTCCCTATCTTTCCTCTCGAGGGTGCATCCTATGCTAGCTACACTGGGGCATCAAACTTGTATCATGTCTTCAACAATTGTTTTCTTTGAAACAATGCTATAACTACATTGCATCAAAGAGGGGCAAAATGTAGACACCTTAAAATGACCATGTCTTCGAATCACTAGCATTTTGTCTAATCTATTGCATCACCTCCATTTCAACATTAATTGAATAATCTAATTATTTAATTAATCTCATCAAATTCTTCCAAAACTCCAAAATTCAACATTAATTGAATAAATTGTATTTATTTAATTAATTTCAGCAAAATCAACCTTAGTCTTCCAAAATTAAATAATTTTAATTATTTAATTAAATCATTATCCTTTTCAAATTTCAAGTCTACATTAATTAAATAAATCCCATTATTTAATTAATTCATCAAATCCTCTTATCTACAATTAAATAATTCTACATTATTTAATTAAGTCAAATTGTTCTTCCAAATTTAAATAAATCATGCAAATTTATTTAAATTATCTCAATCCTCTAAAATAAATAAAATCAAGTATTTTATTTATAATCTTCATATTCCTCTATCATGCACAAACAATTAAATAAATTTATTTATTTAATTTCAATTATTCTTCCAATTCCTCTAAAAATATCATGTTAACTCATGTGCACAATCAGTCTTATTTTTAGAACTTTAAAAAACAAATCTAAAGTTAAATTAATTTACTTTAATTTATCTTGTTTTCGTCAACTCATGAATTAGAAGAAAAAGCATTCTAATTTATGATATCAAATCCTATCTTTATCAAAAAAGTAATTATCTTAATAAAAAATACCTTTTTGGAGTGACACATGTCGTGTACACATTCAACATGAGTTATTTGATTTATCTCAACCATTCATTCTATGGATTTATTTCATCCATTGATCGATCATGTTTGAAACCTATATAAACCCCCCTCATCTCCTTCACAAATCCTCTTCGATCACTTATTCTCAAGCATCCTTTTATAACTCATTGAGCATACATCGCATCGTTGAACACCCTTGAGCACTTTGAGCATGAACACTACCTACATCTACTTGTTACAAACATGGTTTCGCAACATTATTGAGCAATCTACATTCATACAAAGAGAACTATACAATCTAGGTGAAGTCCCTCTTGTTTTAAGTTGATTTAATCATTGATATTGGATTTTTACTTAGATCAATCTCTTTATGTTATGGGTAATTGAGTTGTTATTATCATTGTTTTGATTTTATCATTCGAACCTCTCGATTTTGAAATGGGCCATCTTAGAAAACCTATCAACAACTACATAAACTAAATCAAAACTCCTTTGAGTCTTTGGCAATCCCATAACAAAGTCCATACTAATGGATTCCCAAGGCCTATTGTGAATGGGTAAAGGCTAGTACAGGCCTGCATTAGTGCTTCTTCCTTTTGCTATTTGACACACAGTACACCTCTCCACAAACCTTCTTACATCTATTTACATCCTTGACCAAAAATAGTTCCTTCTTAATTGCTCTAGTGTCTTGTCAAGCCCAAAATGACATGCCATACTCCCACAATGCTTCTCCTTGATAAGGTTTTCCCTCATGGAACATTTTGGCACACAAAGTTGTGCTCCCTTAAACAAGAAATCATCTTGTATAAAATCTATATGATGACTGATATCTCTTATTGGAGGCAAGGAATTGGGAAGTTCATCCACAATAATATCTGCATAACCCTTCAACATGTCTTCGATCTCCCATGGCAACTCATCAATCTTTGTTATTGTTATGACAGTCCTTGGTTTGACCATCATTGCAAAACCTATCTTTTCCTCTTCCACTATCTTTAAAAACTCTTTTTCATCCACCAACATCACATTTGATCCAACCTTTTGGTCCTTATCTTCCTCCTTCAAAGGTGTTAAGGTGTAGGTGACTCCATCCTTCTCCAAAACATAGACATTCTTCTTTCCATCATGTGTTGTTTTCCTATCATATTGCAAAGGCCTACCAAATAGTACATGGTACACATCCATAGGGATAATATCACACAACACCTTGTCTTTGTGTAACTCAAAAAATGTCACCTTGGGGACTTTTCCCTCATAAGGTTTAGCTCTCGGGTCTTTAGTATGCATTTAGGACATCTTAGTTCATATTTTGGCATCCTGATGGAATGAGACCTAGGTTTCATGGAAAATTGGACCTAGGAGGACCCCTTGAGCTGTACCCTGCCCAAAATAGGGGGGGAGGACTTGGGCGCCTGTGCCCTAGTCCTACCCTATTTTGGGGCAACCCTAATTTCAAGGTGTCGATTTGTGACTATTATTAGGTCCCTTTGCCAACATGATAAGTTTGAATTATGAAAATCTTGGTAGGAGTGTTTATAGTTACATATAAAAGCATGCTTAGGCATTCATTCATAAACTAGATTTCAACTAGATGATCATTGTAAACTTTAGGCATTCTCAAGGTAATTGAAGGATTTCATTGTGTTGCAAGAGAAGACTTGTGTGTTGATATTTGCAGATTTGAGCATCAATTTCCTCATGGAGTGAAGAGCATCTTCCTCTCATGAGAGTTTCACTACAAGGTGACATAATATTTTGTTTTTATCATTGATTCATTTAGTTTTTTCCTCTTGCTCACAAGGGCACACACTCTTCATCTGACAATGGTGTTCAGAGACTTAAGTGTCCTCCAGGGCTTGACTGAGGCAAGCCTCTAAACAACACAACCCCCAAACCAAGTCTTGTGATTGCAGGTTACATGTGTCACATTTGGGAAAAGTGGCGTTGTAGGGAGGATTGGTAGGCATCAAGGATTCGAGATCTGAAGAAAAGCAAGACACATGAGCACTTCTAGGACTTGGGTGCTCGCTCTAGTGTCCTCCGTAGATAGATCTCTGAAAATAGAAGTTACAGGGTTGATCAGTATCGGAAGAAGGTCCAGATCCCATAAAGAAACTAGTACCTTGGACTTGGGTGCCCACTCCAGTGTCCTCGACTGTTCCGCTTCGAAACCCCAAAAACATGTATTCTGTGATTTGGTATTTTACTCCTATCTGCAAGAGTTTTTTCCATTATTCATCAATTTGTTGTTGTATTTGCATAATTAGGGTTTTAATGGTCAATTAAGCATAAGAGAAGGAAAATTGATAATTAAATTCCTTAATCCAAGTTTCCCTACATTTGTAAGTGATCTAGAGTATGATAGTTCTCACCACTCGACCCTAGATCCTTGAATGTATAGTGGAAAGGAGGATTTAAACATCTAAACACTAGAACATTAACAAATCCAATTTTCCCCTAAAAATTTTGGTGAACCTAATGCAAACCTGTGTTTTTGGACTTAAATTGCAACTTTCTAAGTGTTTGTCTTTATATTTGGATTGATTTCATTCATTCATATAGTTATTCACTTTATTACGCTGAAAAAATTCAAAAAAATTGAAAAATTGGAAAAATTCAAAAAAATTGCATTGTTGGGCTTACTAAATTGCATCAATTCTTTCTAAATTTTCCTAATTCATGATTTTTGCATTATATCTAATATAAATTATAGAAAAATCGAAAAATTTAGAAATTTGCATTGCATTTTCACTATTAATTTGCTAGGTTTTTATAGAATTTTTGACAATTTTCATATAACCTTCTAATTCCAAAATCTAGGGTTTGTAGGCAAAATCTTTTCTCAGATTTTTCTATTGATTTTAGAGGCTCATTCAAATTAACATTTTTCTATAGTCTTGCATTTTAGTGTGAATTTTCATTTAATTTTAAAATATTTGCAATTTTGCATAGAAAATTTCAACAAAACTAGCAATTTTGATGCATTTTCATTAAATTTGCATTGGCATTTTGCATGCTCAAGATTGAAAATCATTTTCAGATCTAAGAGTAAGTCAACTTCATCATAAATTAGACTTCAAAATATTCACATAGCATTTTGTCCCAAGATCTCAAACCTAGGGCTTCAAAAACAACGATTTTCGCTAAATTTGGCCTTATCGACTCTCTAAACTTGCACTATAGGTGTGTTGTGAAGGATATTTTTTTATTAATTTGTTGTTATCAGGGTAATAATTTTCTGGCCTCTCATAAAAATCTTCACAACACCCTTTTATCGGGCTCTTGTAGTGAAAATTTTACAAAAAACTACACATTTTGACCATTTTTGCCCTAGGGTTTGACCTACTTTGCACTCCAAGAATGTTGTGTTCGATATTGTTGCATTTAGTGGCTGTTATTACTAATATTATTTTCTTTCCATCATCATTTTCCTCACAACACCCCTTGTTATTCTCTTTTGCATTGAGTTTTGGTGAAAAAGTGCCTATTTTGACATATTTTCAGTATAATTTGACTTGACATCGCATCAACAGTGTGTTGAGAAGGATACTTTTGTTGTTTTGGATTGATATTAGACATATAAATTTCTACCCTAGACTGAAATCCTTACAACACTCTTTGTTTCATTCATTGGCATTGAAAACACATCGCAAAATCAAGCAGTTTAGGCTATTTTTTGCTCGTCTTTTGCACCAATTTTGAAAAACTTTCAAAATCTGTTTTGGCATTGAGTTGAGCATATAAACATGGTCTCTAATCACAATAACAATAATATGTTGCCTCCTAGACCCTATATGAAAAGAAAAGCACCTGAACTTGAAATTGTCTTCACACCTCATGATAGAACAACTGGAGATAAGGAAGGACCTCTTTACATCACTGTGAAAATAATGGGAAACCCTGTGGATGGAACTCTTATTAATCCTAATTGCATGACTATTGTTTCCACTGAGAAGTTCCTCTTTTCACACCAATTAATGCAAGGTTCTTATGACCTCTCGAGCATGATGATTAAGACACATAAGAGAACCTTTATCAAACCTTTGGGTAAGATATCATTATTAGTAACACTATCCGAAAAACATGTCGAACAATGGTTTGATGTTGTCCCTGTTTCTGACCTCTTTCGCATTAAATTGGGACATCCTTGGCTAAAAGAAATAAAAGCTATTCCTTCAACAATACATCATTGTCTGAAATTCCCTCTGGATGGTCGTATAATCACTGTCCCTCGCAACAAGTATAAACCTTTGGTGTAGAAAACACATTACAAGTTGAATTACTTTTGGGATAAAACATAAGTACCTAGTCCTTCTATACAAGAAATGCCAAAAGAGAAACAACCCGCATGTGGAGAGAACTTTAGACCAAAAGGACAAGGTCCCTATGCTGAGGTTCCTCCCCCGAAATCGTTACAAGGATTGGGAGGTCATTGTCAACAACAAAATATTCCTCCGCAACAGATGAGATTTGATCCTGGTGCTTCATCATCTAATCTACAAAAACCTATGAAAGAGCAAGGCCCTATCTTACAAGAGATAAGTGGTTGAAGAAAGAGAAATAGAAAAGCAAGAGAAAGAAGAAAAAGAAGACAAGAATATGCTATGAACCTTGACTCTCAACAAGCAAACATTGATCCTAACATTCAACCAAACAAAGATGATCCTAACGATGAACAACATGATAAACAAGATATGAATTTGGCTATGATACCATATGTCCCACTATCCTCCAACATTAGGGAGTGGGAAGATGATGACGATGATTTACTTATAGACAACCTCTAGCCCGACAAGGGCCCTATAGGTGAGTATCTTTAACCCTTTATCTCTCTCGTGATGTGCTTCCCCCATGATGTGTTACGTGTTGTTTAGGCCTCCTAGGATGACCTTGGATTCTCCCGTAAGGTTCGGGATACCAGGAGACCACCTCTATTGTGACCTTCTATTTGTATCATCATTCTTCTAAATTGCCTCTCTCTGATTTCATTGATGTGTGTTGTGTCTTGCGGATATAGCATCATGGTTGGTGACCTGGGGGTACCCTCCTATGCGACTATCCCTAAGACACTAGTTTCTCCTCTCGTATTTATTGTTTTGCTTCCTCTAGTGTTTCCATCTAACGGGTGGATGATGACAAACATTTATACTGATGCGGACCTAGTGTCCCTTTTGAGAGCAATCAAAAAATGGACTTAGTTCCTAATATGAAGATGGGGTTGTATATCTTATCTGACGCTTGGCTAGTGGAAGCACTCGTGCTTTCCGCATAGTGAATTTAATGATGTTTCTTTCGCATTTACAAACCTTAACAATACTACTGCTCTAGGCCCCTTTGTTTGTCTTTGAATCTAGCCTTGGAGGTACTCGATTCAAAGAGCTTCATGATATAGCCCCACACTTATCCTTGAACTTCAAATTCGTTGTATAACCTTGGCTCTTTGTGTGGTTAATCATATGCATTGATGTTGTTTATCATGATGTTGTAGACACTAACATGTTTCTTGCATGGATGTGTTTGTGGGAACATTCGACAATCATAAAGTACATGTCACCTCCGGGGGGCATGGGCTTTGCGAAAGTCAGTGTTCCCTTGTGTGTTTTCTTCCTACCTTAACGTGCTTGATATCAATAACTGATATCAACCACCTTAAGGTGGGGGCATATATAGGTAAGCTATCTGTTATAGATGTTAACAATGTGTTTGAACTCAGATGCAAAGACTTGTGCCCCAGGGTAGTGCATCATGCATCTTGAGTTTGTTTACAATCAATTAATCAATCATGTAAGCCCTCTACAGAGGCAGGGATGGTGTATTTCTTGGAGAAGATTGCATCATCCTGTCATTTTTAAAAGTCCTTTATGGAGGCGGGGAGTCGTTCTGTGACTAACTCAACCCTTAAGCGTGTCTTCAGTGATTGTTTTGGCAAAGCCCAATCGTCGGTGTGTTCCTGTAATGTGCCTGAGATGGTGTTGGACCTAGAAATAGGTAGACTCCACCACTTGTCTACCATGTTTTCTCCGTGTCTTCAAGTGTATGTGTTTTGGCGTGCTTGTTTTGTGTGGTGTGTTTGTTGCCCCATATGTAGAGAATAGCACCCTCAGGTAGTGCTTCCTGCATTTTGGGAGGTTTTGCATGTCTTGTGTGTGTTGCCCCATATATACAGAGACCTACGCCCTAGGGTAGTGCATCTTGTATTATGGGAGGTTTGTTTACTTTCCAGTACTTGCATTTGTATTTCATATATATGAGAAAAAGAAAAGAAAAGATATCATTTCTATCTTCCATGCATTAATGTGTCTTCTATGCATTAACTATCTGCTCCGTGTTTTGCATGACTATAACTGTCTTCTCCGTGTTTTGTGTACCTAATATTGTTTTCTATGTGATTGGCATGTCTTCTCCGTGCTTAGTGTGTTTGCTGTCTTTGTGACCTTACTTTATTGCTTGTATTGGCCTTGCGTTTATACATACATTAAAGTGGGGGCTAAATGTAACGTTGGGAAATGTCCCCTTGGGGGCTTTTCCCTCATAAGGTTTAGCTCACGGGTCTTTAGTATGCATTTATGACATCTTAGTTCATATTTTGGCATCCTGATGGAATGAGACCTAAGTTTCATGGCAAATTGGACCTAGGTTTCATGGAAAATTGGACCTAGGAGGACCCCTTGAGCTATACCCTACCCAAAATAGGGGGAGGACTTGGGCGCCCGTGCCCTAGTCCTGCCCTATTTTGGGGTAGCCCTAATTTCTAGGTATCAGTTTGTGACCATTATTAGGTCCCTTTGCCAACACGGTAAGTTTGAATTACGAAAATCTTGGTGGGAGTGTTTATAGTTGCATATAAAAGCATGCTTAGGCATTCATTTGTAAACTAGATTTCAACTAGATGATCATTGTGAACTTTAGGCATTCTCAAGGTGATTGAAGGCTTTCATTGTGTTGCAAGAGAAGACTTGTGTATTTTGTGTGTTGATATTTGCATATTTGAGCATCAATTACCTCATGGAGTGAAGAGCATCTTCCTCTCATGAGAGCTTCACTACAAGGTGACATAATATTATGTTTTCATCATTGATTCCTTTGGTTTTTGCCTCTGCCTCACAAGGGCACACACTCTTCATCTGACAACGGTGTTCCGAGGCTTTACCAAGTCTTGTGATTGCAGGTTACAGGTGTGGCATTTGGGAAAAGTGGAGTTGCAGGAAGGATTGGCAAGCATCAAGGATTCAGGATCTAAAGAAAAGCAGGACACAGGAGCACTTCCATGACTTGGGTGCTCTCTCAAGTGTCCTCTACAAACAGATCTCTGAAAACAGAAGTTACAGGGTTGATCAGTATAGGAAGGAGGTCTAGATCCCGCAAAGAAACTAGTACCTTGGACTTGGGCACCCGCTCCAGTGTCCCGACTGTTCCACTTCAGAACCCTGAAAATAGGTATTATGTGATTTGGTATTTTACTCCTGTTTGCAAGAGCTTTTTCTGTTATTCGTCAATTTGTTGTTGTGTTTGCATAATTAGGGTTTTAATGGTCAATTGAGCATAAGAGAAGGAAAATTGATAATTAAATTCCCTAATCCAAGTTTTCCTACATTTGTAAGTGACCTAGGGTATAATAGTGCTCGCCACACAACTTTAGATCCTTGAATGTATAGTGGAAAGGAGGATTTAAACATCTAAACACTAGAACATTAACAAATCTAATTTTCCCCTAAACACTTTGTACTTTGCTATTTGAAACTCTACCCAACAATATTCATTGACTAGTACTTGCTACCCCTTATTCAACCATGAGACCTTGTATGGAGTAGGATGAGGTAATCTCTTCAAATTTAGTTTGTTTACCATCTCAATAGAAACTAGATTATCAGTACTACCTGAATCTATAACAACTTAACAACACTTCCCTTGACACTTACAAACAGTCCTGAATAATGACTTCCTTTGAGGTGGCTCCTTCTCCATTGGAACCTTGATCAATGTCCTTCTCATTAGCAAGGATTCTCCTCTCTCTGGTTCTTTTGGTTGTAGTGAGGAGTTAACACTTTATTCATCTCCTCCTTGAGTAACTAGAGTTCTTCTTTCACTTCTAAAGGTGGTAGTTGACTCCTCTTCTGGACACTCCCAAGCTTGATGACCTACAAATTTGTTACACTTGTAGAATTTACCTGTGAAAACACTTGATCCTCCTCTTTGTCCAAATCTGCTTTTGAAATTAGGCCTTCTTCCTCTAAAATGTCCTTTTGAACTTGATGCTTGTTCTTGGGAGGTGCTCGACTCACCTTGATTTCTGTGACTATCCTCTACCTACATATGGACCTCTACCTCTGAAAGTCCTTCCTTTACCTCTATTCTACTTTTCTTACTTCCTATTCAGCTTCTCCTTAACCTTTAAGGCTAGTTGATAGCACTCTTCAAGTGTCCTAGGGATTGTAAGGCTCAACTCATCTTGCAAACTATACTTTAGACCATTAAGGTATCTTGCAACCTTGTCAGTGCCATCCTCCATATGTCCTGATCCAATAGTCAACTTGTAGAACTCTTCAGTGTACTCTTTCACTCCCATATCCTTTTGTTTCAAGTTTTGTAACTTTCTATACAACTGAGTCATGTAGTCACTAGGCATGAATTTGCCCTTCAACTTGGTAATCATCTTATTCCAAGAAGTAATCTTAGATTTTCCTTTCTTTCTCCTTTCTTCCTGCACATAATCCCACCATAGGGATGCATGACCTTTCAACTTGGTCCTGGCCAACTTTACTTGCTACTCTTCGATACCTCTTCAAACTCAAAGTACTTGTCCAACTCAACTATCCAATCAAGGATTTCTTCACCATTCAAACTACCTACATATATTGGAAGTTCCATCTTCACCTTGGACCTTGTTGAAGGCACAAGACAACTGAGAGGGGGTGAATTAGTTATATCAAAAACTTTAAACCCTCTAAATTAAAATCACATTCACACACTTACTTTCAACCCTTATTCTATTATGAAGATTAAACATGGAAGTACAAAATCAGAAACATAAACACATGAACACCATACACACGTGAACACTAGATTTTTACATGGAAAACCCTAAATAGGGAAAAACCATGGTGAGTATTAGCTCACTATATAATGAATTATAAAAGGCTCATTGCCCAAAGGACTCACTGTCCAAAATGCTCACTACAAAAAGGCTCACTTCCAAGAAAGAAAGACTCACTGCCAAGGGGCTCACTACCCACAAAGAAGAAGAAGAAGGAGATGGCTCACTACCGAGGTTGAACTAATATGATTGCATCTAACACATGCATGGGTTTTGTTCTATTAAAGCACAACTTCCATCATCTTCACTGTCACATCACAACTCTACCTCTGATTCACTTTCACCTCAATGATATCATCCTTCACACACACTTCACACTCAAACATGAATCCATTACATTTATTTATACCATCATCATCCTTGAAACATTCACCAAGGTTGGGAAACACATTACAACCCTTGAAACAATCTCCAAGGTAGGCAGACACATAATTTGAATTAGGTCTAGACCTAAACATCACGTGCCACAAGAGAATGAAGGTGACCCACTTTACACCTTAGCTAGGACCCAAATCTATCCAAGCACACTACACAAAACTCACATAATCATCAAAACATCTTAATTACCACATCCATCCAGGTTGATCATGATGTTACTCACAAACAAACATGAAATAAAAGTTACACAACAACATTTATTTATCTTGAAAGATACAATGAATTCAAGGAATTCATGATCCCAAGTCTCCGTTGATTAGTTCATAATCTACTGACATTACTCAGTGGTTGATGTGTGTTGTTATTAATCATTCAGGGGCCTTACGTTCTCCAGTAATTTCTACAAAGTTCATCAGTATTCCTCCAAATATCCTGTCCTTTATGTCTGCTCTGTATAAATCTCCAACAATTCTACCTCTACATTATGAATTTACTCAAATAATGTGCCTACAGGTTGATATTTGCATGATATTTTCAACACTACATGCATTTAGCTTAAAATATGCTAATGATTTTCAGTTACCTACGGGATGTCAGCATATTTCTCTGTTCTGCTTATTATTTATCATGATTTGCAGTTATGGAAGTGATTTCAATGAAATTAAAATGAGAAAAAGGGTTAAAGAATGAGATTCCCAAAATTACTTGACTGAGATCACTGATCCACATACATGTTCTGATACATCAATGAAGAGAAGAAAACTAGAATCATACTTCACCAGAACATTCCACAAATTCGCATGATCCAGTGCAAATCTTCAAAGGAAAAGTTGACAACAACATGTAATAAAATGAAAGCGCTTCTATTGAACACAACATTCACCATTACATATGCAAAAATCAACTTGAAGATTACATAAAGTTTACAATCAGGATGTAATTTGAAGCTTCATCTCCATCTAGTATGCTTTAGAACAAGTACATTTACAATGATCTGAAGAAAGAACCTTTACATTTCAACAATTTAGTCCTCATTAGTCTCAGTAATCCGATCTCCTATATGAAATTGGCTGGGTCAGATTTAAAAATGATTGACCTCCCCCCTGATGTTACTCATGGCCCCTTTATAGGATAGAAACCAGAAAAAGGTTACAATGATCCAAGGATTAGGATCCTCTCAGAACAATCAATGGTTTAGATGAACATCACATGCCTGCCAGTTGGCAATTACATAGCTGGCATAGAATATTCCAGCATCTTTGACCTGGTCCACCCTCCAGCTGGCAAACAATGCATTTGATAATATTTTCCTCAGCTCTGGTTCATGTCACCACTGTGTCTGCAACTCTGCAGTTTTCAGCTACATCCAACTGAATTCCAAATAGCTCCAACATCCTGCAACAAACAGACAAGAATTAAGCATCACCATCTTTTAATAACTAGCAGGAAAATAAACATTATAGCATATGTTAAACGGGCCCAGAATATGCAAGCTTGGATATCGGGCTATGAATATTAAGCCTTTGTGAACATCTGCATATCCAAATGCATATACAATGTCAAGAATGGTCGAGTCAACCATCGTTGACCAAAAAACATGTATCGAGCCCTAAAACGGCTTCAAAATCCTCCTGCTTTGCTTTCTCTCCTTTTCGCGTGCTTAATTCCTTGTATATCGGGTTGTATATTATTAACATACAAGCATCCCGAACATACAAGAACTCCTCTATTTTAACTTTCTCTTCGCGTCTGAGAATGCATCTCTAATTTGTATCTTTTCTTTTGCATACAAGGCTGGTATCTTCCCTTGTATCTATTGCTTGTATATTCCTTTGCATACAAGGCCCAATACATACAAACGCCTTTGTATATCCCTTTCGGACTTCAACTTTTTATAAACCGGAGCTTACTTTGCTTTGAATCCGACATGTACAAAGTGTGATGTATCTTTTAATATGCGTTAAGTAGTGATACATAGGTTACATCAGATTTTAAACTTTCTTGAGTTCCGTACTGTATGTTCACAATGTATGTATCGAAACATACATTGATTCAATTTTAATTCACAATCATTTCGGTTCCGGCTATTGTATATAGCTTTGTATGTCACCCTTGTATGTTCCGCAATGTACATACAATGCACGAAACATATAAGGACATAATGTTATTTCACAATTATTTCGATTCTAGCTTTGTATATAGTGTTGTATGTCACCTTTGTATATTTCGCACTCTTCAAACATACAAACCAAAGATGCATCTGACGGACACGCCAGACTATGCATTTAAACTTTGAACTTTTCGGGTCCACTTTGTATGTATAAATAGAACATTAACAAAATGCATACAAGTATAACCAAGTATATAAACCTGATGACTTCCACGTGACTCATACAAAGACCCGATATACAAACAACTTTGTATATGAGAGACCTATGCAGCGACCCAACATACAAACCACATTGAATATGAGAGACTTTGTATGTACAACCGACCTTGTACAATAAACGTACAAACCCATACCACAATGCATTTTACCAAAAACACACATAACTTGCAAAATACAGGGAATTTTAAGATGGTTCAAAAAGCAACCCTTGTTCATTTTTGACAAGGAATTCACCCATATTTAGCCCTGGTACTTAATGCGAATATTTCTTTATTTTCAAGAAGGTTTGTAACTTTCACTTCCTTTTCCCTTTTACCACCAAGCAGACCCACACACACAAGCAAAGAAGCTAGCCACAACAGGGGACCTCATTTTGTTAAGGAGTAAAATGGGGCGTGTTGTGAACATCACAACAGTTGGCCAAAACAACATAGACATGAAATATTCTTGATCACACACTACCACGATCCTATTCATAATAAGAGGACCTTATACAATGCCTTAACATGATCTTAACACATCCATGAACAACATAAATTCACCTGAGAACCGATAAATGTAGGTGCAACAAATCTCACTTGAAGATAGTTCACAAATTGTTCTTACACAAACACTATCAAGCTCTTCTACTCATGAAAACCACCTTTTAGAGCTCTAAATCACTTATCCTTTGAAATGAAGATAGATATGGACCTTATACACATCATCCAGAATCATAAGACCTCAAACTAAACCACAGAGAAATGCAGAGCAAAACACTTTCTCCCTATCACTTTGCAATCACTGTTAGGCATAGTCTCTAGACTAGTGTACACAACTTTCAATCTAGAGCATTCTAGAGCACCAAACTCAGGATTTAGCATCTTCAACTAGTTATCTAACACATATCCAAATATCATCCTTTGGTAATCAGTATAGAAGAAATGCAGAGAAAAAACTCAAATAGTATCTTGTAAGCTAGAATACATCTTCACAGCTTTGTCTTCAGTATACATCAAATTTTCTCAAAAGCATTTGGAAAATCAACAACAGGAACATATTCTCATCATCTTCAACACTAATATACATCAATACAAAGCAACTAACTTATCACAAGCAAGCAACAAAACAAGAGCATAGTTCACACTAATGACAACATAGATATGTTGACATCAATGACAACACCAATTAGCACATACTTGCAACAATCTACCCCTTGTCATTCATGAAAACATATGATGTGAAAAACTGAACAACATGTTCCACCATCAAGACATAACTCTGCACTAATCACATTCCCCCCTTTCTCTTTACGTATCTAAACTCTATCTCCCCCTGAGTTTTTCACATGATCTCTCTCCCCCTTTGACATCAACGACAAAAGGTATCACATCTTCTTCTACTGAACATACTTGCACACTACTACTCTGATTAGTCTAGAACAATTCTTTACTCCCCCTTACTGTAACCATCATCTCAAGACACTATCTACTCCCCCTAAGAGGTAGACTTCAACATCAGTCTAAAAATGAATTTATTTTGAAGCACACTAGACTGATGCATCTCATTATGCATCTAGTTTAAAGGAGGGGCAACAACCCCTAGCTTCTCTCAGAGATACTCAAATGTATCTTTTGGAAGAGCCTTAGTGAATATATCAACAACTTGATCCTTTGTAAGCACATAGTCAAGATTCACTTCATTCTTTGTAACCTTCTCTCTCAGAAAGTGATAGTTGAAATATGCTTTGTCTTTGAACGTATCACTGGATTCTTTGAAATATTCATGGCACTTGTATTATCACAAAGAATAGGAATTGGCTCATCATACTCAACTTTGATATCCTTCAAGGTCTATTTCATCCATAGCACTTGAGTGCAACATGATGTTGCAACAATATATTCTGCCTTTGTAGTAGACAAGGAAAGTAATTCTTGTTTCTTGCTATACCATGACACCGCTCTATCTCCAAGGAATAATGCTCCTCCACTTGTGCTTTTCCTATCATCAACACATCTAGTCCAATTTGCATCTGTATAGGCACATAGGGAAAAGTCATCATTCTTAGGGTACCATAAACCATGATTCAGAGTGCCCTTCAAATACCTGAATATCCTCTTCACTGCCATAACATGTGATTCTCTGGGATTTGATTGAAATCTAGCCATAAGATAGACTGCATGCATGATATTTGATCTAGTAGCAGTTAGGTAAAGTAGTCCTCCAATCATTGATCTATGTTTGCTCTGATCAGCCTTAGGAGATTCATCATTCTTGCTCAACTTATAGCTAGTTACCATAGGAGTACATACCGGTTTAGAGTCCTCCATTCCAAATGTCTTCAAAAACTCCTTAACATACTTGGATTGAGAAATGAAATACCTTTATCAATTTGATTGATTTGTAAACCAAGGAAGAAGTTCATCTCACCACACATAGACATCTCAAACTCTTTCTGCATCTTATCTACAAACTTCTTACACATCCCTTCATTTCCAGCAAATATAATGTCATCAACATAGACCTTAATAATGAGGATCTGATCTTGACTTACCTTGGTGTACAAATTACTATCTGTAGACCCTTTACTGAATCCCTGCTGCAAGTACTTATCCAATCTTGCATACCAAGGTCTGGGAGCTTGCTTCAATCCATACAAAGCCTTCTTCAACTTGCATACCATATCTAGTTTGTCTAATAGCTGGAACCCATCTAGTTGCTCAATGTAGACCTCTTCTTCTAACTCGCCATTCAAGAAAGTAGACTTCACATCCATCTGATATACCTTTAAATCTTTATGTGCTAAAAATGCCAAAAATAGTCTGATAGCTTCCAGTCTTGCCACCAAAGCAAAGGTCTCTTCATAGTCTATCCCTTCCACTTGTGAGTAGCCTTTACACACAAGTTGCCTTATTCCTTACAACTTCTCCAACCTCATTTAGTTTGTTTCTGAATACCCACTTTGTTCTAATCACATTCTTGTTTGCAGGCCTGGGGACAAGTTCCCAAGTCTTGTTCTTTTCAATCTGCATCGGTTCCTCTTCCATTTCCTTGATCCGATTCTCATCATTGCATGCTTCATTCATTGTTTTAGGTTCTACCTTTGAAAGTAAACAAAGATTTACTTGTTCTTCTATAGCTATACTTCTTTTCAACACACCTTTCCTTTTGTCACCAATAATTTGATCTTCAGAGTGATTTCTTTACACATACCTGGGGGTTTTAAGAGTTCTTTCCAGAGCTTCAACTTGAACTTCTTCTTCTGGAGAAACTTGCACTTCAACCTGAACTTCTTTGTCTTTGACTTCTTCAACTTTCTCTATATCAGTAGATCCATCTGACTCATATCCAATCGGTTCTAAATTTTTTTGAATGTCTTCATCTACCTTCACATTTGCACTCTCAATAATCTTCCTCAATTTTTTATTGTAGCACTGGTAAGATTTTCTCTTAGTAGAGTACCCAAGGAATATGCCTTCATCACATCTAGCATCAAACTTTCCTAACTCTTCATCTCTTCTGATATAATATTTTCTTCCAAAAACTTTGAAATATTTGACAATAGGAGCTTTTCCATACCATAGCTCATAAGGTGTCTTTGTACCTTTTTCTCTGACTTGCACTCTTTTCTGAATGTAGACAATAATGTGTATTACTTCTTTCCAGTATACTTTTGGTAGGTCTACATCCTTAATCATTGGTCTAGCAACTTCTTGAATTGTTCTGTTCTTCCTTTCAACCACTCCATTTTGCTGAGGAGTCCGGGGGGAAGACAATTGTCTCTTTACTCCATGTTCTTCACAAAAAAGCATTGAACTCATTTGAAGTAAACTCACCACCTCTGTCAGATCTCAGACACTTGATTATCAAATCCAACTCATTTTCAACCATAGCTTTGAATGCCTAGAATTTGTCTAGGGCTTCTGATTTTTCTTTAAGAAAAGTAACCCAAGTCATTCTTGAATAATCATCAATAAGAAGCATGAAATACCTATCACCTTGTAGACTTCTTGTTCTTGTAGGACCACACAAGTCTATATGCATTAACTCCAATAGACTATTAGAGGATTGTTCTTTTCTTTTGAAAGTAGTCCTTGTCAACTTCCCAAAATGACATTCTTTGCACATAGCATTAGCAGGATTCACCAACTTAGGAAGGTCTCTAACATCTTGGACTATGATTATTCTCACCAAATTGTCAAAGTTAATGTGACACATTCTCCTATGAAAAAGCTATCTTTCATCTATCTGAGCCAACAAACAACAATTATCAGTACTTAATTAATAAACATTACCATGAGTCTTCTTACCAGCAACAATTATTGTTCTGGATTTCTTCCTTATCTCACATCCATTATCTTTAAACACAAGATTGTATCCTTTGCTACACATTTGTACCACACTTAGAAGATTATGCCTTAAGCCTTTAACATAAAGAACATCATCTATATTATGCTTTCCATCAAAAGTAATTGACCCTTTTCCACAAATCTTACTAGCTGCATCATTACCAAACCTAACGAGTCCTCCATCATACTTCTCCAAATTAACAACCTTAATTTTGTCTCTTGTCATGTAATTTGAACAACCACTATCAATGATCCATTCATCTTCCTTTTTATCATGAAATGCAGACATCACTTTTACTCCTTCCGGACCTCCTTCCTTCACACATCTTGCAAGGTTAGCAAAAACATGTTCTTCTCTTAAGGCAATAAACAAGCCTTCACTAGCATTACCATATTCAAAATCAGGGTCATCATCAGTTACACCTTCATCTCTGGCATAATAAATTTTCCTTACCATCTTACGTTTACCTTCATTGTTCATGCTCTTCAAAGCTCTGTCAAGACATCTTGAAGCATAGTAACAATCTTACCACAACTAAAGCATTTGAAGTGTAATTTACCTTTGAACTTTCCACTACCTCTTTTCATCCTGCTTACAAAGTTTGCCTCAAGCTCTTCAAAGTCTTCATAATATGATTCCATAGTGTAATGTCAGAAAATGTCCCCTTGGGGGCTTTTCCATCATAAGGTTTAGCTCCTAGGTCTCTAGTGTGCATTTAGGACATCTTGCATCTTATCCTGACATCCCGATGAAATGAACCTTAGATTTTATGACAAATGGGACCTAGGGGGATCCTTGGAACCTAACCTTGACCAAACTAGGGGGGACGACTTGGGTGCCCATGCCCTAGTCCTACCCTATTTTGGATCAGGTCCAAATTTTAAATGTCAACTTGTGGCCGTTAATTAGGTCCTATGCCGACATGGTAAGTTTACATTACGAAATTCTTTGCAGAAATGTTTGTAGTTGCATATAAAAGCATGTTTAGGAATTCATTTGTAAACTAGATGATTACTAGCAAGCAATTGTGATCTTTTGGCATCCTAAAAGTGATTCAAGGCTTTCATTGTGTTGCAAGGGCAGATTTGTGTTGTCTATGTGTTTGTATTTGCAGATTTGAGCAATCATCTCCTCATGGCATGAAGAGCTTCTTCCTTCCATGAGATCTTCACTATAAGGTGACATCATTTGTGTTTTTGAGCATTTATCATTTAGTTTTTGCCTCTGCCTCCCAAGAGCATGCACTCTCTATCTAACAATGATGTTTGGAAGACTCGAATGTCTCTCGGGGGCTTGACTAAGGCAAGCCTCTAAACACCACAACCTCCTCCCAAAGTTTTCGTGATTGTAGGTTACAGGTCAAAGATACAGGAAAAGTGCAGTTGTAGGAGGGTATAACAAAGTGTCAGATTCGTAGATTAGAGATAAAAATAGCACCTTGGACTAGGGCGCCCACTCATTAGTCCTTGAAGTTTCGTGACAGGAAAACCTTTGGTACAACAGGAACAAGTTGCAGATCTTGTTTGCAAATCCTAACAAAAACCTGGGCCTTGGACTTGGGAGCCCACCCTTTAGTCCCTAACTATTCCACTTTTGAACTCCAAAAATAGGTGCACTTTCATTTGTCATTTTACATCTCTCTATAGCAGCATTCTGAATAATTTGTCTATTTACTGTCATATTTGCATAATTAGGGGTTTGAGGTATAATTGAGCATAATTGAACATAATTGATAATTAAATCATACAAATCCAATCTTCCCTACATCTCATAGTGACCAAGGGTCTGCATTGCCACTCGATCCAAAGTCCTTGAATGTAAGTGGTGAAAGGAGGATAGACATCAAACACCCACAAATCAACACTATCCAAATTTTTAACCTTTTACATTTTGGTGAACCCATGTTGTTGGACTTTTTTGCACCTTTTTGATTGTTTTGTTTTAAATTTTCATTGATTCCCTTCATTCATATCATCATTCATCTTATTGCATTGGAAAAGTTACAAAAAAATTAAAAAATTTGAAAAATTTGAAAAAAATTGCATTGTAGGTTTCTATTTTGCATCAATTAATTTGAATGTCATCAAATTTCTGATTTTGCATTAGATCTGAGATAAATTGCAGAAAATTACAAAAAATCAATAGCTTGCATTGCATTTTCATCATAAAATTGCTAGGGTTTTGTTAGAACTTTTGAATTTTTCATATAACTTAGTAATTCCAAAAACTAGGGTTTGTAGGTAAAATATTGTTTTAGATTTTTCTACTCACTTTAGGAACTCATTCAAATTTGAATTTGGATGTAGTATTTCATTTTAGTTAAATTTGCATTTAGATCTCAAAAATTTGCATTTTATATAGAAAATTTCAACAAAAACTTGCATTTTCATTAGATTTGCACTTACATTTTGCATCTTAGGACTTGGAAATCATTTTCAGATCTGAGTGAATTTAATTTTCATCATAAATTAGATTTCAAAATATTCATATAGCATTTTTCATCAAGATCTCAAATCTAGGGCTTCAAAAACCTTGATTTTCACTAGATTTGGCCATATCGACTCTCTAGATTTGCACTATAGGTGTGTTGTAAAGAATATTTTTGCACTAATTGGTTGATATCAGTGCTATTATCTTCTTTCCATCCTAAAATTATTTACAACACCTTGTTATTGGCCTCTTGTATTAAAAATTTGGTGAAAAATTGCACATTTTTGCTAAATTTGCCCTAGGGTTCGACCTAGTTTGCACCTTAAGCGTGTTGTAAAAGATTTTATGCTTCTAGGTGACTAATATCATTGCTATTATTTTCTGCACCTCATAAAATTCCTTACAACACCTCTTTCATTAGGTCTTGGGATTGAAAAACTGTGAAAAATTACATATTTTAGAGCATTTTCACTAGATTTGGACTTGTCATCATTTTAGATTTGCATCAAAAGTGTGTTGTAAAGGGTTTTATTGATTCATTGGACTAAAAATAGACATATTATTTGCTTCCCCTGATCAAAATCTTTACAACACCTTTTCTTTCATATATTTCCATTGAAAAAGTATAAAAAATAAAGCATTTTAGGTCATTTTTGCATATAGTTTCACACTTAACTTTTGCATAACTTTTGGGAAAGCTTTTAAAATCTGATGTTACAAGACATTTTATTACGGCATCTTCATCTCATCACTCTTTGGTATCTTTACATGGATATATCAAAAACTTTGAGAGTTTCTACAAATTTCTTAATATGAATCCCCATGTTCTCATTTATTTACAAGCTATGTATCACAAGGATATATTTAAATGCTCTTCATTTGAAAACCTCGACTATGTATCTAATTTTGACAACTTTACATCTCTCATGAATACATACCCTTGGGTAGTAGGATATTTAACAAAACATATTGAGAATGATGAGTGTGAAGTTTCTCTTAACACTTTGGAATTCATAGCTAAAACATCTGATGACGACATAAAGAATGATTCCTCCTTCGAGGATATACTAGCACAAGAGGATGAAATCATTGACACATTCCTAAACATCACCCTACCCTCTTTGGAAAAAGAAACATCAAGGCATAAACGGCTCCCTCTCAAGAAGGATTCTTCATGGGTAGAAAAATAATATTCACCTAATGATCGTATGGTGCATGAAAACCCATTAGATCTTACACCTTTGATTGAAAACTTGAGAACCTTCAATGAGAAGACTATGGATATCTCTACTCTTCCTAACAACACAGTACCTTCTTCTCATCCCATTGCTCTCCCTGGCCAAGATGTAGAATTAGTGGATGAGAAAAAGTCTCTCACACTAAATCCTTTAGGTATGGATGTTAGGTGCAATCGAGAGGAAAACAGTGTTAATTCAATAGTTATTAATAGATTTTGTTGCAATATTCCTAAGATGATTGTTTGAGGGGCACCTAGTGTGCCCTCTTGCTTAAAGCTGGTGATTACTTTTCAAGGTTGACCCCTGGATCACATCTACGACTATGCAAAGCAAATTGCTCAAAGAAATCAGGGTATTCAAAATGTGATTGCTCACACATACAACACCTGAATAACAAGCAAAGTAAGCAAGCACTACATATGCCTGTCTCTCTTCCATGTTCTCAACCTATGCTCCCTCACCACCTCGTCTTACTCATAAAAGTGGTCAAGAGTATGATCTTGTCAAACAACTTCGTGCTACTTCGGCTAAGATCTCTCTTTGGGATTTAATACAAACATTGCCTACATACCATGGAATGCTCCAAGAAGCTTTACAAAAGGTGATTGTGCCACCTAATACTAAGCCTAATGATGTAGCAACTCTATTAGATTGTATGCATGCGACAAAAACAAATATCCTCTTTCAACCACATGAATTACCATCAATTGAAGTTCAAAACCAATATGATCCTCTGATAATCTATCACCATAAACAAAATGTTGGTAAAATGAGTTATGATTGATAATGGATCAGCTCTGAATATTTTTTGTATGGATTTGTTACATAAGATTAAGGCTGACACATCACAAATCAAACCAGGTAGCCTTAGCATTCATGGGTTTGATAATGTGGGACGACAATCCATAGACACTATAACTCAACCTATACAATTAGAACCTGTGATTGTGCCTACCATGATTCATGTCATGCCTTGTTCTCTATCTTACACCATGATTCTTAGTAGACCTTGGATTCATGCATTGGGGTTAGTTCCTTCAACCCTTGATCGTTCAATCAAATTTATATTCAAAGATAAACTTTATACTATTCATGTTGATCCTGAACCGGATAACTATCTACATATTGAAATGCAAAAACCAGTTTACAATCACATGAGCTTAAATAATTTGTGAGGTGATCTATCAATGCCTCTTCCCATGGATAGTGTTGTGTAAGACTCTAAACCATCGAATGCACTTTGTGGTGATGATTGGGGTTCATTAGATTTTACTCCTTCCTTTAATGGGGAATATAAAATTAATAACTCTGACACATCCAAAGTTGCATTAATCTCATCTAAGCAATCTTTTGAAGCACCTAAGAAAAATAAAGCCTCCTTGGTAGAAAATAAAGACAATACTTTTACTTATACTACAAATTATGATACCTATGAGGCTTCACCTTCTTCTAAGGAACTGGACTCTCTATATGGTCATGGATTTCAAATTTTGTACAAAAAAAACAACTATGTAGGTAATGGTTGCAGTGTAAATCAACAAGGGATTCGAGTACCTATAGAATATGCTTCAAGACATTACTCAAGTGGCATTGGATATAATCCTTTTAAAGAAAAGAAAGCCTCCTGTCATCCTAAACTTAATGTTAATGCAATATCAACAAGACCAAAACAACATGATACATATCCTAGATATGTATGTTCTTAACGATGGTACTAACATGTAAGTATCTCTAACCCTTTATCTCTCCCATGATGTGTTTCCCCTGTGATGTGTTATGTGTTGTTTAGGCCTCTTGGGATGACCCCTGATTCTCTTGTAAGTTCTGAGATACCAGGAGACTACTTCTATTGTGACCTTCTTCTATTTATATCATCATTCTTCTATATTGCCTCTCTCTGATTTCATTATTGTGTGTTGTGTCTTACGGACATAGCATTGTGGTTGGTGAATTGGGGGCACCCTCCTACGTGACTGTCCCTAAGACACTTGTTCTCCTCTCTTATTTATTGTTTCCCTTCCTCTAGTGTTTCTATCTAGCGGGCGGATGACGAAAAACATTTATACTGATGCGGACCTAGTGTCCCTTTAGCGAGAAATCAAAAATTGGACTTAGTTCCTAATGTGACGATGGGGTTGTAATAAATTATCTAACGCTTGGCTAGTAGAAGCACTCATGCATTCTGCATAGTGATTTTGATGATGTTTTTATCTCACTTACAAACCTTAATAATACTACTGCTCTCCACACTTGGTTTGTCTTTGAATCTCGCCTTGGTGGTACTTGGTTTGGAAATTTTCGTGATATAGCCCCATGATTATCCTCGATCTCTGAATTCATGGTATAACCTTGGCTTTTTGTGTGGTTAATCATATGCATTAATGTTGTTGTTTATCATAATTTTGTAGACACTAACATGTTTCTTGCAGGGATGTGTTTGTGGGAACATTTGGCGATTGTAAAGTACATATCACCCCTGGGGGGCATGGGCTTTGTGAAAGTCTGTGTTCCCTTGTGTATTTTCTTCCTACCTTAACATGCTTGACATTGATGCATGATATCAACCACCTTAAGGTGGGGGCATATATAAGGTAAGATGTTTTTTGTAGAAGTTAGCAATGTACTTGTCCTCAGGTGCAGTTTAAAGACTAGTGGCGATGAGTTCCTCCTGCACTCTGAGTTTGTTTGCAATCAATCAATCAATCAATCATCTTAAGCCCTCTATGGAGGTGGGGATGGTGTATTTCTCATAGTAGATTGTACATCCTATCATTTTCAAAAGTCCTTTATAGAGGCAGGGAGTGGTTCTATGACTAACTCAACCCTTAAGCGTGTCTTTGGTGATTGTTGTGGTGAAGCCCAATTGTGTGCCTGTAATGTGCCTGAGATGGTGATGAGCCTAGAAATAGGAACACTCCATCGCTTGTCTGCCGTGTTTTCTCCATGTCTTCAAAGTGTGTGTGTTTGGCATGCTTGCTTTGTTTGGCGTGTCTGTTGCCCCATATGCAGTCTAAAGACCAGTACAATGAGTACTTCCTATATTTTGGGAGGTTTGGCATGTCTTGCGTGTGTGTTGCCTCATATATGTAGTTTAAAGACCAGCGTGATGAGTGCTTCCTACATTATGGGAGGTGTGTTTACTTTCTTGTACTTGCATTTACATTTCATATATATGAGAAAAAGAAAAGAAAAGAAATCATCTCTGTCTTCCATGCATTAACTATCTTCTATGCATCTGTTGTCTTCTCCGTGCTTTGCATGATTATAACTGTCTTCTCCGTGTTTTGCGTGCTTGTTACTATCTTCTTTGTGATTGGCATGTCTTCTCCATGCTTGGGGTTTTTGCTATGTTTGTTGACCATACTTTAATGCATGTATCTGCCTTGCGTTTATACATACATTAAAGTGAGGGCTAAATGTAACATCAAAAAATGTCCCTTTGGGGGATTTTCCCTCATAAGGTTTAGGTCACGGGTCTCTAGTGTGCATTTGGGACATCTTGCATCATATTCTGACATCCTGATGAAATAAATCCTAGGTTTTATGACAAATGGGACCTAGGGGGATCCCTTGAACCTAACCCTAACCAAAATAGGGGGGAGGACTTGGGTGCCTGTGCCCTAGTCCTGCCTATTTTGGGTTAGGCCCAAATTTTAAATGTTGTCCTATGCCGACATGGTAAGTTTGCATTACGAAATTCTTGGTGGGAATGTTTGTAGTTGCATATAAAAGCATGTCTAGGCATTCATTTGTAAACTAGATGATTACTAGCAAGCAATTGTGATCTTTTGGCATCCTAAAGTTGATTCAAGGCTTTCATTATGTTGCAAGGGCAGATTTATGTTGTCTATGTGTTTGTATTTGTAGATTTGAACAATCATCTCCTCATAGCATGAAGAGCTTCTTCCTTCCATGAGATCTTCACTACAAGGTGACATCATTTATGTTTCTGAGCATTTATCATTTGGTTTTTGCCTCTACCTCCCAAGGGCATGCTCTCTCTATCTGACAACGATGTTCGGAAGACTTGAATGTCTCTCCGGGGCTTGACTGAGGCAAGCCTCTAAACACCACAACCCCCTCCCAAAGTTTTCATGATTGCAAGTTATAGGTTGAAGATACAGGAAAAGTGGAGTTGTAGGAGGGTATAACAGAGTGTCAGATTCACAGATCAGTTCTAAAAATAGCACCCTGGACTAGGGCCCCCACTCATTAGTCCTCGAAGTTTTGTGATGGGAAAACCTTTGTTACAGCAGGAACAGGGTGCAGATCTTGTTTGTAGATCTCGACAAAAACTTAGGCCTTGGACTTGGGCACCCACTCTTTAGTCCCTGACTATTCTGCTTCTGAACTCTGAAAATAGGTGCACTTTCATTTGTCATTTTATAGCTCTCTATAGCAACATTCTGAATAATTTGTCCATTTACTGTTATATTTGCATAATTAGGGTTTTGAGGTATAATGGAGCATAATTGAACATAATTGGTAATCAAATCATACAAATCCAATCTTCCATACATCTCATAGTGACCAAGGGTCTGATAGTGCATTGCCACTCAATCCGAAGTCCTTGAATGTAAGTGGTGAAAGGAGGATAGACATCAAACAACCAAAAATCAACACTATCCAAATTTTTAACCTTTTACACATCATACTTGTCTGATCTTGTAGTCTTTTCTTCCTTGGACTTAAAGGCAATCTCAGTCTTCATAGGGCCATCATTAGTACCAAATTCTCTCATCTCCAAAGTAGTCAGTTTACCAAGCAATTGATCTTTTGAAAGCTTACCCATATCAAATAATTCTTCAATTGCAGACACCTTATGACTACAGGATTTGGGAAGAGTTGTGAGTATCTTATCCACCACATTCCCATCATCTATCCTTCCACCAAGACCCTTGATGCTGCTAACAACTTGATCAATCTTCTATATGTAACTAGTTATGTTCTCATCTTCAAACATTCGCATGGTTTCATATGTGGTCTTCAAGTTTTGTAACTTAGCCTTCTTGACTGATTCATCACCTCCATAGATGCTTTTCAATTTCTACCAAATCTCATGATCAGTTTCTAGATCCACAACTTTCATTTCATTATTAGACAAAGCATTTAATAGAGCATTTTTGGCTTTCTGATTCATCTCATAATCCCTAATCTCTTCATCAGACTATGAACAAGGTTTAGGTAATACATATTTATCTTTAACTATCTTCCAAACACTATAGCTAATGGAAATGAGATAACTTTGCATTCGTACCTTCCAGTAGACATAGTCAAATCCACCAAACTGAGGAATGTCCTTCTTGTGCGCCATCCCAGATCTACCTTAAGTTGTTAGGCTTTCTTCCAAGGAACCTTGCTCTAATACCAATTATTGAAGGCACAAGACAACTAAGATGGTGGGGGGTGAATCAGTTGTAACAAAAACTTTAAACCCGTTAAATTAAAAACACATTCACATTTGCTTACTTTAAACCCTTATTCTGTTATGAAGATTAAACATGGAAGTCCATAATTAGAAACATAAACACATGAACACCATACACACATGAACACCATATTTTTACATGGAAAACCCTAAACAGGAAAAAACCACGGTGAGTGTTAGCTCACTATATAATGAATTATAAAAGGCTCACTTCTCAGGGCTCACTACCCAAAGGACTCATTGTCCAAAATGCTCACTGCAAAAAGGATCACTACCAAGAAAGAAAGGCTCAATACCAAGGGGCTCATTTCCCACAAAGAAGAAGAAGAAGAAGGAGATAGCTCACTACCGAGGTTGAACTGATATGATTGCATCTAACACATGCATGGGTTCGGTTCCATTGAAGCACAACTGTCATGATCTTCACTGTCACATCACAACTCTGCCTCTGATTCACTTTCACTTCAAGGATGTCATCAGTCACACACACTTCACACTCAAACATGAATCCATTACATTTATTTATACCATCATCAACCTTGAAACATTCACCAAGGTCAGCAAAACACATTACAACCCTTGAAACAATCTCAAAGGTAGGCAGACATACATAATTTGAATAGGTCTAGACTTAAATATCACGCACCACAAGAGAATGAAGGTGACCCAATTTACACCTTAGCTAGGATCCAAATCTGTCCAAGCAGGCTACACCACTTACATATTCATCAAAACATCTCCTTAATTACAGCATCCATCTAGGTTGACCAAAACAACATAAACATGAAAGATTCTTGATCACATGCTACCACAATCCCATTCATAACAAGAGTACATTTTATAATGCCTTAACATGATCTTAACACATCCACAAACAACATAACTTCACCTGAGAACTAACAAATCCAGGTGCAACAAATCTCACTTGAAGATAGTTCACAGACTGTTCTTACACAAAAATTGTCAAGCTCTGCTACTCATGAAAACCACCTTCTGAAGCTCCAAATCACTTATCTTTTGAAATGAAGATAGATATGGACCTTATACACACTCATCCAGAATCATAAGACCTCAAACCAAACTATAGACAAATGCTTAGCAAAATGCTTTCTCCCTGTCACTTTGTAATCACTGTCAGGCATAGTCTCTAGACTGGTGAACACAACTTTCACTCCAGAGTGTTTTGGAGCACCAAACTTAGGATTTAGCATCTTCAACTAGTTCTCTAATACATATCCAAATCTCATCCTTCGGTCTTCAGTACAGAAGAAATACAAAGCAAAAACTCAGATAATATCCTATAAGCCAGAATACATCTTCATAGCTCTGTCTTCAGTATACATTAAATTTTCTCAAAAACACTAGGAAACTCAACAACAAGAACATATTCTCATCATCTTCAACACTGATATACATCAATAAAAGCAACTAACTTATCACAAGCAAGAAACAAAACAAGAGCATAGTTCACACTAATGACAACATAGATATGTTGACATCAATGACAACACCGATTGCCGCATACTTGCAACAATCTCCCCACACCTTTGACTGCCCTAAAAAATCTTTCCATCCTCTCTTCATCAGCATCTCTTTCTTCTTGTAGTGCTTCTTGAGGTGCTTCATCTACTACTTCATATTGGTCACTCATATCCCCTATAACCACTCCTCTTCTTTGGTTAACTTCCACTGTAGTGAGTCTTGCATTCAAACTGACTCTCATTTCCCTCATTTCTCAAGCAAGGGCTTCTCCCAACTATGTTGCTATTCTCTTTGCCATTGTTTCAAAAGCATTGATCCTTGAAGGCATATTTATCCTTTTTGATTGCTAACTCTTTTATTGGCTCTGATACCAATAATGATGCAGAGGATAAACAATTGTAAACCAATCTTCAAGGATTCTATTAACCTCTCCTAGGGTGTTCAACCTATACCCTACAAGTGATTTCCTACAAGTCTTTCTCTTTAGGCCTAAACCCTCAAAAGACCTATTGGGTTACTTAGCATGACAAATTGCACTCCTTGTGCTTCCTTAGACTCTTCTTCCCTTCTACATACCCTATAGGGTCTCACCTAACTCCTGTTTTGCTATAGTGAATTCAAGAAGGATACTTTTCATTAAACCCTCAATGCATATGGGGTTTTTACAGTCCCTTTGACAGTGAACACACTCAGATTGACATGTCTCACATGTGTGAGTGATTATGGAGCTCTCCCTTGGTGGACACTTGAAAAACACCCTAAAGAAGGTTCTCATCCATTTTCGTGGTTTTTCAATGATGGAAACAAAAGTTATGAATTTTTTTATGCCACTGGAAACCCTATCTTTGTGATAGGGTAGTGAGGAATTTGAGCTTGTTCCTTGCACAAAACACCTTGAAATCACAATAAAATCAATGAGTTAAACCTACAACACAATACTCTCACCTCTCATGCACTCCCAAGTCTGGTACTATGTTGTACATGTCCGTATATGAGTGATTTCTATTTGTATAACAAAAAAATAGTCAAGAATATAAAAGAAACAGGGTATCTGAGAGGAAAAACTATGTCATTAACTTCTTGGAGCATTCTTATTTAATTCTTTCCATGGGAGCAACAACTAAATCAGTTACAATATCACATATATATGTGTTTCTCCTCAAAACCTAAATGATATTGTCTCAAAAAATTTAAATTTCTATCCTATTTCACAACCTAATATTGAAAAAAGACCTTACATGATATTAAATGGTCTTCTAATACCTTATTTGCATAAACAAACCTAATTCTATGGTTGAGGACCAACCCCCAACTCTCCAACAAGCCAAAAATATCTAGAAAATTCAAATTTGGTTTTGGTGGGAAAATCTAAAATTTAAATTTCGAGGCCTATTTAAACAACCTAAACCATTGGAAATGATCCCAATAGAGTCCCTAAGACCTTCACACACTGATCTAGGACTCTTGACCTCAAAATGGTCGTTAAAAATATAAACTAGGACTCTTGACCTCAAATTTGACCTCAAAAACATAACTAGAGTGATGCTCCTACATCACCATATATCTCCTACAACTTAGGACATGATTTGGAATGAACGACAAGTGTCACATACCTAGAAGCATCACCTAAGGAATAGGGTCTAGTACCTTCCTGGTGGGGATAAAAATCTAATTTCCTTTGAGGGTATTACTAACACCATCCCATAATGCCAAGTTACTTCTATATCAATCTGACGATACAATAGTAGCACATATTACACATCCTACCTTTCTACTCATGCTATCAAGATGTCATACTAACTCCAATAGTGACTAGCATCACAACAACTATCTTGATAAGACCCCAAGCGATAGAGTTGAAGGTCACTATACAAAAAGGTTCACAATAAAGCTCAACTTCACGACCATGTCAATCGTTGTGTATATCCAACAATGGTGTTAAGGATCCATATAGATGGTATATCCAACATTAATGTTAAGGATCCATATGGTGTTAAGTATCGGATCATGTTTATCATTTGGATTATGTGGATAAGAAAGAGCTAGACCCAATTGATTGGTTAGAAAAAGAATAGAATTCCATCATGGAATTCAGTTCTCATGTTATTGAAAGGAGCATGACTTGGATGAATTTAAGGTTAAGAAATTATGTGCTACCTGCTCCTAGAGAAAGGAAGTGGGACAAACATGAGGCTTCATCTTTGGTGCAGGAGCACCCCAAGACATTGAGGATCAGGAGGATCCCTACTCTATTTTGTCTAAGTTGTCTTTTCATGTTTGTAAGGCCTTAGTGCCATTTTGAGTCATAGTTGGCCGAGTAACGGCATAACATTGAGTCTGTATATGTGTCATTAAAGATTGTAACTGAATTGAATGGATGTAACCGAATGGTAGAGGTGGTTGTAGGACGATTCGCTTTCCACCTTATGTAACTGTCGATATGAGAGTCTTTATAGTCGGTCTGTGTTCGTTAAGAAATGGGTAGAAGAGAGAATAGACACAAATGGAGAATCGATTTGTATGTGTATTTTCTGAGGAATAAGAAATTTTGTTCTATCGTGTATATCTGAGTAAGGTTCTGTTGCACAGAATATAGATCAGAAGCATTCCACTAGTTGAGATTTCTTCGAAATCAGTGGAATGGCTTCCTTAGGAGTAGATCATTTTCCGTTCTATTGAGTTTTTGTTGTTTCTGTTAAGTTGTTCAGTGTTTGCATAGTTGCAAAGTTGCAGAAGTTGTCATCGGTGTAATACAGCCCCTCGGGGAAGCTTTTGGAAGTCATACCAATCAACGGTGTTGGATCGATAGGAGGTGCATCGGCGTAGAATGGCTTGAGTCTCGCCGAAGACAACATAATGCATCGGTATATCGGTTAAAGGACTTAAAGCCTCGTCGATGTTTGGAGTCTCACCAACGACGGGTTGTATCGGCATACCTTGGTTAGAGTTCGCCAACGAAGGAAGTCACACCGACGGTTGAAACCCATCGGCACATCAGAAGAAGAGTAAAAGATCCCGCCGATGAAGTAAGTCTTGCTGACGAGTGTGGTTCAAAGGTGACATCAGAGTGATCGGTGTGTTGGCAGAATAGTTTTTGAGTTTGCTGATGGTATGTTGTCTCGCCGATAGTGAAGAATGTGTGTGTGTTTCGGTATTGTTTGGACCTTGAGATGGGTATTTAATGTTGATTGAGCTTTATCTCTCTGTACTGTGGGTTTGATGGGTATTCACCCCTATTTATCGGTGTTTTCTTTTTACCTCATCATATTGGTATCAGAGCTAGCGAAAGGTCTAGGCGGAGGTGTTGTGTATTTTGATTTCTATCACTGAGAAGGCAGATGAAGAGTTGAAGCAAAATGTTTGGTTGGTGACCATTTTGAAAACAGAGATCATAGAAAGTATTTTGAAGGCTGACAGTAGTTGCTAGACTATTGCAGATGCTCGTGCCATCTAGTTACGAGAAGGAATAGAAGTCCTGTAGTGTGTGGGCAGATGATGATGAGGTCTGTCAAGACCATTCACCAATAAAGATTGGCTGGAAGAGGGTGCAGAGTGAGGCCACTGAGAGAGAGAGTGGTAGTGCATCTCTAGGATCTGTTGTTGGATGAGAGGAATGGGTCTGTGAAGCAGCGTGTAGGATGGACATCTGATTGAGCATTGTGTTGTAGTCGTGGAGGATTTGATCAGTCTGAGAGTACTCCATTGCTAGGAGTAGAAGGAGCCTGAAGATGCTCTAAAATGTTGATGGTAGTTTGCCATTGTTGGTTGGTTGGTCACTATTCCATTAATGTGAAGATTTGGAGCCTGAAGCTAAAGAGACAGAGTGAAAGATGAAGCTAGACAGAGATGTAGGAAAAGGTAGTTTTGTTTGTGGATACATTTCCAAGGGACTTGGAAATCTTTGTTGGTTGGTTGTATGGTGCAAGAGCACCCCGAGACACTAAGGATCAAGAGGATCCCTACTCTATTTTGTCTAAGTTGTCTTTTCATGTTTGTAAGGCCTTAGCGTCATTTTGAGTCATAGTTGGCCAAGTAATGGCATAACATTGAGTCTGTATACGTGTCATTAAAGATTGTAACCGAACTGAATGGATGTAACCGAATGGCAGAGGTGGTTGTAGGGCAATTCATTTTCCACCTTATGTAACTGCCGATATGAGAGTCTTTATAGTCAGTCTGTGTTCGTTAAGAAATGGGTAGAAGAGAGAACAGACACAAATGAAGAATCAATTTGTATGTGTATTTTCTAAGGAATAAGAAATTTTGTTCTATCGTGTATATTTGAGTAAGGTTCTGTTGCACAGAATGTAGATCGGAAGCATTCCACTGGTTGAGATTTCTTCGAAATCAATGGAATGGCTTCCTTAGGAGTAGATCATTTTCTGTTCTATTGAGTTTTTGTTGTTTCTGTTAAGTTGTTTGGTGTTTACGTAGTTGCAGAGTTGTAGAAGCTGTCATCAGTGTAATACAGCCCCTCAGGGAAGCTTTTGGAAGTCATACCGATCAACAGTGTTGGACCGATAGGAGGTGCATCGGCGTAGAATGGCTTGAGTCTCGCTGAAGACAACATAATGCATCGGTATATCAGTTAAAGGAATTAAGGCCTTGCCGATGTTTGGAGTCTCACCGACGACAGGTTGTATTGGTAGACCTTGGTCAGAGTTCGCCGACGAAGGACGTCACATCGACAGTTGAAGCCCATCGACACATCAGAAGAAGAGTAAAAGATCCCGCCGATGAAGTAAGTCTCGCCGACGAGTGTGGTTTGAAGGTGACATCGGAGTGATCGATGTGTCGACGAAATAGTTTTTGATTTTGCCAATGGTATGTTGTCTCGCCGATAGTGAAGAATGTGTGTGTGTTTCGGTATTATTTGGACCTTGAGATGGGTATTTAATGTTGATTGAGCTTTATCTCTCTGTACTGTGGGTTTAATGGGTATTCACCCCTGTTTATTGGCGTTTTCTTTTTACCTCCTCATCAATCTTTAGGATCTCTAGCTACAAAAAGGTAGAAGACACAGGATAAGCCTCCTAAGACAACAAATATTGGGGTTTCAATTGATATTGCCTCTCTAGAAGATATCTTCAAAGCAGTTATGAAAAAGGACACTGAATCCTCCATGATGTACAAAGAGGGAGCAACAGGGATAACATATGGCATAGAGGTTAAGCCATTTTCTCATATTATTCCTCCCAGAGCAGCCATTGGACAACATCCAGGTGAAGGGGAGAAAACTGTTGAAACATAAATGCCACAAGATCATTCGGCATAGTAGTGTTTCCGCCTTCTACCTTCGAACAACAACCTAAAACTGAACATTCAAAGTAAAAACAACATGAATAGGATAAGACTGTAGAGGAGAAGGTCATGGAAGAAGAGATCCCCTAGGAACACCCTGATGAAGAGCTACCTAAACAGTAACAAGAACAAGAACAACGATATGAGGGGAGACACAGTCCTCAAAAGGAGGAAGAAAAACAAGAGGAAGAAGAAGAAAAAGAAGTGGACACCACCCAATAGGCAACTGAGAATATTTCCTCTGGACAAGAGGAAGATTCGAGAGAAGAACATGTGGTGATAGAAAAAAGAGCAATAGGAATTATTTGATGCTGCAGAGAAAGTTAAGGTGGTTGATTCTTCTAAACAAATTGAGTCTTCAAAGACTATTGAAGGTCAACTTCACAAAGAAGAACAATAGGAGGCCAAGGTAGACTATAAGGTTGATCCATAATAGCAAATGATATAGAATCAATCTAATCAGACCCTACAGGCACCAACAACACCATCATGGCTCAATTTGAATCTAGCAAAGAGGCAACAAATTGTTATCAATCCTCTAAATTTTCAAGAAATGGTTGTCGAAATTGAGAAGGAGAAGCCTAGGAAGAAACCTAGGACTTTATCAGTTGTTCGTAAATGATTAGGGGGAAAGAATTGCAGAAATTGCCACCTTAATATCTGATAAAGATGACTCAGAGTTACAAGCTAACAACTACCAAATCACGAAAGTAAATTTGGGAAAACAAAACCGGGTTGAGGAGATAGCCTCATATGATTCTTCTTACAACACTATCAAGAAAAGAATGGAAAAATATAAGCAAACGAAAGACAATTTGAAAGTCTAGCTAAGCCAAATGAGGACATTTGTAAAAGGTCTTTTGGCACCAATCTTAGAGCAGCCTGTAGCAATAGATGTGCTGGTTTTGATGATGAAGAAATAAGTTAATGCTTTGCGGGCAATGAAAGAGAAGTCATTTGTGATAGATAGATGGGTGGCTATGTTTCTAGAAGACGCTTTTGGTATATTTAATAAGTGTTGTCCTTATTAAAAAGAAACATGCAAATTAGAAAGGGAGATAGATTCTTTTATTAAAAATCATAAGAAAGAGCCAAATCTAGAACAAATTTTGAGAACTTTGAAAAAGATTAATAAGCTGACTCAGGAAGAGTTGATAGAGTCAGATATTTTGCAAGATGAAGAGCTTAGTTTTGTAAATTTCTGTGTAAAGATCATTGAATATAAGATTGAATAGATAGCTAAGTACTGTCCTACGTTGCTAAAGTTACAACAGAAAATATTTGAATACATTGTTATTTTTGAAGCTTTTGTTAAGGCAGTGGCAGGTTCAGAAATTTATCTACGTGATAAGTATAGACTAGAGACATTGGATAAAGTGAAGGAAGTCTTCAAAAGGAAAATAGATGTCTTGTTAAAAACTTTGGGTCTGCATGAAAATATGTTGGATAAATTTGTGGAATCTAAAGCTAATTTTAAGTTAGCAATGGTGGATATCAACAAGATGGAGCGGAAATGTGATCATGTTACTCAACGTTTTGACACCTTCAAATTTACATATGAATGGTTAGATGGACTAGAAGTGGATAGAGTGGACCGATTGTTGTCAAGTTTTGTTAAGTACAAAAAGACTCATCCTTCCACAGGAGCATCCAATTCTCATTGAGTCCACTTTGGAGTTAGTTAATTTTTGGTGTCAATTTATCTTGTAAATCCACTTTTGTAATAAGAGAACCACTATTTTATAAAGTGGGCCCTACGGGATATCTTTCTTTTTCTTTTTATATTTTTGAGTTGAAAAGTCAACTTAGAAATTGACATGCAAAAATAATTCTATTTTCAAAGTTGCTTTTTGAGTTGCATGAAGATGGTGATATAAATGAAGACAAAAGGTATTGCACGTAGTTTAGGACTGTTGTAATTACTCTTTTGAGGTGCCTAATAATGAATCTAAGGGGGTTGGGTAGTTCTCACATTAAAGAGATAATTTATGTGCCTCACCCATGTCTAGAGTGCTTGTATAGGCTCAGAATGGGTTGAGAAGGCATGGTTGGCAAGATCAACTTCCTTGTCCTCATGAAAGGAATGTTGGTTCCACATGTGTCACCCTATGGGGTCGGGACCTAGTGAGAGGTTTGTCAGGGTAACCCATGTTAAGGCCATGCGATGACACTATTCCCTACATGCAATCTAGAAGTCTCTAATAGGTTTTATTGTATTCTGTCTCTTTGATCAAAGCCTCTGGATGTCATGGAAGTGTTTTGAGTTTTGTGGAGGAGTCAATGGAGTTAATGTTATGTGTAATCCTTGATCGTGTTTTTCTCATGTCCATTGGTTGATGCTAGTATGTGGGACCTTGTGTTATCTCCTTGCATGGGGGAGTGGACCTCAGGGTTCCACATGGTTGGGAGGTTGGTGTTTTTTCTCCATTGGGTATTCTTGCTTCATGTTCGTGAGCTCAGAGACTATTCATTGTGTTGTGGACTCTAGTTCTTGTTCCAGTTTGTGAAGGCAATCCTTTCATGTAATGTACACTGGTGGTATACCGGATTGTATTTCTTAATGTATCTTGATGTAATTTCTACCATGTGCTGAGGAAAGCAACATGGTGATTATTGTAATGATGTAATTGTTATTGATGAATGCATCTTGTTATGAGTACTATAAAGTAATGCGTTATTTGTGATAGTAGATAGAAGATGATCTTTAATGTTGATTTTCAGTTGTCACGTGTGAAAATGAATAATATCAGTTAATGTGATGTTCTTCTTCTATTGTTAATGAAAAGTTCTATTAACCTTGTTTTGTGAGTAGCGCAGTTGAGGAACCTTAGAGGATCTAGGTTTAATTACCATGTTATGCACTTTATAGTTATAAAAAAAAAGTTCCATTATTTTCGACCTGTTGTGTTGTCTTTTGGGGTTCCTTGGTGGGGCGTTACAATTGTTGTTGACTGTTAACAAACACCCTATTCAATGTCAATATTGTTGTTGACTGTTAACCAATACTCTCCACTAGTGGACATCTACATCCATGACTATCCAAATGCTTGCATCAACAAATCAAATGGTGAGCCATGTGAATGTATGAAAGAAAGGAAGTTAGTCAGCTATTTGTTTGCTTACATTGAGACGAACAAAAGAAGATAGCTTAGGCACAGGCCCTGGTTCAATTGGCTAAGTAATTCCATTGCGGCAAAGATGGTCACGAGGTCCAGTCTCCCCCATCCCCGTGGTACCGAATGGCGTGTCGTGCCAGCATCACCAATCATGTGAAAAAAGTTTACCAAGCACAATTTTAAAAAATAAATAAAACAAAACAAAAGAAGATAGCTTGTGAGCATTTATTGAGAAGTCCACCAATAGGAATTTGTAATCGACATCCTTCTTATGAAAAGAGACCAACACATTTGTTGTGCATGTGGAGGGCATCTTAATATACTAATATATTTAGCATCTAATATTAAATTAATACTTATGTTCAATAAATATAACATATAGTTTTGCAATATTTATAATTATGCGATACAAATAGCATATAAATAATGTAAGATGGTTTGGCATATTTGAATTTTATAATGGGAATAAATATGATAATATCTATTTCAATACTAATGTAACGTTAATTGTGTTTTTAGAAAGATAGATTATTGGTATTGAACATTAATCATTGAGCCCCTTTAAGAGAGTTAATAGTATGTTGAATACTCAAAACATTACTTATAATGATGGAGATTGTACTATACATGTAAACTAAATCAGAGATTGATATGGGTTATAACTATGCACATTTAAAATAGGTATAGTCATCTGTTATGGAAAGTAAATCTTTATAGCATGTTTAAACTTATGATCTTTCCGCTTCGAAGTAGATCAACGGCTGAGGTGAAACCCTAGATATCGACTTCTAAGGATTCAGAAAAAACCCATCTAAATCAGGGTTTTGAAGAGGAGGGGTGCGTGAATCAAAAGGGAGATCGATCATTCACTCATTCATTCATCATGGGGCATATGTAGTTGAGGGTACTCTCTTTACTCTCTCTACCCTGCCTCCAAGAACGAAAAAATAGCAACAGAAGGGAAAAACGGTGAAGGATAAAATAGAAAAGGATATTGTCTATTTAAATAAAATAAATTATGTATATTTATTATTTAATTATATATCTATTTTATAAATAAAATCTATATTTAATTATATTTATTATTATTTATGATATTTTAATATATTGTTAATATAATATTATAATATTAAACTGTATAATTATATTATATATAATCTTATTTTATAATATTATAATTTAGATATAATTAAAATCTTTTTAAAAACTTTTATTTAACATTCTACAAGATACTTCTAACAAATTTTACAATTTCTTCTAAAAATTATCAGCGTGCCCATTGAACCTATGGGTCCAACTGTTAGTTGTGATTATTAAGATTATTATCAAAAAGAAAGATTATAATGTTCCCTTTTCTAAAAACTTTCCAAACTCTCTGGTCATTCCTACCGGCGTATTCCTTGAACCTCCTATGGGTGCAAGTGCTAGTATATTTGCAATTTTCCAACGTGTGAATGCCCACGCAAATAAATATATTTTGTATATTTTAATATAATATAATCACTCATTACTATATAATAAATTCTAGCACAAACTGATCTGATAGAATGATATAACTAAATAAAATCACTCAAATATATATAGATATTAACTTTACTCTCTCTCTATTCAGTCCTTGCAAAATAAAACCAAGGTTAGAATGAATATATATGTCCATTTCTCTATCTCTCTCTATTTAATCCCCCCCCCTCTCTCTCTCTCTCTCTCTCTCTCTCTCTCTCTCTCTCTCTATATATATATATATATATATATATATATATATATATATATATATATATATATATATATATATATATATATATATATATAATATTTCTTTATCTCATTCTCTATTTTCCCTTCCCTATCTCTCTTTGTTGTTTCTTGCTTATCTTTTTCCATTTCTCTAATCCTCCATCTACAAATACAACATTGTATCCAATCAAGCAAAGAATCTAGCATACCTAATCATAGTCATCCTAGCACATGTGAATCACCTAACAATCATTCTAGAATTTATGTGCATGTTTGAAGCATGTTGTCTATACCATCAAATTGACAGAAAACCCTTAAGAATGAAGAAAAAATGTTGTCTAGTAGTCTATTTTTTTTGTAATTCACATAGCAGAATCCAGAGAACATCACAAGTTGAGTTTGTAGTTATATATTAGTGATATCAATCCAATATAGTGTGAAAGGGAATGTTATAATTTGATCCACATACATGAGTGTCTGGAACATCTACAAATTCCAAGGTGCATCAACTTCACTGTCTACATTAATTTAGATTTAGATTAGTGATGTCAATCCAATATAGTGCGAAAGCAAATGTTATAATTTGATCCACATACATGACTATCTAGAACATCTACAAATTCTAAGGTGCGAGTCAACTTCACTGTCTACATTAATCAACACCCATCTTGGGATATCATCCTTCATTAATTATTATTTGTGATGTGATTACATTACTACTCAATCCAATCTTCAAATACTCTCTCTCTCCCTCTCTCCCTCCCTTGGATAATTATATAACTAATCTATTGATGCAGAGGCATCCACACTATAACCTTCGCATATAGCATGAATGTCTGCAGACCAACCTCATCATCATCATCTTCGCCATCATCATCATATTCCCTAAAACTACCAACAGCATCATCATGTTCTGCGTTACACAGTCAGCATCATCATATTTCGGACGATCGCAAACATCCGCCTGCCGACTACTGTTCATCTCCGCTTTCCTTCTAACATCATCATCATGATGTTCAGCGGGCGCACACATCCTCCTGTTCCACTGTTCATCGGGCTCGAGACACTATCGTCATCATCATGACCTTCGACACTACCTTCGTCAGCAGGATATTCAACATCCGGTTGCTCCAAATATCCTGATGACGATCACCTTCAGCAGCTTACCTTCGACGCTCCGCTACCCGACGATACAAGCAACAGCATCATGATCTACTTTATCCGGTTGTCTTCGAAACCTCCTGATGATGCTAATACAACCTTCTGCCACGGACTTCTGCCGATACCTTAGCACTTTAACGACGGCAGGATAAACTCGCATAAGGGGGATATCTCAATATCCTGATGACCTCTTCAACACTTAGCCAAAAACACGAACTTTCTCTTCCGCATCTACTCGCGATATGCGGATGTTTGGCACTCCCGATATGATGATCCTGATGCCGATACACTCCTCGGCTCCTCCTGCTGATGATCACCCCGACGAACTCACACTTCATGCAATCGACAACATCATGCCGATCTCCTCCACTTATCCGGATGACGATATCCGAACTGTCCGCAGGATATTTGCAGAAATATCCTGATGATGCCGTTTTAACAGACTTCTTCACTTAGCGAAATCTCACTTCGCCGATCCTCCAGGGATGACCCGATCCAACCTCAGGGTGATCTTCCAACTCCAGTTTATCAACTTGACCTAGCACATGAGGATGCTAGGCTTCTCAGCATCTGTCGACCGCGATCCTGCACACCTGCATGTAAACAGAAAACAAACTACAATCTAACCTACTGTACATTACCATTCCACCGATCAGATGAGTCAACCGGTGGAATGGATCAGGAAATCCATGACACCCTCTCAAACCAGCAGATCAATTAAGTAATGGAATGCAACCAGAGCAAGAACACAAACAGGATCACTTTATTGATTTCAAAGATGCAATACAATATGATCAATCTCTCTCTTAGTCTCACTCAAGCTCGATCGATGATATCTGTCTGTCTGTCCAACATCAACCGATCTCATGCTTATAAAGACTTTCCCTACGAGTACTACTGACCCGACTCCAAGCGGCTGGGAGATCCCACCGAACACACATCATGACAGCTGTTATAACTAACTAGCTAAAAATAGCAAAAGCCTGGTCAGCATGATCTTATCATGATCAGCGTGACCTTATTACATGCAATTGGTCTAACAGACCTTCTTGGAAACACAAACAAGACCTAAACTACTAACTGCCTCATCAAGACCAGCTGTCAGGTAGGTGCTCCTGCACCATCTATATAGAAAATATCTATTGTAACTATATTTATAAAATATATTATATTTGATATGATGTAAATTATATGTATTTTCTATTTTTATATATACTATTATGTAACTATATATTTATTTTATCTATAAATAAAGATTAAATATAATATATGGTAACTTGAGTGAAATGACACGAAGAAGGAAGTCTGCAAATCCGCAGGGAGTGAATTGGACAAACTTTACAGGTTGTGGAGCAAGCAAACAAATTGAGCTCGATCTTTCCAAGGAAGTGGAGTAGGATACGGATAACCTTCGCAAATTTGCAGTAATTGGGAGAATGATGGGGAAAAACTTCGCAAGGAAGACTATCATAGACTAGATTTTGGAGAATTGGAAATGGCCGAGCTCCATAAAATTCCTTCCCAAGGGTTTTTTTTTTCGGTTCTTTTTCGAAGCCAGGAAGAATGGGATCTCATTTTGTCTTTTAGCCAATGGGAGATCGAGGGCTTCCCCCTTTTTCTTCAAGAATGGACTTCGTTGTTCAACCCCTACAAGGCAAATCCCTACTCATCTCCCAGATGGATCTGTTTGTACAACCTTCTGCTTGAATGCTTGTCCAAGTCGTGCCTGAAGAAAATTGGTAAGTCGTTTGGTATGCTGATAGAATTAGATGAAGAAATCCTGAAGGGAGACTCCTATCTCTATGCAAGATTAAAGGTGGCGACAATTAAAACTTTTCCAAATTCCATAAAGATCACCACGGAACAAGGTACGTGTACAGTCAATGTCAAGCAGGAGGATGTTAGATTCTTTTGTCTTAACTGCGGTCGGAGAGATCACTCTACGGCTGGATGCCCTAGGGAAGTCCATTGGGCTTGGAAAGAAAAGAGATGAATTCCACCCTATGAATTGGATAATATCATCCTTGCAAAACCTGTCTTGGAGGCTTCTCCTTCTATGCCCCCCTTGGAAGATGCGTCCCCTAAGTGTGGTCCTTCATTCGACTCCATCTCAAGGGTTCCAGGGACGGCCCAAGATCCACCAGAAGTAGCAAAAGAGGTGCCGCCTCAGGCTTCTACCAAGAATAACCAAGGATCCACAAATGCTGAGGATTTCAAAGAGGAGGGAAATGAGTTTGAATGGACACAGTGTGAATCCATGGATGAGGATGAATTCAGGGAAGCCGAGGCAAGATTCATTAGCCAAGAAGCAGCTAAAATTTTGAAACCTAATCTAAGTCTCAAAAAAGGGAAAAAGGGCAGAAAAACAAATAAAATTCGAAGCGAGGAGGAGGTTTCCAAAGGTGGGCAAGCCACCTTGAAGAATTTCGTAAATAGCACCAAGGGAGAAGCTGCCTCCCTTGGGAACCAATGAAGATTTTCAGTTGGAATGTCAGGGGCCTCAATGCCCCTGACAAACGATGCTTGTTGAAGCGTCATCTTCAAGTGGTGGATGCCGACATAGTTATCATCCAAGAGACCAAACTGTTAGCAAAGGAGGGAGAAAACTTCTGCAATTTCTGCAAAGGATGGGAAGGTTTCTCTAGATCATCCTTAGGTGCGTTTGGAGGACTTTGTGCACTTTGGAAAAGCAGGACTACGGATATCAAGATCTTGGCCGAATCAGACAATTGGATGGCTATGACTGTAGAAGATACACAAACTCACCTACAATTCTTACGTTGGAATGTTTATGGGCCGACTAAAACACAAGAGAAGCTGGAAGTGTGGAATTCAATTTCAGAGCTAATCCTCCACCGTAAAAATGACTTATTGATCCTAGGGGGGACTTCAACACGATCTTGTCGAATGCTGAGAAAAAGGGTGGGTTTTGTCGAGTTAGTCAAAGTCAAGAAGATTTCAAACGCTTTGTGGAAGACTCTGACCTTTTAGATATTGCTCCTAAAAATGGAGAATTCACCTGGACCAACAGGGGCAAAGGTTTTACCAATATAGCAGAAAGATTGGACAGATTCTTATTTTCAGCAAATTGGACTGAGCTTCCTATTGCAATTGATTCGCATATTCTTCCAATCTCTGGGTCTGACCACTTTCCAATATTGGCTGCTATAAGAGAAGACAGACCGTCGGCTAGAAGCCTATTCAAATTTGAAAAGATGTGGCTAAGAGATAGCTCCCTCAGGGATCTAATAAAATAGTGGTGGTCAAATACAGAGGTTCAGAAAGGGTTGAGGATGTTCATTATTGCAAAAAAACTGAAAGCAATCAAAGGGCACCTGAAAGCGTGGAATGAAGGAACCTTTAAAAACATCTTCAGAGAAAAAGAACGGATTGAGGCTGAAATGGAACTATTAAATCAGGAGGTTCTGAGCAATGACATGACCAATTTTGAACTCAAAAGGGAGCAAGAGCTCATGAAGACCCATCAGGAACTCCTTTCCAGAGAAGAAATTTTTTGGAGATCCAAGTCAAGGGAAACCTGGCTGGCTGAAGGCGATCTGAATACCAAGTTCTTTCACAACTCTGCAAAATAAAGGCGTAGCCATAACCAAATCTCTATGCTATGCTCTGAAGGTGGCATAGAGGTTTCAAACGAAGGGCTCATCCAAAAGGAAGCAATTACTTACTTCCGCAATCTTCTGGCCTTTGCGGAAGCCTTTGCTATACAAAAGCAACAATTCTTTTTGGATCTCATCCTAGAATTGATCACTAGGGAACAAAATGAATTTCTTCTGGGGCCCTTCACCAAGGAGGAGGTGAAGGCCCCGGTCTTCCAGATGGCGCCTGATAAATCCCCCGGGCCGGATGGATTCCTGGCTAGGCTCTTCCAATAATTCTGGGACCTTTTGGAAAATAACATCTAGAAGGTGGTTGAAGATCTGAGGAAGTCTAGGAAGATGATCATGGATATCAACAACACATTCATTGCCCTCATTCCTAAAAAAGCAGGATCAGTGTCCCTAAAAGACTTTCGGCCCATCTCCCTTTGCAACACCATCTATAAATTGGTTTTGAAAGTAATGGCTAACAGGCTAAAAGGTATTCTCTCGTGCATCATCTCTGAGGAGCAAAGCGGCTTTACACCAGGTAGGAATATAATTGATAGCATCATCTTGGCTCATGAGACTTTACATTCCATTACTTCATCAAATCAAAGTTGCATGACCCTGAAATTAGACATAAGAAAGGCTTATGATCGTATCAATTGGAGATTTCTAATGAAGATTATGGAGAAATTTGGGTTTGACGAAAGTTGGATTAAATGGAGCTACCAGTGCATCTCTTCGGTTCGTTACTCCATTTTAGTCAATGGCTCCCCGTGTGGGTTCTTTGAACCTACACGAGGACTCAGGCAAGGTGACCCCCTATCGTCTTTTCTCTTCGTCATTATGGCAGAAGCCCTGGGCAGGAGCATTCAACATTTGGCGAACTCTGGAAGATGGAATGGTGTTAGAGTTGCAGACGACTTTCCCCTAGTCACTCACCAGCAGTTTGCAGATGATACACTTCTCTTCGCCTCCTCTCAAACAAACTTAGTTGTTGAAAACTCCTTTCTTTTACAGCTCTATGAGGAAGCTTTGAGATAGGAAATCAATTAAGAAAAGTTAAGTATCTTTTTCTTTAACATGGGCATCAGAGTGCAAAAGCAGATTTTGTCCATCCTCAAGTTTAGAAAAGCGGAAATCCCAGGCAAATATCTTGGAGTTCCTTTGCTCAAAGGTGCAATCCGCACCTCTTTGTAGGACGACGCCATCCATAAATGTAGCTCCAAGGCATCCTCTTGGCAAGGGAAATGGCTCATGCTCCCAGGCAAAATCCAGATGATTAAAGCGGTCTTGTCAGTGATCCCTATCTTTCAAATGAGCTGCAACTAGGTGACTAAGAAAGCTTGCACCTCGCTAGAAGGAATCTTCAAGAAATTTCTCTAGGAAGGAGCCAATGATATCAAGAGGATTCCCCTTATTGGTTGGCAAGTGGCATGCAAAAGTAAAGGGGATGGAGGCGAAGGGATTCGTAGTATGGAAAAACAAACTACAGCCTTGGGAGAGAAACTAATTTGGATGATGTTTAAAGATCCAACAGCGAGATGGTGTCGGATTCTAAGGAAAAAATACCTTGACTCAGATGATCCTCTCTGTATCTTGATGACGCCCAATCCCCGAAGAGGTTCACACATCTGGAATTTTATGCAACAATGTAGATGGCTTATAATGGACCACATTTCTTGGTCTATCCATAATGGCTCCCGTGCCAATCTTTGGGAAGACTCCATGAAGGGTTTGCCTTTGCTGGCAGAGCTTAGGATTGAGGGACCACTGGAGAGATTTATCCTCAACTCATGGCAGAAAGGCTTCGTGCTATATTAAAGACTTAGATTGGAATTGGGAGCTGATTGCATCTTTCCAACTGAGCGCTAAGGCAATGCAAGAACTAAAAGAGGCTCTCAAAGCCAGAAGAATTATTCCCTCGGGAAAAGAAGATGAAATCTTTTGGACAGGTTCAAAGTCGGGACATTACAAAGTTAAGTTTGGTTATGCCATGTAGAATCCACAGATGAAGAGTGATTGGCCTTCCTTCCTTTGTTGAAGCAAATGGATGCTTCCCAAAGCTGGAGCCTTTGCGTGGATAGCTATTCACAAACGGATCCTGACAAGTGCTAGGCTCAAATCTTTGGGTATTGAAGGTCCTTCAAGGTGTGTGTTGTGTGGTAGAGCTAAAGAAACAATTGACCATCTTTTTCTTACTTACCCATTTGCATCCAAATGTTGGGACTGGTTAAGGCAGAAAGTAGGTTGGATCAGCGCCCTCCCTGATAGAATTGAGGATCTTTTCAAAGGATGGCCTAAAGGACATAAATCAACTTGGCAAGGCTTGTGGGTGGCAAGTCCCTCACTTCTGATTTGGCATATTTGGCGTGAGAGGAATAGTAGGATTTTTTTAGACAAAGAGTCAAGTCTGGAATCTGTCTTGAGGAAGCTCAAAGCAGGCATCAGTTAATTAGTTAATGTAAGGTTGGCTAGCTCTTCCCTGATACCATTCGTAGGTTGGGATGGGGAAATGATGAAAAGATGGCCAGCCCTTGTGCTTCCACCCCAAAGCTTCCATCCTAAAGTGGCTGAGGAAAGAAAGAGAGCAAGGGCTCTCACAAAGTGGACTATCCCACCAAAGGGGAGGCTAAAACTTAATTTTGATGGAGCGGCCAAGGGTAATCCAGGGTCATCTGGTGCGGAAGTCATTATAAGAAATGAGGATGGTAAAGTGGTTGTGGTAATGTCCAAAAGGCTCCCAAAGGGGACTAACAACGAAGCAAAATTCAAAGATTTGCTCCTTGGGCTCCGCCTATGCAAGGACTTCAAACTCATAGACATTGACATCAAAGGGGACTCCCTCATCTGCATTAATTCCATAAAGTCCAAGCAAGTCCACAACTAGAAACTAAAATACATTGCAGATGCTATTTAGAAGATCCTGCCCGAGCTAGGGAATTTCACCCTCAGTCACATCTATCGGGAAGGCAATACGGCGGTGGACTATCTGGCAAACTTGGCATGTGAACAGGTAGAGGATGCCATCATTGCAGAATCATGTGAACCTTGGCCGAGCCTCCCTCTGTGCTAGTCGTAGGTCATGATGGGTCACCAGATTGCTTCAGACGATTCCTTGATCACTCTTGGAACTCGCGGATTTAGCATATCTGTTTGTGACAGTAAGGCAGTACCTCTCCTGCCCTCAAAGCGGCCTCATATATCAACTTTCTCAAAAGCCTCTTTTAGGATCACCACCAATATCAACTCACATTAACTCTGCATTCTTCACTCCGTGGGAGGCACTTACAAATGTGCTACTAGAACCAACTAGAAAGTTTATGAATGTTCATTTGGCCTTTCATCTACCCAGCCTTTCATCTACCCATCCACAAAATATTCAGCCCTTTATTTGCCACATTTTTTTTTGTTTTTCTACTATTCACTGCATGTTTTTGATGACCTCCTCCAGCAAGGGCCCACTGAAATTATGAGGAGTTTGTGCCTTAAACCCTGCACTGACCATGATAAGTGCATTTATTAATGCCTCTCAATATGGCCCTTTTTGCCACATTCAATGTTATGTTATTATAGTAGCGAAAATTAACAACAATCAGCCTCATGGAACTTCTCTGTCTACATTGAGCAATGGTTGAGCAATAGGAAAGAAATACAGAAGCTTCGTGAATTAAATTGGCTTGTGAATGGACGGTTGTCATGCCCCTGCTTGCTTTTTTAATCACCTCAAGAAGGATTGCAGCCCTTAATAACATGGGCATTGCAATCCCAGCAAACATTGAAGGCATTTAAAACATGAAACTATGTTTAACAAAGGTGGCTGTTAGAAAAGTAGTTAAGTAAAATCAAGAATTAAATAAATTAAATCTAAAGGCAAAAACAAAGGATGGATAAAAGACAAATTAATTAAATCCTCATAAAGGCAGTAGTCATCCCTTAACAAAAGGTCATGCCTTTCTAAAAGGATATTACTCTTCAAAAGGATGTCTCACTTCATAGAGACATGATATGGTATAAAAGGAAGATAAATGGGAGTTAGAAATAAAGGAATGGAGGACAGGAAATAAAGGAATTCAGAAAAATGAAATAAAAGAAGGGATATAAATATATCAGCAGTAATATATATTTCAGCCATACAAACAATTGATAACAGCAAAGAATGATATATTGCAGCCAATTGGACTGAACTTGAAGTCCATCAAGAGGTACTTTATATCAATCATCTAACAAGTTCCTAAGCAATCCATTTTGAAGTCAAGGAGATGCTTTGCAAGTAGGAAGGATGGCCCTTCCTAGTCCACGAGAGATGAGAGGATGGGATGGTCCCCCCTCATGCTCTTATCAAGTAGGCCAAGAGATTGGCAAGGATGGCCCTTCCATGCTCTTGAGATTAATCAAAGAGGATGACCCTCTCGAGCTTGATCAAGGAGGATGGCCTCCAAGGTGGACTGGGAGCTGCAAGGTGGATGGCCCCCTTACATGGTCTCGGCAATATCGAGGATGACCCGCCTTAATATTGCTACTTGCAAGTATTCCTAAGAAATTCACTATGTGATTGGCTTAGAGGGATTGTGTTATGATGGATTGAACCAACTATTGATTATGTTATGAAGTATTGATCTCATTTTTTTTTGGGTTACCTTAAAGGTGTCTCCGGCTCAGCGACCGCGACCCTATTTCTGAGTCAGTCCGGGCGAGCTGAAACTAATCCTTTGGGCCGCACGAAGCTCCGCATGGGAGCCACCCTAGGTGTGGCTAGGTAAACCAGCTTGGGTACTAGGCAAGGCTTGAACTTGCTGCTCTAGGTTTGAACCTCTGTGCCACCACTGCTGCCACTATTAATATTCATTCCATTGTTGCAAACTCCGCTCTTGCCCCTCTCACACATACTGTTCATGTTATTTTCTTCATCTTCATCATCTACCAACATGAATTGATTGAACAAGCTCAAATGTGCGACCTCTTGTTCGATAAAGCAAACTGGACTACAACATAGATGCTCCAGGAATTGAATCTTGGTACAATGGGGACTGATTCGATGGACCCTCTGTCTCTCAATTGATGTCCTTCGATTGCAAGGTTAATGAATGAATGGATGGATGGATGGGAGAAAATATGCTTATTCTTCATCTTCCTTTTCTTGAGGTTTGCTGGCTATTGGATGCATTCTAGTCAGAGAAATTTGAAGGATGACAAAGGGAAGAAGACATGGAACTTATGCAAGAATTAATGTACAAACTTGAGACTCCTAAAATTGTTAACCGGTATCAAAGTTTGTCAGATCATGCAAAAGCTTGTGTTCCCTTTAATGAGTACTTGGAGGTACTAGAGTACCAGTGTCCCAACAAAAGAGGCCTATATGATTACATAAGGAAGGAATTGATGAAGAAAGAATCAAAATCACAAGGATAGGTTGTGGAAGTAATTAAAAAACAAGAGGAACCTAAAAAGGAAGTTAAAGCTCAATTTTTTTTTTGGTAGGAAAAGATGTTTTATTGGTTTCTAATGATGGCATGCGACACCAAAATATCAATGAAGGTATGACAAAAGGGGTTTCACTTGATGAATGGGAAGAATCCAAGTTGAAGTAAGATGCTTCAAATCATGCTCTATCTTTCGAACTTCAAAATAGTGAGCCATTGATGGATATACAGAGTGGCATGATGAATGAATTTACATTTGAGAAGAACACCTTGGTTAGCCATAATATGAGGGTTTTAAGTCATAACAATGAAGATGTTGAGGATATATCAACAAATTCACTTTTTGCAAATGAAGATAAACATTTTGTTCATAACTTAAGGTATGCAGATATGTTAGACCTGGTACTTCCTATGTCAGTGCAAATTTCTTGTCACCATGGAAAACATGCAAAGAGGGGTGATAGGGTAAGGGATACAACTTGCAGTTTATGGCATGTGGACACTTTGTTTCAAGTTCCAAACTATTTTTGCATATGGGTTCCAAGTGATCTCTTGAGGATCAAAGGCATTAAAGACTCAAAGGAAAACATTGACCAAAACATTTCTGAAATAGATCGAGAGATTTGGCAATGTTCCAATTCTATAGAATGGAAAAATGACGAGTCTAAAACTATGCTTAAACATCGAGGAAAAAATGAAGAGTTCACAAAGACAAGGGTTCTATTACAAAAAACAAGGGAAAATGTGCAATTAATGTAGACCAACATGGACATGGAAGGTCAAGGGATGCAATCACCAAGTTGTCACCCCATAAAAAGGATATAGTCACCTCGAGGAGCTTAATGCTAAATGAAGTGAAAGATAAAAATCATGTCAAATATATAAATGAGCATAATTGTTATAGTAATTGGGTTAAGCAGAGTATGTTGTTTCATAACATACATCTAGCACAACCACCTAAGAGAGGATGGCACGTGAGGATGGAATTTTGTAAGCAAGGAGTAGGTTATGAAAGCTCCCTAGCTGCTATGGGAAATGGCAATGATACATAATTTCCCATCTTCTTGTTATGGTATTCATTGGATGGACCCTTTGTAACATCACCCCTCAAAACTCACACTAGTGCACATAAGATCATACATAAGAGGGAAATTAGTTTATTGGATTATAATAAGAATAACATATTCCTACCACCTAACTATGAAGGGACTCTTTTGTAGAGTGAAGAACTTTTTGTTATCCTTGGTAATGAAAAAGAGGAATTTATCTTCACCACTATTCCAAGGCAGCTAGTACCATCTATAATGCATAACTATAATGATTCCATGTTTTACATGTTGGATAAGTGGGGAAGAAGGCAAGCATTGGCAAAAACATTACATTGGTTCTTATATAGAAGAGTCAACCAATAGCTCATCCAAAACTCACCTACAAGGATGTATGGGCTAATGAAAATCAAATGGGAGCTATACTTCACACTAGTCTAATCATAATCAACCAATATCATGAGGCTGAACTGGAAGGCATAGAGACACCAAGAGAAATTAGGGAAAGTGAATCAGATTTTCTCCTACAAAGTAAGGAAACCATGAAAAGTACCATTGCAGTTCTAATAAGAGTATTGAGTGATAACCATGAAAAGTTGTGTTCAAGGAAAAGATGAGTTGGAAAATAAGGTGAAGGAATGCAACGATGTGATTGAGGAATTACAACAAAAGATGAATAAAATAAGATGCTCATGGGATGCTTGTAAGACAGATATGCAAGGAGAAATGGTAAAGCTACAAAATAAGCTTGATTATGTAGTTAATAAAAGAAAAGTGTTGAACCCAAAACATGAGGAGTTATGCACCAAATGTAGAAATGATAAAAATGAGTCGAGAAAATGCAATAAAGGGGCTAAGAAATTAAAAGCAAAGATGGTCGAAGATCAGAGAATATGGGATTCTAGTAGGGTGGATTTAGAAGGAAAAATTGCAAAACTGCAAACTGAGCTTAATGAAACAGGAGTATTTAGCCAAGGACATGAAGAAATGTGCATAAAGCTAGGGCAAGAAAAAAATGGTTTGGAAAATACATTGAAAGAGTGTAATAATATAAATAAGGAATCACAAGAGAAAATGATTGAAAATGGTCTTTGTTTGATGCTTGTAAGGTGGAGAACTTGGAAGGAAGAGATGCACGGTTGCAAGATGTCTTTTTGTTTCTTTTCTCTGAGGATGCAAGAGAACTTTTCTTAAATTATGGATCTTGCCAATTTCCAACTCTTGGTTTTGTTATTAAGAGTTATTGGGAAATACAAGTACATGAGCCAGAAGAATACTGGACAATAAATTGTCCTCATACTATAAAGGACGGTATCGATCCTATGACATTAAAGGACTATACTGGAGGTCTGGTTGAGGCAAGTACATCAATAACTCTCCAAGGACATCATTGTAGTACAAAGTCAAAAATACCAAGACAATGAGAGAAGCGTTACATGGTGCAGATTTTTTAATTACTCATTATATCAGAGTGTCGCAGCAGAAGCTAATTACATCCCAAGGAGGATCAATGTCTTGGAATTACAAATCTCCAAGTTTGATTTGGGATCTTGGTAACTCCAAGAGAATCCTAGCTTGTGATTGCTTGAGGAGAAGCAATCTTGGGCAGGGCAGAGTGTAATGTCCCATTTTTTAATAAAGTCATCGCTTCATAGGCACATTCAACAGATTTAATTATTTATTGAATCCTTAATATAGGCATCATTGGAGGAGTGAGGGATGGCATCGGTTTTCAAATTGTAGGAGATGAAACAATCCACTTTAGAATTATTTATTCTAATCTTAAGCATCATTTCAACGAGCCACACTTTTCCCTTCACTCTATAGTTGGGGCCATAAAAGAGAGGCTTTGTAAGAATTGTGGTACAACAGTTGACTCTATGCTTCTTCAAATCTTTGATGATAATGACAAGAAGATTGCTGACATGAGTGAAGACTCACAACCTCTTGGGTTTGACTCTCCATATGATGGGTATTGCATACATGTTCGAGATTTAGATCCATCCTCTGCGACAGCTGGAGGCTAATTGGAAGACACTTCACGGGTAAAAAAGCTCTCCATTTCCGAAGACACTTATCATAAACTTGATGGTACCTTTAGGAAGTTCAAGGAAAGATTGATTTCTCAAAATCCTTATGTGTCTCAACCCAAGGTCACAGATGATTGTTTGAGCAGTTTGTCGCACTACTTGTAAGTGCACCAATAAAACAATATATATTATCAAGCCGTAGGTTTATTAAGAAATCGCCCAAGAAAGGGTAATTAATATTATTAAATTGAAATTAAATAAAAGTTAAAATATAATTTATCAAAGGATAGTAGTTGTATGAGAAAGGTTGTGATTCCTTCAACAATAAGATATAAAAGGGAGGCCATTCAATGAGATAATGCATCAATTGGGAATAAATATTATGACATATTACAAGTGAATATTATAGCCAAAGAGGACGAAGCCCCTCCAAGGTTAATTGAGAGATGTAAGGACGAAACCCCTTAACTTATCTTAGCAAGTTAGTGGACAAAAACCCTTAACTTGAGTAGACATTAGAAACAATCATTTAAGAAGAATAGCTACAAATTTGAAGGAAAATCATAATAGAAAATAAAGATAAGTTCTATTTTTAGAATTATAAATCTGAATATTATAATAAAATTCATAATTTTGGATAAAGTAATATTTATAACTATAATGCAATTATCATTTTGAGTTAAGATTATTGTTTTAAGGCAAAAATAAGAAATGTTCTAGGAAGGGACATTACATATTACCTCTACCATCAAACCAAAGAAAATTCCTAATATGCTTATATAGCTGATTAATATGTGAACAAGCAATAAGCCAACATGAAGAAAAATATAAATTATAAGAAGAAAATATTTTTTGGCAAATTTGAAATCTTCCTGCGAAGTACAACAAATTATCTTGCCACTTCGTAATTTTATTATTGATCTTATCCAAAATCCACTCCCACATGCATTTTAGAGAAGGGCTGAGAGAGAATGGGATGCCCAAATGTCTTATAATCACATTAGATCCATAACAAATCCAGACACTATCCAAAAGCAACTTAGGATGAGCAATATTTCAACTTAAAATGCTAGATTTATGAACTACAACTTTGGAATCAAAAGCAACACAACACAACTCCAATTTTTTATCTTAAGCTTTAAAATTATCTTCATCCATATCAACAAATATAGACGTATCATCGGCAAACTAAAACTCAACAACAAAATCACTAGAAGGTAGAGACAAGCCTTTAATAGAAGAATCTAAAGACAAGTCCCTTAAAAGATAATGCATAGCTTCAATAGCAACAACAAAAAAGATAAGGAGCAATAGGACAGCCTTGCCTAATAGACTTGTGAAGAAGAAATGAGTTTGTCAATTCACCATTGATGCAAATTTGTGCACAAGCATCCCTAAATAGAACATTGACCATTCTACAAAATAATTTACCAAACTCCAAACCCTTAAGCATTAACAAAATAAGAGTCTATTCAATCCTATCATAGGCTTTCTTAAAATCCAAAAGAGCCATAATAACATTTTGGTTAGAAGTCTTAGTTGCATCACTTCCCCAACTAAGTAACTAAACTATCAAGAATATATCTTCCCTTAACAAAACTAGATTGAGAGGAAGAAATAACATTAGGCAACTCTTTCTACATCCTCAGAGCTAAAATTTGAGCAAAGATTTTATAGGACACATTTAATAAGGTGATCTAGGCCTCTAGTTATTAAGCTGAGAAGGATCACCCCCTTTGAGAAGAAGTTTAATAATGCCATTATTAATATGACTTTCTAGAGCACGAGTCATGATAGCTTCTTTATAAACTTCTAACAAAATCTTACTAATCTAATTACTATGAGCATTATAGAACTCAACAGAAAACCCATCACAACCAGGAGCCTTCCCCCTTCTTCATATGTCAAATAGCATTAGAAACTTCATCAAGAGAGAGACATTTGTCTAAGGCAATAGAATTATTATGACTAAGTTTGCAAGGAACAACCTTAGCCACAATATTTTTAGCCAACCTTAGCCACAATATTTTTAGCATTATTGTCATGTCCCACATCAAATTGATTATCTCATTCCAATTAAAGATTGGAATGATAAGGCTATCTACATCAAGACCGTTGAGGCAACACTGTTGATTGTCTTGCATTATCATGACTAACATAGAAGCATGGCAGATTCTAATAGAAACCATCGATGGAGGGTGGATCAACACATATATAGATATCATCACACATTGCCAAGGAAAGTATACTATTATCAAGGCCCGTCGCTGTTGTCATTTGAAGGCAGATCATCATACATAATAATCGCCATAGGATCAACTTCAGCGAATGATGATGACAAGCCATTAAATCTGCTACATTGTTTAATAAATCTTAAGTGAAGAAGTGATCGATCCAAGGCTAAGGGCGCTGATCAAGTGAACATGACAAATCATAGGATTTCATCCTACGTGGCATCTAAATCAGCCACATAAGACAAAAATGAAATAAAGACAAAAAAGATAAGACAATAACCAATCAACAATCCCTTGACTAATCCAAGCCTTAGTGTTGATGATGTTTTCTTGACAACAACAACATTAGAATTAAACATCAAGTGCTCTATCCTCTCTTGAACAAAGCGTCTGGAATGTTGAACTATGTGATCAAACAAGAATGCTCCAAGGTTCCTTGTACGTGATTTGCAACGGATAGCCTCAGTGCTATGATGTGATAATGTTGTTTACACAAAGGGACTTACGCAAAATTTATTCATCACTCCATTCATATATGTACTCTTTCCTTGTGAAATGGAACTTCTTCTAATCAACTATGAAAAGAAAATGAAAAAGGAGAAGGGGTCAAGAAGGCTATTCTAAGGACAATGACGTGATGAACGACGCTATGGTAGACAAATTCCCTTAGAAACCAAATTTCACTTCGCCATGACAAGCAACAACTACATGAAACAGGGGCAATCTCCAAAGATAAACCAAGGATTTTCATATTGTTGACACACTCCAAAGTACCCACAATTGACGCAACTCGAAGGAGCATTAACAATCGAACTATTTGCAAGATGTGGCTCATGCTAACTTTACATGATAACTTACCATCGACAAGCCATCAAAAGTATGAACCAATGGGAATTTATCAAATATCATTGCATATATCCACTACATCAATGACCTCTATCTACTTTATCATCTAAGCTACTTGGAACCACATCTCAACCATCTTGGAGAATAAGAAACCACGTGAACATTCCTGTGTATGAGGAAAAATCGATTAAATCAAAACTAATAAAATCAAAAAACCAATCACATAAAGCGAATCAATCTAAGTAAAAGCCATTATCATAAAATCAAAGACAAATGAAAGCTCTTACCAAAATCTGTATTGTTCCCTTTTGGAGATGTGTGGATTGCTCAATAAAGTTGCGAAACCATAGCCACAAGAAGCAAGTAATGTGTGTCAATAGATCAATGTTAAAAGATCGTAAGGTTGCTCAATCGAATCGTTGTATCCTCAAAGCACTGTTAAGTATGCCTGAAAATAAAATCGAAGAGAGAAAGGCTTAATGAAGGAGAGGAAGGGGGTTTATATAGATTTCAACGAAGATCGACCAACGATCCAGATAATTCAGAGGAATCAACAGAGAAAAATAGTTGAGGAACGTGCAACGAATAAGAAGAAGCCAAGTGTCACACAAAAGCTGTTTTATTTGAGTTAAACACTTTTTTTTCTAAAGATAAGACATGCTTTTCATAAATTAGAAAGATTTTTTCTAATTTAAGAGAAATTGATAAAAACAAGGTTGAGTGAATAGATAACTCAACTTAAGATTTGCTTTTGCATGATTTGAGAGAAATTAAATAATAAATTATTTAATTGTGTGTGCATGGAGAAGAAGACTTATTTTTAGAAGATTTGAAAAATATTTGTAGATAAGAAAGCAAATTAAATAAATAGATTTATTTAATTGTTGTGCATGATTTGGAAGAATAAATAAAATATTTGATTTATCTTATTTTTGGAGAATGAGAGAATTTAAATAAATTTGATTTGATTTATTTAAATTTGGAAGAATGAATTTGATTTAATTAAATAATTAGGAATTATTTAATTGTTTGGATAAGATAGAATTTGTGATGAATTAATTAATAATTAAATTTATTTAATTAATGTGGATTTGATTTTTTGAAAAGAAGATAATGATCAAATTAAATAATTAAAATTATTTAATTGTGGAAGAATAACAGAAGAATTTAATTCAATTAATTAAATAAAGTGAATTTATTTAATTAATGTCGAAAGTATGATTTAGAAGAATTTGGTGAAATTAATTAAATAATTAGATAATTTAATTAACGTTGAAATGCAGGTGATTAGACAGATTATGAAATGCAAGTGATTCAACGACACGGCCATTTTAAGGTGTCTACATTTTGCCCCTCTTTGATGCGATGCAATTTATAGCATTGCATCAAAGAAAATGATTGTTGAAGACATGATACAATTTTGATGCCCCAGTGTAGGTAGTTGCCCCAGCGTATGCCCTCTCGAGCGGGAAGATAGGGAAGCGACAGAAGAACTGGGTTGACATTCGACTAGAGGAGTGCATGACAAGGTAGGAGGAAAAGCAGAATGGGGTGGGAAGACAAGAAAACATGAGGGAGGGATGCTATAAATAGGTCCCATGGGGACCACAATCCTCATTTGCACCCTAGGAGCTTATAAATTGAGAGAGCAGAGCCTCCAAGCTTAGATTGAGAGAGTGGAGCAGATAGCGAGGAGAGATGCCAATTCCAGCGCACAGGCATCGGGCGGAGTTAGTGCGGACATACAGGAGGCCAGCAGGAGCGCCGACAGCGGTAAGTGATCGAAAATTCTATTTTATTTTGTCGTTTTTAGGGCAGAGTAGGGCTAGGTCTAGGGAGGGTTTTCAAGTCAGCCAAAAGCACTTTAGGGTGGCTTGACGCTTATGGTAGTCGGGTAGAGCGCTTTTGGCGCGCCGCAGCGCGGTTGGTAGATGATTGCAGCGCTTTTGGTAAAAACGCAGCGCGTATGGTTTTTTGGTCAACGTCGCAACGCGTTTGGTAGGATGCTGCAGCGCGTATGGTTACGTAGGGAAGCGGGTTTGGTATGGTAGACTAGCGCGGTTGGTAGGGGATAGGAGAAATCGAAGCACCTCTGGTAGGACAGAGCGGCGCGGTTGGTAGCATAGCACGGCGCACTCAGTAAACAAGTCGCACTTGGTATAGAAAACGTAGTGCCTCTGGATAGACAGTGTGGCACTTTTGGCAGGGAGGTACAACGCCTTTGTAGAGAACAAAGCGCTTTTGGCTAGTTAAAAGAAAATGAGAATTGTGGGGTTAAGTAGAAGAAAATTAGAATTGTGGGTTGAGAAACGGGATGCCAATCCTAGGTTACAAAAGGGGAAAGGGATGGTTGGGGGTTGCATAGCATAGAATATGTGTAGATAGGACTAGAGGGATCTGGTATAGAAGAACTGACAAGTGATTTGTTGTGGATGTAGAGGATTATGCCACCATTGATGTCGCGGGAGCGACACCACCTGATAGCGCATGAGGTTGTACAACTGACCTGGGAGGACGCATTCTTGGAGCACGCAGGATTGTGGCATGTGGCCCACTTGACGCACATTAGGGCGAATCTCACCCTAGTGACAGCAGTGGTAGAGAGATATCACAGCGAGACTTCATCATTTCACTTTCCGACAGGGGAGGCCACAGTGACATTGGAGGACGTATATCGCATCTTGAGGATTCGGATTGATGGAGAGATAGTAGATTTTGACCCGATGCGAGGCGAGGCAGGCTTGATGGAGGTCTTCTACACAGATGACCTTTGGATAGATGACGGGGAGATTCGATGGGCAGACGTCCCGAGACTCTGCGATAGGATCAGATGGATAGTGGCATCACTGATTGGCGGCTTCCTGTGTCCAGACAGGAGATCCAGAGGATTATCGGTCGGATGGGGCACAGTGTTATCGGGGATGTTCACACATGGCTGATAGTATGCATGGGGTCCATGTGTGCTAGGACAGTTGTATCACAACATGCATCACTGCGTGTATAGGAGAGGCAGGAGCCTCTCAGCAGAGGTGACCCTATTACAGTATGGGCGTGGGAGCATATCCCTATGATCAGACCCATGGCACAGCGCCATTGGGATAGAGGTGAGCCCTATGCATTCCTATATGATGGAGTGATTACACACTGGAGGATGGGGTCTGTTAGCCACTGGAGGCGGCAGATCGACGAGATGGACCTATTTGTGTGGAGGCCCTGGCTACTTTGCAAGGAGTGGGAGGACGAGCATGAGTAGTTGATGTATTGCAGACAGGCTCGTTATCTGTTCGGGAGACGAACAGACGCTATAGAGAGGTACCTGCCAGAGCGTGTACTTAGGCAGTTTGGATTACCACAGGGACTACCAGTGGGGGAGGCGACACACGCCAGGATGCGGAGGGAGGTTGGAGACTGGGATGCAGAGATCCCAGTGGCTACAGCTTTGGCAGAGGTACGGGGACTTGTCCCCGTGAGATGGGATTGGGACACAGGACTGGCAGACCTAGGGACGCTACCCGAGTACGATACATATTGGCAGACTCACAGGCCAGTGCAGCTGACGACACCAAGGGTGGCAGGGGCAGTGGGGGAGGTATTGGTCCCAAGTGCCGAGGCCAGGATCAGACGCTAGGCCAGAGCGGCCAGATAGCAGGGAGTGGGAGAGGCCAGGGGCCAGCAGGCAGATATAGAGATGGCAGAGGAGGAGCCAGCTGTAGAGACAGATTTGGCGAGAGCTGAGCATTTACTTTAGGAGGAGATAGCCTGGAGGACTCGATTAGAGCTCCGGATGGTACAATTGAGGAGGGACAGGGATGCAGCTAGGGTGGAGGCGAGACAGGTCGAGGCCTTAGCACAGGTGCAGACATAGGTGGCAGCAGCAGCGCAAACAGCCCTGGCACACTTACAGGTAGGCATGCAGGCACAGGTACAGGCCCAGGTGCAGGCACAGGTACAGGCAACAGTGCAGGCAGCACTACAGGCCCAAGCACAGGCAGCACCCGCACCAGCAGGGGATGATGGGTAGCTAGCCCAGACTATGCGGGAGAGGGATGCAGAGGTACAACTGCAGTTGACAGCAGAGGCCACACTGTTTAGAGTGAGGAGAGACAGAGATGAGGTGCATCGTGCACTGGGTGCAGATCAGAGGACTCTATACAGTGAGCTTGTCCGGGTGCAGGGAGAGCTAGTATCAGTCGGCAGGGAGGCAGAGTACTATAGGGGTCTGTATGTGGGTGCGGTGCTAGCAGCTCAGCAGGCACCGAGTTACAGAGATAGGAGCAGATCTGGGGCATCCGAATCCTGTAGGACAGGGCAGTCAGTGTCCTCAGTGAGAGGACCATTTTTGCCACCAGGGGGAGGAGGAGGACCAGTAGGGGGACCCCCACCGAGCACAGGGGGAGGACAGGGACCATAGTAGGAGGGGAGCTCTACCCACTAGAGCACATACATTTGTATATTGTATCATATTTGTACCATACTTGTATCTCGATGGACACTTGTACCTTGTACCATTTTGTATCATTTTGGACAGATGCCTGCGTGCATCCTGATGTATATTTTGCGGGCTCTTGATAGCCTTGATGTACTATATTGATGTATATTTGGATGTATACCCATTTTGTATTATTGATGTAGACACCGACATTTTGTATTATGATGACCATTACATGATGTATATGATGATCTATTCGGCTCACTATTGTTCATGCTTTTGTGTATGCATTCCTTGATGTCATGGATGTGATGATATGTATGTATGATTATGGATTCAGGTGATGACATATGTTGCTTATATGATGCTTATAGATGTATGATGATAGAGATGTAGGATGATATAGATGTGATGACTAGTGATATCTGACATGTGGGTTTTGCAGATATGCACCAGAGAGGAGAACAGGAGGAGATGGAGACAGAGACTGTTGATCGATCTTTGTAATGAAAACGATATAAAGGTTGTGGGAATAGATGAATGAGCTTGTTGCAATGGTTTCACATTTGTATATAAAGAGCAATCCTTATTTTTGATATAGCACGTGGATGGTTCGCCACTAAGGTAGAAAAGACCAAGGTGCAGTAATATCCGAGTGCGTGGACGTTGACTCTGCAAGCAAGCGGTTTGAACTTAGATCCCTTAGACATAATATAACCTTGTTGGTATATGTGAATGAGCCATAGTCTTGAACATAAAATAAACTTCAATACATGTAAATGCAAGAAGAATATTAAATATGTAAGATGCTAGGTCATAACACACACAAGATAGATATAATGCTAAGAAAAGATGCTAAAGATCATTCCTCAAACACTGCATACAAAAGCAATGACTATGCCTCCAATCCGTATTGCATCACAACATACCAAGATTATAGATAAATCAAGGTAGCCTTGAATAGGTAATGGACAAAGGAACAAAAGATAAACCATAACACAAATTGACTGACTTACAAAGTAAAACATACAGCCAACATATTCTCTTACCAAAGAGGTTGCTCAGGATAGATTGGATAGGAAAGATAACAACCTTATCGTAGGAACTCTGTGTCCATTAAAGGGTGCTATCTACCTAAAAAGACAATGTCGTGCTGCAGGAGATGCCACATGTCGTAGGAGATGCGTGTGTTGGTCTAGACAATGGAACATTCTATAGAAGACAAGCTTGTTGATCTAGGGCTTTGGTTAAGTGGGATTTAGCTGATGTTGGCAATTGATATGCAGGACAGTAGTTGACTCTAGAAGTAGGCCTCTTGGCTACAGGTTTGTTAAGGACTTTTGCTTTGAAAGGATGCGCTATCTTGCTGCTTGAGTTAGTCAAGTCAAGGTGAATGGATTTTGATAAACGGAAGACTAGAAGGATGAAGTGCAACTGGATTGAGATGGGTGGAGAATGATGGATCGTGTGTGCTTGAGTACTAGATACATCCTTCATATTCCAGACTGCCTACATACCCTGTATCCACGGGATCAAGGCACACAACGATGGAAGATGAAAATGATAAATATGTAGTTCTAGATAGAGTGATGAAATGGGTCGAGGTGGTGAGGAGGAGATCTTATGTACCTGAGTATCAGAAACTTCCTGTGTATTCTAGACTACCTACATACCCATATCCATGGGATCAAGGTACCTTAAGATTGAAATGAGATAATATGTAGTTTTGGTTAGAGTGATGATGATGTGGGAAGAGTGGTGAAAAGATAACAACCTTATCGTAGGAGCGATGTGTCCGTTAAAGGGTGTTATCTGCGAGAAGGAGAAAGATTGATGTGAGCGCATTGTGAACCACGAACAAGGAACCAATCCTAGACCTAAGTTAAGGAAAGAGTTGCCCCCATTCCGGTAGAGGAATTTGCATAGGTGACTGACAAAGAAGACATAGAGAACCATGACCTAGGACAAGATAGTGTTAACTGTAGACATAGATCAAGACGTAGGATGACGATGATGGACATTGACAAATTTCTAAGTTATACTAGATAGGGAGATGGAAATGCAAACAAGGTCAATGGTTTTATTATGGATGGGTGAAGGGTGTTGTGACATGGAAATGGAATGAACAGGACTCGATAGAAGATGGATACTGACTCTACACATAGTGCCTGTTTGCCAGGTTTTCACTATGGTACTTATCCAAGGCGCCTGTTTACCAGGTTTTCACCAGAGGACGGATTATTTTGTTTTTGTTGTTTTGTTTTGTTTTTTTGTTTGTTTGTTTGTTTTTGTTTTTATTTTTTTTTTGTTTTTTTTGGAATACTCTGAGGATCAGGCATAGAACTTTTTGAGATGGACACTGTTAAGTGGCTCATCTAGAGGAATGCCGTCAGGTGTAGCTAAAGTATAAGCTCCTGATCCGTATGCTGCTGTCACAATAAAGGGACCTAACCAGTTAGGCTCAAATTTGCCCTTCTTTTCTCGATCTGCTTGATTTATCTGATTCTCTTTAAGGACAAGATCATCAACTTGAAACCGTCTTTCTTTGATCTTTTTGTTGTAATTACGCCGGAGGCAGTTTTGATAGACATAGAGGTGATTAAGCGCTGCAAGGCGCCTCTCATCTAGTAGTTCAAGCTCAACTAATCTAGAAGTGCGATACTCCTCTCCATTAATCAAGTCCTGCATAGATACTCTGAGGGATGGGATTTCGACCTCTATAGGTAGGATGGCTTCAGAGCCATAGACCAAGGCATAAGGTGTGGCACTAGTTGGTGTTCTGATACTAGTGCGGTAGGCCCAAAGGGCGGGATTGAGTTGCAAGTGCCAATCACGACCAGCTTCATTGACCGTTTTCTTGAGGATTTTGAGAATGGTTTTATTTGAAGCCTCAGCTTGGCCGTTACTCTATGGATAGTAGGGAGTTGAAAAGTGATGTTGGATGTTGTATTGTATGCATAAGGCACAGACATCTTGGTTCTTGAATGGCCTCCCATTATCAGTGATAATGGCATGGGGGATACCATACCGGCATATGAGGTAGTTAAGGATAAACTTGGCTATTTGCTTACCGGTGATATAAGTCATAGGAATGGCTTCAACCCACTTCATGAAATACTCAATGGCGGTAATGATAAACTTGTGGCCATTGGAGGAGGAAGGGTGGATTTGTCCTACAAGGTCGAGACCCCATTGAGAAAAAGGCCATGGAGTTGTCACAGGTTGTAATTCATGAGCTGGTGCATGAATCAAATCTCATTGCATTGGTGTGGTGTCCTGTAGTGGTGCATCTGCTAACTGATCAGCAATGACTTGCCCCTTGATAGACTTTTTGTCTACATACTCAATGTCATATTCACTTAGGAGCATTACCCATTTGGCTAGGCAGCCTGTTAGAGCTGCTTTGCTTAGTAGGTACTTCAGTGGATCTATTTTTACAATAAGTTTGATTGGATGTGCTAGCATATAATGTCAGAGTTTTTTGGAAGCAAAAACTATCGCAAGACACGATCTTTCTATCTGAGAGTATTGCAACTCATAGCCCACCAATGTGCGACTGATGTAGTAGATGGCTCTTTCTTTATTTTCATAATCTTGTTGTGCTAGAAGGGCCCCAAGAGATGTTGGTGTAGTAGATATGTATAGTAACAATGTTTTCCCTTCAATAGGAGGCATGAGAATAGGTGGATTCATAAGATACTCTTTCAGTTTGTTGAATGCCTCTTCACATTTCTCATCCCATCTGAATGGAATGTTCTTATGTAGGAGATGACTGAAGGGTTGGCACTTGTCTGCTAGTTGTGATATGAACCTACAGATTGCTTATAGTTTACCTTGTAGAGATCTTAATTGAGTAAGATTCTTGGGTGGTGGCATGTCCATAATAGCCTTGACTTTGGTGGGGTCCACCTCTATTCTATTTGCTGATATAATAAAACCTAAGAGCTTGCTCGAGGTGACTCCAAACACACATTTCTTTGGGTTCAACTTGACTTTGAATTGTCCCAGCCTCTGAAAGACTTTCTCTAACACATCCAAGTGTGATTCTCTTGTGAGTGACTTTGCGAGGATATCATCTACATAGTTTTCCATGGTGACGTGCATCATATCATGGAATATAGTGGTCATAGCACATTGATATGTGGCTTCTGCATTCTTTAGCATAAATGGCATGAGATTCTAGTAGAAAGTGCCCCCTGGACAAGTAAAAGTAGTCTTATGCTAGTCTTCTGGTGCTATCCTGATCTGATTCTATCCTGAGAAGCCATCCATGAGAGATAACGTGGTATGCCCTATTGTTAAGTCTACCATGATATCTATATTTGGCAACGAAAATCATCCTTGCGGCAAGCTTTTTTTAGATCTCTAAAATCATTACATAGTCTGACTTGGCCATCAGGTTTAGACACTGGGTACTATGTTAGAGACCCATTCCAGATAGTCTATAGCTCCTATGAACCCTACATCCAGTAGTTTCTTGAGTTCTTCTTTTACAAGTAGTGCAATGTGTGGATTCATCTTTCTAAGCTTCTATTTCACTAGTTTCACACCTGGATCTAATGGAAGATGATGTAGAATCAAATTTAGATCTAACCCCAGCATATTTGTGTATGACCAAGCAAAATTGACTTGCTTTCTCGTGAAGAATGGTACAAAATTAATCTTCTCTGGTGGGGTTAGAGACTTAGAAAAGTGAATGATCTTAGGTTGTTCCTCTATTCCAATGTTAACATGCTCTGTGGGTTCCACAACAATCTGAGACTTCTCCTGGTGCATGTCATCGGGGAGCGTGTCAAGCCTTCCATCGTTAGGTGCCATAGTTGGGTTTCACCATCAAATGCGTCCTTTCTTTTTACTATTTTGGGATCTGTCACTGCCGCGGAGTGGTTTTCACCATCAGATCCAGTTTTTATTTTGATATTTTTGTGACTAGAAGGCTTGGCACCCTCTCTGAAATAAGCCATGGTATTAAGTTCAAGCAGATTCGGCCAACAAATACAGGAGGTTGCGTGAGCTGCCTCCCCTTCACTTCTGGTTCTGCCGCACCAAGGGGGGTATCCATATTGCTAAAGATTTGTCTTTGGCTCACTCCCAATAGAAAGATTTAGCGTTACAATCACAGGCAGAATACTCTCATTTTAGAACCAAGATTTGTGTGATAAATCACAAGGTTGGTAGTGTTCTTGGACATATCTAACTGGTTAGGAATGAGAGTATGCAGGGGTCCTATTTCTACTCCTACAAACTAACAGGTGAGAATTATGAAATGATTTGTATTGATGTTTTGGATGCAAGGCAGGGGGTTTTGGATCATAACTACTACACAAGGGCAAACCGGTGCCTATCTCAGGGCAAGGAGTCAACTAGACGTATACAAGTGAATGATTTGCACTGGCATTCAAGTTTCAAGGGACTGGATTGGTATTTGCCTTACAAACACCACCCAAGAATGAGTATTTAGTTATCTCTACTTACAGACATTCCTGCTACCATACAATCTTCTTCATACTTAACCTAAAACAGTTTAATCCACTCCTTGAATGGAGGTCAAAAGTTAAGCATGCAATATAGAAATCTATATCCTAGAATCTAAGTAACCCTTAGCAACCAGATTCAAAAGAAGGGATGCATACAACAAATGGAGACAAACAACTAAACACATGCAAAGAAGCATTTTTCATATAAACACAGCATGAAACTGAACATGTGTAACGTGCATTCAGATGCAACTCATAAAACTCCAAAAGAGACAGGACAGCGAAAAAAAAGCTTTATTTTCGTTATTTCCTCCAAAAAATTGCCCAAGTCTTCAACCTCCCAAAAATGAGTAACACAATTTGCTTATATAGCAAGAACGTGTACTCAACAATCAAGTACATTGGTCATTTCAAAATTTGCCAGATATAATGCACCACCAGAATGGCACCTAAAACATTCAATGCAGCAAGCAGAAGAAGGAAAAGCAGGTGAACTCGGGAAACACGCAGCCAACTGGAGATTTTCCCATTAAAAATGGTAGGTGGCCCATCATTCATCGACATGCCTCTACAAATTTACCATTAATGGCCAACCTACCCACGGCTTCTGGAAATGCAGTGGTTGCATGCTCTGAAGTTTCTTTCCATTTGAAATGCAACTGTGAACACATGCAAATCTCTTCATGTTCTTGAATGTTTGAATGATGGATGTCGATTCTTTTCCTCCCGCCGAGATCTACGGCATCAATTGGATCGGACAATCCCAGTCACCTGCTTTGAAAAGTCATCATCTAATGAAAATGTGCCACATAGGTGGCATTTTCCCCTTTTGACTTTTCGCAGCGTAAAAACACTTTCTACCTTTTTGCCCATTTTTGCCTTTAAATCTTTGTAAATGTAGTTGTATATACATACAACTGCCCTTGGACACGTGTCAGCACCTGATTGGGTCGCTATCGCTAAGCACTTGCACCTTCATCACCGATCCATTGTATGTTTTCTTGCATCTGTGGTTGTATATGAGATTGTATGCACATACAATCACCCCGCATACAAGGGCGGACCCCAAATCACCATGAAACAAATTTGAAAGCACCATCGATCCACATTATTTTAGAGAGGCATCTAGTATTCCTGAGTGGCATGCAACTATGCAGGAGGAGTACAACTCTTTAATGAGGAATCACTCTTGGGATTTAATCCCCCTCCTTAAAGAAAGAAAACTTGTTTGATGTAAGCAGATATATCGAACTAAATTTGTTGTAGATGAGTCAGTTGATAAGTTCAAAGCTTGCCTAGTTGCGAAGGGATTTTCACAAGTTCTTGGTATTGACTACATTAAGACTTTTGCACCTATTGTAAAGATTAGCTTGATCCAACTCACACTTTCTATTACTATTTCACATCACTGGGAGGTTTATCAAATGGATGTGAAGAGTGTCTTTCTTCATGGGGATTTTGAGGAGATATACATGAAACTACCACAAAGTTTTCAACATGACTCTTCATTGATCTATAGACTTAAGAAATTTATATATGGCCTCAAGAAGACCCCTCAGGGTTGGTATACAAGGATGGTTTCTTTCCTTCTCTCAATTGGATTCAATTGATTCCATTATGATATGAACATCAAAATATTGCAATGGGATGAGTCTATCTTATTCTTTGTTTAATATGTTGATGACTTACCGATCACAAGGAGCTCTTCATCCTCAGTTGTATCTTTTGGATCTTTTATCCCAATCAGCAAAGGGTTTGCCAGTTCCTAAGCTTAGGCATATTTGGCCAACAAATACAGGAGGTTACGTGAGCTGCCTCCCCTTCACTTCTGGTTCTGCCGCACCAAGGGGGGTATCCCTATTGCTAAAGATTTGTCTTTGGCTCACTCCCAATACAAAGATTTAGCATTACAATCACAAGCAGAATACTCTCATTTTAGGACCAAGATTTGTGTGATAAATCACAAGGTTGGTAGTGTTCTTGGACATATCTAACTGGTTAGGAATGAGAGTATGCAGGGGTCCTATTTCTACTCCTACAAACTAACAGGTGAGAATTATGAAATGATTTGTATTGATGTTTTGGATGCAAGACAGGGGGTTTTGGATCATAACTACTACACAAGGGCAAACCGGTGCCTATCTCAGGGCAAGGAGTCAACTAGACGTATACAAGTGAATGATTTGCACTGGCATTCAAGTTTTAAGGGACTGGATTGGTATTTGCCTTACAAACACCACCCAAGAATGAGTATTTAGTTATCTCTATTTACAGACATCCCTGCTACCATACAATCTTTTTCATACTTAACCTAAAATATTTTAATCCACTCCTTGAATGGAGGTCAAAAGTTAAGCATGCAATATAGAAATCTATATCCTAGAATCTAAGTAACCCTTAACAACCAGATTCAAAAGAAGGGATGCATACAACAAATGGAGACAAACAACTAAACACATGCAAAGAAGCATTTTTCATATAAACACAGCATGAAACTGAACATGTGTAATGTGCATTCAGATGCAACTCATAAACTCCAAAAGAGACAGGACAGCCAAAAAAATGCTCTGCTTTCGTTATTTCCTCCAAAAAATTGCCCAAGTCTTCAACATCCCAAAAATGAATAACACAATTCGCTTATATAGCAAGAACGTGTGCTCAACAATCAAGTACATTGGTCATTTCAAATTTTTGCTAGATACAGTGCACCATCAGAATGGTGCCTAAAACATTCAATGCAACAGGCAGAAGAAGGAAAAGCAGATGAACTCGAGAAACACGCAGCCGACTGGAGATTTTTCCATTAAAAATGGTAGGTGGCCCATCATTCATCGACATGCCTCTGCAAATTTGCCATTAATGGCCAACCTACCCGCAGCTTTTGGAAATGCAGTGGTTATGTGCTTTGAAGTTTCTTTCCATTTGAAATGCAACTGTGAACACATACAAATATCTTCATGTTCTTGAATGTTTGAATGATGGCTCTCGATTCTTTTCCTCCCACCGAGATCTATGGCATCAGTTGGATCGGACAATCCCAGTCACCTGCTTTGAAAAGTCATCATCCAATGAAAATGTGCCACGCAGGTGGCATTTTCCCCTTTTGACTTTTCGCAGCGTAAAAACACTTTCTACCTTTTTGCCCATTTTTGCCTTTAAATCTTTCTATATGCAGTTGTATATACATACAACTGCACTTGGACATGTGTCAGCACCTGATTGGATCGCTATCGCTAAGCACTTGCACCTTCATCACCGATCCATTGTATGTTTTCTTGCATCTGTGGTTGTATATGAGATTATATGCACATACAATCACCCCATATACAAGGGCGGACCCCAAATCACCATGAAACAAATTTGAAAGCACCATCGATCCACATTATTTTAGAGAGGCATCTAGTATTCCTGAGTGGCATGCAACTATGCAGGAGGAGTACAACTCTTTAATGAGGAATCACTCTTGGGATTTAATCCCCCTCCTTAAAGAAAGAAAACTTGTTTGATGTAAGCAGATATATCGAACTAAATTTGTTGTAGATGAGTCAGTTGATAAGTTCAAAGCTTGCCTAGTTGCGAAGGGATTTTCACAAGTTCTTGGTATTGACTACATTAAGACTTTGGCACCTATTGTAAAGATTAGCTCGATCCAACTCACACTTTCTATTACTATTTCACATCACTGGGAGGTTTATCAAATGGATGTGAAGAGTGTCTTTCTTCATGGGGATTTTGAGGAGATATACATGAAGCTACCACAAAGTTTTCAACATGACTCTTCATTGATCTATAGACTTAAGAAATTTATATATGGCATCAAGAAGACCCCTTGGGGTTGGTATACAAGGATGGTTTCTTTCCTTCTCTCAATTGGATTCAATTGATTCCATTATGATATGAACATCTAAATATTGCAATGGGATGAGTCTATCTTATTCTTTGTTTAATATGTTGATGACTTACCGATCACAAGGAGCTCTTCATCCTCGGTTGTATCTTTTGGATCTTTTATCCCAATCAGCAAAGGGTTTTCCAGTTCCTAAGCTCAGGCATATTCGGCCAACAAATACAGGAGGTTGCATGAGCTGCCTCCCCTTCACTTCTGGTTCTGCCACACCAAGGGGGGTATCCATATTGCTAAAGATTTGTCTTTGGCTCACTCCCAATAGAAAGATTTAGTGTTACAATCACAGGTAGAATACTGTCATTTTAGGACCAAGATTTGTGTGATAAATCACAAGGTTGGCAGTGTTCTTGGACATAGCTAACTGGTTAGGAATGATAGTATGCAGGGGTCCTATTTCTACTCCTACAAACTAACAGGTGAAAATTATGAAATGATTTGTATTGATGTTTTGGATGCAAGACAGGGGGTTTTGGATCATAACTACTACACAAGGGCAAACCGGTGCCTATCTCAGGGCAAGGAGTCAACTAGACGTATACAAGTGAATGATTTGCACTGGCATTCAAGTTTCAAGGGACTGGATTGGTATTTGCCTTACAAACACCACCCAAGAATGAGTATTTAGTTATCTCTACTTACAGACATCCCTGTTGCCATACAATCTTCTTCATACTTAACCTAAAACAGTTTAATCCACTCCTTGAATGGAGGTCAAAAGTTAAGCATGCAATATAGAAATCTATATCTGATGCAGAGCATCTAGGATAGTAGAAGCATACTTCAAATCTTCAATGCAATGGCTCTCAAGATTTGTTGTTTTCTATGACAGAGATCAAACCACCCATGGGGAAGAGTTGTAACACAACAATGTACTTGTTCTTGAAATATAAAATGAGGGACTTCAGGACACCTATCCCAAGATGCCTAACTCCATTCAGTATTTCATTCAACCCACTGTGCAGTGTCTGCAGGACAACAGTCTTCAACAATGTCTTCTAAAGACAGTCACACAATATCTCTACTTCACAATCTCAGCATCCTCCTTGGGATGATCTCCATCAACACAAACTCAATCTCATTGCAGCATACCAGTTCAATAACTTACCAAGCACCTAATGTCTTCATTGACAAACCAATAACATGACAACCAAAACTACTACCTTCTTTGTAGTGATTGTCTCCAAGAGGACTGGCAAAGTCAGCAATCAACAGGCAGAGAGGACTGATTCCTCAGAGGATCTCTCCATATTTCTTGTCATAGGATCATTGCTAGATCCAGAGCTCTTTGTGTTGATCACAATGCATAGCATTCTCTGATTGACCACTGAATACAGTCAAGGGTAAACACCTATCTGCTGTTGTCCTTCACTCAATTCCAACACATGGATTTGCAGTCATTAACATGAAAAACTCACACTAGGCCATTCTCCTACCTCCACAATCCTCACAAGACTTTGCTCGAACTATTATACAAGCCATTCCACTGATCAGAAATAGAAAAGATCAGTGGAATGAGGAGAAATCCATCAGGTACTCAGAAAAAACCGTAGCTTAGGTTTTAAGACAGCCTAACACAAAAATAGTGATTTCTCACACCCAATCTAATGTCAAGATTTCAAACAAGACTCAAATCAAAGCTACTTCAATCCTCTAACCTTCCATTACAAACATGGGCTATGACTGTTCTGTACAGGCGCAAGTACGGACTGATAATAGTAAATAAACATAGAAAAACACAGAAAAGCAAGAAAATGGGCGTTTCTTTGGTTCTATTTCACTTCCTCCGAATGTCTCCTTCACAATACACCTTGGCAGGCTTCAAATAAGCCTCCTACATTTGAATCAAGAAGCATGGGAGTGGTTGGGGTCGATGAAACTGCCCCAACCATCGAGCTTCTTTCTTGTTTCTAACTGCAGCACTAATTGCTATTTAGTAACTGTCCTCATTTAGGATTACATCGATGGTTTTATGTTTAACAATGCATTTTAACACTTGGTTAACCTTTGGACAAGGTTTTAACAATCCTCCAAACCTCTGGCATGCCTCCAACTAAGAGGATTACATCCTACACACATTAGGAGGGCTACAAACCTATATGACTTGCCTTTACAATATGACTGTCCTCCTTTACAATATGAGAGTAGATTTTAGGTATTTGGACATAGTCCCTTACAGGTATGGCTTCCAAGCCTTATTACAACATTGAATGGTCTCAAGGACCTTATTGAACCAAACAAACTATCTAAAGATCAAGTAAAACCTAGATGTCTTGGTGCTCCTGCACCATACTCCCCAGCATGATGAAAACTCTTGTCCCAAGAGTTATGGCTTCTTCTCCAAACGTTCTTCAATCTTGTTGGAATGTTCCTCTGACTAGGAAACATGAACTCTCCAAGAGTTATCTTCCTCCTTCTCCAGCCTGCATGGCTCCTGTAAACAGTGTTAGGACCATAAAACATGTTGTGATTTCCTTGCCTAGGACCCTGTTGCTGCAATGCTGTTGTTCTTCCCATCTTGAGGTTCTGCTTTATTCCTCCCTGTACTATCTGTTGTTTGCCTTCCTTCTTCTACCTCCTTATAGGGCAGTCAATGTCCCCAATCTTGACATAATTCAAGTCCCAAACTTGTTCTTTAGGACTGTCTTCCACCTTCTTCTGTTGCAACTATTCCTGTTGTTTCCCATCATCCTTAACCTGCACATTCAACTGCAATTTCTCTCCAAAACAAATAGTAACATGTTCCTTCTTGTCTTCACAAGGTAAAGGCATTAGTTTGAACTTTTTACCATCTTTGTGCACCAAATAGTTATTAGTATAACCATCATGAATTGTCCTTCTCAAATGCTACCATGGTCTACCCAAAATGATATGCCCACATGTCATTGAAATGACATCACACAAAACATAATCCTGATATGGACCAATGGAAAAATCAACATATGCCTTCTCACTAACCCTTACTTGTTGTTCTTGACTTACCCAAGTGACATTATAAGGACTAGGATGATCAAATGTTTTCAATCCCAACTTGTGCACCATTTCCCAAGAGACTAAATTATCATGTGAGCCTGAATCTATAATCAACTTGCATACTTTTCCATGGCTTAAACAATTAGTTTTAAAATTGGATACCTATGGTGTTTGTTGCAACTTGCCTTTTTCTATCATGAGTATTTCTCCAACCATTACTGGAGAGGCTGATAACATTTCCTGTTCTTCTTGCTTCTCCTCCTCTTGTGCCAAGTGAACTCTTCTATCCTTGCTCTTATCAGCATCATCCTTCTTAGGACATTTGAAAGATGTGTGTCCCACTTCATTGCAGTGATAACATCTACCTGTGAATACTCCTCTACCTGATCCAAATCTACCTCCACCTCTATATCCACCTCTCTGATCTGCAGAAAACTCTTTGCCTTTCTCATTGTTGTTCTGTACTTCATTAGTAGGTCTTCCCCTACCTCTATATCCTCTTCCACTACCTCCTTGTCTTTCTTGCTTCCTCTTCACCCTCTCTTCAGCTCTTATGGCCAATTGAAAACATTCTCTTAGTGATTTTGGTACTGTCAAACCAATCTCATCTTGCAAATTATACCTAAGCCCATTAAGGTATCTTGCCACTTTCTCTTCTTCATCTTCCAATCCTCCTCTAATACTAAGCTTATGAAATTGCTCAGTATAAGACATAACATCCATGTCCTTTTGCTTCAAATTCTGCCTCTTCATCTTTGTTTGAATGGAGTAATCAAATGGAAGAAACTGATCCTTCATCATATCCTTCATCCTACCCCAAGAAGTGATTCTTGTTGCACCTCTAGCCACTCTTTCTGTTTGCACACTACTCCACCATGTAAGTGTTGTTCCTCTTAGTTTGGTTTTTGCAAATTTGATCTTCTTCTCATCACTCATTTCCTCATACTCAAAGAAATTTTCCAGTGCATCTATCCACCCTAATAGCTCTTCACTATCCATCTTCCCTTGATAGATAGGTAACTCTATGTTTGCCTTCGTTCCACTACCTTGAACTACCTCCAGCAATCTCACAAATTTCTTTTCTTCAGCATCCAACTCATCCTTAGGAGGATTCTCATATGTCTCCTCATCTCCTTCTGAATCATTTTGTTCATCCCTTCTAGGATTCTTCTCCAATGCTTCCAATCTTGCCAAGATTGATGCATTCTCCCTTCTTACTTGCCTTAACTCTCTTTCCCTTGCAACATCCTGTTCTCTTCTTTCTCTCAACTCTTTTTCTCTAGCCTCTAAGGCTTCCCTCAGTTCATTATTCTCCCTAGCCATCTGATTCTTAGGAGGCATCCTTACACTTTCACAAACCCTTACTATTTCACAAGACCCTACTACACCCTCAAGGATCTACTTGCTTGCTCTGATACCACAAATGATGCAGAGCATCTAGGACAGCAGAAGCATACTTCAAATCTTCAATGCAATGGCTCTCAAGAATCGTTGTTTTCTATGATAGAGATCAAACCACCCATGGGGAAGAGTTGTAACACAACAATGTACTTGTTCTTGACATATAAAATGAGGGACTTCAGGACACCTATCCCAAGATGCCTAACTCCATTCAGTATTTCATCCAACCCACTGTGCAGTGTCTGCAGGACAGCAATCTTCAACAATGTCTTCTAAAGACAGTCACACAATATCTCTACTTCACAGTCTCAGCATCCTCCTTGGGATGATCTCCATCAACACAAACTCAATCTCATTACAGCATACCAGTTCAATAACTTACCAAGCACCTAATGTCTTCATTGACAAACCAATAACATGACAACCAAAACTACTACCTTCTTTGTAGTGACTGTCTCCAAGAGGACTAGCAGAGTCAGCAATCAACAGGTAGAGAAGACTGATTCCTCAGAGGATCTCTCCATATTTCTTGTCATAGGATCATTGCTAGATCCAGAGCCCTTTGTGTTGATCACAATGCATAGCATACTCTAATTGACCACTGAATACAGTCAAGGGTAAACACCTATCTGTTGTTGTCCTTCACTCAATTCCAACACATGGATTTGCAAAGTCATTAACATGACAAACTCACACTAGGCCATTCTCCTACCTCGACAATCCTCACAAGACTTTGCCCTCACTATTATACAACCCATTCCACTGATCAGAAACAGAAAAGATCAATGGAATGAGGAGAAATCCATCAAGTACTCAGAAAAAACCCTAGCTTAGGTTTTAAGACAACCTAGCACAAAAACAGTGATTTCTCACACCCAGTCTAATGTCAAGATTTCAAACAAGACTCAAATCAAAGCAACTTCAGTCCTCTAACCTTCCATTACAAACATGGGCTATGACTGTTCCATACAGGTGCGGTACGGACTGATAATAGAAAATAAACACAGAAAAACATAGAAAAGCAGGAAAATGGACGTTTCTTTGGTTCTATTTCACTTCCTCTGAATGTCTCCTTCACAATACACCTTGGCAGGCTTCAAATAAGCCTCCTACATTTGAATCAAGAAGCATGGGAGTGGTTGGGGTCGATGAAACTGCCCCAACCATCGAGCTTCTTTCTTGTTTCTAACTGCAACACTAACTGCTATTTAGTAACTATCCTCATTTAGGATTACATCGATGGTTTTATGTTTAACAATGTGTTTTAACATTTGGTTAACCTTTGGACAAGGTTTTAACAATCCTCCAAACCTCTAACATGCCTCCAACTAAGAGGATTGCCTCCTACACACATTAGGAGGGCTACAAACCTATATGACTTGCCTTTACAATATGACTATCCTCCTTTACAATATGAGAGTAGATTTTAGGTATTTGGACATAGTCCCTTACAAGCATGGCTTCCAAGCCTTATTACAACATTGAATGGTCTCAAGGACCTTATTGAACCAAACAAACTATCTAAAGATCAAGTAAAACCTAGATGTCTTGGTGCTCCTGCACCAATATCCTAGAATCTAAGTAACCCTTAGCAACCAGATTCGAAAGAAGGGATGCATACAACAAATGGAGACAAATAGCTAAACACATGCAAAGAAGTATTTTTCATATAAACACAGCATGAAACTGAACATGTGTAACGTGCATTCAGATACAACTCATAAACTCCAAAAGAGACAGGACAGACAAAAAAATGTTTTGTTTTCGTTATTTCCTCCAAAAAATTGCCCAAGTCTTCAACCTCCCAAAAATGAATAACACAATTCGCTTATATAGCAAGAACGTGTACTCAACAATCAAGTACATTGGTCATTTCAAAAAATTTCCAGATACAGTGCACCATCAGAATGGCACCTAAAACATTCAATGCAGCAGGTAGAAGGAAAAACAGATGAACTCGAGAAACATGCAGCTGACTGGCGATTTTTCCATTAAAAATGGTAGGTGGCCCGTCATTCATCGACATGCCTCTACAAATTTGCCATTAATGGCCAACCTACCCGCGGCTTCTGGAAATGCAGTGGTTGTGTGCTCTGAAGTTTCTTTCCATTTGAAATGCAACTGTGAACACATACAAATCTCTTCATGTTCTTGAATGTTTGAATGATGGCTGTCGATTCTTTTCCTCCCGCCGAGATCTACGGCATCAGTTGGATCAGACAATCCCAGTCACCTGCTTTGAAAAGTCATCATCCAATGAAAATGTGCCACGCAGGTTGCATTTTCCCCTTTTGACTTTTCGCAGCATAAAAACACTTTTTATCTTTTTGCCCATTTTTGACTTTAAATCTTTGTATATGCAGTTGTATATACATACAACTGCCCTTGGACACGTGTCAGCACCTGATTATATCGCTATCACTAAGCACTTACACCTTCATCACCGATCCATTGTATGTTTTCTTGCATCTGTGGTTGTATATGAGATTATATGCACATACAATCACCCTGCATACAAGGGCGGACCCCGAATCACCATGAAACAAATTTGAAAGCACCATCGGGTCTGGCCTTGTATCTAACTCCTCTTGTATATTGCCTTGTATATTGCACATACAACTGCGGACTCTAGCTCATTTATCAATCAGATTGAAATAACATTTGAATCCGACATTGTATCTAGTTCATTGTACCTTACATTGTATATCGCACCTACATACAATGTGCAATATACAACCCACAGACCCCAGCCTGAAATCTACCATAATAAAATTCTCCCGTCACATCTAGGATTGTATGTGCGCCTTTTGTATCTTGCATTGTATATGCACATACATACAATTTGGGACATACAACTATGTGGGCCCCACCAGGTTCTTTAAACTATTGACTTTGACTGCTCCCACTTTGCATATTTCATTTGTATCTTTACTTGTATGTCCGATTGTATATTGGGTACATACAATCCCAATATACAACTGCGGATCTCACCCATCTCACAAATACGGTTAACTCCTTGGTCGCGTCCGCTTGTACATCATCTTGTATATGCAATTGCATGTCGCAGATACATACAATGCAAGATACAAAGGAAATTGCTCTGACTTTTCAACTCTGCACTTGTATGCACCCGCCAAGCCCGATTTAATAATTTTTTAAGTCCGAGATTGTATATTCCTTCTTGTATGTCATTTTGTATAAGCCATATACATACAATCCCCCTGTTGCACACATGTGGGCTCGACAACTATTCAACCCGATTTGAATCTTTTTGCAGTCCACCATTGTATCTCACCCGTTGTATATCAAATATACAACAACTTATACATACAACCTTTTTGATACAACCGTGGAATCAAACCTAGAATATGCGATATACAACCATATTTTCGATTCCAGAATTGTATTCGATTGCCATACAAACTTGATATGCATACAACGATGCGTACAACCATTTTTCACCATTTTCAAAGGCTGATGAAATTTCTTTTCGAGTCCGGCCTTGTAGATATGCATCTGCACACTAGATACAATAGCCATTTACAAAGATGCATACATACAACTGTGAAGGCCGAGGGACTTAGAAATTTTTTGGGTTTTTTAGGAAAGGCCTGCAGATGAATACTTGAAACCCAAATTCTAGGTGGGCACCACCAGTATCAGTGAAAATTTCCCTACATGATAGGTTTTTGATGACCAACTTGGGTTTGTTGCACTATTTTCTTGGAACTGAGATCTATCAATCTACTTTTTGGATTAACATTGCATAATCTAATTATACACTAGATTTCTCTCATGGTTCAATATGATTGACTACAAACTTGCTCTAGCTCCCTTTCTTTCTAAAGTCAAACTTGAGGCAAAGTGTTCTTCATCCTTGGTTTATACTACTTTGTATCAACAACTTGTTGGCAACCTCAATTATTTGACTCGCACTAGGCCCAAAATTATATACATTAGAATGGACTCTAAGTTTATACAAGAACCTCATGAACTACACTAGAAGGTAGCTAAGCAAATACTCCAATACATTCAAGGCATTCATAGTTTTGGTATTCACTATAAAGTGAGCATTGATATTAACTTGGTTGGGTTCATTGATTATGATTGGGCAAGTAATTAGGATTGCAAGTCCACCTCATGTTAAAGTTTCTCATTTGGAGTTCGTCCTATATGTTGGTTGAGCAAGAAATAGAGTGTTTTTACTCTTTATTTCATAGAGGTTCAATATCAAGATGTTGTGAATGCCACCACTAAGGCTCTTTAGCTTCAACATATTCTCACCAAGTTTTGTATCTAGCCTTGCAAGTTGTCAATCAAATTTTGTAACAACTAGAGTATTATCTTGATCTCTCAAAACTTGGTCCATTAGCAGCAGACCAAACACATTGAGCTTCACATGCACTACATTCAGGGGCTCATTAATGGTTTTATCATATATCTTCACTATCACTTGATTATTGAGTAGATAAATGACATCACCACCAAACCCTTTACAAAAAGAAATTTTATGAATCTACAAGCATTACTAGGGGTGCAAGAGGCTACATCTTGGTGCTACTTGGCTAGTCCTCTCTTCTTTGGGGCGATTTCTAGGTGAATGGGTACCTTATTAGGCTTTATTTGTTAAGACCCATCTAAGATGTGCTTAAGTGGGGTGTTAGTGTAAGTTTTTATTTTCCTTATATTTGGGTTCATTTATTTTTGCTACAAATATTTAAGCCTTCTTAGATTATGTAATGTCAGAAAATGTCCCCTTGGGGGCTTTTCCCTCTTAAGGTTTAGCTCTCGGGTCCTATTTATGTATTTAGAGAATCTTGCATGATAATTTGACATCTCGATGAGAAAACCCTGAAGTTTCATGACAAATAGGACTCAGGGGATGCACTTAACATAAGTCTTTCCTGAAATAGGGGCGGAGGATTTGGGCGCCCGCACCCTAGTCCTACCCTATTTTAGGTCAGGACTTATTTTGGAGTGTTAATTTATGACCATTATTTAGGTCCTATGCCGACATGGTAAGTTTCAGTTACAAAATTCTTGGTGGAAATGTTTGTAGTTGCATATATAAGCACGATTACATTATCATTTGTAGACTAGATGATCACTAGATGGCAATTGTGAACTTTTTGCATTCTTGTTATTAGAGCATTCAAAATATTCATTGTGTTGTAGAGTAGAGCATTGTTCTTGTGTTTGTATTTGTAGATTTAGCATCCATCTCTTCATGGCATGAAGAGCACCTTCCTTCCATGAGATCTTCACTACGAGGTGATATCATTTGTGTTTTCAATCATTTATCATTTGGATTTCACCTCTATCTCGTAGGGATACACACTCTTTATTTGATAACAGTGTTCAGAAGACTTAAATGTCTCTCTAGGGCTTGACTGAGGCAAGCCTCTAAACACCACAACCCCCAACCCATTTTTTTGTGATTGCAGGTTACAGGTTGCAAGAGCAGAAAAAGTGGAGTTGCAGGAGAGAAGTGTAGATTGTCAGAGTTGTAGATCTGAAGAGAAAATAGGGACCTGGACTCGGGCACCCACTCATTAGTCCTTCAGATCCCGCAACTGAAGAACCTCTAGAACAACAGGAACAGGTTGTAGACAAGATTCCCAAATCCTAAAGAAAATGGTGGCACTGGACTAGGGCACCCGCTCATTAGTCCCCAACTTTTTAATTTTCTTAACTTCAAAATCTAGTACACATTTGATTATCATTTGGTATCTTTGTGTCCAAGCATTTTCTATAATTTGACTCTTTGCTTCCAAATTTGCATAATTAGGGTTTTGAGCATAATTGGGCATAATCAATCAACTAAATCACACAATTCCAATTTTCCCTAATATTCCAAGTGACTAAAAACCTAATAGTAGATTTCCTAATCGGTTGAAGTCCTTGAATGTTTGAGGTGAAAGGAAGATCAAAACAAATCAACCCTAAACAAAAATCTCTTTCAAATTTTACCTTAAATATTTTGGTGAACCCATGTTTTTGGACTTATTGGCACTTTTCTGAGTGTTGTGCTTTATAGAAAAGTGTTGTGTTTTATATTTACATTCATTTCATTCATTCATATCATTTTTCATCTTATTGCATTTGAAAAATTACAATAAAATTGAAAATTTTGAAAAAACAATTAGCATTTTTAGCTTGCATTTTCAAGTAGTTTGGATTAATTGACATATAATTTCAATAAATTAATATCATTATCATTAGATCTGATTTAAAATAAAGAAATTTTGCATTCATCATTCATTTATATTGCATTTTCATCATCAAATTGTTGAAAATTACTTGAAATTGTACATTTTTCCCTATAAACTAGTTTTGCATTAGCTAGGGTTTGTAGTCAAAATCTTGTTTCAGAATTTACTACCCTTTTAAAACAATCATTAGGAATGATTTATAACTATAGTGTTGCATCATAGTGGTTTGCTTGCAAAATTTCATGCCTAGGGTTTGACAACCTCGATTTTTCACTAGATTTTGGCCTTATCATCTCTCTAGATTTGCACCATAGGCATGTTTTAAACGATTTTTCTGCACTAATTGGCTGTTATCAGGGTTATTATCATTTTCCCCTCCTAAAATTCTTTACAACACCTTTTTATTGGGCTATTACAGTGGAAATTTGGTGAAAATTGCATATTTTGGCTATATTTTTCCTAGGGTTTGACCTTGAGTGGCACTATAAGCGTGTTGTGATGGATTTTTTGGCATTAGGTGGCTATTATTACTGTTATAATTTGATTTCCATCATTATTTTCCTCACAACACCCTTTGTTATACTCTTTTGCATTGAAATTTGATGAAAAATTGCATATTTTGACTATATTTGCCCTAGGGTTTGACCTAGATTTCCACTCAAAGTGTGTTGTGACAGATTTTATGGTTTTAGTTGATTGATATTACTGCTATAATCCACTGTACCTCCTAAAATTATTTACAACACCCCTTTTGTTTGGTCTTTGCATTGAAAATTTGTGAAAAATCGCATATTTTAGAGCATTTTCACTAGGTTTTGACTTGTTATCATCTTAGGTTTGCACCAAAAGTGTGTTGTGAAGGATTTTATTGTTGTATTGGACTGATATCAGACATATTATTTTCTACCTTTGATCCATTTCCTTACAGCACCCTTTCTTTCATTTATTTGCATTGGAAAAAGTTGAAAAAAGCAAGCATTTTAGGTAATTTTCATACATAGTTTTGTATTTGTATCTTGCATAACTTTTGAAAAACTTCTAAAATTTGATTTAACATTCATTTGAAAACATATATCATGGATACTTCCTTTGAATCTCTATTTGCATACATCATAGACATGGACCATTTCTCTAAATTTACTCATGAATATCCTCAAATCTTAGAACAAATAACATACATTCATGATGTTGATCTCTCTATCTGCTCCACATATGAAATACTTTGTTATATATTTGATTTTGATAGCTTCACAAATTTCATGGGAATATATCCTTTGATATTAGATGATCTTACTAAATTCATGATCAATAATATATATACTAGTGATGACCTCAGGATGTTAGATGAAGCCTTAGATGACTTTATGGAACATTCCACTACGACACTTATTGCTAAACATGTGATGATAACTTGGGTTTACCTTATGATCCCTCTCCCAAAGTTGTTCCTCCTCATGAGGATACTTCAATGCAAGAGGATGATTTCATTGACTCTTCTATTAACATCATACCACCAAATCTTCATTCTAATGCTCACTCTGGCCAAGATGAAGCATTAGTAAATGAAGAGCTCCCACTTTTCCATTCCAATGCTCACTCTGGCCAAGATGAAGGATTAGTGAATGAGGAGCTCCCTTTAACAAAGAACATTCCATGGATAGATAATGAACATTCATTTAACAAAAATAAAAATCCCACCCTAGTGTATGAAACCTCTATAGAACATCCCACCAACCTTCTTCCTTTAGTTGATTGTTCACACACATTGGATGTCACTAAGTGATGAGGAGCCTATCAGCAAGAAAAGTGTTATTGGCTATCGAAAAGAAAAGTGCTATCGGCTATTTTAGACTCTACTTCGCCATACACCGATGACTCTTCCTTCGGTATAACTTTGTGTTGTCGGTGTAACCTCATTCTCATCAGGCTGATGCAGCGATGAGGCCAACTCTTGACGTCGGTGAGACTTAACACCATCGGCACACTAAATCTTCCCTTGGCCGATGCACCGATGACTTTTGTCTTTGGTGAGACTTTACACTATCAGTGAACTTCCTTTTTGTGTCTCTGATACGTTAGTCACTCCGATCACTCATCAGCTAGACGAATGCTATCGGCCAAACCTTAAGATCTCTTGCTGCTAGTCGATTCCTCCTGATAGATCTCCGTCGATGTCACTTATCCCTTATCACCCTGTTGTAACTACGACAAATTACCATTTGTCGTCACAATTTTGGCAACACATATGCCTATCAGTGGATCCAAGAATTATCAACCCGATACTCTGATAACATCCTCTCTTTGCTATCGGCCAGAGTCATTTAGGTCGCCGGGACTTGTCTCTTTGTTGGCCCGATCCAACAACACCAATAGCGATTAGTGACCGTCTTTGACCATGATTCTACGACATAGCGATACGTCGATAGGGTTGTCAACTCACACATAGTCTGCTCTACACTCTATGCCTAGCACATAGAGATGCTAGGGCATGCTACTGTGCACACTCCTCAGTCTGGAACATCTGCCCCACCAAACAGGTAAATGAAGAGAAAAACAAATAGAAATATGTATAGACCGAAGCCATTCCACTGATTTCTTTGGAAATCCACCAGTGGAATGGTTATCGACTCATCTTCGACAATTTAGACTAAACTATTTCAATTGCAGAGAACAGAGATCTATTATGAATAGTTAGGAAATATTTACGACATAGACCAAACACAGAAGATGATGGATAGAAGTTATTATTGCTCAGTTGATATCTGAATCGCAATCTTTGAATCTATAGAACCCCCCTCTCGGTTGCTACTCTGTGCTTTTATTAAGCCAGAGTTGGGAGATCAATGATTGCTCAACAGTTAGGGAAGGCCAACTGCCTTGAATCCCAACTGACTCCTGTTGATCTTTTCGGATTCTATTAGATACAAAATGTGTCGATTATTTGCCAAATGGAATACAAAGACTTCTAGGTTTTTAGAAAACAAAACATGAACAAGATGACATGGCCAAATAGGCCTTATTTCAACATAGTAGATTTTACTATGGTGCCCCTGCACCATACTCCCCAGAAGAAAAATGTCTCAAGTCCTCTTAGAGACCAATTCTTGTACATCTCCGCCTTTCTTTAGAATGTCTTCCTCCAACATCCATGTAGCTTCTAAATCTGGAAGCCCTTGCCACTTAACTAGATGTTCAAAGTATGTTTTGTGCCTTGTCTTCCTGGCTTCTCTACTTTCCAAAATGTACTCCATTTTTGGCGGCTCCCTAGAAGGTAAGTGCGTCAGCCAGTCTTCATTTTCCTAAACAGGGTCTTCAGCATTCTCCCCTGTATTAGGACTTCTGTACAATGTCAAATCAGCAATGTTGAATATGGGTGAAAGGGCAATATCATCAGGAAGCTCAATCTTGTAAGCATTTGGACCATACTTCTCCAGAATCTGACAGGGTCCAATCTTCCTCACCATCAGTTTGTTGTGGCCTCCTTTTGGCAACCTATTTTTGTTCAGATGAACCATGACCAAGTCACCTACCCGATATTGCACATCCCTCCTCCTTTGATCCATTTGAGCCTTCGCCTTCTGACTATTCTGGTGTAAAGTATCTCTGACCTATTGGTATATTTCTTTCATGGCTTCTGCAAATGCATCAGCATGACCACTCCTTTTGTCCAAACCCTGGATGTCTCTCAATTTAAAAATACCCCTAGGGTGACTGCCATATACAATTTCAAAGGGACTCAGACTAGTGCTCCTGTTTGTCGAGTCATTATAAGCATATTCTGCTTGTGGGAGTATCACATCCCAACTGCTACCATGTTCTTTTGTTAAGCATCTAAGGAGATTGCCCAAAGATCTATTGACCACCTCGGTTTGCCCATCAGTCTGAGGATGATAGGCTGAACTGAAAGACAAATTGGTTCCCAATCTTTTCCACAAAGTCATCCAAAAATGTCCTACAAATTTCCTATCCCTATTAGACACAATGCTCAAGGGTAGCCCATGAATCCTGACAATTTCCTTAAAGAACAAACCTGCAATGTAGCTAGCATCATTAGTGGTCCTGCAAGGAATGAAATGAGCCATGTTGCTGAATCGGTCTACCACTACAAACACATTGCCACAACCTACCCTTGTTTTGGGTAACCCCATCACAAAATCCATACTCAAACATTCCCAAGGCCTATTGGGTATTGGTAAAGGTTGATACAATCCTGCATTGGTCGAGACTCCTTTTTCTCTTTGGCATACTATGCAACTTTCAACAAATTTTCTGATGTCAGATTGCATTCTTGGCCAGAAATAAAATCTCCTTACCAGATCTAAAGTCTTATTCAACCAAAAATGTCCACCCAAACCACCACTGTGTTTTTCCTTCACTATATTATCCCTCATTGAACACTGAGGAATACATAGCTGCCTTCCTTTGAACAAAAGGTCATGCTGTAATGTATAATCAGAAAATTCAGTATGGAAAGCATTGGCAAACTCATTGCATACCCTATAAATTTCCTTGAAATCGTGATCCTCTTCATACAATCCTTTGAGTGCTTCAACACCCATGCTTTGCAACTGCACTTCTTGCACTGCCAACACCCTCCTTCTAAGAGCATCTGCAACCTTATTGGTTATCCCTTTCTTATGTTTGATGGTGAAGGTGTATGCTTGAATGCTTTCCACCCACTTCATGTGTCTATGGCTGAGCTTTTCTTGTCCATTCAAAAAACTGAGAGCATGATTGTCAATGTACACAATAAATTCTTTAAGAAGCAAATAATGCCTCCACTTTTTTAGAGCTTGCACCAAGGCATATAATTCTAAATCATAAGAGGAGTACTTCCTCTTAGCTTCATTCAATTTCTCACTGAAAAAGGCTACTGGTCTGCCTTCTTGGCTCAACACTGCTCCTATGGCTAGCCCACTTGCATCACATTCAATGGTAAAAACCTTATTGAAATTAGGAAGTACTAAGATAGGATACTTGGCAACTTTCTACTTCAGACTTTCAAAACTCTGGTCTGCCTCTTTTGTCCACACAAATTTCACCTTACCGCCACCCTTGATGGTCTCCAACATAGGTGCACAAATATCACTGTAGTTCTTAATAAATTTTCTATAAAATGTGGCCAAGCCATGAAAAATTCTGACCTCTCCTGCTATCCTAGGGGTAGGCCAATTCAAAATAGCCTCCACCTTTGAAGGATCCATCTTCAGATCACCTTTGGAAATGACAAAACCCAAGTAGATCAACTCTTGTTTCATGAAATCACATTTGTCCAAGTTTATCAACAGCTTCTGGTCTTTCAGCCTCTTCAAGACTATCTCTATATGTTTCAAATGCTCTTCTTTACTTTTACTGAATATCAAAATGTCATCTAGGTATACTACCACAAACTTACCTATGAAATCCTGCAATACTTCATTCATTAGCCTCATGAAAGTGCTAGGAGCATTAGACAGACCAAAAGGCAATACAAGCCATTCATATAACCCTTCATTGGTTTTGAATGTTGTTTTCCATTCATCACCTTCTCTTATCCTTATCTGATGGTACCCACTCTTCAAGTCTATCTTAGAGAAATAGGTAGCACCCCCCAAATAGTCCATTAGATCTTCAATTCTAGGAATAGGAAACCTGTATTTGATGGTTATTCTATTTATTGCCCTGGAATCAGTACACAGTCTCCATTTCCCATCTTACTTTGGTGCCAAAACAGTGGGGACTGCACATGGACTCAAACTCTTTCTTATTAATCCTTTGCCTAAAAGTTCTTGAACCTGCCTGGCTATCTCCTCATTCTGTTGAGGGGTCATCTTATAGGCTACCTTATTGGGAAGTACAGCTCCCGGTATGAGATCAATCTGATGGCTGATATCTCTAATAGGTGGCAGTGAGTCTGGTATATCTGCTGTAATTACTTCCTTATAACTCTCAAGTAGTTCTCTGACCTCCCTAGGTCCTATCTCTCTCATATTTTCTCTTTTCTTCTCCTTAGGTTTCACAACCAGAGAAAAACCTATTCCACCTGATTCTTCTAGTGTTTCAAGGAATTCCTTTTCTCCTACCAACATTACACTAGATCCTACAGGCTGTGGATCCCCCTCTGCTAATGACTGTATCCTATAAGTTACACCATCCTTTTGGAATGAGTAAGCATTCTTTTCCCCATCATGATAAGCCTTTCTGTCAAACTGCCATGGTCTACCCAGCAGAAGATGGCAAGCATCCATTGGAAGGATGTCACACAAAATTTTGTCTCTATACCCCCCAAAACTGAATTCTACCCATGCTTGTTCATTGATGATTATATGTTGTCCCTTGTTTAACCAACTGACCCTATATGGACAGCTATGGGGTATCTTTTCTAATTTCAACTTATCTACTGCTTCCAAAGATATAATATTGTCAGTAGAACTAGAGTCAATAATAACTTTACAAACCTTACCTTGGATTTGCAGTTGACTCTAAAGAAAAGCTCTTCTTTGTGATGGTTTAGCTTGCACTGGTTCTTTGAGCAACGTCCTCTTGATCATCAGATTCTTTCCCATCTCTGATGTCAAATTCACTTCAAGAGATGTCACACTCCCTGCATCCTCTTGAGTCAATGTGGTTCTTCTCTCATTACCATGAGAAGTTGAGGCCTTCTCTGGACACTTGTAGGCTGGGTGCCCTATCTGATTGCAGTTATAACATCTCATATTGGAGAACTTGGATCCTCTACCTGATCCATTTGTCTCACCTCTTCCATTAGGCCTTCTTCCTCGGTAGCCTCCTCTGCTACTTGAGTCCCCAACTTTCTCTCCTTGGCTAGACTCACCATTAGGCCTCTGGTTAGGACTTCTTCCTCCAAAACTACCTCTGCCTCTAAAATTTATGCCACCTCTTCCTCTACCTTGCTGCTCACCTTTCCTCTTCTTTCCTCTTCAGCTTCTCTTCAGCTCGTAATGCTACTTGAAAGCATTTTTCCACAGTTTCAGGGGTTAATAAACTTATCTCATCTTGAATATTGAACCTCAGACCATTTAGATACCTTGCTACCTTGGCTTTTTCATCCTCCATGTACCCACAGCGAAGAGTGCATTTGTGAAACTCCTCTGTGTAAGTAGCCACATCCATATCTTTTTGCTTAAGGTTCTGCATTTTCCTGTAAATCTGCACCTCATAGTCAGATGGAAGGAACTGGGACTTGATCTTCTCCAGCATTCTGCTCCACAAAGAGATCATACTCTTCCCATTCTTTACTCTTTCTCCTTGGGTGTAATTCCACCACATAAGGGCGGCACCTTTGAGTTTAGTTTTTGCAAACTTAACACTCTTACTTTCAGGAACTTCTTTGTACTCAAAATAGTTGTTTAGAGCCTCAATCCACTCCATGACTTCATCAGCATTCATCTTTCCTGAACATGGGGATATCTATCCGATCCTCCGAAGAGTCCTTGCCAATAGCCTTAATGGCTTCCAGAAAATGCTTTTGATCAGCTGGTATCTCTGCCTCTTCTTGTTCCTCTTTCTCTTCCTCTTCATCTGAACCTTCCTCTATCCTTTTTCCTATCTTCAGTGCCTTCAATTCTTCTTGGAGTGCTTCCCTGACTCCAGTTTTGATCTTATCTTCCATCTCCTGAATTTCTTGACCACTTCGGTGGTCATCCCCTTTGGAGGCATATTGCTAGCCTCTCCTTCGCTCTCCTCTGCTGACATATACTAGACCAACAATAGAACCTTTTATGGCTCTAATACCAATATGATGAGGAGCCTATCAGTAAGAAAAGTATTATCCGCTATCAGCAAGAAAAGTGCTATCGACTACTTTAGACTCTACTTCGCCAATACGCTGATGACTCTTCCTTCGGTATAACTTAGTGTTGTCGATGTAACCTCATTCTCATCAGGCTAACGCAGCGATGAGGCCAACTCTTGACGTCGGTGAGACTTAACACCATCGGCGCACTAAATCTTCCCTTGGCCGATGCGCCGATGACTTTTGTCTTCAGCGAGACTTTACACTATCGGTGAACTTCCTTTTTGTGTCTCCGATACGTTAGTCACTCCGATCACTCATTGGCCAGACGAATGCTATCGGCCAAACCTTAAGATCTCTTGCCGCTAGCTGATTCCTCCCAATAGATCTCTGTTGGTGTCACTTATCCCTTATCACCCCGATGTAACTACGACAAATTACCATTTGTCGTCACAGTTTCGGCAAGACATACGCCTATCGGTGGAGCCAAGAATTATCAACCTGATGCTCTGATAACATCCTCTCTTTGCTATCGGCCAGAGTGCTTTAGGTCGCCGGGACTTGTCTCTTCGTTGGCCCGATCCAACAACACCACTAGTGGTTAGTGACCGTCTTTAACCACGACTCTACGACACAGCGATACGCCGATAGGGTTGTCAACTCACACATAGTCTGCTCTACACTCTACGCCTAGCACATAGAGATGCTAGGGCATGCTACTATGCACACTCCTCAGTCTGGAACATCTACCCACCAAACAGGTAAATGAAAAGAAAAACAAACAGAAATATGTACAGACCGAAGCCATTCCACTAATTTCTTTGGAAATCCACCAGTGGAATGGTTATCGACTCATCTTCGACAATTCAGACTAAACTATTTCAATTGCAGAGAACAGAGATATATTATGAATAGTTAGGAAATATTTACGACACAGACCAAACATAGAAGATGATGGATAGAAGTTATTATTGCTTAGTTGATTTCCGAATCACAATCTTTGAATCTACAGAACCCCCCTCTCAGTTGCTCCTCTATGCTTTTATTAAGCCAAAGTTGGAAGATCAACAATTGCTCAACAATTAGGGAAGGCCAACTGCCCTGAATCCCAACCGACTCCTGTTGATCTTTTGGGATTCTATTAGATACAAAATGTGTCGATTATTTGCCAAATAGAATACAAAGACTTCTAGGTTTTTAGAAAACAAAACATGAACAAGATGACATGGCCAAATAGGCCTTATTTCAACATAGTAGATTTTACTATGGTGCCCCTGCACCACTAAGGAAGAGAAGAGCATTAATCTCTCTCCTTTGATTGCATATTCAAGTCATTTGAACATCACTAAGGATTTAAAAACATTGACTACCTCTCCTCACAACACCTTACCTTCATTTCATTCCTATGCTCTTTCTTCAAAAGACGTAGCACTAGTGGATGAGGAAAGGTCTCTCACATTAAATCCCTCAAGGATGGATGTTGAGATCACTCAAAACAAATTACTTCTTCCACCTCCTTAGAGGATAGTGAATGAGTGTACTAATGAACTCCAACAAGAAAACATTCCACCTAACATTGAGTCAAACCAAGAAGAGTTTAAGAATGAACAAAAGAATAATGAAAAAGACTTGGCAATTGTACCTTATCTACCCCTTCCTTCTAACATTTAGGAGTGGGAAGATGATGATGATGATTTGCTCGTCGACAACCTCTAATTAGGTTGTCCCTATAGGTAAGTATTTATAACCCTTTATCTCTCGTGATGTGTTTCCCCCGTGATGTGTTATGTGTTATTTAGGCCTCTTGGGATGACCCTTGATTCTCTTGTAAGGTCCAGGATACCGGGTTACCGCCTCTGTTGTGACCCTTCTTCTATTTGTATCATCATTATTCTATATTGCTTCTCTATTTTCATTGTTGTGTGTTGTGTCTTACAGACATAGCGTTGCGGTTGGTGACTTGGGGGCACCCTCCTACATGACTGTCCTTAATGCACTTGTTTCTCCTCTCTTGATTTATTGTTTCCCTTCCTCTAGTGTTTCTATCTAGCGGGTGGATGACGAAAAACATTTATATTGATGCAGACCTAGCGTCCCTTTAGCGAGAAATAAAAAATTGGACTTAGTTCCTATATGACAATGGGGTTGTAATATATTATCCGACACTTTGGTAGTAGAAACACTCCATGTGCTCTAGATGGTGTCTTATCGCACTTACAAAACATAACAATACTGCTGCTCTGTACACTTTGTTTATCTTTGAATCTCACCTTGGTTACACTCAGTTTTGAGATTTCTACGAAATAGCCCCATGATTATCATCGGTCTTTGAATCCGTTGTATAACCTAGGCTCTCTATGTGAATGATCATATTCATTGTTGTTTATCATGATTATATGGACACTAACACTTTTCTTGTAGGAATGTGTTTGTAGGAACATTTGGCAATCGTAAAGTACATGTCACCTCCAGGGGACATGGGATTTGCATGAGATCGTGTTCCCTTGTGTGTTTTTCTTCCTAGCTTAACATGCTTGATATAGATACCTGATATCAACCACCTTAAGGTGTGGGCATATATAAGGTAAGCTATCTATTCTAAATGTTAGCAATGTGGTTGTTCTCAAGTGCAATCTTAAAGACTGGTGGCGATGAGTCCCTCCTGCACTCTGAGATTTGTTTGAAATCTTTTGCAATCATTTAAGCCCTCTGTGGAGGCAAGGATGGTGTATTTATCATGGAGAGTGCACATCCTGTCATTTTCAAAAGTCCTCATCGTGAGGCGAGGAGCAATTCTATGACTAACTCAACCCTTAAGCATGTCTTCAATGATTGTTGTGGTGAAGCCCAATTGTCGGTGTGTTCCTGTAATGTCCCTAAGATGGTGATGAACCTAGAAATAGGAACACTCCATCGCTTGTCTGTTTTGTTTTCTTTGTGTCTTCCAAGTGTGTGTATTGTACGTTTGTTCCCAAGCTTAGTCTTAAAGACCGGTGGCGATGAGTCCCTCCTATGCTTTGGGATTTGTGTGGTGTGCTTGATTTGTATGGCATGCTTGATTTGTTTGGCGTGTCTATTGCCCCATATGCAATCTTAAAGACCGATGGCGATGAGTCCCTCCTACATTATGGGCGGTGTGTTTACTTTCCTTGTACTTGCATCTACATTTCATATATATGAGAAGAAAAAGAAAAAGAAAATCATCACTATATTCACTGCATTCACTATGGTTTGCGTGTCTTCAATGTTGTCTTCTCCGTGTTTTACGTGACTGTAACTATTTTCTCCGTGTTTTGCATTCCTATTATTGTCTTCTCTATGATTGGCATGTCTTCTCTATGCTTGGCATGTTTGTTGACCATACTTTAATGCATGTATTGGCCTTGTATTTAATACATGCATTAAAGTGGGAGCTAAATGTTATGTTGGAAAATGTCCCCTTGGGGGCTTTTCCCTCTTAAAGTTTAGCTCGGGTCCTATTTATGCATTGGGAGCATCTTGCATGATAATTTGACATCCTGATGAGAAAAACTTGAAGTTTCATAACAAATAGGACTCAGAGGATGCACTTAACATAAGTCCTGCCTGAAATAGGGGGGAGGACTTGGGCGCCCGTCCCCTAGTCCTACCCTATTTTATGTCAGGACCAATTTTGGAGTTTTGGTTTATGACCATTATTTAGGTCCTATATTGACACGGTAAGTTTCAATTACAAAATTCTTGGCGGGAATGTTTGTAGTTGCATATATAAGCATGATTAGGTTATCATTTGTAGACTAGATGATCACTAGATGGAAATTGTGAACTTTATGCATTCTTTTGATTCGAGCATTCAAAATATTCATTGTGTTGCAGAGCAGAGCATAGTTTTTGTGTTTGTATTTGCAGATTTGGCATCCATCTCCTCATGGCATGAAGATCATCTTCCATGAGATATTCACTAGAAGGTGATATCATTTGTGTTTTCAATTATTTATCATTTGGATTTCGCCTCTATCTCGCTAGGATACGCACTCTTTATCTGATAACGGTGTTTGAAAGACTTGAATGTCTCTCTGGGGCTTAACTGAGGCAAGCCTCTAAACACCACAACCCCCAACCCATTTTTCTGTGATTACAGGTTATAGGTTGCAAGAGCAGAAAAAGTGGAGTTGTAGGAGAGCAGTGCAAAATGTCAAAATTGTAGATATGAAGAGGAAATAGGGACCTAGACTCGAGTGCCCGCTCATTAGTTCTCTGGATCCTGAAACTAAAGGATCTCTGGAACAACAGGAACAGGTTGTAGATAAGATTCCTAGATCCCAAAGAAAATGGTGGCACTAGACTAGGGCGCCCGCTCATTAGTCCCTAGCTTTTCCATTTTCTGAACTTCAAAATCCAGTACGCATTTGATTATCATTTGGTATCTCTCTGTGCAAGCATTTTCTGTAATTTGTCTGTTTGCTTCTGAATTTGCATAATTAGGGTTTTGAGCATAATTGGGCATAATCAATCAACTAAATCACACAATTCCAAGTTTCCTGATATTCCAAGTGACTGAAAACCTGATAGTAGATTTCCTACTCAGTTGAAGTCCTTGAATGTTTGAGGTGAAAGGAGGATCAAAACAAATCCACCCTAAACAACAATCCCTTTCAAATTTCACCTTAAACAAATTATTATAAATGGTATTGATGAGGGCAGATGACATCTTCTCTAAGAGACGTATAACTTCCACCTTTTCTTGGTAGTTGGAGTTACTTATTCTCTTGGATGTATATGTCACCTATCTTAAAAATTTATTCATCTTTCACCAAGTACATGCAACTATTTGTTTGGCATCTTCCTAGTAGGTGTAACTCTCGCATATTTCTAGTGATTGGAGTTACTCCTATTATTATATTGGTCTTGTTTCCATCCATATATACTCCACTCATAATTCATTTATAATGATGGGGAGTGAGCTTCCTTTATGTTATTTATGTATCTCTTGTATTCCTAATAACTAGTTCTATTTTGTTATTTTGATTTTAAGATCATTTGTTTAAACAATTTTGTTGTATCAGCTCTTGCACTAGGTCTTTGATAGTTTCTCACTTATTTGTTGAATCTAATAAGAAAAGGATATGATGAAAGTGACTAAGTTAAAACAATACCCAACACCTTAATATCATCTTTGTTTTGATAATAGTAACTGGGACGAGCCCGGACCCATGTACAAAAGCCAAAAAAGGCGAACCGATCAAGTTTTACAAGGAGTAAAACACCTTAACCACTACAAAAAACCAGCATAAACATAGAAAGAGCCAACAGAGCTACCCAGAACCAAAAGGACCAGCAAAAGACCAAAAAATAAATTCACTAATTCATCAAAGTCTTCAGTCCATTGATCACCTACCACTCATGATTCAAGAATTTCAGTTTGTCCTTGAACGTGTTCTCCTCTTTATCCTTGTCATGTTCCTCCTGCATCTCAATATTGATCTGCTTATCTTTCAAGATTTTTCTTTTGGCCCTCGTTATGTTGGTCGGGCCCATGTTGGTCTGATTCTTATTGCCTTTAGCAGACACCCTTGTTTTGGCTTCTCTCAAAGCCTTTCGCTTTTTCATTTCCTCCTAGAAAATATACATAGTAGTGGCTGCATTTTCCATAGTTTCTCTGCTGAACTGTAACATAAACCCCTCTATATATGTCTACTCTAAATGGTTTTTTGCATTTTTTGTTGTGTTTTTGGTTAGGGTTTTCAATGCATGTTTTTGCAACATGGACAAAGAGAATGCAACATATATAGAAAAACTAGAATAGATATTAACAAAATAACACCAACCCAGATTGTATTTAGCCAAAATATGAATTATGGAGTACATACCCATATCATGGTTTACAACTTCATCCGGATGCTGAAGCCGGATCAACAATATGTCACCATAGGAAAGCTCACAACTCCAAGAAATGAAGGAAGAATGTATTATAATCAGTTTCAACAATGAATACACCATGAACAACAGAGATTTGGAGTGATAAACCCCACCAAACAATGAAAGAGCAATAACCAAGAATACCCACGAACTATCCTTGATGGTACAACCTCTTGGGAATGTATAATTAGCAGCTAATGAACATAAATTTGTCCCAAACTCACCCAGACATGTATCCACCTCTAATGACTAGGAAGAGTAGTAGAAATCACACACAAACTCTCAATATTTTCTACAGTGCATGGTATGACCTCCTAGAACTGTACGGCCTCCCTGAGAGGTACGACCAATCTGAAATGATACTGCCATAGAAATAAACCTCTTCAAAATTACTTGTTTTCTGTCCTTTGAATCTTCTCTAATGGCTACAATCACAAACTCTTCAAAAAATCTTCAATCCATGCTCAGAACAACTCTAGAAAGTGTTTCATGAATGCACAAATGGAACTCATGTGTGAAGCTCCCCTAATCCTCTCTTGATGCAATCTTTCATGCATGAAGAAAGGCAAATCTGCAAAGGTTTTCATCTTTGTAAATCGATCTTCAAAACCCTAGAGCCAAGCTCAATCCCAATGCACGAGAAACTCAATATGAGAGCAAAATTCAATAATCTTTACATAAGGCAAAATGAGCCTTCTTTCACCTTTTTACTCCTCCAAACCCCAACACCCAAGAGAAAGAATTTTTTAATTATTTTTAATTTAAAAATCAACCCCTTGCCTCACCATGAGGGGCGCTCATCGCTAGGCATGTAACTTTAAGTTACAACTTGCACTTTATAAAACAATTTACTTTATTACTTACAGTTATATCAAGGCCTCATAAAATAATATAAGTTAAATATTTAATTTGACTTATATTATATTGTTTTAGGCTTTAGTCATGTCAAGACCATGAACATTGTGCCAATGACCCCCACAACTGCCCTGCCAAAAATAGTAACTGCTCGGCTCATAACTTACTATAAATAGTAAGTCCCTAGAATGACTTCCTAGACACCTCCATTAGCCTACGGAAGTCAGATTATAGGCTAACCCTGGTCTACTAATGCAGTGAGCTAGATAGGGTATATTACAGTCCGTCCTTCCCAAGATTGCTTGTCCTCAAGCAACCTCAACTCTAGATGCTGCAATATCTGCTCACTCTCTTAGGTGGCATCCTAAACACCTCCATTAGCCTACGGAAATCAGATTATAGGCTAACCCTGGTCTACTAATGCAGTGAGCTAGATAGGGGATATTACAGTCCGCCCTTCCCAAGATTGCTTATCCGCAAGCAACCTCAACTCTAGATGTTGTAATATCTGCTCACTCTCTTAGGTAGCATCCTCCACTGGTAAATTCTTCCATTTGACCAAGTACTCTCTGATAACCCATCTCCTCAAGTGTCTCTCCCGGATGTCAATGATAGCCTCTGGTACTAAGATCAATTTCCCTTCCTCATCCAATGGTGGAAGCTCTGCTGAAGGAATTATGTTGTGGCCAAGAGCTTTCAACCTGGGAACATGGAACACATTGTGCAACCTACTGTCTGACGGTAACTCAAGCTCATATGCCACTTCACCCACTCTTCTGATAATCATGAATGGACCATAAAATCTGGGCTTAAGTTTCTTTGCTCTACTCTTCTTTAGAGTGGACTACCTATAGGGTTGGATCCTCAAATACACCATGTCTCCAACCTCAAAACTCCTCTCCACACGGTGCTTATCAACATACATCTTTTGCTAATTTTGTGCTTGTTGTATATTCTCCTTGAGTTCCCTTAGAATGTCCTAACTGTCGTATAAAAGATCATTTGCCTTAGGCACCCGACTGTCACCAAGCAAGAGATCTGTGAAGCATGGGGATCATAACCATACAACGCCCTGAAAGGAGTCATCTGAATAGACATGTGATGAGTAGTATTGTAACAGTACTCCCCTAGGTGCAACCATCTGATCCAAGCCTTCTGTTGCCCCGAAACATAGTTGCGTAGGTACCCCTCTAACCATTTATTCACCACCTCTATTTGTCCATCTGTCTGCAGGTGGTAGCTAGTGCTAGGAGTCAACTCTGTACCACATAGTCTGAATAATTCCTGCCAAAATAAACGCAGGAACTTGTTGTCCCTGTCACTGACTATGCTTCTGGGTACCCCATGTAACTTGAATACCTCCCTGAAGAACAGATCAACCACCTAAGCAGCTGTAAAGGTTGCTGAAATGGCAAAGAAGTGTGCAAATTTGGTGAGTCTATCGACCACCAGATACATATAGTCCTTCTACTGCACCTTAGGCAAACCTGTAATGAAGTCCATGGAGATACATTCCCATTTCTGATTGGGAATAGGCAATGGCTGTAGTAAACCTGCACGAAAGGTATGCTCATGCTTATTTTACTGGCAAATGGGACACTCACGAAAATAGTTTAGCACTTCATCCTTCAATCCTTTTCATGTGAACCTCTCCTGAATCTGTTTATATGTTTTACAGAATCCAGGATGGCTAGCCATTGGTGTATCATGGAAAGTTTTGATTACCTTATGTTCGAACTGTGAATTAGGCACCAAGAATACCCTGTCCTTATAGATAATCAAGTCATTCACCACAAAATATTTCTCATTCTTATTAGTGCCCTCAATGAATCCTATTGCCCGAGAGTCCTTAACATACTCTACTATAATCAGCTCTCTCCAATCAGCAGAGATCTCCCCAACTAAGCACAAGTGAGGTCAGCAAGATAAGGCATCTGCAACTATGTTCCTCTTTCCCTTGACAGACTCGATGTCAAAATCATACGCCTATAACCTGCTCACCCACTTTTGCTATCTATCATTCAGGGTTTTCTAATTCATAAAATATGTAATGCTGTTATGATCAATCCTAATTATAAATTTCCCTCCAACCAAATAATGCCTGAATTTGGCCAATGCATGCATGATGGCCAACATTTCTTGGTCATACATCGAGTAGCTCCTTTCTACACCCTGGAATTTTTGCTTTCAAAGGCTATCAGGTGCTTCTCTTGCATGAGTACTGCCCCAATCCCCTCTCTAGAAGCATCACACTGCAACTCGAATGGTTTGCTAAAGTCTAGGATTGCTAGCACTGGAAATGTAGACATCAAGTGCTTGAACCTATCAAAGCACTGTTGGGATGTGTCACTCCACTCAAAGGCTCCCTTCTTAGTTAGATCAGTCAAAGGTGCTGCTATCTAAGAGAAGCCTTTCACAAACCGTTTATAGAAACCACAGAGTCCAAAAAACTCCTTAAGCTATGTGAGGTTTGTGGGTGGATGCTAATCAACAATCGCCTTGATTTTCTTTGGATCCACTTTGACCCCATCTGCACTAATAATATGACCAAGGTAGAATAACTCTGTCATACCAAAATCACATTTGCATTCCTTGGCATAAAGTGAGTTACTTTCTAGGATGCTCAGTACCTCCTCAAGGTGTCTCATATGGTCCTCCCAAGTCTTGCTGAAAATCAATATGTCATCAAAGAAAATCACAACAAACTTCATGTGTTGTTGTCTAAAGATCTGATTCATACAACTCTAGAAGGTCGTAGGTGCATTGGTTAAACCGAAGGGCATCACTAGAAACTCAAAGTGGCCATAATGACACCTAAAGGCTATCTTTTCTATGTCCTTAGACCTCATACGAATCTGATGGTATCCTGACCTCAAATCAATTTTAGAAAAGTAACAGGCACCATGTAGCTCATCTATCCTCAGAATGGGGTACTTGTTCTTAATAGTTTTCTTGTTTAAGGCCATGTAGTCTATACACATTCTTATTGTCCCATACTTCTTTTTGACAAGTACAACTACAGAAGAAAATAGGCTCTTGCTGGGCCGGATGTGTCCCATCTCCAGTAGCTCCTTAATGGTTTTCTCAATTTCATCCTTGAGCCTCTTTGGATGAAGGTATGGAGTGATCATGATGGGCTTGGTCCCATCCTCAAGCTCAATAACATGCTCTATGCCTCTATCAGGAGGCACTCCTGGTGGTATATCCCCAAATACCTTACTGTGCTTGGATAGTAGTTTCTGAATATCAGGATGATAGCTATCCTGCTGCCGTGGTGGGGACTCTGGCATAATAAGGCATTCTGCTGCCCACTCTACCTAGTCATGTCTCAACAACCTCTCCATTCTCTTTAGTGATACCACTCGAGGTCCACCATCTAATATACCTCTCAAACATATTTTCTTCCCATTGGATTCAAATCTCATCTCCATCTTTTTTACATTCATGGTGAACTCCGATAGCTGGCTCATCCAATGCATGTCAAGTACCACATCAGTATCCCCAATGCCAACCACATAGAAATCATCTACCAACTCATACTCTCCCATGATGATTTTCAATCCTGATATATTCCTGTTGCACTGCATTTTGAATCTGTCAGCTACCATTACCTTGAAGCCTTCGAATTCTTCTGTCTTCAACCCCCTGTGATCTATCAACCCCTCATCAATGAAATTATGTGTAGCTCTTGTATCAATGAGGGTAATAATGCGTTGTCCACCAAGTACACCATGCACCCTGAAAGAACCAAACTTCTGGAAACTACATAGCTGGGCAATAGTACCTCCACTGCCAACACTGTGTTGTGAAGCTTTCTCATCTCCACTATCTCTATTATCGAAAGGTTAATCTAAATTTGAATCGGATGCATTTGACTAAGTCTCCTTAGCTGAATAGTACTCAATCAACTTGGCCTTAGCCTTGTGTGAGCACTTATGAGAGGGATCACATGGTTCTTTGCAATGGAAGCAAAGTTTCTTCCTCCTGTACTCGTTGAGTTGATCATCTATTAACCTATTTGATATGTCCTTATGCTGCTCAACCTCTCTATGGAAGGGTCTCTTCTCCTTCTCCTTATCCCTCCTATGTGGAAACTCCTTGGACTAAAATTTACTCCTCCACACTGATGACTCCATATCTCAGGTCTTCTTCATGGCCTCCTAAAGTGAAGCAGGGTCAAAGCCCTTAACCCAACCATGAAGTGGGTCTAATAATCCATCAATGAAAAGGATAACCAATCTGTGCTTGGTGATATCAAGGACCATAACTGACAGGTCCTGAAACTCTGAAATGTAGGAGTCAACTGATCCACTCTGCTTCAGTTGCGCCAACTCTTTAAATTGTAATTCTAGGTCCTTATCAAATATGTCGATCAGTCTAGCCGTGAACTCCACGTATGAAGTAATCTGATCATGACCCAATGTGACCATCCCATTACTTCACCACTTATGAGCTACCACCTCCAAATGTAATGTTGAATAGGTAACAACGTCCTCCTCGGGCATAGGACTAATCTGCAAGTAGCTGTCTAATTTCTAGACCCAAGCTGTCACTGTGGTTTTACCTGATCCGTCAAAATAGGGAAGTGTCATTTTGCTCACTTTCTTCCGCAATTCTTAGTTCTAAGGTCTACCTCCCTTACGAGGTATGTTCTTTATCCTAATGTCAGAGTACTCTGCAAAGGTCATCTTGGCCCTGAACTCTACACTAGAATCTCTCTAATCCCTCATAATCTCCTCTTGAAACTCAGCCTGTGTTGGATCATGTTCAGGAACTTGGTTCTTGGGAGCAAAGGTAGGGATACCAGGTCTGTCACCTGTTGTGAACTGTGAAGCCCTCCTATGAGTAACTGAGGCCTCATCCTCATCATCTCTAAATCTGTATCTATCATCCTGGTTCTTGTCCCCATTATTCCTATTCCCCTGGTTCTTATCACCATTGTGTCTATCCCCCACATTATGCCTATTCCTGTCTCCCCCATTGTCTCTATGTCTATCACCGTCATTGTTCCTATTCCTGTCACCTCCATTGTACCTATTCCTTTCATGGTGATTATTATTATTTTCCCTATTATTTCTTCCATCTTGTGGTAATAAGTTTTCGAGGGTATGTGTTATCTCCGCCTGCGATTCTCTCAACTCCTATCGAGACTCCCTCAACTCTCTTTCTAATGCTAGCGAACTCCTAGTGAGCACATTTAGGATCTCGTGCATGCTAGGTTCCTCACCTTCCCTATGACCCATGTCTCCTGTAGGTTCTGTAACTAGAGGTAGTTCACCTAAAAAGGGGTATGTTCTTAGAACTTTGAGATCTTCCTCATTATACAATACTGGTGTTTCCCCCTCAGTAGCTACAACCCTTGTCTCTGACTCAAATGGGTCAATCTATGGTACTTCTTCTTCCTGTAATCTCAGTGGGTTTCGTGTTCCTGGTCTTGGTCTAAAATTATATCTATCTATAGGCCACATGTCTCATGTTCATCTTCTGCATGTCATATTAAACCTCACAGGATGGCAAGATCTTTTGCTCTGATACCACTGTAACTTACACCCCTCTGTATATGTCTGCTCTGAGTGGTTTTTTTAAGTTTTTTGTTGTGTTTTTGGTTAGGGTTTTCAATGCATGTTTTTGTATGTATGGTTTTTGCAACATGGACATAGAGAATGCAACATATATGGAAAACCCAGAAAAACTAGAATAGATATTAACAAAATAACACTAACCCATATTGTATTTAGCCAAAATATGAATTATGAGTACATACCCATATCACGGTTTACAACTTCATCCGGATGCTGACGCTGAATCAACAATATGTCACCATAGGAAAGCTCACAACTCCAAGAAATGAAGGAAGAATGTATTATAATCAGTTGTAGCAATGAATACACCATGAACATCCAGGATTTGGAGTGATAAACCCCACCAAATAGTGAAAGAGCAATAACCAAGAATACCCACAAACTGTCCTTGATGGTACGACCTCTTGGGAATGTGTAATCAGCAACTAATGAATAGAAATCCATACCAAACTTGCCCAAACCTATATGTAGACATGTATCCACCTCCAACAACTAGGAAGAGCAATAGAATTCACACACAAACTCTCAATATTTTATGTAGTGCATGGTACGACCACCTAGAACTATACGGCCTATCTGAGAGATACGACCAGTCTGAAATGACACTGCCACAGCAATAAACCTCTTCAAAAATTACTTGTTCTCTGTCCTTTGAATCTTCTCTAATGGCTGCAATCACAAACTCTTCAAAATATCTTCAATCCATGCTCAGAACAACTCCGAAAAGTGTTTCCTGAATGCACAAATGGAACTCCTATGTGAAGCTCCTCTAATCCTCTCCTGATGCAATCTTTCATGCATGAAGAAAGGCAAATATGCAAAGGTTTTCATCTCTACAAATAGATCTTCAAAACCTTAAAGCCAAGCTCAATCCCAATGCACGGGCAACTTAATATGAGAGCAAAATTCAATAATCTTCGCATAAGGCAAAATGAGCCTTCTTTCACCTTTTTACTCCTCCAAACCCCAATGCCCCAAGAGAGGGAATTTTTTAATTATTTTTAATTTTAAAAACAACCTCTTGCCTCACCATGAGGGGCACTCATCCCTAGGCATGTAACTTTAAGTTACAACTTTCACTTTATAAAACACTTTATAACTTAAAGTTATATCAAGGCCTCATAAAATAATATAAGTTAAATATTTATTTTGACTTATGTTATATCATTTTAGGCTCTAGTCATATCGAGACCATGAACATTGTGCCAAGGACCCCCACAACTGCCCTGCCAAAAATAGTAACTACTCGACTCATGACTTACTATAAATAGTAAGTCCCTGGAATGACTTCCTAAACACCTCCATTATCCTACGGAAGTCAGATTATAGGCTAACCCTAGTTTACTGATGCAGTGAGCTGGATAGGGGACATTACATGCACACCATGATCTTAGCCATGTTTTTCATCTACTCCTGGTTGGCTTTTAATTTGTCAATTTCAACCTCTTCGCCCTCCCATTTCTCAAACTTTCTAGTCAAATTCTGAACTTCAATCCACATCTCATCATCATTGTCCTTCGGTCAATCCATCGTCTCAAGCTAAGTTATCACCTCAAGATGTTGAATATTGCACTTTGCATGATGCAAATGAACCAATTGCCACTTTAGGACCTGATTTTGTAAGTCCAAAGCCTGAAATGAAATGACAACCTTCTCCTCTAATTGTTTACATAAATTGCACTCATTCTTCATCCCCCCTTGGAAGATAGGAGGACTGCTAGTAAATGAGGTAGTCTGGACTTTCTTAGATGGGGAATATTGGTCCTTGAGCTTCTTACCCTGACTCTCAATAGTATTATTACCCTTCCTCTTACCCATCTTTTGGTTCAATTCATCCCCAACAAAAGTATCCTCTCCAATTATGGCTTTACCTTTGCTCTTCCCAAGCTGAGTAGGAGGGTCAATCTTAGTTGCATCCTTCCCTTTAATCTGATCTCTCTTGGCATAGGGGTCCTTGCTAACTCACAGAATGGGATTTTTGGGGGTTTCAATAGTAACCTTCCCTAAACTAATCTGTGTCATCCAAATCTACATCTGTGACTTTCCTCTTACCCTTCTTCTGAGTCAAATCTTCCACATAGGTTACCTCTCTAACAATGTCTTTTCCTTTACTCTTCCCAACCTGAGTAGGGGAGTCAAACTTAGCTAAACCCTTCCCTTTATTTTGAACTACCTTAACAGGGGGGTCCTTGTTGACTTGTTGTTTGGTCATGCTAGGGGTTTCGCCAATCTCCTTCCCTAAACTTAACATAGGATCATTAGACTCCTTGTGGGCCTTTTTGGTCGGCTGGGTCTTAGATGCAGAGGCTTCATAAATTTTGGCAGGTATGGGGCTCTCCCTTCTGGTTAGGGTTTTGACAAGAAAATCTTGCCTACTTCCAACATAATCTCCCAAAATCTTCAGGAATTTTCTCGACCAATTGGGGATTATAGATTCTCAGTTTGAAAGCTAACATTAGAGTAAGGGGAAGCTCAAATCTATAGATAGTGTAGATCAAACTTTGATGCAAGGGAAGAGTATTAATATCAGATTTGTTGTATACAAGAAACAAATGGGATTAGGTCACAAGGGTAACCTAGTATAGGCAATCTCAAAATTATATAAACTTTAAGTTAAAACAACACCCAACAGATTAATATTAGATTTTTTGTATGCAAGAAAAAAATGAGATTAGGTTTTCACAAGGGTAAGCTAGTATAGGCAATGTCAACATCATATAAACTAACAAGAGTTTATTAGTGGACTAAGGAGTTGAAATAATCATATTGGGTTGGTCGTGGACCAAAGAAAGTTGGGATTAGATGGAATTGATGTTTTGTAGATGTTGCATGAACTATTGATGCATTTTGTGTAGGAGCATTACAATGCATGTGCAATGCACAAAAGTCAACTAAAGACACAACTATTCACAAAATATTTGACTCATGAGAAATGAATGAAAGTACATGGGATATGTGTGCGTGTGTGAAATATTGAAGATATTATCATTGGGCAATGTGGAACATGCAACATCCCCAAAGATGGCACTTCTGAGGTGCATTCAAGGTATGTCAATGGGTTTGACAAATGATGATGATGATGATGTTCTTTGACCTCTTCCATAATCCGTTGTGATTGCCTACTTAGACAACATATTCATTTTCATCACAACATAGATTGATCATCCTGAGCATGTTTGGTAGATTTTGCATATTATACATTTGGCAAAAGTTTCAGGTCAACCTAAAAAAATGTTTGTTTCACATGCAAAGGACCCAATATTTGGATACATCATTGATAGGGATAGAGTTAGTATGGATTAAAAGAAGATATAGATAATATGTCATCCAACACCAAGGATCCTTATAAAGCTTCAAAACTTCTTGGGTAGGGTCAAATTCTACCCCATGTTTGTGTTATGATTATCTTGTATTACGTGACCCTTAAATCAAGTAATGAAAATAGTAAAGGTAAATTTTATTTGGATCAAAACACAACATGCATTAGATGATATGAATTGGTTTTAGTCAAAACTAGTTATTATTAATATGGATCTACAATTATAATTTGAGATGAAAACATATGCTTCAAAGCATACACTTACCATTGTTTTAGCTCAATATGTGTACCTAGTTACATATCATTGCAATGTATCCATTGTTAAAGTTTATAGACTAAACTAAGATAAGGAGATTTATGTCATTGTCTAAGCATGTTGACAATGGAAGTAGTACATTCTAGGAAAAACAATCATCCACATAAGACACATCTCCAAATCATGTGAACTTTAAGAATAAATTGCAAAACCAACATTAACAGTGATGGTCATACCTACATTATGCTTATCTCAATATCAAGCACATAACAGGAAGTGCCCATCACATTAACAATTGTTTCAATTGACTGCCAATTGTAATACTAACAAGGATTCTTAACTCTTAAGGATATGAGAGTTTTAGTTAGCTCAAACCATATGGCAATGACATTAACTCCACTAACACATAGATAACATTAGTTGCACGTAAATAAGTTTTTATTTCCTCCTTTAGGACAAACCTCTATGTCTTTCAAGATGTTTATATCTTTCAAGATGTTTATATCTTATGTCAAGAAAATACTATAAGATGGTCTAGCAAGCACTTGATGCTACGTGTCATGACAACTCAAAGTAGAGAAAACTATGGAAATAGTACTTGTATTGATCATATGCTGGTATAATGTTATATGATTTGGATGGCACATAATTACATGTGTGCTAAGACACTCTTAAGTCGAGAAGATTTTAAGAAATATTGTATATAATTGTTTAATTAGCTAAATATGTGAATGTTGTTAGTAAATAACTTTGGTCATGCACCATGTGCACCATTACAAAGATAGTGAATTTTAATATCCACAATAAATCATGAGCATTATTACATGTTTATGTGGCATGTAATGAATTCTCCAACATGGAAAATTTCATAATGGACATCTCAACATACAACACTAGCAAGTTCTCTGAGCATGTGTGAGTTCACTAAGTTGTTGTAAACCATTGTGCTAGAAAGAAACATCAAGGTTTTTAATATGTTTTGGTCCATTCTCTAGTCAAGAATCGATTTCAAGCAAATCAATATGAGTACCTTCCATTAAATAATAGATGATATATAGATATAGTCAACCACTTGATTGCACATCCCTTTGAACTCATCATTCAAAATATCCACATACATGAGAAGAGAGTCTACCATTCATTCAACATAGCTCCAATGCAACCCTCTATATTTTGATAGGATAATCCTTTTTAAGCATGTCCCATATTCTAACCACTTACTCCAATCAATGTAGCCAAATATTCCTTAGTAGAAGACTCCCATAATTCACAAAAACAATTAGACAAAAGAAGAAAACCTAGGCAATGAGTTTAGCATACTCAACATCAAATGAATAGCATTTTGTAAAAGACCAATGCCAAAGATAGATAGAAAATATTCAAAGTAGTTTGAATCTCCATCAAGAAAAAATGGCAAAAGAAGTTTATATAAGCATCCCTAAATGTCCATGAACTTATCTTTCAATTCAAGCACTCTTGTGAGCCTAAGAGGGGGGGGGGGGGGGGGCGGGGGGGCAATTTTTACCTTTGGGTTCCAATCTCACATATTATTAAATATTCATCAATTATTCATCTAAGGCGTGAGAATTTAGAGGAGTATTCCATAAGGAGTGTTATCCTAGAGAAGGTTTTCAAACCATAGTAAAAAATTAGAGCTTAATTTTATAGAGGATGTGCATTTGTATTTTGCTCGATTGGAGCAATGTCATTTTTATTATACAAAACTCGATACTAAGCTTAAGATATGTATTTCAATATTGAGGTTTTCTAGACATAAGGGTTCTTTAAGGCTATTCTTTGTGGTGTAAGGCATCTTTATATATGATGCATTTAAACTCATTTTTTATATTTTAAGGTAACTAAAATGGAATGAATGGACACTTGTAATGGGAGAACACTCTAAGCAATTTGTGGATGAATTAGTGGTAATAAGTTTCTCAACATGGATACGTAGGATATATAGGAAAACATTCACACATTCTAATTTTGTATAGAGGATGTAAGGGTGTCAATCAAGTGTATTTCACATTTAAACTCAACTTTGTATGTTGAAATTTAGTAGAAAACTCATTGAATCAACATCATGGCGCTTCTTGTGAACTAGTACCAAGCAAAATCTTCATAAATTTTATAAATCAAATACTTGAGTAATATCATGATCAACACATACTACCATATGTGTATCAAGTCAATGAAGAGATATAGAGGCATTTGCAAAAGAAGAGACTACAAGGGTCTAATAAGAAACTCAAACCTCTCTAATACCTTCAAAATCAACCTTCCAAACCTATCTTGAATTGCACTCAATTTTCACGAGAAGATTTGTTTGTTTGTAATACCCTCTTGTGTTACACACATGATATTATAATACAATTAAGTTCATAGAGTTGATTTCTTAGTGTATGATCCCATCTAAAACATAATAGGTAGTTCATATAGAGGTAAAGCGAACATTAAATGAATGTATCTCTTCATTCAATAAATAGCACATTACAACTTGTTCACCAAATGAAGTGGTAATCTAAGAACCAAAGTCAATCAAAATTCTAGCATTTGATCAAAGAACTAGAAGCAATGGGTCATGTACTTTCTGAGGTATGGATAATCTAGGTGGCAATTCAAGACTAATGAAAATAAGTTAAATCACCTAGAAAGCTAGTTCACCTTGTTGAGGTATAATAATTCATCGCTATTTAAATCTAAGACCATAATATGTATCTTTAAGCTTAGGTAATGCTTTAGATATGCCGACCAAAATTGTTACAACCTTCATTTTGGTCATTGGCATTTTAATGCCAAAAAATACTCTAACAAGAGACAAACTTATGAATAAGAAAAAAAATTCAATTTCTAAAACTCTTGATTTTCTAAAATGTTGAATTTTGATGAGTTGTGTCTTCACAAGTTCTCTCCACTTCCCACAGGGACATCTATTAGAAATCCTTTCAAATTCTAGAGGATCCCTAATTATATGTTTAATTTCTTCATTTCTTGTTAAATACTTGTAAGAAAATGTAATGCCCAAATTTTACTAAGCACAAAACAAGTGAAAATGAGACCAACAAATGTTTTCACACTAACAACTGCAACACTAACTGTGAAACAATGAATGCTAACTCACTAGTGTTGTCATCACACATGACAAAAGTACATAGTAACACTTCTACACATGTAGAAGATGTGCATGCATGCATAAGTAGAGAGGTGTTGTCACCTCAATCCACAAAAGGCAACATGCATATTGATGCAACACACTTAACTTTAGTGCAACATCTCATCATAAGGGTACAAATAGGGATAGTGACACTAGTCAACTAAACCCTATTATAATGAAATAGTAGAGATAGGGTCTCTCCCTAACTAGGTGCATAGGCAAATATTCCTACCACCATACTCTAAAGCATAAACAAAAACAACTAAACAAAGATGATTTAGTTTATCTTATAATTATCATTCCTAAAAATTGAATGAAGTAGATTCAATAACTCTAATGCAACAACTCAACATAAGGGTACAAAAAGGGATAGTGACACTAGTCAACTAAACCCTAAGGTAATAGAATAGTGCAAATAGGGTCTCACCCTAACTAAGTGCATGGGCAAATACTCCTGCCACTGTACTCTAAAGCATAAACAAAAACAACTAAACAAAGATGATTTATTTTATCTTTATAATTATCATTCCTAAAAACTAAATGAAGTAGATTCAATAAATATTAAATATGGATTTTTAGCCTCTCCAAGTTCATTTGCCCATTTACTTAGTTTAGAAGCATAATAATGAAAAAGGTATAAGTTAAATCAATAGTTTTAATTCATTCTCCATTTCACAAGCATAGACATCAATGAGTAAGGATGGCATCTATCATTTCCTAGCATAGATCATTTGATTATTTAGGCATAAGAATGACTAGGGAGATTGTATAGCTAGCTATACATACAAATGTATATTTTAAGGCATGGATGCATGATAATAAAATGAACTTAAAAGATGACTCTATCATTCCTGACATCATTTTGTTGTTATATGGAGCCTAATCAGACTCGGAGGTTAAATTTACCCCACTTTTATCGGCACGGTTTCCCCCCCAAAATTCCTACGAGGTCAAGGGGCAGCGCCCCTTGCAGGGATTTGGGGGTAGCGCCCCCAAGACGAGGTCAAGGGGCAGTGCCCCTTGCGGGGTCCAAGGTCCAAGGTTAGGGTGCTAATATTAATACCCTTATTATTTTATAAAGGCATCGGGTGTTATTTTTCTATGGACCAACATAAAAAAACCCTATTTTTGTAACCGATAAAAAGGCTTGATAAAAGAGGCTAAGGGTTAGGGTTTCCGTTGATATTGTATTGTAGCATTTGCAGCAGGTATTGAGTTGCATGGATTGCTTGTTGTAATCGGTTTGATTTACTAGATAATAATATTGGACTCTGTTGGTGGATGTAGCCCGAGTTTGGGTGAACCATGTTAAAACTTGTCTCTCGCTGCTATTATTTCTGTGTATTTCCATTCCTCTGTTTAATCTTTATTTGCATTTAATTGATATCTTCTGCCGACTAACCCTAACACATTTATCAAAACATAAATTTCAATTTATTTATTAACTACCCAAATTAAATAATTCCTTAATCTGCACAGAGATTACAAAGGAAGGACTAAAATAGAGAAACATTCCAAAATGAATGAGTGGGTTCTCAAATCCTTCACAACATCCAAAATGGTGCTAAAGCAACTCATAAGATTTCTAACGATGTAAAGAAAATAGTCACAATATGCATATCAAGGCGGGAATCACTCATTGAAGTTTTCCAAAGACTTGAGCATAAATGTTAAACACAAACAATCTCTAAGAAATCATTATAGAAACTGGAAGATAAAAATTCACTCTATAGACCTTAAAATGAAATTTTCACCAGTCAAGATACAACTACAAAACTGCAAAAATAGGCAAAAAAACATGAAATTTGAAGATGCAACTTTTCTAATCTAAATCCTCCCAAAATGATTAATTACAATTATGAGTTTACTTGAATGCAAAAGAACCAATAAAATGCATAAATGACTTGCAATGGCACATACATTAAACAAATATATGATTTTCACAATGAAGGTATAGGACCTGCAACTAAGTTGCATTTATGATAGAACACTACGAACCTACCCTATAGCCCATTTGATCATAAATTCAATCCACAACAAGGCTCAACACTCAAATTTATAAATAATTTTAAATTTCACATATAAAATCCTTCATTAAACCAAAGTTCATAGCTTTCTTATAAGTCAATTCCATTACAAAATTACTCAAATGAAAGATTAAATTCCTAAATTGTAGCATAAAAATTAATGCATAGCTTTGAATAATAAGGACGAATTATCAAATCACACGTTTGTTTCATAACAAGAACAAAGAAGATAAATCCTCCTCCAAGCTCCAAGATTCCAAGTCTTTAAGTCAATAATAAGCAAATATACCACCTGACCATGTGGAACCCAAAAGTTCACCTCATTTTTCTTATGAGGATGATGACACAATTGAACGCACAACACAAATTTAGATATATTTGGTAACATGTAAAAGCGCCCACATACAAAAGTTTACTCATATAAACAATAGAATGTCTCAAGGTTCTAAAAAGAATGAAGATAGTAGTAAAAAAAGACATTGAAGTGTCTTTCATTATGGACCTCTATATCCAATAATGAGATTTAGGAAGAAACATAAGGAATCTCAAAGTAACAACCATTTATTAATAGATAGCAAGAAGATCACAAAGCACAATATCTCTCTTTCTCAATAATCCACCATCACTCCTTATGTCTCCTCACATATCAAAGAGAGCTCACTCTTGAGCTTGAAAATACCCACCATATTCTAAAATATGCTAAGAATGTAAACCCATAAAAGTGTCTCTCAACTATTAATAGTAGGAAAGAACATATAAAATATTTATGCAACACTCACAAACATAAATTTAACATTATTTTCTCTTTTGTTTTCAATAGTTAAATCACATTCTTGTTTTCCTATAAAAAGAATGCACACAAGTTTTTACACAAGAATTCAATGGATATTTTTTCTTTCAACTTAAAAGGAAATAATGTTAAAATGACTATTTCAAGCATGTTAACATACTAAAAAAATGGTGGAAAATATTTTCATCAATACAAATCAATAAAAAGGAAAACCATAACAAAAGGGAAAAACATCTACTCTCACAAATCTCACATAAGAGTTTTTGAATCTTTCTACTTCTCCAAGCACTCTCCTTGCCTTTCCCAAACCTATGCAAGCTTTTCTAGAGTCTAAAACTCATTTCTTAAGCAAAAATCATCTCCAAATCTCAAGAACACTCTTTTGGTTTTATTCATTTTTATAAAAGCTTTTTGATGCTCAATGTTCAATATGTTCAATGAAACTACAAATTGCCAACCCCTAAGCTTAACATTTCCAAAGGTTAAATGACTTGGCCTTAAATCTCTTAATCCTCACCAATAGAAACCTGGCATGTGTTCATTTACTATTTTCAAAGGGTTTGTCTTACAACTTGCAAATGCATTTGTTTTTTATAAGGGTAAAAGGTAGGGTTTTCGAAATGGCATTAACCCTTTTTTAAAAGCAATAAAAATAGGTCAATGAAGCCCAAATGAATAACAAAGAGCAACAAGAAGAGACTGCAACACAACCAACAATCAGCTCCTCAAACAAAAGATTGAACACAAGTACATGGCATATAACCCAAGAAATAGAGAAGATTGGCCTTATCAAGGTGATTTGAAACCAAAGCATTCCAATGAGCACTAAACAACCCCCTTCAATGAATCCTTAAAAGAAAATTTCCTTCCCAACTAATTGTTCATTATTAATAACTTCTCTTGAATCGAAAAAGAAATAAGGACTCTCCCTTGAATCCACAACCTTTTTAATTTTACTTAGTTTGGGAATTCTTTTCTTATCATTCAATATGCAAGAGACAACTTGGATCTCACCAAGAACCCTAGTTTCCTTTAAAACCATCTCCCTACAATCCTCTTTCGGTATCTCTTTTGAGAGATTCATGCTAACCTCATTAAAACCATCAATAGAGGGGCTACCCTTCTCACCAGCAATCAACCCAAGAGGTTGAGAAGGGTTCACTTGTTCTTTTTTCCTCCAAACATATTGCATTTTCCTATTACTCAGGCATCCCAGTGCTATGTGACCAACTTCGAGGCAACCATGACAAACCACCAAAGAATTCTCAAAGATAATTTGTTGAACCCAATCGTTAAAGTTAGAGGATAATGTGATCTTAGAAGGGAGCCTTGTCCACCCCAACAAGAACATGAAATCTTGCAAACAACAAATGTTTCCTAGATTTGGTGACTGCATCCACGGCTAAAAGACGACTCTCCCTCGAATCCACAACATTTTTAATTTTACTTGGTTTAGGCATTCTTTGCTTATCATTCAATATGCAAGAGACAACTTGGGTCTCCCAAAGAACCCTAGTTTACTTTAAAACCCTCTCCCTACAATCCTCTTTCGACATCTCTTTTGAGAGATTCCTACCAACCTCATTAAAACCATCAATAGAGGGGGCTACCCTTCTCACTATCAATCAACCCAAGAGGTTGAGAAGGGTTCACTTGTTCTTTTTTCCTCCAAACATATTGCATTTTCCTATTGCTCAGACATCCCAATGCTATGTGACTGGCTTCGAGGAAACCATGATAAACCATCAAAGAATTCTCAAAGATAATTTGTTGAACCCAATCGTCGAAGTTAGAGGATAATGTGATCTTAGAAGGGAGCCTTGTCCACCTCGACAAGAACACGAAATCTTGCAAACAACAAATGTTTCCTAGATTTGGTGACCGCATCCACTGCTAAAAGATGGCCAAAGAGTTAGCTTTTCCCAACAATACCTCTTCCTCCTAGTATATTCCAGTGGCAATCTAGGGAGCTTGACCCAAACAAGAATCTTATTAACCCATTACCTCTCAAGATCAAATCCCAGTGCCCACTCTTTAAGGAATAAATGAGCTTTACCAAGAAACCAAGGGCCTTCTAAGAGTATCCATAAATAATCATTGTGGTTCAAACAAGACATCAAAAGAAACCCTTCATCTTAGCAGAAATCTACAGATGACCCTTAGCATTCCATTCTTATTGAGTCCACTTCCTAAACACATCAATAGTTGGCCTAGCTCCCATAACTTTGACAAAAAACCAAGGGCCTACCTAAAATCATTTATGTTATATGAGTGATGGATACTAACTTTTTTTAATGGTATTATCTCCTTATATAAATGACATATTTGACTTATTGACTAAGTGTCTCCTTCGAGATCATGTGAAGGGCACATGGGTCCAAAATTTTCATGTCAAAGCGTAAATGTAAAAATATTAAATTATTCAAAATATTTTATCTTTGAGGCCAACTAAGCCCTTCTAAATGCATCTAACTAATGTCTAACATATTTACTAATAACTTATAAACAATTGTTGTACTAAATATAAGAAAATAACTTTTTCAAATCCACCCCATGCATTTTTCAAATAAATTTAGATATTCCTACAAGCATATAAATTATTTCAAGGCACATGGCAAACACTTATGCATGATATCCTAAGGTATAAAACACTTAAAACATTATTTACAAGCTTAGCACAAAGGGTCTTGAATCATATTTGATCTAGATAATAAAGGTTGCATTAGTTTAACACATAGTCACCTCTAATTACCCCCACATGATAGAGTAAAATATACACACGTCCATGTCATTATTTTCATAATTAACCACAAATGGATTACATGTGTATCATGCACACTTGATACACACATCAAACATATCAGGTAATGAAATAACCAAAACAACATTATGATAGGTTAAGGCATACACACACAAGACATCACGTCTCATGAAATTACATCAAATCAATCTCATAACAATAATAATTCTCTAGATAGCAGTTGTTTCTTAACAAAGCATCATAGCGACATGAAATGTGCAATCAACATGGCTCTGAGCGCTCTATTGGAGTCTTCCGCGGTGAGCGACCCGTTCGCTGTGATTGGGCCTGTATGTTCGCATCCGAGTGGGCATGTCCGATCTGGTGGCATTTCAAATTTAAGAGCACTGATAAGGTGTCTTGGGGGGATCTGTGTAAGGGTAACCCTAGGTGGAGGGGGAGTTTATCCTCTGAGCCAAAGAATTTAAAAGGGGCTTCACCGTTACAGTCAAAGGTGCCTATAGCTACTTCTTTGCTTGTTGAAAACATCGGGCCCTACGCTTCAGACTGCCCTTGGAAGTCATTTTTTGAGGTTGTTACTAATGCTAGCATTCAGTCACACCCATAACAGACTAGGGCTAGGCCTATGACTTGTGCCCGTGCTTCCCCTATGGTGGTGTGTGGCCTTGAGGTCGCAAAACATGAGGATTTCTATATGAAACATGGAGTGATCTGCACGTTTAATGGCTTATGGCCCTCTCTTTCCAATCTGCATAGTTGGGTCATGGATTCCTAGAAGCCTCTAGTCGTTGGGCAGATTGAGCTTTTTCCTAGCGCGAGAGGGTTCTTCATAGTGACTTTTGCCTCCTCTGAAGAGAGAGACTTAGTGATGGATAGGGTTTGGATGTGGGGTGACCACTCCCTATCCATCAAGTTGTGGGCTTGCTCCTTCAATCCTCTCACACAGCGACTTAATACCAGACCAATACGAGTTCAATTACCAAATCTCCCTCTCCAGTTTTGGGAGGACTCTTGCTATGAAGCCATTGGCAATGCTATAGGGTGCTTTTCGAAGGTTGATTCTACAACCTCAGATTTAGGGCATACTATGGTGGTTCGCATTTTAGTGGATATTGACATCTCCATGGAGATGTTTTGATGGTTGAGGACAGACCATGGACGCAACTGTTGGACTATGAGGGTCTCCCTTTTCGATGTAAGAGATGTTTCTCTATCAGCCACTTAGCCTCTAGTTGCCCTCATTCTCATCGCAAGGGTGCATCAACTTGGTGAAAGAATGCACTCATTGATCATTTAACGGTTGGTGCTTCCTCGTCGAATGGGTCCTCCTAGGAGGGTGAGCCTCCCCTAGTGGGTGACTCTCTTCAAGAGAACGTGCTCCCCCAAGATTCCTTGTTGCTCTCTCCTCCAGCGGAGCCTATGGTTCTACGACTGTTGTTCTTCTTCTTACAATGTCTGCCCAATCCTCGCTATCTCTAGATGCCTCTTTGACCTTGTCCACCAAGGTTCGAATTACTACCTCATCGATCCCTACTTCATCTTTAGTGTTGTCGGCTTCTCTCTCAATGTGTGATTGCTCTTTGCCTATGGTGTTTGTTGAGGATCCCCTCCTCTCACCTCGCTCTGAGGAATTTGACTCAGAGTCTTCTTGGTCGATTGTTCAGAGAAAGAAGGGATTTCCCAAGTCTGTCTTTGCTTCACGACCGAGGGTTAAGGGAGTTAGATTTTTGCCCTCTAGATCTAGGGTTGTTTAGATCCTTTGTCTTTGTTTGTAGCATGGTTGTTGTTTCTCCATTGTTTCTATGTTGTTTTTGTTCTATTCTGGCCTATTTTGGCATGTTTTATTCAGCCCTGGGGGCTTTTGTTTGTAAAGGGTTCAACCACTTGTTAGCTACTTACCTTAATAAAAAACAATAATAATTCTCTAACCACAATAATAATTAGGGAATATATGTAAAAGATGTGATTAATCAATATTTAACCAATAGTAATCGAATAGAACAATATCACTAAAATCAATGTGATTATCTATAATAATCTAGAATAATATAATCATATCTCTAGCAACTCATAGTATAAATAGAAAACATTGAAGTTGAAAGTTTATAAATCTAATAATAAAAGCATCAATATGTCGTATAATTATATAATGTATCAAGTGTCATCAAAAAAGTACATAACATCGTATATAGTTTTGATACATAAATGCAATAAAGATAACAATACAAGTGGGTCTTTTAAAAAGAGTGACAAATTTCATAAATAACTCAATAGCAAAATTATCTTTTTGTGCATATTGTTATTATTGTACATAATGCACTATATCATTGAAACTTTATATATATTTATTTCCTTCCATTCTCCTTGTGTATTAATTACCTACTTAAATTTCATTTATAACATTGAATTTAGTTATTTGAGGTATCTTCCACTAGGTTGCTAATTAATTCTAGCTCAACATGCTAATTTTCTTTAAAATATAAATGTGTGTTTTGTATGTATAGCAACTATTAACAACATTATTTGCATGTACTTGTGATTCTTCAATAAAGATATTATATATAAGAGATGTAAAAATTCTCCACACAATAGGAGAAAACTACTTATGAGAAAAAACATGTGTGAATTTTTTAAACTAGTGGCATTTTAGATTATACTATATAATATGTTATTAAGATGAAAGGTAACAAATTGAAAATGGGGAAACAATAAAGAAATTCATGCCAACATTATATAAATACAAAACATAAATTAGAACAAAAATTGTAAAAGCGAAGAACACAATAAGGTAATATATATGTCTACACCAACATCTACCCCATATAGCAAACTACTTTTTAAAAAACGTGAAAATTTTAAAACATGGATTTAATTTTTCACATTTCGCTTTACTTTTTTTTTACGTATTAATCACATATGTTTGTTTAGTATTTTGCATTTTCAACACATTTATTGCCTTCTGATAAAAAATTTTCATAAGTAAAAAGTTTTTATTAATTGATCAATAAAATTTTAAATTTTATTGTATTGCAATGCCCTTTTCTTTTGCAATTTTTGTTTTAATTTTCTAAAATTTATATAAAATTTTTTATGTGCAAATTGCTATCTTGGGGGTAGCTCCCTTTGACATTAATAAAAAAGAGGAACACATAGGCCATGGAGGTAGCAATACACTGGCCATGAAGGCATCTATCAGTTACTTGGGGAGTTAGTGCAGAAAGAACCTAATCCTAGTTACAAACTCATTGATCCTTTCAACTTTCTCAAGGACAAGAGGAGGTGCCATATACCCCACAAAGAAAGCAAAAGTTCATGTTATCTTGAGTTACACCGCCCTTGAAAAGGGTTATAGTTTGTTGAGTATCCTCACTCTTGAGAGTTGCAGCTATATCGAACACCCCCAACTATCACTCTTGAGCTTCTTGTTGAAGGAGGAGATTCCCTTAACAGCCGCCTGCTACAGATAAGGCATGACAATCTTCTTCACAATCATTTTGATCTACCCCTTGTGCCCCTATGCAAGTGTCAATGTAGCAAGGAATTTACCCAACAAGAAGTGATCGTGTGCATGTTTTGTGATGGCTCCCACATTTTGGACTTGTCGTAGAGCCCGCTTCATCTCCTCATTTTGAATCAGGAAAACCCAGCGGAACTGTATGGAGAGATCATTCTAGTCGCAGGGGAAGTCCTTTCTGTCAACCTTCACAATTGTCATTTCTATTGTCGCATTTCTGCCTACTGTAGACTGTTGGCAAGAGACATTGCATAGCATTAATAGGTGTTGTCATTGATGGCAACTAAGATCGTTCTCCACATCCGCAGTACAGTATCTAATCATACCGGAAGTCAGAATGATAATCTATCTAAGTCCAGGAGCTTGAAACAGAGTATACAGCAAGTCCAGTATTTTGGTCTAGATCTCTCCAGTGAAAAGGCATGGTATGTTGCGGATCTAAGGTTGTTGACAACATTGCAAATACACTCTAAATCCAGAGTTTTGTCATTCGGTGATGAAGGAATCAAATGTTATTAGCATTTGTGTATCGGGTTCTAGTCTGATAGAGCAGACAAAAGAAGAACAGGTAGACCTTGCAGAATATCTTGTTTCCGGATTAATGGATGTTGCTTGTTGGACAAATGGTGGCATTCAATAACTATGGCCGACATGAGTAATGATTTCCAAGAGTAAGTTTTGATCCGCACTTCAAGTTATGCATAGATCTAGCCGACAGGGCAGAGCATTCTTAAGTACTGTTGAAGCTAACTGGCAGAATGATTATAGATCTTGTTGCAAATATATATAGTCAATGAATTTGGATGTTTAGTGTGTGGTGTATGTGAAGAAAGTGGATGTGAGTAGAGCAGAAATCTAAGGTGCGAATGAGAGCAGAACACTAAGAAGAACAGAGCAAGGATGAAGTGTGAAAGATCAGTTTTTGTACTTAACCGGAACTGAAATTCCTGCATAAGTAGATGCTATCAATCAGTTAATATCTGTCTTTTATTTGTAATATTGTCTTAGGCAGTGAGCCTTCATTTGAGCAATGAGCTCTAGACAGTGAGCCCGAATGCATGTGCATTCCCATTTTGTATCAATACTTTTAACAGGGTATTAAAATTCTTGTGGGTTAACCCCCACCGTGGTTTTTCCCTTAACCAGGTTTCCACGTCAAAATCTTGGTGTCAAATGTGTTATTTCATTTCTGCTTATGTGATGACTGAAATGCTTATTTCATTAATTTGTTTAAGTTATAAAGGAAGATTAAAAGAAAGAAAGGGTTCAAAATGTGTGACAACTGATTCACCCCCCCCCCCTCTCAGTTGTCCAGACCTAATTCAGCAATTGGTATCAGAGCAAGGTCCCTTTGAAAAGCCTAACAACTTGAGGAAAAGATCTTGGAAGAAGTTTTAAATGGGTTCATTCAAGGATCAACTTCAGGTGGCCCTGGAAGAGCTTGCGCAGTCTAAAATAGAAATTAGTAATCTGAAAATTGAACTTAAAGATGCTGATGATACCATTGAAATGTTAAAAGATAAATTAAAAAAATATATGCAAAGGAAAAAAGAGCTACTTCTACAGCTATCTAGCATACCAGATGAAAATAGCATGAATGCAACCCTGAAAGAAAAGTCCAAAGAATGTGAGAAGCTATCAAAAGAAGTTGTTGTTTTGAAAATTGAAATGGTATCTAGGGTGCTGAGGCAAACCAAAGAAAGCGAAGATAGGAACAAAATTGAAGAAGATCTGAACCAAAGACTAAAGGAAAGAACTGAAGAATGTTGCAAATTAGACAGAGTAGCTGGACATCTAGAATCCGACTTACAAGAGAGCCAAGAAAATGAAAGAGACCTTGAAAGGCAAATTGTCATCCTTAGACATGACCTAGAAATTACAAATGAATATAAGGAGAAGTTCAAGATAAGCTCAGCTAAATTGGAAGCTCCGCTCGAAGGCCAAAAAAGGGCTAATGACAAGCATGGACTTGGATATGAGAAAGGTGAAAGTTTTGGATCCGGTCAGAAAAATTTCCAACCAAGGAATAAGAGGAACAGAATTAGAAAACCTCCAGTGAGACAACCTAATGCTCAAAAATATCCTTCATTCAATGGAAATTGTTTCAATTGCAATAAGTTTGGATATAAAGCCACTCAGTGCAGAAGTAGAGCGAATCAAAATGGTCCATCCTTCTCCGAACAATGCTTCAAATGTAAGACGTATGGTCATAGGTTCAATGAATATAGAAGAATGATAATGAACAACTTTAATGGCTATTGATTTGCTTGCAATGGATTTGGACACATGGCTAATCAGTGCAGATCAAGAGGACATCATGGGTATAAGAAAGAAAATGTTGTGTGCTATAATTGCAATAAATCTGGTCATATTGCAAGATTCTGCAGAAGGAAAAACAATGGAAGAAAAGGTCTGGTAAATAGAAAACCGATGAGCAAAGACAAGACAAAGGCAAAGAAAAAATTAATGTAAAAGAAACTCAGAATGAAATGAACAAGATATGGGTTAAGAAAACAAGTATGAATGACAATAACGGATCCGCACCGGAATCCGGTACCGAAAATCCTTTCGGGGATTGAATCAGGAGCCTTGGCTCAGGGGGAGCAACATTGCAAATCAAAATTCCCCCAGCCAGCAAGCAAGTGCCTAGATCTGGCATAATAAGAAAAGGTACCTTGAATTGAAACTAGAATAGTTGGAAGGACCTCCGGTAGAAAAAGGTGGAGATGGCAAATTGTGGAAGCAAATTATGTAAAGCTGTATAGTAAACAGAGTAACCAGATGTATTAGGGCAACACATTTATTACAACTAATTAGGTCTTCTGAAGGCATAAAAGGCTTTTTCGTTCATCATTTGAATCATCTTGCTTTTTGGAACAAAGAAAAAGAGCGAACCAAAGAGAAAGAACTTGCAGAAAAATAAGAGGTGAAGATCAAATTCAAAAATCACATCTGACTGCTCAAAGCGAAACCCTGAACCAAAAAAGAGGTATTCTTCACAAAACTTTCTGAATTCCATTATTGAAGATGGCTACTCCATTGGTTGTAAATGTTACTAAGAGGCCACACCCAAAATTCAAGAAACATCCATACAAGTCTATAGAAGTTGATCAGCTAGGAGCCTTTTCTGATGTTCCATATGGAGTTCTACATGTGGAAGATATTAGGGTTTACATACATGCAAATATTGAAGAATTCAGAAACTCAAAACTTTTGGATCTTTTTCATAATCATCTAAGGGATGAGAATTATGTCATCAAACCTGAGTACAAAGCTCTGGAAAATAAACATCTTGCACATATTATCCATTTTCCAACCTTCGAAGAAAATGAATGGGTCCGGTATGTTCTGAGCAGAATACATGATAACTTTTTATGGTTGATGAAACCCTTCAAAATCACCAAGGATGCCATTAGGGTTGTGACTAGACTGCATTCCACTGGTGGACTGCCTCTATTAAAAGCAGTGAAGAATCAAACAGTGTCAGAAGTCACTGGATCGAAGTTTGACAAGAGAGCTATGACTATCAACAACATCACTTATTCGGATGTCAAGTTCGTCTCTATGGTAATCGGTTATAAGATCTACCACTCCAACAGGGAGAATTCAGTTTCTGAAACAACCATTTATGCCGCATATCAAATGATAAAAGAAAATGCGGATTATGATTTGTGTGAGTTATTGAATCAACTAATGGAGAATTTGCAAAAAGTTAAGAAAGATAAGAACTCCTTCAAATATGGTACGTTGGTTATATGCCTATTCTTCTACTTTATGAATGAATTACCAGATTCAAGAGGCTTAGTCTAGACAAATGACAAACCTATAGGAATACAAATTAGAGATTATTTGTACAACATTGGTGATGCAAAAGCCCAAAGAACTGCACTCTGGGTCTACTTTAAGAACTTTCAGAACATGATGCACTCTAGGGAACGGATCCCCAAAACAATAGTTGAGAAATATAAAGATACAATTTGTTTCATGGTAGACACAGATCAGTGTTTGATGGAAGCAGTGGAACCAAGGACTGTGTGGGTCATGCCCATGGGATATGAGGTTGAGGAAGATGTATGAGCTGTATGCTCAACATTTATTGAAACAACCTAAGGATACTGAAGTAGAAAGATTTGGAACCTTTGAAGAACTAAATATTAAGATTCATATTGAGCTCAGGGAACCTGAAATAAATAGAAAAGTGAACAAGCAAGTTGAAGCATATGCGGAAAGCATAGGTATAACCAAAGAAGTAGTAAAGGCAAACAGGGAAAGGTTAGAGAAAATTGAGAAAGAAAAACAAGAGAAGAATCAAGGAGGTGCTCCGATAGAGACCTTTATCAAAACAAGAACAACTAGGAGCTCTATTGCAGCCCCTATTCCTCCTAAGACTAAAGTAGAATCATCTGGTGAAAGAGGAAAAAGAAAGAAAACCAAAGCTACAAGGACTTACACAAGCACAAAAGATGATGAAGAGACACAAACTGATGAAGAAATAAAGAAAATGAGCTCAAAGAAAGTAAAGCCTTCAAAGGCACCTGAAGACCAGCCTTCCGAAAGCAGAAGGGCAAGCAAGAAGCAAGAGACTGGTAAAGCTAGCATGACAATAGATCAAATTGCTGAAACCATTACTGCTCATGGAAATTTGAGGTCTGTTAAAATATATTATGACAATCTTGATGAAGCAAACAAGAAAATTTTGGAGGATGCAATCATTGTTTATCTGAATAAATTCAATAGAGTACTACTGGAAATCTTGGATGAACTTCCTACAAGTCTAAGAAAGATTCTGGAATTGAGAAAGGAAGCAGCTAAGATCAAAGACATTGAAATCAGAGAATATATTCTTTCCAATCTGTGTCCTGGAATATCTAAAAAGGAGATAGATAGAATCTTGAATGAAGTAAAAAATGATTTCAGAAGCAAGAGAAGAGTAAACAAGCTAATGCTTGGGGAAACAGAGGAAATTAGAAAGGAGACAAAGGCAATTTTGAAAAAAGCTTTAGATAAGAACAAATATTATGTTAATTCTGAGGAACAAACCGAGGAAGCCAATTTCACAGCTCCGGAGCCAGAGCAAGAAGGAAGAGAGTGAGAAAGGAAATACTGATCGGTATGACGCGCTAGAAGAATCCAATATCGAACTTGACTCATCAAATCTGAATGTTGAAAATGTTCCAGAAGAGAACTTACTTGAGCAGCAATATGAGCTTGAAGCCTCTGTTCTGAAAGTGGAGCTAGTCAATCAGAAGGATACAGAAATGGCAGATAAAACAGAAAAAGAGGAAGAAAAAGGAAAGAAAGATAAAGCAGAAGAAGATGGTGCAAATGTTGAAGCACCTAAAGAAAATATTGAGAAATCAGATAAGCAAAAGGATGACTCTATAATGAGTGCAAGAGACACTGCAGATGCAGTGAAAGGTCTTCTAGAAAAGGAAGTGATTAGGCTTGATGAACCTGAATTACTTTAAGGTCTAGCCAATCCAGATGCCCTCTCTCCAATACAACTAATGAAAATAGCACCATTCACACAAGTAAAGGCCAGAGAAAAGATGCTAAAGTCCCATATGGAGGACAATGAGCTACTGAGGCTTGCAACTGGAACTCTAGAGAAATTAATGCCAACCTATTAGAAGAATCAAAATGATTGTCCCTCCGGTCATTTGAAAAATCTTGTAAGTTCAGTTAACTCACATTTCGAGTCTTTTGAAAAGTCTACAGAGGCAAAGGTTACGAAAGAATTTTTGAATAAGAAATTCAGTCAAGTTATGAATTTGATAAGAAGTGATAGATTGATACTACGCATTAGAATGAAGAGCATTCAAAATGCTCTAACTAATGGAAGAGATATATATGAATTTTGTCTATCATGGACTAAAGTCAATAAGGATGTTGAGAAAAAGATAAAGGAACAAGAACATAAAATATCAGTTCTATCCCAAATTTTGATCCTTTAAATGCCTCTCCTATAAGCCAGGAATGTCAGCTCATTAGCCTGACAGATGAAATAAAGAGACTTGAAAAAGAGAAAATCAATACTATGAAGAGGATGTGTGAACTCTGGGGATTGATTGCCCCCAATTTGGAAGCTATGCATAATGCCTTATCCGAAGCCCAAAATGCACTCTAGACAAGTGATCATCTGGATTTGGCTAAGGCAGAAGTATATGCATTTTTGCTAAGTGGGCACATCTCACTCTTGGATGGAATGAAGAACACTTGGGCCTCCGAACCTATGAAGATTAAAACCAGTTTTGCAAACATTCTAAAATTTCTGTAAACAAGATTTTTGTGATTTGTTATACATATGCGGCAGTATATACAATTTTTTTTTGGAATTTTGACTTGCGGACCCCACCCTTTGCCATTGATGTCAAAGGGGGAGTGAAGGGTAGTGAAAAATGAGGAGTTCAGCAAAGGGGGAGAACCGAAATAAGTGAAGAGCACGAAGGCACAAACAAAGGGGGAGTTGCACTAAGACACTTCATCATTTTTCACTAAGTGTTGCCATCAATACCAAAGGGGGAGATTGTTGGCAAGAGACACTGCATAGCATTAATAGGTGTTGTCATTGATGGCAACTAAGATTGTTCTCCACATCCGTAGTACAATATCTAATCATAACGGAAGTAAGAATGATAATCTAAGTCTAGGAACCTGAAACAGAGTATACAGCAACTCCGGTATTTTGGTTCAAATCTCTCCGGTGAAAAGGCATGGTATGTTGCGGATCTAAGGTTGTTGACAGCATTGCAAATACACTCTAAATCTAGAGTTTTATCATTCGATGATGAAGGAATCAAATGTTAGTAGCATATGTGTATCGGGTTCTAGTCTGATAGAGCAGACAAAAGAAGAACAGGTAGACCTTGCAGAATATCTTGTTTCTGGATGAATGGATGTTGCTTGTTGGACAAATGGTGGCATTCAATAACTATGGCCGACATGAGTAATGATTTCCAAGAGTAAGTTTTGATCCGCACTTCAAGTTATGCATAGATCTAGCTGACAGGGCAGAGCATTCGTAAGTACTATTGAAGCCGACTGGCAGAATGATTATAGATCTTGTTGCGGATATATATAGTCGATGAATTTGGATGTTTAGTGTGTGTATGCAAAGAAAGTGGATGTGAGTGGAGCAGAAATCTAAGGTGTGAATGAGAGAAGGACAGTAAGAAGAACAGAGCAAGGATGAAGTGCGTAAGATCAGTTTTTGTACTTAACCGAAATTGAAATTCCTGCATAAGTAGATGCTATCAATCAGTTCATATCTTTGTCTTTCATTTGTAATATTGTCTTAGGCAGTGAGCCTTCATTTGAGCAGTGAGCCCGAATGCATATGCATTCCCATTTTGTATCAATACTTTTAACAGGGCATTAAAATCCTTGTGGGTTAACCCCCACTGTAGTTTTTCCCTTAACCGGGTTTCCACGTCAAAATCTTGGTGTCAAATGTGTTATTTCATTTCTACTTATGTGATGACTGAAATGCTTGTTTCATTAATTTGTTTTTAAGTTACAAAGGAAGATTAAAAGAAATAAAGGGTTCAGAATGTGTGACAATTGATTCATCCCCCCTCTCAGTTGTCCAGACCTAATTCAACATAGACACCCAAGCAACATTTGAAGGAAGAACCTGTCGAATTCCTAAGGCACCATCATCACCATATGTCCTAAGTCAGTGAAGAAATCTACATAGGGATCAACTGCAGGAGTCATAAGGATTCCCTTGCAGATGGCTTAGCATGTCGTAAGATGTGCCTTGATCTTCTCTGAGCATCTCAGTGTGAGGCACCTTGCCCAGCCTTGAGTATCATCCCCAAAACATGAGTGACATTTCAATTTCAAACCGCCAACGTATCCCACACTTGTGGATTGTCATTGAAAACCTTCGGTTCAACCTAATCACATGCAAAATTTGTGAGTTGCTCTGTAGCTCTATTATCTTTTTGGAAACAATACATGAGTTTGAAGTCCTCAATCTCCTCTAAAATGGCCCAGAATGATTTCGCAATATTTCTAAGTTTCCAATTCAGAGATTTGTGACTTGAAATTGCATTAATGCAAATCTACGAGTCACCTTCAATATCCAACTTGGATAAGTTCTTGTCTCTACACACTTGAAGACCTGTTAGAAGGGCTCGGAACTCCACTTCATTGTTAGTTCTCGGCATCAACTTCTTCGACAAGGCCCAAATCAATGTACCCCTTGTTGGGGTACGAAAGACACTGAGAGGGGGGGGAATCAGTGTCTTATAAAACAAACTTGTTTATGGCAACCGTTGATGAACTTTTTCAATCTATGATCTTCAACCTTTTTATAATGAAAGCAAGACATGTATGTATGAACTGCAATGGACTATCACAACTTGTGCACATGCATGCATATATGAACTGCAATGGACAATTGTGATGAACCATCAAAACCAATTTATGAACAACATAATAATATTTGCTGAATCATGACTATAAGACTGACAAAATAGGCAGTTTTATAACTTTCATTGGACTATGATAATCATGCATTTGTACTAACTCAAAATGAGCATCATGTCAAAGATAATATGCAACAGTTAAATCATGACATAATGAACACAAACTCATGAACAGAACAAGTGACCATAACACAGAGATTTGACGAGTGGAAAACCCTCTAGGGATGAAAAACCACTCCAGAGAATGCGTCACTGGCTTAAACAAAATGTACTCCACTAGAAATTACAAATGCCTCACTGACTTATTGTGCCTCACTGGCAAAGGTCCTTGTCTCACTGACTTAACCTTACAATATATGTTCCAATCATAGGTAAAAACAAATATATTACAGAGGGTTGCTCTATTTCACTTCATAGTCATATTCTCAGATAATACACTTAATATCATGAAAACTCATATGTTAGGAGTTTCCACAACATTAGGTGTAGAATCTTACAAACTATTTTGCATCACAATTCCTAATATTGTTTCAAAAATGGTCTTTTGTTTTCCAGCCAAAAAGCATATCTCACATTACAATGTCACTATCTTTGTAAGACCTCATATTCTACCTTTTTGAAAGGCCATTTTATACAACTTTACAGACTCTTTCTTTCTCTCAACAAACAATTTGAATGAGTAACTATATACATGCAACTATCTCAAGCAGTTTACAACTGTCCAAATAGTCATTACAAGAACATGGTTGGATAGACCCATGAGGGTTAGCAAATAATGCCTTTGAAGTGCACCTTTAACCATGGTTACAAACTTTAAACCTTTAATACATGTATGTTCAAATTGTGTGCTGAGTTAAAGAGAGCTTTGACAAACAAGGGTAACACAAAACTGTCGCCCTCAAACCCTAACCAAGAGTAACAATAACTGTTAAATTGTTCGATGAAACAAAGCAAGCTTTGTGAATGCCAAAATTGCCTTCATTTTCATGAGAAACCCTAACCATAACAAACTGTTAAACCCTTCATCAAGAAACTCTCAAACCCTAACTACATATGGAGTCTTTTGCTTTCCAATTTGTTGTTTGTAATTGTATAAAAATGGTTTTATAACAAAAATACCCTCATCTCATTTTAATAAAAAACCTTCGAGTCACAGTCATAACATTCAAAATACACAGTAAAAAACTTCAAACTAACATGAACTCATATAGGTGAAAAATGAAAAATATCACCTATTAGCCAACAACCAAAACTGATTTGTTGTAGAAAGAAGTCAAAATCTTTTACCAAAACGAGCTCACAGTCCAACTTTGTCACATCTCCCAAATTCGGTTGAAAGTCATAAAGATACCTGCCATTCGGCCATGATTTTTCATAATGATAATGAACTTTCAAACCTAGCTTCAAGAAGCTTCATATCTGAAGCTACAAACTTCGCAATATGAAAAACATAACTTTCCTTTTTGCCCAATGCAAAACATGTGACTTGCACTCTCGGTGAGCCCTAAAAGGGCCAATGGAAGAACAAGGCAAAGGAAGCCTTTTTATTTGTGTGAAAGAGTCACAACCTGCCCAGCAGGTAAAACCACTAAAAAGCCCGATAAGATCACATTTTGCAAAGTGTATTTTATGTTGTGCACTAGGAAATATATGGTGGCACCTTGCAAACATATGTGACTTTTGAAATATGGTAAGTCAAATGACAACATAAACAAATGTTCCCTTTTAGTTTTGAACAATTCAAATAAAGAATGGCATTATGAAGTCTTTATGACCTTTGATGACCTTTACTGCCCATATGAAGATATCAAAGTAAATAAGAATTCACTCATGCTAATTGTATATCAATTGTCATGATAGTGCCACAAATCATACCATATGCCAAATTGCCAAACTGTTTCAAGTACAGAAATGTAACATGATATCATATGCTATATGCCACATAAGATAAATCATCAGGAGATCAAGAGTTCATCAAATGTGACTACCATAGAGATGCCGTAGAGTATGTTGAACAACTAGTGCCAATTGTGTATGAAAAATGAGTGATCACAAGAACACCTAATATATACCATGAGCATGAGCCAACATACCAACTAAGATCATATATCAGATCATATATCAACTGAACCAACAATGATGATACCATCATGAATCAACAATGTAATGATACAACATAACACAAACCAACTGTTACCATGAGCAAACAATGAGAGAATGATACAACAACTACAGAAACAATTGTGCATGTGTCATCACAAGAACAATTATGACTCTATGCCAACTGTGATACCATGAGCCCAACTGTGATATGATACCATAATACCATGCCAAGTTGTGTATTTGTCATCAAGGACAACAACTGAGGGGCAACAAACTCCCCCTTTGTCCATGATGGCAAAACACAACTCTCTCTCCCCCTTTTTGGCATCAAGACAAAGGGAGAAAGAAAGTATGCTAATGCCTCTAGGAGATAACATAAATCAGAGATCAAAAAATGCCTGAAATGAGAAACAAAATCAAAAAATATAAAACATACCAAGATTGTCCCATGAAGGAGAAACATCCAGAGCATCCTGAAACATAACTGCACTGTCGGCACCATGATAAGCATAAAAAGAAGCATATATCAAAGAAGGACAACAACTGAATATGTTGATAGAATAACACTGTCACCATGATCCAATCACCATAGCAATGATCAAACACCAAAAGAATAGCTGAGAACACCACTAAGCAAACACCAAACAGCAGAATATAACCATGAGAAGAGATTACAAGAAAACAAGAATGTTGGTAATCACTTATCATACTACTGTACCAAATGACACAACAGGGATAGAGAATATGCAGTGAAGCTCCCCCTGAAGCCAAACCACTATCCAAAGACACAAATCTGATTCTTAACCATTGAATGACATACACACTGATATCACTTGTTGTGCAACCCTTTTGAACATCACCGACCACAATGATTTTTCTATTCAAGAAAGATTGTTATTAGTTTTACTGTCAAGCAATTTTAGTCAACAAATAGATATACAAGATACTACCATACTGCCAGACTGTTCTTTGTAGGAGAAACAGAACCAAATAGAGCACCAAGTAAAAAACTAGTTAGAGGGTATCAAGAAGAAGCATAAGGTACCACTGAAACCACCTGAATGAGCTAACTATTACTGAAAGAGTACTGATAATAATCCTTGCCAAGATGGCACTGTTAGAGCAAGGTAAATAGTCCACAATAAGTGTTAAACATAGCACTGAAATCTCACAAAGCAAATAGCACTAGAATTGAGCATCATAACTTGATACCACTGTATCTGTAAGATAGCACAGGTAACCGCAAATTGAAACATTGAAGATATGCAACAATCTGTCATTACTACAAAAGATAAGCATACTGTCAACAAGAGTGAACTATCACCATAAACATTGTCAAGACTGCCATTTTTTGTAAATTGTTCTCTTTCACTGTCACATTATTGCTCATCTTAACATATTGACTCATAGCCTATCCTTGCTCTGTCAAGACGCTATCCTCAGTCAAGATATATTGACTATCATGAAATAGTACACCACCAATGTATCACTTCACTGTATATATGTTAACCATTGTCATGTACACTATCCTGGTCTAACAATCCTTGTCCTTCTTCAACAAATCCACCACTTAAGGACTGTCATGATTACTACAATGTCTACAAGGACATTTCCTTTTCATACATTGATGAATGTCACACTCTGTTTTAATGATCCACAGGTTATAGGAATGTTGGAAAAGTATTCAAAGTTTAATAAACATCTGTCAATCAATATTTTCTTGAATGTTCTAAAGACCTTTTCCATAGAGCAATAAAATCTATATCCTATAATCTTTGTCAGTATACCCTGTAGATTCAAACATGCATTGTCAAGAAGAGAGTACTGCAATATTCAATACACTGCCATGAAGTTGTTATGAAAACTGTCCTAACGACCATATTTCTATGAAACATTGTCATAAAAATAAACATGTGTCTTGACTATGACTTATGTTTGATATTTTGACTTGGAAATCATATCCCAAAATTGTTTCACTCATCAAATTTTAACAATCTAATATTTAAGCAGGGTTGATGCCTCTGCATCCATACTCCATTGAAGTAATTGCTTCATCATTCTTTGCACTCCTCAATAATCTCTATGATAACTTTACAATGTGTGATATACCTCACATTGCCAAAAGACTCTGATTGCACTTAAAATGGATACAACTCACTACCACACATGATGCCATTGAACAAAAAAACAATGTAAAGAGTTACCAATTTGTAATCAATGCTCTCCTAGCATTACTATGCCTTGTCTTCCTTAATGCCACTGTTAAGGAGATTACCTCAAAGCATTGTCAAGACTATCCTTGTAACATGTGCATATACTTATTACTGATGTCCTAATAAAATGATTACAACCAACCATCAAAAAAACTACCCAAGATAAAAGATATGTACACCATAAAAATGAGAGTGTCAACATGATCAAGGCATATGACTGAATGAGTGATACAACTGTCATGAGCACATCACACCAATGTTTGCCTACATACTCAAGTTTAGCATACTAAAGAACAAACATGCATTGATATCCCAAGAAGAATGTATCAAAGAGCCTTGCAAACATCATACCAGAGCACCATAGCACTTGACTGATACCTCATCCCTATAAACTGTCAAGGAGAGTTCCACTGTCAGTAAAGTTACACTCTACTGTATAACCATCAAGAATTAGATTTGTCCCTCAAGTCTTTAAGACACGTGATGCCTACACTCTTTGATTGATCTGCCCTTAAAATTGTCATGAAGAGGTATGAATTCAAACAAGAATTATCACCAACTTCTTCCACTTACAATATCATCCATTGTCCTTTGTTGTAACGGTTTATATTTCTCTCATGAAGTGGCAAAAGAGATAACATGGATTAAATACACTTGTCTTGATTGAAAACACAGTCCTAATACTTTCATAACAAGATCACTGGCGTTTCTGCAATAAGCATACATGTCTACCTCAGCACTTGCAACTATAATCAAAGAGTTAGCATTGAGTACCAACAACTCAATGAATATCTCTTGTATTAGGATCATCTAATCACTGAGATATTAATCCCATTGTTCATGATACACAACAAACTACTACCCCAAAATAGTTTTATGCATATCAAATCTAATGCATGTCTAAATTTACACTCAACACTTCATAAGGGGCTAAAGGATAACACATTAACCAACTCCCCCTCAACTTCATGCTTCTCTTTATGCACTTATGGATGGAACTTGTACAGCATGCCCAAGTTTAGATTCTTTCTTTTTCTGATTATGTTTTCTTCTCCAAACTGGTATAGGATATTTGTTTTCTTTGCCCAAGGCATTCACTTGTTTTTTCTTGAACATGTAGCCACCAGTTGGTTTTATCTTTCCTCTACACCATTGAACTTTGTGCCCAAACATATTGCATTTATAACACACAATATTGTAGTCTTGATCAAGAGAAGAATAATTTATTCTACGTGATTTGAGAAAGTCATACCTTGCATGCATCCAACAATTTCTTGCAAAATGGCCAATTTTATTGTAGTTATAACAAAAATTCTAATTTGACCAGCCATAAGAACTTTTCTTTTTATTCCACCAAAAATCATTTTTTTACAATCTCTAGCTCTATGACCATAAACATGGAACGAATAGCAATAACCATGGAACTGAGAATAGTTATACTTGATAGAATGATATTGCCTAGTAGATGATGGTCTAGAGTGCATGTTTGTACTGCTTCTATCAGCTACTTTATCTTTTTCTTCCTTCTTGCCTTCATTCTCAGGGGCAGTAGAGTAAGTATTCAGGTCTATCTTCTTCCTAGGAGCATCTCTTGACTTGGAACATTCTCCTTTCTTATAACCCAAGCCAATAGTGTCTCTGTAATATCTTTGCTTACTCAATATGTCATTCAGATAGTCAGTACTCTTCAAATTGAATATTTTTATGCAACTATGAAGAAGCTTTTTCCAGATCCTTTCTCAAAGAGACTATTTCTTTCTCTAACTTTAGACATTCTATTCTTTTTAATTCAAAATCAGATTTTGTCAGATCTATTATTCTTTTGGCTTCTACAACTTCAATTTTTAGACTAATAATGTGTTTGTCAGATTCATCAACTTGACTTCTTAAATCTATATTCAACTTTCTTGCCTCTTCAAGTTCAGCTGAAACTTTTACAAGATCTGAACATACCTTGTCTTTAGAATCTTTTTCTTGTTGAAGCTGAATCTTTAATGCCCGGTTTTCTTTTTGGAGATGCTTGTTCATTTCTAGAGCACATAAAAATTCTCCTTTCAGTATCCACTTCACAGTCATCTTCATCAAATCCATGTCCATCTTCATCCACAAAGAAGTCTCCTACTTCATCATCAATCTTGACAATAAAGTCATTTTCTTTATCACCCTTTGTGTCAATATTCAAAGGTGATTTAGGCAACAACTCATTACTAGGCTTGACCAGGGTTTGTTGTACAACCTTTTCCTTGTCCTCTTTCTTTTCTCTATTTCTTCTACCTTTTCCCATGGTACTCTACTATCAAGACCTACCCAAGCCAATTAGACTTCTATAGGGAACCTATGCTCTGATACCACTTGTTGGAGAATGAAAGACACTGAGAGGGGGGGGTGAATTAGTGTCTTATAAAACAGACTTGTTTATGGCAACCGTTGATGAACTTTTTCAAGCTATGATCTTCAACCTTTTTACAATGAAAGCAAGACATGTATGTATGAACTGCAATGGACTATCACAACTTGTGCACATGCATGCATTTATGAACTGCAATGGACTATTGTGATGAACCATCAAAACCAATTAATGAACAACATATTAATATTTGTTGAATCATGACTATAAGACTGACAAAATAGGTAGTTTTATAACTTTCATTGGACTACGATAATCATGCATTTGTACTGACTCAAAATGAGCATCATGTCAAAGATAATATGCAACAGTTAAATCATGAAACAATGAACACAAACTCATGAATAGAACAAGTGACCATAACACAGAGATTTAACAAGTGGAAAACTCTCTAGGGATGAAAAACCACTCCAGAGAATGCCTCGCTAGCTTAAACAAAATGTGCTCCACTAGTAATTACAAATGCCTCACTAGCTTATTGTGTCTCACTGGCAAAGGTCATTGTCTCACTGACTTGACATTACAATATATGTTCCAATCATAGGTAAAAACAAATATATTACAGAGGGTTGCTCTATTTCACTTCATAGCCATATTCTCAGATAATACACTTAATATCCTGAAAACTGATATGTTAGGAGTTTCCACAACATTAGGTGTAGAATCTTACAGACTATTTTGCATCATAATTCCTAATACTGTTTCAAAAATGGTCTTTTATTTTCCACCCAAAAAGCATATCTCACATTACAATGTCACTGTTTTTATAAGCCCTCATATTCTGCCTTTTTGAAAGGCCATTTTATACAACTTTACAGACTCTTTCTTTTTCTCAACAAACAATTTGAATGAGTAACTGTATACATGCAACTGTCTCAAGCAGTTTACAACTATCCAAATAGTCATTACAAGAACATGGTCCTTTGAAGTGCACCTTTAACCATGGTTACAAACTTTAAACCTTTAATACATGTATGTTCAAATTGTGTGCTAAGTTAAAGAGAGCTTTGACAAACAAGGGTAACACAAAACTGTCACCTTCAAACCCTAACCAAGAGTAACAATAACTGTTAAACTATTCAATGAAACAAAGCAAGCTTTGTGAATGCCAAAACTGCCTTCATTTTCATGAGAAACCCTAACCATAAACAAATTGTTAAACCCTTCATCAAGAAACTGTCAAACCCTAACTGCATATGGAGTCTTTTGCTTTCCAATTTGTTGTCTGTAACTGTATAAAAATGGTTTTATAACAAAAATACCCTCATATCATTTTAATGAAAACCCTCGAGTCACAGTTATAACATTCAAAATACACAGTAAAAAACTTCAAACTGCCACAAACTCATATAGGTGAAAAAAAAAAAATATCACCTGTTAGCTGACAACCAAAACTAATTTATCGTAGAAAGAAGTCAAAATCTTTTACCAAAATGAGCTCACAATACGGCTTTGTTACATCTCCCAGATTTGGTTAAAAGTCATAAAGATACCTGTCATTCGGCCATAATTTTTCATGATGATAATGAACTTTCAAACCCTAGCTTCAAGAAGCTTCATATCCGAAGCTACAAACTTTGCAATATGAAAAACATAACTTTCCTTTTTGCCCAATGCAAAAACATGTGACTTGCACTCTATGGAAGAACAAGGCAAAGGAAGCTTTTTTATCTGTTTGAAAGAGTCACAACCTGCCCAGCAGGTAAAACCACTAAGAAGCTCGATAAGATCACATTTTGCAAAGTGTATTTTATGTTGTGCACTAGGAAATATATGGTGGCACCTTGCAAACGTATGACTTTCGAAATATGGTAAGTCAAATGACAACATAAACAAATGTTCCCTTTTAGTTTTGAATAATTCAAATGAAGAATGACATTATGAAGTCGTTATGACCTTTGATGACCTTTACTGCGCATATGAAGATATCAAAGTAAATAAGAATTTCTTATGCTAACTGTATATCAACTGTCATGATAGTGCCACAAATCATACCATATGCCAAATTGCCAAACTGTTACAAGTACAGAAATGTAACGTGATATCATATGCTATATGCCACAGAAGATAAATCATCAGGAGATCAAGAGTTCATCAAATGTCACTACCATAGAGTTGTCATAGAGTATGTTGAACAATTAGTGCCAATTGTGCATGAAAAAGGAGTGATCACAAGAACACCTAATATATACCATGAGCATGAGCCAACATACCAACTGAGATCATATATCAAATGAACCAACAATGATGATACCATCATGAATCAACAATGTAATGATACAACATAACACCAACCAACTGTTACCATGAGCAAACAATGAGAGAATGATACAACAATTGCATAAACAACTGTGTCTATGTCATCACAAGAACAATTATGACTCTATGCCAACTATGATACCATGAGCCCAACTATGATATGATACCATAATACCATGCCAGGTTGTGTATTCGTCATCAAGGACAACAACTGAGGGGCAACACCCCTTTCATCTTTGAGAATGCACCCCGCACCAGAAATCATGGGGTTACCTTTGGCAACACCATCAAAATTCAATTTAATCTTCCACTTGGGGTGGATGCCACTTTACTAATTCACACTTGATCTTCTTAGGTATGTATCGGGTACCTGCAACGTATGAGGGAGAAGCCTTGAGTAGCTTCTGCTTCCTCATGATGGATTCATCTTAGCTAGTAAATAGCTCGGGGCATGCATTTGAGGATCTTTGTTTGGCCATGACTATTTTGTAGATGCTCTCCTTAATTTTCTTCAAAACGCTTTCAACCGATAGTTTAGTATCTCTGAATATCCCATAGTTGTGTTCTCTCCATATGTGCCACAAGATTAGAGAAGGACTGGCTATCCAAATTCCTTCCCAAAAGGAGTTTCGCCATTTTGACCAACTGCGAAAAATATTGAAAATGTCATTAGGCATCACACTAGACCAACCAAGAGAATTGAGAAACCAATTCCAACATTTGCTGGCAAATTCAAAGTTCAGAAAAAGATGATTCATGCTCTCTTCTTCATTTTTATAGAGTACACATCTGGATGGCCCCAAAATGCCTATAGTCTTCAGCAATCCCCGATCAGTGCTCTCTTGTGTAGGGCAACCCAAGAAAATGTCCCCGCTTTAGGGAGACACCATTGGCTCCAACAAAGCTTTGATGGCCAGACATCCTTGGTTATGATGGTCTTCTAGATTTTATACCCTAACTTGACCAAGTATGAGCCAGACTTTGTCCTAGTCTAGATAATGTGGTCCTCTTTCTGATTTATGAAGATGTCACTTGAAGCAAAGAATCTACTTCAATATAAGTTGTTGGTCTTCTAGCGCTTGAATCGCATCAATGTCTTTCCATTTCTATATGGAGGAGCCATTCTCAGGAGGGGTAAGATAATCCACTACCTGTGATCCCCAAGAATCAAAATTTATGTAATTTTAATTAAAGCAAGTTTCTAGTAATTATTTTCTATTGATTACTACTGCCATCTTTTTGCTAAAATTTTTGTTAAAGTAAAAGGTTCCTATTTAATCTTGGAATTCTAAATTCTACTAGAGCTTCCATGTAATTCTTTTCTAGTATGGTGGCCTTATTTTGGCATATTATTATAAATAAGCTCTTTATTTTTGTAATTTTTATTTTAGGTTTTTTTAAAAAATTTATATAGTATTAGTTAAATTGAGTGTAGTTATTGTTTTCTATTAATTATTACGCTCACCTATTTGCTAAAATAAAAGGCTCCTATTTAATCTTGGAATTATAAATTATAGTAAAGCTTCCACATAACCCTTTTTAGTATGGTGGCCATATTTTAGCATATTATTTATAATAAAGTCCTTTTTATTAATTTTTTATGAAGTCATGATGCAAAAGATTTTTAAGTTCTCTATAATTTCAAGAGGGGAAATGGGACAAGGAGGACAAAACTCTGTCAATATCTATACCTCTTTTTCATGGTATTGATGGGGTTTCTCCTCATTGACCAGGGAAAATTTTCATATAATTCTTTTTTGCATGCTAGCATTCTTCAAGTTTTACTGCAAATACCCCTTTTCGAGTAATTTGTGATAGAAACCATGTTGAGAAAAAATATCCTTCAGTACTCTAGTTTTATGGAGAAATTTCTTGTCAATGAATTTACCTTCGATTTTTGAATTGCTATCAAAAACATTTATTTGACAAATGAAAATGTGCAATTATCTCTTATTGGCCATAGATTGTTAAGGTGATGTGACAATATGAAAAAAATTAGAGATCTCTACAATGTAAACAAGATAGACAAAGATATTGTCATTTGGTATGCATTTTGTATTCTTGGCTCACTATTATTAATCTACTTATTGGATAATGTGTACGTCACTAGGATTGTCCAAGGCTGGTGGAGCATGTAAAATGAGGGGGACACTTATTATTTTCTATTTGTCTAGGATTTGTTGAGTTACTCTGTATCTTGTGTTCAAAGTAGTTTCGAGCATTCAAAAAGGTCAATTTCCCTCATTTGGTTCATGAATTTCATCATTTATATTTGTGGGCATTAGGGTTGCAATATTTTGCACTACATGTAGACATGTTGGACTCTAGTGACCAATATTTGAATTGGTTTTATCATGTTTTTGTTGATATTTGAAAGATAGACATAGATGTTAAGTTCAATGTTTTTGTTTTCCACTAACATGGTGCACAATTTATGTTGGTGTAATTAAATATTTAATTACACTTTATTAAGTTGACTTAGGGCTAGTTTTAGTCTTAAGTTATTCTTAAGTCATATTAGGGTTTTCTAACTTGCAAATATAAAAACAAGTTCTCACATGTAATTCATTAATCTAATTTCATTATTACATCCAATATTTTGCAAATTCATCCTCTTTGTTTTTTCTCTTGTAGAAGGTTAATCCTAACATGGTATTAGAGCTCCAGATCTATAAGCCCATTCTCAAATTTGAGAAAAGTTTGGGTAAGAGCTTTTGCATGGTGCATTTTTGAGCAAAACAAACCTCACCATTGTGTCTAGATGGCCCAAAAACCCCTATTTGCACATAAGGCACTCTATATTTTGGTGAGAAAATTTCTAGGTATTTTTTTGGGGTTTCAAGAAATTTAGGTCTATGAAATCCATATGACCTGTATGGAATCCATATGACCTGTATGGAATCCATACGACTGTATGGAATCCATACGACTGTATGACACCTCAATTTTTGTGTCATTGTTTTCCAAGCTGATTTTGATTTTGGAGCTACCTTGGTTTACATGCCATCTTGATTTCCGTGTTGCCTCGATTTCTGTGTCATCTTGATTTCTGTGCACAAGTACAACTAATTTTTTTTATTATTTTTTTAATAAAAAAAGAATTTTTTATTTGGGATCTATCCCCTAAGGTTTAACTGTAATGTTCCAGTTTTCGGCATGATCACTGAGATATGTTGGACTAGCTTATTTGTCATTTCCATAAGCTATTCCAGTTGGTAAGGAGATGAAATTACAAAGGAAATTATCGAGTTGGGAAAGCTTTCTATTTTTAGAAAGAAATATTATAAATGAATTTTATATGTCAAATGAGTTTTATAAAAATATTTGACTTGGGGAAATATTATTATAATATTTTTATAATATTATAATAATTAAATAATAATTTATGGAGCCATCCCCAAAAGGAGCGACCCACTTGAGAGGGAGTCATAAGGTGAAAATTGAGAGAAAACAAAGAAAATTAATATTAATAAAATATTATTATTTTATTATTTCTCAAGGGGACGCCTAGGCTTGGAAAGCAAAAATAAAATAAAATATTATTATGTTGAGAGGAGGTGGACTTGAAAAGGAAATAAAATAAAGTGAATGTGGAGCCTAGGTTGGAAAAAGAATAAAAAATGCATTTCTGGAGTTCATTTGGGAGGATTGAGAATTTGATCATTGATTTGGATATTTTCCTTTGAGCTGCAAACTAGGGTTTCAGTCAATTCTAAGGACGAAAACTCTTAAGATTTGGAAGATTGGACAAAAACCCAATTCTCTCCATGAGGTGAAATTACTTCAGATTTCACAATTGAGCTTCAAAGCTTTGTTCCACATTTTATTTGTGTGAAATCGTAGGTTGAATGGCTGCTAGGGTTTGATAGGTTTACAAATTCAATGAATTGTTTCAATATTCAATTTGTGAGGGATCGATTGGCACATGTGGAAGAATAATCTTTATGGTAGTACTATATACAAGACCGTGGACATGTTGGTGATGTGGAATTAAGGGATCACATCATATTGTAAGTAATCGTAGCCCTTTGACACACTACCCCCACCATTCTAATTACTATAGCAGCCCTCCAAGGAGAAAACATGAGAAAAAGGTGAATCACACTACATAAATAATCGTGGGTTTCCCATATATGGACGCAGCATCATCAATTACCAGCCGCAACATATATAATAGATGAGTTATTCATAAGGTGATCAAAAAATGTGGATTGTAAAGGAAAATCATACATAGGTTTAAAGTTGATATTGGTAATGTTGTATGAGGAGGGAACAAGATCTGACTAATGATGTAAGGAAATTATTAAAGAATTCTACATGGTTGAATGATAGTGGAGTGTGGGCCCCTTAAACCACTAAGCAAGCTTGTAAAGGAATCGTGGGTTTAGAGAAACTTTTAAATAAAGTCTATTGCTTTCAAAAGGTTTGAAGACTTCACTAAGAGTGCCTACATTTTTTGTCGTACCCTTTTTGGGGGACAAAACATGACATCCATGCAAGTCGGCAGATTTGTCTTTGTTTGCATTTGTAAGAGATACTCAGTTTGTTGCCCTCTCACTTGTCCTTGATGACAAATTCACACACTCTCGTGATACACTGACAATTGTATTGGTTTGTGGCACTATGATACCATGGTAGTTAGCAGAGGTATTTGGTTATTGTTCTATGTGACAGGCATTTGGTTGACATTTATAATACACACTTGGTTGACCTCAGTTTGTTAGATCAGTTTTATTATGCAGTTTGCTATTGGTAAAGGCAACTTGACAAATTTTGGGGGTCATTCTATTTGCTTAAAATTGTTACCATTGCTTGGTTTTGGTGCACACAAATAATGACTTATTATTGACTTTGTCATTTACAAAGTGTGAAGACATGTTGTGGGTTAATGTTGTCATGATCAATCTTGATTAATAATTTTATTATGATGGGCATTATCGATTTGGTTTGAAATTCAAATATAAGCAAAGCATTTTATCGGGCCACTTAAGTCATTAACCTGGCTAGCAGGTGTCGGGCAAAATTGGCATGTAGAATGTTGATATTAAAGCATTATAGTCACCGGTCCTTTTAGGGCACGCTGGGTCATCCGATAACAAGTGTATAATGTGAAAAAGTGATCTTTTGGTTCATTATGCAAAGTTTAACGTTGCATGCAAAGTTCGGCCTTAGGGTTTGAACGAATCTGAGAAATCATGAAATTTTTTAGGAAGACTATGTGGATCATTTTCTTTGACTATTTGATGTGACAAACCTCAATTTCAGTGCACAGTGGAAAGAGTGAAAGGAGAACAATCAGTTATTTCTATCGAGAAGACACAGCACAACAACATTCTTGTTGACCAGCTAGCAGCATAACATGTGATATTTTTCCTTCTTGGGTGAATGTTGAGGTTAATCGATTCTTTATTTTTGCTTGTTCTTGATAACACAAAGGTGTTAAGGGTTTTGCTGTCATTTGTTAAGGGTTGTTAAGAATAAGGTTACAGTTGTAATTTGTTTTCTTGATATGTGAAAACAAGATTGTTATATCGACAGTATGGAAAGATTAATTCTATTAAACCCATTTCTAAAACCATTAGGGCTTGTTTCACGATAGTTTGTGAAGATCTTGTTGTTTTGTTAAACTCGTGTGAATAGTTTGACGGTTTCAATATACCCTTGTGGTTACTGTTTGTTCATCTACAGTGTACGAGTGTTGTTAATAATAGTTTTATTACATTCATATGTGGTTAGGGTTTTTCAAACCCTCATGGTAAAATTTATAATACTTCTATATTGTGATCAAGGGCATTGTTAAAAGTTGTTCTCCAAATGGGTTCATTCGACCTCATAATCATGACAGGTGTTAGCTCAAGAAAAAACTGCTACAGGCAGTTGAACAAAGACGATTATAAGTTTAAACTATTTGATGAAAGGATTAATAGGATGTAAGACAATGTAAAAAGAAAAAGATGTAAACACCTGATGTTATGTTGATGATAGTTGTTACATTCTCATTGAGATAATAGCAGACTGTTCCTAAGATATGTACAACCTGTGGTTATAAGCTCTTGAATCTCAAATAAATGAGATGGTTAAGATATGCATTGTAAAGAAATAGAGTAACCCTCTGTATTGATTCAAATTCTCTATTGTATCTATGTGATTGTGATATGCCAGTGAGGCAAACTATCAGTTAGTGAGACATTTTTCTTTAGCTAGTGAGGCATGGTCTTTGAATAAGCCAGTGAGGCATTTACTGAGTGGTTTTTCTACCCCAAGAGGGTTTTCCACTCCTAAAATTTTTGTCTTATGGTCTCATTTATTTCATGATTCATTTGTTTTTCATACTTGTTTGTTCAGTTCTTTTACGCACAATCTCTTGCATTGATAAAGCCTACATCAACAACTGCTTCTGTTTTTAAAGTTTGAGATAAAAGCAAATTAAGTGTTTTCTTTTCTACAACACTGATTCACCCCCCCTCTCAGTGTTGTCAAGTACTCCAACAAATGGTATCAGAGTCATACCCTTGTCTAAAAGGTTTAACTAACTAAGGGATTCCTTGTGGAGTACATACCATGTCATCCCAAGAAGGTCTTTCTACTTTCAGAGCACTAATGTTTGATGGTACTGATTATGCTTTTTGGAAGTATAGAATGAATCGTCACATAAAGTCTTTAAGCTTTGATGTCTAGAACGCAATTGAAACTAGTTATTCTGGTTTAGGAACACCATCTACTGCTGATGAGAAAAAAGCTTATGATTGTGATGTAAAGGCTGCAAATGCCATTTGTTGTGGTCTGTCCAATGATGTCTTAGTCAAGGTCATGGAATGCAAAACAATTAAGTCCATATGGGAAAAGTTGTCAAACATCTATGAGGGTGATGAGGGTATAAAAGAAGCAAAACTTCAAGCTTTGAGAAACAAGTTTGAAGGCTTAAGAATGACAGATGAAGAGAAGGTAATTGATTACCTTCAAAGAGTCCAAGAAACTATAAACACTATGAGAGATTTAGGAGAAAAAATAGAAGAGATAACTATTGTTAAAAAGGTGTTAAGAACCTTGTCTCCTAAATATGATTCTAAGACTTCTGTTGTTGAAGAAAGAGACATGAAGAAATTAACTATAGATGCTCTTCGTGGTATTTTTACTGCCTATGAAATGAGAATTAGCACTGATAATTCTAACAAAGAATCTGCTTTCAAAACTATTAAAAAAGGATAACGAAATAAATTTTGAGTCTGAAAAAGTGAATGATGATGAGTCAGTTTTAGTAAGCAAACTAAAAAGAGGCTCAACATGTAGATATAAAGGGAAGTTACCCTTTAAGTGTTTCAATTGTGGCAAAATAGGACATTATGCAACAAAATGTCCAAACAAAGAACTTGATAGTGATGAGGAAGAAAATAAAAAGAAAAAGTAGTATAACTTTAAGAAGAAAAATGTCTTCAAAAAGAAGAAAAGTTTGTTTGTTGATGTTACTGACAGTGGCCCAGAGGAATTTGTTGAAGAAGGTGATGAAACCTTGTTCATGGCAACAATCAATTTAGTTGAAACTCAAAATACATTAGATCAATCTGAAACTGAGGTTGATCTTGAGGGTGAACTCAAATGTGCCCTTAGTGAAATAAAGAAACTTAAAAAGGAGGCCATAGTGTAGAAAAATCAAATTACTGACTACAAAAAACAAATCTCATATCTAAAACTGCAACTTGAGGAAAACAAGAAAATTTTAGAAGTCACCCAAGGACAGTTGAATGTCAAAGAAAAATAATGTTGCACTTGAGAGGCTGAAATTGTCAGTTTGAGGAAAAATCTTGCAATGTGTGGAAGTAGTGACAAGTTGTCTCATCTCTTAGGCAAACAAAAGTCACATAATGATAAGAGTGGCTTGGGGATGTTAAAAGGACAATGTTCAAATTCTAACCATGATGGGTTTAGTGCTGCTGAAAAGTCCATTGCAAAAAGAGGTATCCTCTTAGATTCAATCTGCAATTTTTTGGCTATTGTTTTAATTGTAATCAATATGGACACAAGGCAAATGAATGCAAATTTGTATCTAGAAGTAAGCCTAGTTTTATTGATGGAAATCTATTTAAGTTTTTGAACAAACTGAAATGTTTTACTTGTGGAAATCTTGGTCACATAGCAAGATTTTGCAGATCTGTTTTTGATACACAGTCTAATGCTTAATCTAGGACATCTCCTAATTTTTGATACACAGTCTAATGCTTAATCTAGGACATCTCCTAATGCTGAAAAGACTAAGCTGGTTTGGAGAATGAAACAAAATGTTAAAAAGGCTGATGTGATACTTGTTCAAACAGCCTTTCGTGCTCAAAAGAAAGATTTGCGGGTTGTTGACAGTGGTTGCTCTCACCATATGATTGGTGATAGAAGCAAATTTGTTAAATATGAGGATTTCTTTGGTGGTTCTATCAAGTTTGGTAATAATTTTTGTGTTTGAAGATCAACGATAAAGGTACTATTTTACTTGATAATGATACTCCTCTACATGATGTTTATTATGTAGAAGGTTTGACTCATAATTTGCTGAGTGTGAGTCAGATATGTGATAATGGTTTCAAAGTAACTTTTAGTGCACGAGGTTGTGAAATCAGGAAAAAGTCTAGGAAGGTTGTTGCAGTTGATCTAAGGACTAAAGACAACATTTATAACCTTCATGAGACTTCAAGCAATAGCAAACATGGGCATATGTGCTTCATGAGCCAAGTAGAAGAAAGCCAACTGTGGCATAGGAGACTGGGACACATCAATTATGATAATCTGGTTAAAATCAGCAAAAACCAGAATGTGAGAAACATGCCTATAATCTCTAAACCCAGCAACAGTACATGCAAAGAATGTCAAGAAGGTAAGCAAACCAAGGTAAGCTTCAAACCCAAGGAGTAAAACTCAGCCCTTGGAATTAGTTCATTTTGATTTATGTGGTCCTACAAGGACTAGATCTTTAAATGGTGAACATTATTTCATGCTTTTCATAGATGATTACACCAGAATGACTTGGGTTACATTTTTGAAACATAAATTTGAAGCTTTTAATAGATTTTAGATTTTCAAAAAGATGGTAGAAAAGGAATCAGATCTGAAAATAAAATGCCTTAGGTCTGATAAAGGTGGGGAATATACCTCACAAGATTTCATTGATTATTGTGAAGAACATGGAATCAAGAGGCAATATTCAACATCTAGAACACCACAACAAAATGGTGTTACTAAGAGGAAAAAAAGAACCGTGAAGGAAATGGCCAGAACATTGTTGCATGATGCAAATATGCCAAATATCTACTAGAAAGAAGTTGTTCATACAACAGTCTATACCTTGAACAAAGTATAGTTAAGGGTAAAAACTAACTATACTCCTTATGAATTATGGTATGGTAGACCTACAAATGTTGAATATTTTACAATTTTTGGTAGTAAATGTTTTATTAAGAGAGATGATGAAAGCTTAGGAAATTTTGAATCTCGTTGTGATGACTGTATCTTCTTAGGATACTCCACTCATAGTAAATCTTATAAATGTTTCAATAAAACATTGAAACGAATGGTTGAAAGCACTAATGTAAAAGTTGATGAAGTGTTGCATCCATTTAAACAGCAAGATGAAGAAAAGGAAGAAGTTCTTCCATCTGAAAAAGAGGAGAAATTAGAGGAAGAGGAAGAAAATCCAGTGAGTACACCTTTTGTACCTAAGGTGTCAACATCTAAGACTCCTAAGTCTATTCAAAAAAACCATCCTCAAGGACATATTATTGGAGATAAATCTGCAGGAGTTCAAACAAGAAGGAAGCTTGCAAATGCAAGTGAACAGGTACATCTTTGTTTACTTTCTCAATTTGAGCATAAAAATTATGTTGAAGCTAGTAAAGATGAATCATGGATTAATGCTATGAAGGAAGAACTAGATCAGATTGAGAAAAAGAAAACATGGGAGTTAGTTCCTAGACCCAAGGATAAAAATGTTATTGGTGCCAAATGGGTTTTTAGAAACAAACTTGATGATCAAGGGAATGTAATCAGAAATAAGGCAAGCTTAGTTTGTAAAGGATACTCTCAGATTGAGGGTATTGATTTTGATGAAACTTTTACCCCTGTAGCTATTCTTGAGGCAATAAGAATCTTTCTTGCATTCTTTGTTTACAAGAATTTCAAAGTTTACCAAATGGATGTTAAAACAACATTTCTGAATGGTGATCTTGAAGAGGAAGTATACATGGAACAACCTGAAGGGTTTGTATGTACTGGAAAAGAAGATCATGTATACAGGCTGAAAAAGGCACTTTGTGGCCTTAAACAAGCTCCTCGAGCTTGGTATTCTAAGCTTGACTAACACTTACAAGCTCAAGGTTTCAAAAAGGGAGGAGTGGACAGTAATTTATACTTTATAACCAAAGGTGATAGCATATTAATTGTTGTTGTGTATGTAGATGATATTATCTTTGGCAGCAATGATCATGAACTATGCTCTACTTTTCCAAAAGTCGTGCAATCTAAGTTTGAAATGTCAATGCTTGGTGAACTTTCTTTCTTTCTTGGTTTACAAGTTTCACAACTCACAAAAGGCATCTTTATACCTCAAATGAAATATGCTAAAGAGATGCTAAAAAGATTTCAAATGGATGAGTGCAAACCAGTTGGCACACCTATGGAAGTTGGTTGTAAATTGGGTAAAGATGTTGACTTGCCTAATATAGATCATACCTTATTCAGATCAATGATAGGCAACTTGTTATATTTGATAGCAACAAGACCCGACATCATGCAGGTAATGTGCTTGGCTGCTAGATTTCAATCTGCATCTAAGCAATCACATCTTAATGTTGTAAAAAGGATTTTTAGATACATTACATGCACTATTGATTATGGCCTATGGTATCCAAGACATAATGATTTTTCTTTGATAGCATTCACTGATGTTGATTGGGCAAGCAGTGCTGATGATAGGAAAAACACTTCTAGAGGGGCATTATTTCTAGGAGGCAGATTGGTAGCTTGGCACAAAACGAAATAAGAATATGTATCTCTATCAACTGCTGAGGTAGAATATATTGTTGTTGTTACTTGTTGCACTCAAGTGCTTTGGATGGTTCAAACCTTGAAAGACATTCAGGTTGAGTTATCTAAGCCTGTTAAGATTCTATGTGACAATACAAGCACAATAAACATTTCTAAGAATTCTGTAATGCATTCTAGAACAAAGCATATTGACATTCGTTATCACTTCTTAAGAGAAAAAGTTTTGTCAAATGAAGTTGCTCTGGAATATGTCTCTTCCGGTGATCAAGTGGCTAATATTTTTACTAAGCCACTCCCAAAAGAAGCATTTGAAGGTCTGAGGGATAGACTTGGTGTTCTCTCCCTTGATTCTCTAAAATGATTCAGTTCTGATCTTGGTCTCAGGGGAGCTTCTTAGCATATTTTTCATCCCTAATGTTGTCAGTTGATGCATTAATGTGCAAAGTGATTTATAGCCTTCATCATCTTGTGATCTCTTTTCCTGTTATTGTATCATGGTTTTATAGTGGCAATTGATATTTTGATGGATATGCTTCTCAGTTTGATGCTTTCATATACATAGAATTCTATCTGCGCTTGATGTGGTATACTGTTATATATAGGTGTTCTCTTGGTAATTTGATGATGCCTTCATTTCTTGATTCTTGTTCATTGTTATATAAAATGGATTCTAGTGCATTCTGGTGCTTTCAGTTGGTTCTTGATGTTTGGCATACTCAGTTGTTGTCCTTGATAGTACTTTATATCTTCTTCTATGATACATGTTCATTTATATGGTCATTCTTTGGTACTAACAATGCAGTTATGTTTCAGGCCATTCTGATACTTTGTGCTACATTGGATAGTAATGGTATGCTTTATATTTCCCATTTTTTGGCTTATTATTTATTTCTGTAGCATGCTAGAATATGGATCCTGATCTATCTTTGAGGCAATGACACACTTCTTTCTCCCTTTGTCTTTGATGCAAAAAGAGGGAGTGAGAGTTGTGTTTTGCTCTCAAGGACATAGGGGGAGTTTGTTGCCCTCTCAGTTGTTGTCCTTGATGACAAATTCACACACTCTCATGATACACTGATAGTTGTATTGGTTTGTGGCACTATGATACCATGACAGTTGGCAAAGGTATTTGGTTAGTATTCTATGTGACAGGCATTTGGTTGGCATTTATAATGTACACACTTGGTTGACCTCACTTTGTTACATCAGTTTTATTATGCAGTTTGCTATTGGTAAAGGCAGCTTGACAAAATTTGGGGATCATTCTATTTGCTTAAAATTGTTACCATTGCCTAGTTTTGGTGCACACAAATAATGACTTATTATTGACTTTGTCATTGACAAAGTGTAAAGACATGTTGTGGGTTAATGTTGCCATGATCATAGTCTTGATTAATAATTTTATTATGATGGGCATTATCAATTTGGTTTGAAATTCAAATCTAAGCTAAGCATTTTATTGGGCCACTTGTCATTAACCTAGCCTGCAAGTGTCGGGAAAAATTGGTAGGTAGTGTATATCAAAAAATTTGGATTTATAAATGGAAATGATCAAACAATTGAAATGCATAACCTAAACCCAAATAATTCAATACCTCGAAGATACAAAATGAGCTTGATTGATTGATCGCTTTGTTGTGTTGATTGCTCGATTCCGCAGCATAACGTTGATAAGGAGATAGATGATGGATGCAAAGGCTCTAATGATATTTCAACAGCATGTGGATACTTGAGGATCAATGCCCTTTTAGAAAATTTGACAGAATAAGGGTGCTTAAGGCTCAATGCATGCTAATGGCTTGTGAGGGGGTTGATTTATAGGAAAGGCTTGGTTCCAATGGATGGCTAGGATCAATTAGGGCTTTAGGTGAAATGGATGGATAGGATTAAGTTAGGTTTCCTTGCACATCAAGAAATTGTAGTCATATGACATGTGGCAAAGGAGGATGAGGCTTAGGTGTGCTTGTGTAGATAAATACTAAAATTAGGTCCCATTAGTTGTGCATGTGAAAGATAAAAGTTGTAACACAACACATGATTGATTGGACAAGTGTTGGAATGTGATGAAAGATGAGTGTTTAATTCAAATAAAATATTTGAATTAGTTGGGATATGAGTTGGATATTAATTAAATAAATAAAATTTATTTAATTAATTGAGAAGTTGAATAGGATGAGATAAGATATGATGTGGAAATTAATTAAATAAATAAAATTTATTTAATTAATTGGGATGGGGATAAGATAAATGGGATTATGCATGTGAAATTAATTAAATAAATAAAATTTATTTAATTATTTGGCTAAGTAAGATGAGGATGGGATTGAATGGGATTTTAATTAAATAAATAAAATTTATTTAATTAATTGGCTAATGGATAAATGGGATTAAGAGTGGGATTTAGGACAAAAATGGCTTATGATGTTTAGGATAATGTTTTAACAAGGTGTTGTAGGACATGGACAAAGTTGGGACAAATTTGGGTGTCTACATTTTGCCCCTCTTTGAGATGATGTTCGAGATGATAAGATTTGTGTCGAGTAACATCATTTCAAAGAAGCCAAGGTATGGATAGAGGAAAATGATAGTGATGATGGAAAGATATGATGAGGATGATGATGGTGGAAAGATAGGATGAAATGGGATGATGATGCCCCCTCGAGAGGTTAGGCGGGTTGGACAAACACGGGTAGGCTCTCGAAAAGAAATGGCTTGGCTGCAAAAAGAAAGATAAGGGGATAGATAGAAGAAATGATGATGCGTTATGCTGCAATGAAGGTGAGCAACCATGATGTTTGATATAGCACTAGACGTTATGCACCAAGGTATAAGGACCAGGGTGACGATGTGTCTTGTGCCCCAACCTAATACAACCTTGTCTAACGTATGAGGAAGAAAACTTAGAGCATTGAGTCCTAATGCATAAAAAGTATGATATGACCTTAGATGCAAAGGATAGTGCAAGAAGCTATTCCAACATACACAAGATATGAATATTAGCTGGAAATGATATAGATGTGATACAAATGCAAGATAAAAAGATAACACACACAAGCAAGCAAGCAAGCACAAATGATTCAAAAACAAACAAGGTATTGCCCCTGTCAAGCTGTAAACCAATGATTAATTGCTGATTGTTGATAGTTGAGAGTGTTGTCATTGCGGGGAAAGCTATATCCCTAGATCAACACAAGGTTGTTTGTTGAGTTGGTTCGCTGGTTGATTGATTGATTTGGCTTACAACAAGGCTAGGATCAAGACCATTGATTACGTTTGGATAACTTGGCTTGATTAATTAACATGATTGGTATGGATTAAGGATGGGCTTGCATTTGGATCTTTGTTTGGAATGGTTGGAAGATGATGAAATGTTGATTAGATTGATTTGATGAAGGATGGATGATTTGTGGTGGATTGATCTTCTTTTGACTTGCTGAAGTGATTGGATTTGTTTTGATGGCTAGATTGATGTGCTTGAGTTGATTTGCTTTAGTGTTAATGCTGATGATTGATAGGATTTGTTTTGATAGTTGGCTTGATGTGCTTTGGTTGTGATGTTTGTTGTTGCTAGATTGATTGTTTTGATGATTGGATTTGTTCAGAATGATGATAGTGATGGTGTGATGATAAGAGTGTCCACTCAATCTAAGTATAAGCAAGTGTTCTTAGTGTGTACAAAGGATATAAAATAAACAAGGTATTGCCCTTGTCAAGTCATAAACCAATGATTGATTGTTTCATTGATAAAGATAGATAGTGTTGTCATTGTGGGGAAAGCTATATCCCTAGATCAATACAAGGATGTGGGAACGCTGTATCCCATTAATGATGATCGATGATGATTGATTGGGCTCATGACAAGATTAGGATCAAAACTTGTTGATTTGATTGGATAATGTTCCTTGATTCATTAGCTTGCTTGATATGGATTAGTGTGACATGGATTTAAGATCATTGCTTAGATTGATTTGATTGATATGACTGGAAGAAGTGATTGATTGAAATGGATGAATGAATGTTATTGATAAGAAGAATTGATGATGATAATTTTGATTTTGATTGATGTTGATGGAGTGGATTGTTTTGGATGATGATTGAATTGATCTTATTGCTTGGATTTTTTGTTGGATATTTGATTTTTTAGATTTTTTGAATATTTTAATTTTTTTTTTTGTAGTTTTTGAAATGTTTTGGGATGTCAATGGATTTACAATTTAGGTAGCTATTGTGCTAGATACCAATGACAAGGGAAAACCAAGTCTAGGTGCAAAGATGGATGAATGGGATTGGATGGATAAAAGGATGGGCAATAAGGGATGGAAGGCTCATGATATATGGATGGATAAAAAGATAGGCCATAAAAGGGATGGATGCATGCCTCATGATGAACAAATAGGTAGGCTATAGTGGAAAGCTCATGATAAATGCATGGAGATAAGCTATAAGATGAAAAACTTATGATAAGGATACGCCATAGTGGATGGATCATAAGGGAGCTAGGATGTGATCTCCAAAGGCTATGTTGCATAGGAAGAACTTGCCCCCATTCTAGGTGGTAATGCTTAGGATTTTTACATGACAAAGTTCATGACCATGGGATGACATGATGGATTGGATTTGGATGGGATGGATAAACTGTTAATGGATAGGACTTGGTTTGGAAAGAAGGTATGTCAAGAAATATCCAAACATGTTTCAACATTTTGCCCCTATGTCTTCATCAAAATCAAAAGGTGGAAGGATGGGTTCAATAAGATAGGTATATGGATGTAATGGCTATGGATAGTAGGATGGAATGGTGTATGACAGGTTGGATGAGACAATGTGCCCCCAAGTGTAAGTGACAGAGAAGATCAACCTACACATGACGCCTGTTTGCCAGGTTTTCATCATGGTACTTATCCAAGGCGCCTGTTTACCAGGTTTTCACCATTGGATGAAGGGATTTCTCTTTACTATTTTGACTTTTTTTTTTTTTTTTTCTTTTTTTTTTTTCTTTTTTTTTTAGATGCGTTGACAATTACACATGGCGCCTGTTGGCCAGGTTTTCACCATGGTAATGGATAGGAGGGACTCAAGTGGCTAGTGCTATGAAGGTTGATAGTGTCCCTTTAGAAATGGATGATGTCTTCACATGGACCATGTCATTATGCTCATAGATGTTGATAGGGGGTTGCATGGATGGGAGATGGAGTAGGTAGATAGTGGATGATGAAATGGATTATGAAAGGTTCATGCAAGGATAGATGGATCGGGATAGTGGACTATGATGTGGATTATGTAGGCTTATGCAAAAGCATGGACCATAGGAAGGTGATTGAGGAGATATGTAGGATAATGGATGGAAGATGGGTAGATGTAGATATGTGAAGGTGCTGCGGAGTGGAAGGGAATCATGACCAGCAGTTGCACACACCATGATAAACATTGAAGCTTTTGATGAGATGGTGGTGTAGGAAGCAATGGAGATGTTTGCTTAGGAGATGGTTGATGAAGTGATTTAGGAACCCACATAGATTTAGTATTTTTAGTGGTTTTGCTTTGCTTGTGGGATTTTTGAAGGGAATGGAAGTTTTGGATGGAAATAGGCTTTTGGATGGATATAGGTGATTGGGATTCTTGAGATGTGGAGGAGGTTGCTTCATTTGCTTTGCTAGCTATTTGCTTAGGAACCCAAACCATTTTGCTTTTGGGCTTTGCTTTTGAAGGTATGGGCTTGGATAGCTTTTTGGATTGCTTTGCTTTGGTTCTTTGCATTGATTTTTCATGTTTGTGCCCTAAGGCATGAGAGTCCTTACGATTTTTGGTAGGACTTTTAGCTTTATAGGTAAAGGCATCAAAATTTTTGCTTTTGAATCCCATGGGGTGGGTGGAGTGGATGGAATGATTGGAAGCTTTATGCTTAAACGATGTGTGCTTTTGTTGGCCATGATTAGGGATGTAAGGATACTTATGAATGATATGTATGTTAGGTGTTGGAAGCAATGGTGGCAAGGTGGATGGAGGAATATTTGGAGTTGGTAAAAGTGGAGGCAAGGTGGATGGCGGAAGGTGTATGGTCACATGCTTTTGACATTTATAGGATGATGGAGATGGAATGGCTACATATGCTTTGGGTATATGATGGGGGGTGTGATGGAAAGTGGTAGGTTTAGGATGCATGAAAGGATTACCAACATCTTGGCCTTGTTTACCTTGGGGTGTGTATCCAAGGCCATATGAGCATGGAGGGATTTTGACATGGTTTGGCTCCAAAATACCTTGTTCATAAAGGCCTAGACCTTTGCCTTGGGAGTTCATGTTTTGGAGTATGCGATGGACAATGGGACTAGGTGTGCTGTGAACATTAGACTTGAGCTCATTATTGGATGAAGAAGGTGAAGTGGATAAAGGTCGTTGTTGTCCTAAGGAAGAACATTCATGGACAAAGGTGGTAAAACCAATAGGACATGATGGTGGATTTGAAGTGGAATCGATGGTCAATGTGAAAGGAGGATCATTAGGATCTTGCTTATGTTCATGTTGATCCAAGTTATTGGTATGATCATCTGTGCTTGAGTACTGGAAACTTCCTTCGTATTCCAGACTGCCTACATACCCTGTATCCACGGGATCAAAGCACATTTACGATGAAGATGAGACATGATGAATATGTAGTTCTGGGTTTTATTGATGATGTAAGTGATGAAAGATAGAAGAATATGAGCTGAAAGATTGAAGAATGTTTAGAATGACAGATGACTGATGAAAGGGGCTATCGTCTTAGCCTGAATCAGAGTGCTTCCTTCGCATCTCCGATTGCCTACATACCCTGTATCCACGGGATCAAGGCGTCAACGATAGAGCTGGATGTAGTTCTTATTGATGTGGCTAATCGATTGGATGTTTGATCAAGCGATGTTTGTTGCGATTGTTGGATGAGTGTGGATGAATTGTGAAGGTATGAGTCCTGGTTGCAAGTCGTTAGGTCATAGTTGTCGGTGGACATGTGCCATGGCTGAAGTTGATAAGGTGGTGCTGTGTTGAAAGCTGAGTTGGTTGATGTGTTATGAGCTAGAGATAACAGGATCCACTTCCAAATAAGACTCAACAAATGCCCCCAGTGTGGGATGAGGTTTATTATGCAGAAGCGACAATGCAGAAAAGATGTGGCCAAGATGCTAAGGTGCCAAAAGATATAGATATCACGACAATGTCTCACATATGATAACTAGCATCGGCAAAGGATGAAGAGGAAAGGCTATGTGTGAGATTGCGATAGGGCTTATGAAAATAGCTTATATAAGATGTAGTGGGGAAAATGATCAAACGAACCAAACAAATGAGGGAAGCTGGTCACTACACATAGCGCCTGTTTGCCAGGTTTTCACTATGGTACTTATCCAAGGCGCCTGTTTACCAGGTTTTCACCAGAGGACGGATTATTTATCTTATGTTTGTTTTTGTTTTTTTTTTTTTTTTTTTTTTTAGACATATTTTGATTTTTTTTTTTTTTTTTTGTTTTTGGTGTTTTTGTGGGATAGCTGAGATTCATGGATAAAACTTCTTGAGATGAACGCTGTTGACGGGTTCATCCAAGGGAATGCCTTCAGGTGTTGACAAAGTGTATGCACCAGATCCATAAACTGCTGTGATAATGAAAGGACCAAGCCAATTTGGTTCAAACTTGCCCTGTTTCTCTCGATGTTGTTGATTCCTTTGGTTTTCTTTAAGGACAAGGTCGCCAACCTGAAACCTGCGTTCTCTGATCTTTTTGTTGTAGCTGCGGCGTAGCCGGTTTTGATAGACTTGAAGATGGTTCAATGCTGTAAGGCGGCGTTCATCTAAGAGCTCAAGATCATGGAGTCGGGAGACTCGATATTCTTCATCTGAAACAGTATGTTGCAAGGATATGCGCAAAGAGGGGATCTCAACCTCGATAGGCAAAATAGCTTCAGTGCCATAGACTAGAGCATAGGGTGTGGCGCCAGTAGGAGTTCTGACACTTGTTCTATATGCCCATAAAGCAGGATGCAGTTGTAGATGCCAATCTCGACCAGTTTCGTTAACAGTCTTTTTAAGGATCTTGATGATTGTCTTATTAGAGGCTTCAGCTTGACCATTGCTCTGAGGATAATAAGGCGTAGAGAACCTATGTTGAATATGAAACTTATTGCAAAGATCTCCAACCTCTTGGTTCTTGAAAGGCCGGCCATTATCTGTGACAATAGCTTGAGGAACTCCATAACGGCAGATGATGTAATGTAGGATGAATTTAGCTATTTGTTTACCTGTGATGTAGGTCATTGGTATGGCTTCTACCCACTTTGTGAAATATTCAGTGGCAGTGATAATAAACTTATGACCATTTGATGAAGTAGGATGGATTTTACCCACAAGATCAAGTCCCCATTGCGAAAAAGGCCATGGAGTGACAATAGGCTGAAGCTCATGTGCTGGTGCATGTATTAGATCTCCATGTTTCTGACATTGTAGACATCGCTTTGCAAATTGTTGGGCATCTTTTTCCATAGTTGGCCAATAGTATCCTGCTCGCAGAAGTTTCTTAACAAGGCCAGGGCCAGCGGAATGCAAACCGCAGACACCTTCATGTATGTCACGTAAGGCCGTTTTTGCTTCCTCAGAATCAAGACATCTAAGAAGGATACCATCAAGACTTCGGCGATAAAGGGTGTCTCCTAAGATAGTGTAACGAGAGGCTCGACGGATAAAAGTTTTACGTTGGGTATTGGATAGTTGAAGAGGCAAGGTGTGATTACGGAGATACTCGTATATATCTTTGTACCACAACGAGTTGGGACCAACAATCTCACATATAAGCTCAGACTGTGGAACTTCAAATGCGGGGATCAAAAGCTGTTCGACCAAGAATTCACATTTATGGGTGTTAGATGGCATATCTAAAAGAGACCCAATCATAGCCATGGCATCAGCTGCTCTGTTTTGTAGTCTTGGAATTTGCTCAAAGGTAATGTCCTCGAAATATTGCTTGAAATCATCCACCATTAGTTTGTATGGAAGAAGCTTCTCGTCTTTTGTTTGATATTCATCTAAGACCTGTTTGATAACTAGCTGAGAATCACCAAAGACTCGTAACTGTTTGATAGCCCATTGTACTGCCATGCGCAAACCTGTGATTAAAGCTTCATACTCTGCTATGTTATTGGTACAGGGGAATGCTATTCTGTATGATTTAGGTATGCAGTCTCCTTGAGGAGTGACAAACAAGATACCTGCTCCAGATCCGTGTTGAGTGTATGATCCATCAAAGTATAGCTGCCATCGTGCTGGAGAGCTGAAAGTAAACAATCCTTCATCAGGGAATTCGGGATATATTGGCTGAATGTCTGTGATAGGTGCTGCAGCTAATTGATCAGCAATGACTTGTCCTTTGATAGCTTTACGGTTCACATATTGTATGTCAAATTCACTCAAAATCATAACCCATTTTGCTAATCTCCCTGTGAGAAGTGCTTTTGAAAGGAGATACTTGAGGGGATCCACATTAGAGATGAGCTTTGTTGTTTGGTTCAACATATAATGTCGCAACTTTTGGGAAGCAAACACTAATGCTAAACAAGCCTTTTCCATGAATGAGTAATTAAGTTCATATCCCACAAGAGTTCTGCTAATGTAATAGATGGCTTGTTCTTTTCCTGAATCATCATGTTGAGCTAGAAGTGCACCTAATGCTGCGGTTGTTGATGATATATAAAGCAGTAATGGACGATCAAGTACAGGAGGTATTAACACAGGAGGTGTTGCCAAGTATTCCTTTATCTTATCAAAAGCCTGTTGACACTTTTCATCCCACTTAAAAGGTTCACCCTTGCGAAGAAGATGCTGAAAAGGATGACATTTATCTGCGAGTTGTGAGATAAATCTGCGGATAGATTGTAGCCTACCCTGTAAACTGCGGAGCTGTTTGAGATTCGTTGGTGGAGGCATTTCTATGATAGCTTTTACCTTAGCTGGGTCCACTTCTATGCCTCGTCGAGACACAATATATCCCAATAGTTTTCCTGATGTTACACCAAATACACACTTCTTTGGATTTAGTCTGACTTGGTATTTCTCTAATCGATCAAAAATTTGTGCCAATACTGGTAGATGTCCTTCCCTTGTCTTAGATTTTCCCAGGATGTCATCAACATAGTCTTCCATGATAATATGAAAAAGGTCATGAAAAATAACTGTCATGGCTCGTTGATAGGTAGCTCCAGCGTTTTTGAGACCAAAAGGCATTACAACCCAGCAATATGTGCCCCATGGACAAATAAAAGACGTTTTATCTTGATCTTCCTCTGCTATTCTGATTTGATTATAACCAGAAAATCCATCCATCAAAGATAGCATTTCATGTCCTGCTGTAAGATCAACAATGTTGTCTATGCTTGGTAATGGAAAATCGTCTTTAGGACATGCTTTGTTAAGATCTCTAAAGTCCGTGCAGCAGCGAACTCGTCCATCTGGTTTTGCTACAGGTACCAAGTTTGAAACCCATTCTGGATAATCAATAGGCTTTATGAACTTTGCTTCTAATAGTTTCTGAATTTCTGCTTTAACCAATAAGGCAACTTGTGGATGCATTTTGCGCAATTTTTGTTTGACAGGCTTTGCATCAGGGAATACTGCTAAATGATGTACCACAAGTGAAGGATCTAGTCCTGGCATGTCTGCATAAGTCCATGCAAAATTTATAGCTCGTCTCAGGAAAAATGCTGTGAAGTTCTTTCGTTCTTGCTCTGATAGTGATGCTGCCAAAAAGGTGATCTTCGGATTTTGTTCTGTTCCCAAGTTCATGTCTTGTGATTTTTCAACTAGCACAGTTGATTTCTCATGGTAATCAGCGGTGACAGGAAGATCAAATCCCTCATCCTCAGGTGCCTCAGAGAGGTTTTCACCTTCGGATACGTCCTTTATTTTTACTTTTTCACGGTCAAGAGGCGCCTTGCGGTTTTCACCTAGTGACCTATTTTGTTGAATTTTGTTTATTTCACTTTTGCGACTGAAGGATTTGATACTTCCGCCAAAATATGCTAGTTTAGGTAATTCCATCATGAAACCTGCTTTGTGATCACCCAATGGGATACCTTGTCTCAAACCCATGAATTCTGCAATGGCTTCGTCATTTTCAAATGTATCTAATATCGGTGCCCCCTGTTGGTCCCAATCGATGAGGTCAGGATATACGAGTGAGAGACTAATGGAGGAATCGTGATGGCTAGAAGAGATTGCGGAAAACATGAAGATAGAATGTTCTTGAAAGAGGTCGGTGATATGAAGGGAGGAGTCGTCGATGGTATCCGAGTTAGAAGTCTCTCCTACCGAAGAAGATCCAACGTCAATATCGGAAATACACTTAATGTCTTTGGATCGCGGTACCTCCGGTTGGTAACCAAGGCCTTGCTTATTAAACTTCTTAGACACAATAAGGGGCTCAATAGGTCCTTGTTCCTGTGATCCCAAGCCGCCATGTCCTTTATAGCCCATGTTCTTGATGATACGAAACCCGTTGTTGTAGCGCTCTACTTCAAGTTGGACTTGGTCATTTTCATCAAAGAATATCCAAGAGTCTATGTCCTCAATGTCTTCGTCATCCAAGAAACCACCTTTAATGAATACGGTGGGGGGAGCTTTGATAACAGCGGAGGATGAAGTGGGCTTAGATATAGAAAGCTTACCGTGGGATTTAGGAGATAACGGAAGGGTGCCAACGCAACAGGATTCCTGCAATTTGTACTCACCAGGGCCATGGTCGGTATATTTGATATGGAGGTTGGAAGCGGCTTTGCTAGATGAGGGCTTGAGGAGATCGGATGGGTCGACATAGGAGGATGATGGATATGCCTCGGTGTTGAGAGGGATACGGTTTGGACTCTGATATTTAGCTTGAAAAGCACGGCAAAACTCAAATGGATTAGGATCAGCTTGAATGGTAACTTCAACACCCTTATGCGGAAATTTAAGGCATTGGTGATATGTAGATGGAACTGCTTTAAGGGTATGGATCCAAGGGCGGCCGAGGATGATGTTGTAAGGCAGATCAATATCAAGGACTTGACAGCGAGTTTCTGTAATGACCGGTCCAACTTGAATAGGCAATAAGATGATCCCTTCAGTATCTCTTTCAGCGTCATCATATGCTCTGATAGTTATAACCTTGGAGGTGTCAACATTTTTCTCAGAATATCCCAATTGTTTGATAAGTTTCAAAGAACATATATTTAGACCAGCTCCCCCATCTATCAAGACTCGTTTGATACGACGTTGGTTAACAAATACTTCAATATGGAGGGCCTCATTGTGTGACGGATGCATGGAGGGTTGAAGATCTTTGTCAGAAAAGGTTAAATGACAAGGGGCTGCAATGCTAGCGACCATGGATTGAAATTGTGTGATATTAATATTATTAGGCACCGAAGATTCTTGTAAGGCCTTATCAAGGATAGCTTTATGTGCGGGGGATAGGCGGAGCAGCTCAAGGATAGATATGTGTGCGGGGGTTTTGCCAAGGTGATCCAAAAGGTTATAGTCAGAGAGAGATCGAGGAGGATGAGGAGGTGCTCCTTGAACGGTAACTCGACCTCTTCGCGTGGTTACGGCACAATCAGGTGCTCCTTGGATGGTCATGGTAGAAATGCGAGCATGGTCAATGCGGCCAATGGTAGATGATGCATAGCTATAGGGAATAGCATTTCCAGCTTGAAGGTTATTTGTCTGATCATGAGATGGCAGTGGATTCTTGAAAGTCTCTAGATCATAGTTTGATGTGGATTGTTGAGCAGGTTGAGGTGTTGAAGGTGTGACGTTGATTAGACCTTGATCAATGCAGTCTTGGATAACATGTTTTAAGCGCATACAACCATTTGTTTTGTGTCCTTTAACTCGATGGTAATCACAATACTCATTCTCTTTGTACCAAGGAGCTCGAAAGAGTGGTTCGCCATTTGGTGGTGCATCGGGTAGAATAACATCTCTGGCTTGAAGCAGCTTTCGAAGAATAACTTCCATGGGTTCCACTAATGGTGTAAATTGTCGGCGTGGATTAGAAGTTTGGCGTTGGTTTCTTCGTTGTGGAAAAGACTGTCTTGGTGGAGAGGCTGCTTGAATGTTGATAGGAGCTCTCATAGTTTGGATATTCTTTGTATCAACAATACCGTCATTGACAACATTCTTGTTCTTGTTCCAAAAGCGAGACTTATCATTGGAATTTTGGGGAGAATCTTTGTTATCACGAAAGATCTTGATAGTTCCTTTGGCAATTAAGGCTCGTTCAATAATAACTCCTTTGGAAACTAGTTCGTCAAAGGTGCTAGCACTTTGCAATTGTAATTGGAATGACAGCTCAGGATGAAGATTTTGAACAAAGATGTCAAGCTGTTGTTTCTCAGGGATTTCCCATGATAATTTGCTAGCCATATTACGCCATCGTTGGGTAAATGAGGAAAAGGTTTCACCATTGCGTTGTTTGTTGTTGACAATGTCATTCATGTTTACCTCATGTTCAATATTGAAGGCAAAATGTGATCGAAACTTGGTTGCCAATTCGGAAAAAGTCTTAATTCCTGGAGGTAAATGGGAAAACCATTCGAGAGCTTGTCCTGCTAAGCTTCGAGGAAATAGTCTCAAAAGATATGTATCATCATAGGCAACATCGAGACATGCCACGAAAAAGGCTCGAAGATGGTCATCCGGATTTCCTTTCCCTTTGTACTTATCAAATTGTGGGATTTCAAAGTGTGGTGGAAAAGGTATCATATTAAGAGACTTGTCAAATGGATAAGCGCATATGTTTTCGAGAGAGAAGGGTTTCTTGCCTTGTCCTACCCTTTCATCGATCATCTGTTGGATATCGGCTGAGGATAACTGCTGTTGTTGCAAAGGGGGTGGAGTGTGATATGAAACATATTGTGGTTGCGGTTGTGGTATATGTGGAGTTGTGACAGTTTGTTGTGGTTGTGGGATGTACGAAGCTGTAACGGTTTGTTGGGGTTGTGTGCCCACAATGTATGTCAAAGGAGTGGTATGTGACATGTATGTGTTAGAGGATTGCTGTCCTTGAGACACAAGTGGTAAGTGGGTGTGCATTACATGAGAAGTGGATGTGGGATTGATAGTAGCAGATGGTTGGGAAGTTGGAATTGAATTCATGACATGGTAAGTGACGGAGGGATTGGTAGATACAACAGAAGGGTGAACATTAGGATTGGTATTTTGGACAATATGAGGATTGGTATATGTCATGTGTTGGGTGATATTAGAGAAGCCTTGGGTAGCATAAGATGGATTGATAGTGTGTGAAGGATTGGAAGAAGAGGACAGCATGGATGTAAGTTGATCAACATAAGCGATCTGATTGTTTGGATTGGCTTGAGAAATGAGGGGATCACTCATGTCAATAAGGCTAACATTGGGATTATAGGATAACATGAAGGAGTTAGCAGTTGGTGTATGAGATGTGGTAGATCGCAATGGTTGGGAAGCATGGAGGACATGTGTTGTTGGAATGGTTTGAGAGGTATGCACACCATAAGATATGGGAATTGCTTGTGATGCTCGAAGTGTTTGTGCTTGCGTTACATGGACAGCTTGTGTGACGTGAGGCATGGAAACAGTCATGGTAGAAGGAGAGATATGTTGAGGGACATGAAAAGGTGGGATGTTGAGATTTTGTGACATGAGAGGAAGCACATTGGTGGGCACTATCAATGGTTCTAAGGTATGCTCTGATCGTGGTAACTCAAATGAAGCAACAAGAGGCAATGAGGATGGTGTTTGCGAGGTAATAGGAGATGATGTGACTATAGTAGATGGTTTATTCGCAACAACAGCAGTAGTGTTGGGATCGTGCTCTCTAATAGTGGATATATCAAAGTCTTTAGGTAGTTTAGCACCCATGCGAGCAAGTTGGAGAAAACAGCGATCAGGCTCAGATATCATGAGTTTCTCAACTTGGTCCCATAGATAGGTATCTTGAAATTCTGATGAGTCGTCTTGAGATTGTTCTTCGAAAGTTTCCAAGGATGGTGGAGGATGCATTTGTTGTGAAGATGATTCGCCCCTAGTGTATCCTTGAGGTATAAACATATGAGAAGGCATACCAGTTGTGAATTGAGTTGCGTCCTTAAGAGGTGTTGTGAATTGTTTCATCTCAGCTTGCAATTTGGCATCCATTTCAGCTTTCAATTTGGCTTCTACTTCAGCTCGATATTGACTCCTAGTTTGAGGCATGATGTTGATGATGAAGGTGAGCTTGTCAAAGTTTTAAGACCCAAAAGATGATAGTTGGCTGATTGGTTGTTGTTTTGGTTTTGCTAGTTTGGCTAAGTTGCTTGGTTGATTTGGTTTGGCTGAGTTGTTGTTGGTTGTCCCTAGAGGTAGCTTAATCACTCAAGGGAAAGATTGTTGATGTTGATGTTTGTTGGAGCTAAAGCTAAAAAGAGATTGTTTGCTGAAGCTAAAGCTGGAGGTTGTTTGGTGGCTGAAGCTAAAACTGAAGGTTGTTTGTTGCTCGAAATGATTGGATTGATGTCTGATTTGCTGGTTGGGATCTCAAAAAGATGGAAAAGCTCATGAGTTGTGATTGATTGATAAGCTCAAAATAGGAGACAAAGTCCAGGTGTTTGCTGTTGATCAACGGTAAGTCTGAAAGCTGATGTTTGAGGTTCAAGCAAGCTGGTCCTGAGGCTAATTGAGCTGATGCACTGAGATTTGCAAGAATTTTAGCTACAGGCGACTGATGATAGCTCAAAGGCGACTCAGAGGATGCTAAAGGCGATTAATGATAGCTCAAATGCGACCTGGTTTAGTTTCGACAGAAAAATGCCAGTGCTAACCAGAAGCGAATGCTATGCCAGAGGCGATGACTGTTGGTTCAAAGGCGATTACTGTTGGTTCAGAGGCGACTCAGATATCCCTAAAGGCGACAATCTGTTGTTCATAGGCGAGCTTGTTCTGGAATCAGGCGAATAACTGTGGATTAAAAGCGACTTGGCTCAAACAACATGCGACTGGTAATGAATCAGATGCGATTTGGTTCAGACAGTGGGCGATCAGCTGTGGTTCAGAAGCGATTCTGTTCAGGACAAAGGCGATCAATTATGGTTTAAAAGCGACTCTGTTTAAGCAGTATGCGGGCAGTTGTTATTTAAAAGCGATGCAGTTCAGGCAGAATGCGAGTCACTACAGTTCAGAAGCGATGTTGATGGTCTGTGCGAGCAGTTTAGGTTCAAAAGCGACTGTGTTTGTGTACCGGTGGTCTGATTTTTGCAGTTTTTTCAGCAAGAAAACAATGATAACAGTCACTCACACTCACAACAAGCACAAACTGATACAACCTAGGCTAGGATAGGACAGTATCTGTTGAATCCCCTAGCTGCGCCTATTCAAAGCGGGTAGCTCCAGGATCTTGATAGCACCGGCTCCTCCTTACATTTGCACACACTTCTCACGCATACCAAGATCCGGGATTCTTATAAGGCTTGACCCTCTCCAAACCTTTAGATTGTCCCTGCTACCTCGGCTAAGAACCGCATGAATCAGGGCCGCTTCAAGGGTTTTGCCCTCTGCGTCAACAGATAGAAGGTTTTTGGCTACTACACAAAGTTGCTAATAAGGGCATCCGTTCGGGTGGCTATACGTGCGGCAGCGCTACTCTCCGTTATGGAGTCTCCCAGCCTCCAAGGGTTGCGCCTTGGAGGGTTTTGGGGGAGGTTGGCTGTCGGTATAACACAACTGCACCCGTTGTTTGTGGCTTTCGACACAAACACTTTTCTTATATAGCGGTTCGGAAGGACTTGGCTTTAGCCCGTTACCGCTTGGGTCGTATCCCTTCTCACACCGGGAAGGCAGGCCCTCTAAAGATAATGACAAGTTCTCATGCACCCAAGATCCATTTGATAGGCAAGGGGAGAGGATACTTTTGTCATTAAATTTGGGTTACAATCAGGCACATGCAAGCAATCAGAAAGATAAATCAAGCACGGAGCAAACAGTAATTCATTTTAAGCACCAAGCCCAAATATGCCTAATTTAGTGAAAAAAACCACAAATCTTGGACCGATCGAACCTGCAACAGATATGTCAGTAGTTTGATAACCTCCTTTCTTGGACAGATCGATAAGATGCTGCACAAATACCCAGTTAATAGCCAAAAATCAAACTGGAACTGAAACAGGCTTGAAAACAACAGAGCTTTACCAGATGCGACCCACTGTTGATCAAAAGCGACATCTGTTATGTCATAGGCGAAAGACTGCAGATCGTATGCGACGCGCAAAAACACAGTATGCGACGCCTGTTAGCTCATAAGCGATGCATATTTTCCATAAGCGATCGGTTGAGGGCTGGATGCGACCTATTTCTGCAAAAACACAGCCGATAAACAAAAACCCTAGCCTAACAGGCGAATAATATTAGTCCATAAGCAACACAAATATATTCAAAAGCGGCGTCTGTCGTCTCATATGCGATCGCAATATACCGGAAGCGACCAGTTGGAAGTCGAAAGCGACCTGTCTCTGCAAAACAAAAATCAAAAAACCCTAACCTGCACAGGCGAATATTATTAGCTCATAAGCGTATCATATCAGGACAAAAGCGTGCACTGTTAGGTCAAAAGCGATGCGGATTTGTGCAAAGGCGACCCCTGTTAGATTAAAAGCGATCTGATTATGCGCAAAAGCGGCGGCTGTTAGATCAAAAGCGGCAAATACAGTCCTAGGCGATCAGTTTAATGATAAAAGCGATGCGTTTTACCTAAGGCGACGACTGTTAGGTCAAAGGCGATCCAGAGAGGAATATGCGGCCTGATCCAGCTCAGAAGCGACGCAGAAATCCCGAAGCGGCGGATTTTCCTTTAAAAGCGACTGGAATTTTCTGCGAGCACCTGCAAAATCTGATCTTCAAGGAAACAACTCCAAAAAACGAAGTTAATCAGGGACGTGAGTCCCACCGGGCGTGCCAAAATGTATATCAAAAAATTTGGATTTATAAATGGAAATGATCAAACAATTGAAATGCATAACCTAAACCCAAATAATTCAATACCTCGAAGATACAAAATGAGCTTGATTGATTGATCGCTTTGTTGTGTTGATTGCTCGATTCCGCAGCATAACGTTGATAAGGAGATAGATGATGGATGCAAAGGCTCTAATGATATTTCAACAGCATGTGGATACTTGAGGATCAATGCCCTTTTAGAAAATTTGACAGAATAAGGGTGCTTAAGGCTCAATGCATGCTAATGGCTTGTGAGGGGGTTGATTTATAGGAAAGGCTTGGTTCCAATGGATGGCTAGGATCAATTAGGGCTTTAGGTGAAATGGATGGATAGGATTAAGTTAGGTTTCCTTGCACATCAAGAAATTGTAGTCATATGACATGTGGCAAAGGAGGATGAGGCTTAGGTGTGCTTGTGTAGATAAATACTAAAATTAGGTCCCATTAGTTGTGCATGTGAAAGATAAAAGTTGTAACACAACACATGATTGATTGGACAAGTGTTGGAATGTGATGAAAGATGAGTGTTTAATTCAAATAAAATATTTGAATTAGTTGGGATATGAGTTGGATATTAATTAAATAAATAAAATTTATTTAATTAATTGAGAAGTTGAATAGGATGAGATAAGATATGATGTGGAAATTAATTAAATAAATAAAATTTATTTAATTAATTGGGATGGGGATAAGATAAATGGGATTATGCATGTGAAATTAATTAAATAAATAAAATTTATTTAATTATTTGGCTAAGTAAGATGAGGATGGGATTGAATGGGATTTTAATTAAATAAATAAAATTTATTTAATTAATTGGCTAATGGATAAATGGGATTAAGAGTGGGATTTAGGACAAAAATGGCTTATGATGTTTAGGATAATGTTTTAACAAGGTGTTGTAGGACATGGACAAAGTTGGGACAAATTTGGGTGTCTACAGGTAGAATGTTGATATTAAAGCATTATAGTCACCGGTCCTTTTAGGGCACTCTGGGTCATCCAGTAACAAGTGTATAATGTGAAAAAGTGATCTTTTGGTTCATTATGTAAAGTTTAATGTTTTATGCAAAGTTCGACCTTAGGGTTTGAACGAATCTGAGAAATCATGAAGTTTTGAGGAAGACTGTGGATCGTTTGCTTTGACTATTTGATGTGACAAAGCTCAGTTTCAGTGCACAGTGGAAAGAGTGAAAGGAGAACAATCAGTTATTTCTGTCAGGAAGACATAGCATAGCAACATTCTTGTTGACCGGCCGACAGCATAACAAGTGATATTTTTCCTTCTTGGGTGAATGTTGAGGTTAATCGGTTCTTTATTTTTTCTTGTTCTTGATAACACAAAGGTGTTAACGGTTTTGCTGTCATTTGCTAAGGGTTGTTAAGAATAAGGTTACAGTTGTAATTTGTTTTCTTGATCTGTGAAAACAAGATTGTTATATCGGCAGTATGGAAAGATTAACTCTATTACACCCATTTCTAAAACTGTTAGGGTTTGTTTCACAACAGTTTGTGAAGATCTTGTTGTTTTGTTAAATCATGTGAACAGTTTGGTGATTTCAATATACCCTTGTGGTTACTGTTTGTTCATCTACACTGTACGCATGTTGTTAATAACAATTTTATTACATTCAGATGTGGTTAGGGTTTTTAAAACCCTCGTGGTAAAATTTATAATACTTCTATATTGTGATCAATGGCATTGTTAAAAGTTGTTCTCCAAATGGGTTCATTCGACCTCATAATCATGACAGGTGTTAGCTCAGGGAAAAATTGCTATAGGTAGTTGAACAAAGACGGTTATAAGTTTAAATTGTTTGATGAAAGAATTAACAGGATGTAAGACAGTATAAAAAGAAAAAGATGTAAACACCTGATGTTATGTTGATGATATTTGTTGTTACATTATCATTGAGATAATAGCAGAGTGTTCCTAAGATATGTATAGCCTGTGGTTATAAGCTCTTGAATCTCAAATAAATGAGATGGTCAAAATATGCATTGTAAAGAAATAGAGTAACCCTCTGTATTGATTCAAATTTTCTATTGTATCCATGTGATTGTGATATGCCAGTGAGGCAGTGATTAAAACAAATAGCCAGTGAGGCAAACTATCAGTCAGTGAGACATTTTTCTGTAGCCAGTGAGGCATGATCTTTGAATAAGCCAGTGAGGAATTTACTGAGTGGCTTTTCTACCCCAAGAGGGTTTTCCACTCCTGAAATTTTTGTCTTATGGTCTCATTTGTTGCATGATTCATTTGTCTTTCATACTTGTTTGTTCAGTTCTTCTATGCACAATCTCTTGCATTGATAAAGCCTACATCAGGAACTGCTTCTGTTTTTAAAGTTTGAGATAAAAGCAAATTAAGTGTTTTATTTTCTACAACACTAATTCACCCACCCCTCTCAGTGTTGTCAAGTACTCCAACACAATTTAGTAGCCAGAATCTTGTCTATCAAGCCATTTTGCCTTTGGCACAACTATACTATTAATCTGGACAGAATTTGTTGCACTGTCTTGATTGTTATGAGAATGGAAGGTGATTTCAAGGACTCCATGTAACCATCAGAATATCTGAAGTACAATTCAATAGCGAATTCCAGTGGTATATATGTGAGTTACATTGAAACTATTAATCTATTTCTGAAATTTCTGATTACAAGTTAAATTGTTCAGTCATTGGATGTTTGTTATTGATTTGGTGTATGCATGCAAAGTGTTTGATTAAATGTTCATTATGCAACAAAACTGATTATGCTCAAGGAAATCATCATAAACCATTAATCAAGCAAGTAAACAAGCTGATCACATTAAAACTCAGAAAAAATCCAGTGATACCAGCATACATACTAAGTGTTTGACGAAATGTCAACACTATAAAAGTTTGAATTTTAGAGCAGATTAAGTAAGGGATATTATAGTGGTATTAGAGCCATGATCTTGTCAGCCTGAGGGGAAAAAATAGAGCTTGTTTCAGTCATACAACAGGTTACATTCATGGCTAGAATCAAAGATGGAAGATTGGTACCTACCTTCCTTCGTCCTTCACCACCAAAGGAAAGCGTATCCAGCAAGCAGAGTCAAAATAGCTCAGTTAAGACACAACAAAGTTCGCAGCAATATGAAGATTCAGTATCAAGGAAGCCTAAGCATTCTAGAGATTCAACAAGATCAACAGGTACAAGTTCAAGACCATCAAAGAAGGTTAGTTTGACTCCGATAGATAGATTTATGGAAAAGTTTATGAATAGCATGAATGATTTCAAAGAGGGGGTAATGACAACCATTGAGTCATTTGTACAACAAGAAAAAGAAAATAAAAATAAAAGAAACTCATTTGATGCATCCACAAGTGAAGTTGTCAAAAGACTCCATGAGGAATTTGAGAAGCATGAGGACAAAGAGATAGAATCACTTGAGGCTTCAAAAAAGAACATGAGTAAGGCATTGGCATGAGTAATCCTAATGAAGACATGAATGCAAATGATGGTATTGACTCCTTGATTGATGCCTCTACAAGTGAGATAGATGATTCTATTGATGACACACTTCCTACACATGAAGTAAAATCAGAAAATCAGTCCTTTATAGCAGCTACTCCTGGGGTACAAGATGAAAAGGCAAATGGTGTAGGAGTTGAACAAGTTGAGGAAAGGATTGAAGAACCATACAATAAGGAACCTTGCAGCCTTGTGACATTTAGTGATGAAGACTTCTTTGAGCCACTTCCACCCCTAATCACTTGGGAAGAAGATGAGATAAATCAAGACTTGATGGTGTTTGATGACTACAATGTAAGCATAAAAGAAGATTCCAAAGGTTTGATTTGGGATAGTGATATTCTTCCTCATGCTTATGAGATTGCTACTCTTACACATGGAAGAACTTGTGATGATGAGTCTACAAGTGTTGGTACACAAAGTGTAAGTGTTGGGCTTGAAATTTTCAATGGAGATGCACTTGTGAAGCTTGAAGACATGGCACAAGAATATGACAAGTATTTTGATTTTTATAACAGCAGTTATATTCCTTAACTCCATCATGAGGTAACAAGTTCACATAAGGATGATAGTGCCATAGAGTTTTCTATGGATAGCGCTCAAAAATTGGGTGTTAAAAATGGAATTTGTGTGGTGAATTCAAGTCATAAGAATTTTGATTTTGTATATCAGACTTGGGAGGATGTGGAAAGGACACAAATTTGGTGTGATATATGGTCACAAAGGGCCAAGGAGGCTAAGTTAGTGGCTGCCCATGCAAGACAGCATCTTCAACAAGACAAAGAACAAGTTCACTACTTAGATCAAGCAAGACAACAAAGGGAGGCTTATCTTAGATCTCTTTTTCTAAAGAATGATGTTAATGAAGTTGAATATGTCATGAACAAGCCCCTTATGACAGACAAACCCAATGCACAAATGAATTTATATGAACCAGAAATTTCATGTTGTTCACATGTTTGTAGTAATGAGATTGGTGATACATATCATTTGGATGGTTTAGTGAAGACTTCAAGCATGATGGAATAGGATAAGAGAATGCCTACATGTTTTGACATATGGATAGATGAGGATAATTCAGAATTTTAAGTTGATGTTGGTCATTTACTTGATAGTGTTGTTGATTGTATTGATGACACTCATAGTGGATCAGCTGCTCAAGAGTTGTCATTGGTTTATAATGAAGACATCCATAACTCATCTTTCGTTATGTCACCGATTTCTTATGATATGGCAGCTATCTACTTGTTGATTGGTGACTTAACCTTCTTAGATTCTTCATTGGTTAGTGGATGTCCTTCTTGGGTTTCCATTGCACATTCAAATTTGGCATGGTTTACATCAGCTATTCAGTTGCTTGGGAGTGTGTGGAGGCATGTTTATTTGATGGACATTGAGTATTTGATGGATTTCCTTAGTATGTATGGGTATGTTGGCTTATTGATGGCCTTAGTTACAACAGCGGCATTTAGTGGCCTAATGAGTTGATCTATGTGCATATGGGAGTTGCTTTTCACATTTTTATGATGGTCTACTCATATAGAAGGATTATATATGATGATTGTGTCATGATAGATATTTATTTCTACTCCTATAGCCAATTTGACAGATTGGTTTGGGATCCAGGTATTGACGTGGATGTTGCATTGGTACTCAGTGATCGTGGAGAGTTGCTTAAGGCGATATGGTTATATGGTATGTATATCAGAGTGGAGCAGCGGATTGGCATACGATTGCTTGAGGGCAAGCAATCCCGGGAAGGGAGGACTGTAATGTCCCCGTTTTCAGTATGATCACTGAGATATGGTGGACTAGCTTATTCATCGTTTCCATAAGCTATTCCAGTTGGTAAGGAGATGAAATTGCAAAGGAAAATATCGAGTTGGGAAATCTTTCTATTTTTAGAAAGAAATATTACAAATGAATTTTATATGTCAAATGAGTTTTATAAAAATATTTGACTTGGGGAAATATTATTATAATATTTTTATAATATTATAATAATTAAATAATAATTTATGGAGCCATCCCCAAAAGGAGCGACCCACTTGAGAGGGAGTCATAAGGTGAAAATTGAGAAAAAATAAAGAAAATTAATATTAATAAAATATTATTATTTTATTATTTCTCAAGGGGACTCCTAGGCTTGAAAAGCAAAAATAAAATAAAATATTATTATGTTGAAAAGAGGTGGACTTGAAAAGGAAATAAAATAAAGTGAATGTGGAGCCTAGGTTGGAAAAAGAATAAAAAGGCATTTCTGGAGTTCATTTGGGAGGATTGAGAATTTTATCATTGATTTGGATATTTTCCTTTGAGCTGCAAACTAGGGTTTCAGCCAATTCTAAGGATGAAAACCCTTAGGATTTGGGAGATTGGACGAAAACCCAATTCTCTCCATGAGGTGAAATTACTTTAGATTTCACAATTGAGCTTCAAAGCTTTGTTCCACATTTTATTTGTGTGATATCACAGGTTTAATGGCTGCTAGGGTTTAACAAGTTTACAAATTCAATGAATTGTTTCAATTTGTGAGGGATCGATTGGCACATGTGGAAGAATAATCTTTATGGTAGTACTATATACAGGAGCATGGACATGGTGATGTGGAATTAAGGGATCACATCATATTGTAAGTAATTGCAACCCTTTGACACACTACCCACACCATTCTAATTACTATCGCAACCCTCCAAGGAGAAAACGTGGGAAAAAGGTGAATCGCACTACATAAATAATTGTGGGTTTCCCATATATGGACGCAGCATCATCAATTATCAGCCGCAACATCTATAATAGATTAGTTATTCATAAGGTGATCAAAAAATGTGGATTGTAAAGGAAAATCAGATATAGGATTAAAGTTGATATTGGTAATGTTGTATGAGGAGGAACAAGATCTGACTAATGATATAAGGAAATTATTAAAGAATTCTACATGGTTGAATGATAATGGAGTGTGGGCCCCTTAAACCACTAAGCAAGCTTGTAAAGCAATCGTGGGTTTTAGAGAGACTTTCAAAGAGAGTCTATTGCTTTCAAAAGGTTTGAAGACTTCATTAAGAGTGCCTACAATTTCAGCCATACCCTTTTTGGGGGACAAAACATGACAACCATGCCAAGTCAACAGATTTGTCTTTGTTTGCATTGGTAAGAGATACTCAGTTAAGCAGCCAGAATCTTTTCTATCAGGCCATTTTACCTTTGGCACAACTGTACTATTAATCTGGGTAGAATTTGTTGCATTATCTTGATTGTTATGAGAATGGAAGGTGATTTCAAGGACTCCATGTAATCTTCATAATATCTGAAGTACAATTCAATAGCAAATTCCAGTGATATATATGTGAGTTACATTGAAACTATTAATCTATTTCTGAAATTTTTTATTACAAGTTAAATTGTTCCGTCATTGGATGTTTGTTATTGATTTGGTATATGCATGCAAAGTGTTTGATTAAATGTTCATTATGTAACAAAACTGATTATGCTCAAGGAAATAATCGTAAACCATTAATCAAACAAGCAAACAAACTAATCACATTAAAACTCAGAAAAATTCCAGTAATACCAGCATACATACTAAGTGTTTGACGAAATGTCAACACTATAAAAGTCTGAATTTCAGGGCAAATTAAGTAAGGGATATTACATTAACCCCTAGTTGCACGGGGGACCAGCCCCTAGCTCTTAGATCCTGGTCATATGAGTGACCAAAGCTTCAGTAATGATTTTTTTCCTCTTTGCCGTAAATGAGTAGTTTTGGTAAATTGGGCATATCTTGAGCAAACAAAGTCGGATTTTCAAAAACAAATATGCGTCAGAAAGCTAGTTCCGAGCACCATCCAATGGTGTAGGTAGTTTTTCCATATTTTGTTGTTGGTATAATTTATTGTTGTTTGAAGTCTAGATCATTGTTTTGGCTTCCAAGTTCGTATATTTTTGCCATGATCTATGATTTTCACAATTCTTGTGGAATTGGAAAGGTATTGAGGAGCTCTACACAACCATCCATGCACTTTTTCCAGATTCATCCCTAGGTATTCTTTATTCAGTTTGTCAGTTTTATGGCTTTTGTTTGATATTATGGACATTTTAGCACCTCAAGAAGTTTTGTGTGTTTTGTTGGGCTTCATTTATCAACATTAATACATATTGAGATTGTTGATCTCTGATCTAATTTATTTGAGGAGATATCATGGGTTTTTCTATTCACCCTTTTGTGGTAACATTGGGTAAGCATAATTATGAGTCTTGGAGAAAGGGCATCTTGACAAATCTCAGGGGGCTTAATCTTTTGCCTTTTCTTTATGGACTCATACCTTAACCAGGTACACCCGCGAGGAAATCTACATGGGGAAATTATATTGATCATATTGTAGGATCGATTGGTTCTAGTGTTGATTTTGACACTATGTGTTCTATCTCACATATTGAGTGCACACATGCTCTTTGGACTAGCATTTGGGAGATCTATGGAGACCCACATTCTCTCCATCCCCAGATGATCTTGCTATGGATTGCCACATACCCCTTGATGATGCAAATTGCATACCTTTTGATGATGATATAGTTGAGGAGCTTGCATATTTGATAGGTCTTGCTAGTTCAGATGATACAGAGACTTCACTTGCTTCTCCTTCTCCTCTTGTCGAGATCACATCTTTATTACCTGTTGTTACCTCTGATTCTTTGCAACAGGGCATTATCAATTTTCCAACGATAACTCATTGGGAGACATATCTACCAGATATGTTGTTTGTAGAGTCCCACCTTGCAGATTTGGAGGACCACATTAAGGACATTTGTCTTCTCTTAGATGACAGCTTCGATGGAGTTGCATCATCATCATCTTCTTCTGAGATTGTTCTTCATCCTCCTATTCAATCACAGTTTTGTAGTGGATTGGAGACATTTGAGCAGTTTTCAAGAGTATCATTGTTGTCTTTGGATCATGTGCAGAGTTCAGAGACATTTATCCTTCTTCCTATATATTCCTATCCGGAATGGGAAGACATTATGCACACATCCACAATTCTATTTCTTCCCAAGGGGAGGAATGTTGTTCAGCATTCATGGGTCTTCATCTTTATTCTGTGTCGAGCATCTTCCAGCATTGCAAGAGTCATCTTGAGGAGTGGTTGCATGGTCTCTCTTCTCATCTCTATTTTGGGAGGGAGCATTTCCTTGCATGGGGTTTCATCCTTCACTTCTAAGGGGGTCCCCTGACCTTCTCTCTTCTTCCTCTCTTATAGCGGGGCATTCATGATTGTACTTTGGTGATGGATTCAATTCTTTGGGGTTCTTAGTGTCAGTCCTTCCATCACATGTTCTCTTTTGGAGAGGAATTTTCTCCCATTGTGTTTTTCTCCTTTTCTCCACTTTATGAGAGATTCTTGTTGTACATGGGTACCTAACATGGCCTTGTAGTCGAGACCCCAATCTTGCATTAGTTGCATGTTTTTCATTTCTCCCTAAGTTGCACTTAAGGGGGAGTGTTGGTGTAATTAAATATTTAATTACACTTTATTAAGTTGACTTAGGGCTAATTTAGGCCTTGGGTTATTCTTAAGTCATATTAGAGTTTTCTAACTTGCAAATATAAAAGCAAGTTCTCACATGTAATTCATTGATCCAATTTCATTATTGCATCCAATATTTTGCAAATTCATCCTCTTTGCTTTTTTCTTTTGTAAAAGGTTAATCCTAGGCTTTGCAGGTGATCCTGGTGGCTTGAGTCAATCGGTGACTCTCACAATTTATTGTATGTTCAAGACCATATAAGATACAAAGTTGTAAGGGTGCCTTCCTTTTTTAATAGGTTAATTGGAAGGAGGCAATAGTCCCTCTAGCTCTTTGGAGCACAATAGGGGCTTCAATTCCTAGCGAATCTAGAGTTCAAACCCATGAGCACAACCACCCAATAGGGGCATAAAGCCCATGAGAAAGCTAGCCCAATGAAGGTTTGAACTCAAGTGGCTACCAAAATAACAACACCCCAAGACCATTACATTACGCCATGGACAACACCTTCCTACTATTTTTTGTTAAATTGATGGATGCAAACTTGGGTGTGCATGCCACAACTTAAGTGGATATTAAGTTATATGTAGTGTTCACAATTGTGTTCCCAATTTGGTAACATTACAAAGTTGTGGTACCCAAGTTATCAATTTTTTCCCATCTTTTTCAAGCTCATGTAACCTCCGAGCTAGACAAAGTCTTCTAGTCTTGAATTTAGGTAGTTCAAAAATGACTTGTTGGAAATATTCACAATGGATGTTTAGGTTGTAGGTCCAGTTGGCTACCATTGAAAGTTGTGGAGGTGTCTGACTACATTGCCCTTGCATGAAAAATCTAAAAGACAATTGTTGGGTTTATGTTGAAGACTTCGTACAATAGAGGGAAAAAAATTTTGGTTGTCATTTTGCAACTATATTAAAGGCATGTTTTTCAAGGTATATAGCAGAGATGTTAATGTTGGTCTCAACTAGTTAGTGGTGATAGCAGATGGGTGGTGTTGTGCTTCTCTTTTTTCAAAGGGAAAGAAATTGGCATAGTGCAATGTGTTGTATGGAAAATATCAAGTTTAATTTGAATAGTTTAGTTTCTCTAAGTCACAAGGGCCATGGAGTGTTATCCTCAACCACTACATTTCTTTTTTCTCCATAAAGGAAAATAATCTACCAAATTTCCCTAATATTTATGCAATTAAGAAAGTGAAAATATCATTTAAGGAAATATGAACTTATTCAAATAAAAATAAATGAAAAAAAAGATGGTTCTCCTTCAATTGACTTATCTAAGGGAGTGTATTCTACACATGACTTAACCTTGTTTATATTGCATAAGACAGTGTATCCTAGGGATGCATCCCCCAAGCTAAGAAGACATGCCTCATGCTCAAGGATGTTTTCGGAACATTAGGGATAAAGACAAAATGCCCCATGTTCAAGGAAAAAACATCCCCTCCTTGTCCTTTTTTTTTAATTTGGGGACAAACCCCTTTTTAAAGGGTTGTTTGGGAGAGCCTGTCCTTAATGTCCCTCTAGCATCTTGGGGATATAAGGTTGTCTCCCACCCATCAAAAAATAGTTAAGGCACAAAAAAAAAGCTTAAAACTACTAAAACTAGACAAAAATATAATAATGTGTTCACAAAGTGTGGAATAGACTACCCCTCCCCTCACAAAAGCAAACAAGGACACTAGTTATTGTTTGTAGAAGTTAGCATAGTAAGAACATTGTGAAGTCTAATTTGGTGTTATTTTTTTTACAAAGGATAACATGCACATGATGTTAAGCTTTTATTGCAAATGAAATGGTATGTCAATTTATTAGGGTTGGTATTCATGGATAATAAAATCCAACTTTCATGAATGGTATTAAATACAGTTGTAATGGTGTTTAAACCTATATTGTGTCTAGAGTATGGTCATAATGACAGACCATCAAATTTGTTTAAGGTATTTATACAAGTGCATGAGTAGGGAAGTTAATGTTGAACTACTCACCATTCAAAATTAAAATTAAGGCCTTGTTGCATAAGAATATTGTAATCATTTCCATTAAATGATTAGTCTTACTAAGAGATCCCTCCGCCTTTTGTATAAATTGAACATCACATGAACTTTCCAAAACAGGAATAAAATTATAAATCAGGCTTAAAAATTCATTAACTTGAGGATCAAATTGTCTCAAGGTGTTTTATATCCCACACTAACATAATTGTGCATAGTTTCAAACTCAAAATCCTTACATCCATACAATGCATATACTTTCTAATTTTTTTAATTCTCTTTACTTGATTGGAGATATTTTAAATTTTATTATGATTTTGCAATCAAATGAATTAGTAACACAATATATTGTATTCATCTTCAAGGAAAATATATACAATACACAACCTGTTGCAAATCCTATTTTCAAGGACATTTACCTATATTTTTTTGCTATCACATCCCTTAAATTTATCCTAAAACTCCATAGACTTGAGTGGTTTAAACAACCTATTCAACACACTAACCAAACACCTAATTTATTAACTATTATTTAATCAAATAAGTTTTAGTAAATATTTAAACCTATATGATAATTAATTGACCCCTAACCAAGCATATTAAACATATACTATGATGTAATAAACTTCCTAATATTCTCCCCTTATTACATAATAGTCCTAAGAGAGAATAGATAAGATGTATGTGAAACAAGAATATACATAGATTGACATACTTACATTCATAATGCATGAATTGAACCGCCCACAATAATCAATACACACAAGTAAACAAGGACACACTCAATTGTTTACTACATAACACTTAGGGTATGAATATGAACACACTCAACTATTTGCACTAAGCAATAGAAAGAATGGTCTGACTATGTTTCTTCAGTAGAAATGGCTTCACTGGACTCTATGAGCAAGGACACACATCTATTCATAGCAAAGAACTCTATATGTGAATAGGGACACAACTATTCGCAAAACATAGTTAGACTAGGCCTCACTACTTCATGTGAGATCGCACTCAATACACAATTAAAGTGATATCCGATCAATCTAGGCCTTACCAAATAACCTTCTTATGAACAAAATTTGCTACTAAATCATTAAGTTCCAATCTCCAAGCTAGCGGCAAACTCAAGATTGGAATTTGTCCTCTATCCTCCTATGGTCCTCCAACCTCCAAAAGTTTTTTGCTTCACTCAAGTAGGTCAATCAATATGGTCATGTGGACCATAGAACACAATACAAACTATTTGAATGGTTATAACAAATTCCCTGATGGTATTGGCTACATAATTTACGGTACTTGAACCCTCCATGGAGATGGGCTTTCCCCCTCAATCATAAAATGTTTTTATGGGTGGCAAGTACCACCGATAATGAACCCTATTACAATATCAATCCTTATATTTATGTTTATGATAAAGTGTTCTCAAAACATATAAGGGAGACTCTGGAGTGGAGAACTAATGATTTGGATGGATTCAAGCTACTTGAAAACCTCTAAAATGAATAGTTATACCATTACATGGACATGAAAGAACTCAACTATTCAAAAATGTCGGTACATTTGTTGTTTATGGATTTGAACTTGATACCTTCTAAGATTGAAATCACTTAGAACAAACTTTTAACCAACTTAGTTACATGTTCAACTTGTTAATATATGACACCACTTCTATCTAATGCAAGAACACAAACTAATTTATTATAAAGCATAGAACTTTATAATATAAACCTCTTTGATGCACTTTCTAGGATTTCTCTTTCATGCTTCTATTCTTATTGGCTGAAAATTTTGCCATTTCTAATGTACCAAGCAACTGTTGTTTCATAGACTCATCAAACCTCTAATGCCTCTTTCACACTCTTTATCAAGCTTTAAAAAAACTTACGACATTTGCCTTATGTAACTAAAATTGACATTCAAATAACCATCATTTTAACCTATTTTTAAATTGCAGAGACATTCACAGGACTCTCAAATTTAAACATGTGAAAAAAAAATCATAGCAATTTTTTAATTTACTCCTAGCTTTGTTGAATGCTTTCTTCAATAAATTCATGTACATACGACCATACGATGGGCAATATCCTCATGTTTGCTACTAACGATTCTCACACTTCCTCTTTCTTCACCCAAGTGAAGCCCTAAATTTATATGCTGCTAATAACTTTGTAAAATTTTATATTAAGTATATAAGTGCTACTATTTTTCCAATGAAATGGTTCACTCTTTTTGCAACTCCTACTTCATGAGCTTCCTCGTGCTAATTTGGCTGATTTGTTGTTGGAAGCCTCTCTTATTCTTTTCAGATCTACATGCAATCTTCTCACACATTCCTATATCTGTCCTCAGCAACTTTTCAACACTTTTTCTGATTCTACTGACTCTAAAGCATCACTGTTGCATGTAAATTGTTCTTAATTGGTGCACCTTTTTTTATCATGCCTATTCTTCAATGTTAAGTCTACCAGCTCCACTTCATATAAAAAAATAAGACAAGTGAAAGATCACTCTTGAGGGTCCTTTTGTTGTAATCAACATGATGCTATACATTTTGATCAAGAATCTTTTATTGCACTGCTCTGCTAACAGTCTCTACTTGCACAATGATGTTGCGTTACCGAAACATCTCTCTCCTCACTCTATCCAATCTGCTCCTTGTCACTCAATTTTAATCTGCAAAGCTTTTTATTTCAGTACAATCAACTGGCTCTGATACCATATTGTGATTTTGCAATAATGCATTGGTAATAGAATATATTTTATTCAACTTCAAGGAATATATATACAATACACAACGTGTTGGAAATCTTATCTTCAAGTAAATTTCCCAATTTTTATGCTATCGTATCCCTAAAATTTCTCATAGAACTCTATATACATGAGCATGAGTGGTTTAAACAGCCTACTCAACACACTAATGAAACACCTAATATAACAACTATTATTTAATCAATAGGTTTAAATAAATTAATTAATTATCCCCTAACCAAGTATATTAAATGTAATAAACAACCCCAAAAAATTTTCCAAAATATTGAACAAGATATCAGAATGTTAGCACAAGAAATGTATCCAACTAAATGCCTCCCACTTTCTGATCACCAAGATCCCAGAATGGGCAAGGTGAGAGCATATAGTGATTTTGGCTTACAGTAGAAAATATGCAATAAAGAAATACACTTCTTCCGCTGCGGCGGGCATCCACATTTCGTGGGGATTCACCACTTTTTCAGTGGGTATAAGTATGCATGAAAGCTTACAAAATCATCCACTTATGCAGTGGGAATTCACCACTTGTTCAGTGGGTAGAAAGAAAGAAAATATTCTTTATCCACACTGGCGGTGAAACCATCCAGGGGTTACAGTGTTTAATTGTTCTTTCCCTCCTCACTGGCGGTAAACCATCCAGGGGACTTAATGTAAATTTGATTACAATGAAATCTTCAATGATAATCAATATAAAAATATGCAATTGACATAAGATGTAGAACCTGTTAAGCTGCCCCTGAAAATCAATGATAGAAGATCATATCCTGCTGATTTCATTTGCATTTGACAAAGGATCTTTATTGATAAAGATGGCAATTCTGAGAATACTTGTTGATCACTGTATATTCAACTTTGCTGACTGTCATTACTGTACAGCAGCCATTAGGAGGTCTGAAAAAATCCCATATATTCAAATACTTAACCAAACCACTGAAAACCACAACCAATCTGATTGAAATGACCAATAAAGTGATTCTGAGCAGTATAGAATTTGAGTTTACTAACAAGTAGCCAACAGCAAATAAGAATAGTTCACACTGGAGCGTACGGCAAGAGTGCAAGTACGGCATTCATAGGAAATTCCATCCAACACAGAGCACTTCTAAATCACCTCCCAGATGTTTGTTCAAGGCAATCAACACAAAAGAGAACAATAAAAACTTCAAACTCTTTCAAAACAATTTCAAATATGTATCGATTGACATCCAATATGTACGGCCAAGGACAACGTACGGCTATGCCCAGAAAATACAAAACAGCATTAAAACTCCTCAAATCTTTTGCAAAGGGATCGGTTATGGTAGCAATATAATTGGCATCAATCAGAGGTTTCAAAAACATCCATATAAGTTCTTGTGATTTCTAATGCCTTTCAGCTGATGTACGGCTAGCATGGTATGACAAAGCTTTTTAAATCCAACACTTCACCAAATCTCTTGAAATTGATCTTAAAAAGATCGCTTAGGAAGAAGGAATAAGATGTAATTATCAATAACTTCATAAAGTTTCAATAATATTTTCCATGACCATCGTTTCATTACAACCATGTACGGCTTGATGGTACGGCCATTGCCAGAAACTTAAAATCTTACACAAACAATCCAAATTCATATCAAATCTTATGGAAATCAAATAACATCACACCAAAACTGATTTTTATATAGAAACTCCACAAAATCTCCTAACACCATGTGATTTCCTGAGTGGAAATCAACAAATACCAGCTAGGGTGGATATCACACCACCGAAACTGATCATCCTCGAGTGGGTTTTCGTCCACAAGAAGGCACAATCGATCTCTGGTTTCAATCCAGCAGCATATCATTATCAAATTCCAAGCATAGCTCCAAATGAGCTCACATCTTCTTTTTATAAGCACCTGGGAGTTACAAAACCAATCTTTCTTGAAATTAGAGCTTTTTTGCACTTCCCTTAGAAATAATTTCTAATATCAAGTTATGTGCACACTTAAGTGACTAGGGAATTAAAAATTATAACATTTCCCTTTTTCCCTTCAAGTCATAACATTAAGTCACTTTTTTAAAAAAATAACCCACCCGACTTTAGTGCACCAATAAAACTTAGTTTAATTATCAAATTAATCAACCTTATAACTCCAATTTGATAATTAAACCAAAAATGATCCCAAACCATTCCCTAGCCCATCGGGATCATGAGATAGGCTAATGGTCCCAGTCTGACTAGGCTTGGAAAGGGGACATTACATTAAACCTACAGTGTAATAAACTTCCTAACAAATTTTAAATATTATTTTAATAGTTGCAAATTTTAAATATTATTTTAATAGTTGTCCCCAAAATCTAGGAAAAATTTTGTCATCCCTAAAACCCCATCCCTACATCCACCCATCCCAGAAACTCAGAGAAACACTTATATAAAGAAAGTTATAGGCTCTCAAAACACCTAAATTTTTGTAAATCTATATCAAAAAATACAAGCAGAGTTTTGCTATGAGAATTATAGAATTTGACCAGAAAAAATAAGAATGCTTATATGTTAACCGATTACCATAATTGACTACTAACTAATTGAACCAAAACTAATACCTCATTTTCTAAAACAACTTCTCATATCTGAAACATATTCCTATGTGTGAGGTTAATGTTGATGTTTTGTAGCAGTGGGAGATTTCCAGGCCGACTCAATGAGGAGTCACACCCCATTCATGAAGAGGCACCACAATTACATATATATACACATGCAATATTCGTCATTTGATCATACACACAAGTTCTTTCGTCTACAGCAGATCGAGTTTGATTAAAGGCAGAATTAGCACTTGGAGAATAATTCAATCACCTTCATTGTCATATTGCTTGTAGAGCAGATTTTTGCATTATCTATTCTATAATACAACAGAAATTATTGGTTGGGTTTTTCTCCCTCGAGAAGGAGGGCTTTCCCAAGGAATATGTTGTGTTAATGTGTCTGAACTTAAATTAAATTTCTATTTTAATATCTGATCATAAATTTAACATGGTATTAGAGCGGGTTTAAGCAAAGATCCGATCAGATTTAAGCAGTCAAGACAACTCTTTATCTAAGGCAGTCTATCATGAAGGACCTTGGTGAATTCAAGAAAAATCGACTTTGATAAGAAGACATTGAGGAATTATCTCAAGAGTCATTGGAGAAGTCGATCTGTAGAGAAATATTTCAGTTTGAGGAGCATATCAAATTTTCTTCTTGGGTGACGATTTTGCTGGTAGAAGTTTGTGGTCTGCCCTTGTTATTAGAACAGGTTCTTCATTAGACGTGAATGTGGCAAGTATTCTTCTGGATGTTTATATTAAATGTGGCAGTCTGTTTCATGCTCGCCAAGTGTTTGACGAAATGCCTAAAAGAGATGTCGTTTCATGGACATCCATGATTACAGGATATACCCAAAATAAACAACGCCTTGGATATTTTCTATGAAATGTCCCTGAGAGGTGTGAAGCCGAATCATTTCACATTTGCTAGTGCCCTCACTGCCTGTGGAGGTCAAGGTGCAATTGAAAAGGAGCTGGCAATCCATGCCAATTGTATTAAGACCGGGGATATATGCAAAATGGGTACTCGGAGGAAGCCCTAAGTCTCTTTCACCAGATGCAAGGTATGGGTTTAAGTTGTAACCAGTTTACCTTTGCAAGTGTTCTTAGTGCATGTGCTGACTTGATAACCATTGAAGAGGGTAGGCAAGTACATACCCATGTCATTAAAACTGGCTTTGAGCATGCTATTTGTGTGGCAAACGCCCTTTTAACCATGTATGCTAAAGGAAAATGCACAGATGATGCAATCAAAGTGTTCACAAAACTACACGAACTAGATAGCTTCTTATGGAGTGCCATGATTTCAGCATATGCACATCTGAGAGTGCTTTGCAGCTCTTTCGTGAAATGCAGCGAGAAAATATCATGCTGGATGAATCCACTTTTGCCAGTGTCCTTGCTGCATGTGCCAACCTAGCGATAGCCATAGGAAAGGGAAAGCAGGTCCATGCCAACATCATTAAAACTGGTTTTGATTCGGTGCTTTGTGTAAGAAGTGCACTTGTTACCATGTATGCAAAATGTGGGAGCATTGAGGAAGCAAAACAAGTTTTTGATAATACACCTACATTGGATGTGATGTTGTGGAATAAAATGATATCAGGATATGCCCAACATAGTCATAGCTTGCAGCCATAGGACTGAGTTGGTGGCACATAACTTCACTGGAGACATCTCTCGAGGGCACAAGGTTGGGTCAGCCTTGGATGAGGAATTTGTATCAGCAAAGAAGATGGAGATAGATAATGAAGACCAAGAGTCTTCTCAAGATATGGAAGTTGACCATACTCTTGAGATTCAAAGGGAGGCTACTGGTCCAAAAGAAGATGATGATCCAGTTGAGCCTTTGGAACCAACTGATGGACCTAGTGATATTGTTGTAGTACGAAAAAGGCCTATATGGGCTTGAGAAACCATGCAAGAGGCGGGAAAATATGCAGCTCCCTGAAGATCTCTTAGAGAAAGCAAGAGACCTCAGTTCTCAAATTATGTGTTATTAATGAGTCAAATTATTGAGTCTAAGCCTTCTAGTGTTGAGGAAGCTACTAGTTAGCAAGTATGGAGAGATGCTATGGCTGAAGAGTGTCAATCCATCCTCAAGAATGATGTTTGGGACATCGTACCTAGACCTGAGGGAAAATCTGTTGTTTCTTCTAAGTGGCTCTTCAAGATCAAGCATGCGGCTTGATGAGTGCCAAGTAGCACCCATAAAATACATCTTTTTACCTCTCTTTTTCTCCCTTTTGATCCCATCTTTCTTGATGTCTGCACCCAAATAGGCTAGCAAGATTGTTCTAAATAATGATTAATTGAAAATAAATTACTTAAGATCATCATTTCTGATTAAAGGACTAATGTGCATGGAATTGATGGAAATATGCAGAAAAACTTCTCTTTTTGAATCAACAGGTGTAGATGTTCGAGATGGCGATTTTGTGCATCTCCGAAGGTAGTCCTAATGATCTCCAGAGACAATACCAGAATACCACGACATCAGAAGTTTTGAAGTAAAGAGGAAAAGCATCTCCGGAGCTAGACTGATGTCTGGAGCATCTCTGGAGCTGAGCAAGAAGGCCACAATTATATCTCTGAAGCTGCAGACAAGGACATACATTTCCGGCGCCTCTTTAGAACAGTGCATATTTCCAGCACAACTGTCGGTCAGGTACTTTCAGCAGTGATCGTAATACCCCTGATATTACTCAAATCATCACCTGAGTGATTAAGGGCCATCTCTAGTTAACTACTCAGTTTTTATCTCTTTTTAGTTTTTGCTTGAGTTACTGATGAAACTGATTTAATATCCATATTTTCAAGGCCTCGCTACCCAAATGTATTAAGACTCAAACTTAGATTCAGAGTGGACTTCTGTTCCACTCAATCTATTTTTATTGCATGGTTATTTTCCGTAGTTAGACAACTAGTATAATAAAAAGATGGATGTCATCTCATAGAAGAACTAGTAGATAAGATAAGTGATATGTCATCACTCATTTTATATATACTTACAGAAGCAGCAGAAAATGGTGACTTTTATTATTCTAGATTTTCTGTAATATCATTTAGATATCAATATTTCTCTGAATACAAGGCAAATGAAATTGGACTGAATTAAGTTGTGATCTTATTCTTTTGTGTTGATTCCTTACTGTAGCCTTCAGCCCTAAGGGTGTGGAGCAAGAGCCCACTCTCACCACCAAGGCAGAAGGCTAGTACCACTGTTTTGTTGTTTTAGATTTTGCTTTATATAATACTTACTGATTTTGATAGATAGATGCATGTTGCAGTTTATAGATTTGCTTTAAGTAATTTACTATTTAATTCAATTTCCAGCATTCTTTGAATTCATTTAGTAAGTAAATAGATCAATCTCTTTTAAATTAGTAAAAGTCATTAGAATTAGCTAGAGAAAGCTGGTAATTGTAGAATCCCTAATTGTAGATAGCCTAGGACCCAGCCTTGGATTTTGACATCTGCAATATGATTAAATGATGAGGTACAACGACTCTCGTCATTTTTGGCGCCGTTGCCGGGGATATTGTGTTAATTAGGGAAACTTAGCTAAACAGTGTTTAGGTTAGATCTGTATGGTTAGAGCTAGAGATTCAAAAGGAAGATACATAAAACATACACCCCATCAATAAACTATAGGAGAAAGTAGTGGGGTGGCACACGATCTTGTTGAAGAAAGAAACCTTGAACCTACCTTGGAAGCTGCACCTCAAATCAATAATCCCTTAGATCCTCCAAATCTTCCACTCGTTGATTATTTCCGAGAATTACAACAAAAGTTTCAAGCAGATCCTTTGATAGAACCTAATTTCCTAGAACTTCAGAGAGAAGAACCAGTACTAGACATGGATGATAATAATGATAATCATGAAGAGGAGGAAAATCAGGCTCCAACAACCTTTTCATATCCCATTGTTCTGGCTGCTGGAGACAATGCTCCTATGAAAAATATTTCACCAGCACACTTGCCAAATTTTAGAGGTCTTTCTTCTGAGGATCCAGATCAGCTTTTGTTTGAATTCAAAGTGGTATGCCAAACTTATGATTATGGATCAAATAACCAAAAACTCAAACTATTCCCTTCAACCCTGAAAGATTCTGCGATGAGATGGTTTATGGGTTTACCCCAGAACTCTATTCATTCTTGGGATCAGATGGAAACAGAGTTTTTAGGAAAATACCAAGATTACTGTAGAGTCAGTAATAAAAATGAGGAATTGTTCAAAATTAAACAAGGAGAGGAAGAAAACTTAGAGGACTATGTGGACAGGTTTAATTTCGCCTTGAGAAGGTATGGCAACCCAGTAAATCACTCTTTGGCCAGAACCCTGTTTGTAAAAGGATTAGATAAAGAATCAAAACAGGCATTGGATCTAATGGGAAAAAGGAATATCAACAAAATGGATATACCTGCTATAGAAGAACTTTGCAGGAACTATTCTAGAATCCAAGATGGAGTGAGATCATCCAAAACCTTCAAAGGGAAGAATGGAATAGGATAGTTAATGGAAGAGATTGCAAATCTGAAAACATATATTTTGGTCCAACTAAATACCACATTGGATGGGATTCAGGCAAAATCTAGAACAGCTGATCAAAATAGAACAACTGAACCACTCTCCATCTATTGTCCTAGGTGTAGAAACAAGCATCTATTGAGAGAATGCCCTTTAGACAAATCAAAGATTTGTCAGATCTATGATAGGGAACATCCTACCAGTCAATGTAGTAAGTTTCCAGCCCTAAAAAGGTTGAGTAAGAAGAATGTCGTCATAGAAGAAGAATTGAACTACGTGGGACAAAAACAAGCTGGAAATTTCCCTTATAATCAGTATCCAAACCAGCCTTCTTACAGGGGTCCTTATAATTGGAGAAATAATCAATGGAATCCAACTTGGCATGGGCCTCAGAATAATCCTCCTTGGAGACAACAGGATTGGCCAAATCAACATTGGCAAAACCAAAATTGGCAAAATCAGCACTGGGGAAATCAATAGTGGCCACCACAGTTTGGATCACAAAACATGCAACCTCAATGGGGTCCTCAACAGGGATATAATCAACAATACCAGGGACAACCTAGACGTTTCCAACCTCAACAACAAGCTTTACTAACTAGACCCTCCAACACACAAGGTCAGTCACAAAATGAGCCAGTTAGCCAACCACCCTTACCAACTCAACCTATACCAAACCCACGAAATAAACAAGGAGCAGCTATTTACATGACAGAGCAAGAAAACATAGCTGGTATTAACGCTATATATCCAAATAATCTCCAATTGCGTTCTGGTAAAGCATTCCCAAGACCTTCTCCTCCAACTATAGTTGAAGTAACCAATGATGAGGAACCTGAAAATTCGTCCACTCAACTTCCAAAGGAGATTACTAATGAAAAAGTGCTAAAAGAATCATCCTTGGATAACTCCGGAGTTGCTCCTAAAAGATTGACTCCGGAGAACATTCCTGGACACACTTCTGATAAAAGCTCCGGAAATGGAAAAACTAGCACCATACCTAGAACGGCTCAAACAGCATGTTCCCCAGAAAAAGATCTTACAAAAACAAGTCCAATCCAACTTGGAATCAGAACTTTTACAAGAAATCAAGTAACTACACATTGAAATTCCTCTCCTCCAAGCAATCAGAGATGTACCAAAACTAAATCAATTCATTAAACAGCATTGTGTCAAAACACAGGGCAGGAAGAAAAACTTTCCTTCTACAATCCAGGTGGAAGGGAAAGTAGTAGATCTATTGATGGGAGAAATGCTCCTCCCAAAATATGGAGACCCTGGAAATCCTATCATAACTGTTTTCATCTCAGGGGTAGAAATTTCAAATGTTTTGGTTGACTTGGGAGCAGCAATTAATGTGATGACGGTTCATACAATGGACAAATTAGCCCTATCAGGTATCCAATCCACAACTACAATCCTTCAACTTGCTGACCAGTCAGTAGCTGTTCCTAAAGGAGTAATTACTGATGTACCAGTTGTGATAGAATCATGGGAATTTCCAGTAGACTTCCTGATATTAGAACCGAGAAACCAGAGAAATGCTTATCCGCTAATTTTAGGAAGACCATGGCTAGCTACAGCAGCAGCATCTATTGATTGTCGAACTGGGGATATGGTCATCTCTAATGGGATAGATTTGAAGAAAATATCGTTGTATCCTCCAGCTAAACCATCAATACATTATACAGGAAGAGTATGGGTGGATGAACCAGATAACAATGACAACAGTGCCTCAGTAGCTATGGTAACCATCAAGGAACATTTGGGAGAGTTGGAAGAGGAAATCTACTATGATACAACAGAAGACATTACCCACATCCTAATCAATGAAGATGTGATGGAACTTGCCCAAGATTCCAAGAGAAAACTTCTTACTTCTACTCATTGTGCCCTAACAAATATCATTCCTTGTGGGGAGACCTTTTACAAAGACTTAGCCACGTTTCACATGTTGCTTCCACATTCTTGTCCCCTCAATACCATGACTTCAGTGTATGGATTAACTACATCCATGAATCAAATCACAAAATAGGTCATGATTTTACCAAGGAAAACACTTAACATCAATACTCAGTTAACAACAAATCAGGAAGAAAAACTTATCCAACTTCTGATTTCCCATTCAGCAGCTTTTTCTTGGGAATACCAAGATATGAAGGGCATCCCTCCCGAGATCTGTACCCATCATATATACACTAAGGATATTAAACCTGTCAGACAACCCCAGAGAAGATTGAATCCTGCTTTAAAAGACATTAAGACTGAAATAGAAAAATTACTGCAAACATGGTTTATATATCCAATCTCAGACAGTCAATGGGTCTCACCCCTAATCATAGTGCCTAAAAAGAGTGGGAAATGGAGGGTGTGTATTGACTATAGGGAGCTAAACAAAGCTACAAAAAAGGACTACTTTCCCTTACCATTCATTGACCAAGTACTGGACAACCTTGCTGGGAGAAAGTATTTTTCTTTTCTAGATGGATTCAGTGGGTATAACCAAATTCAAGTAGCACCTGAAGACCAGGACAAAACCACTTTCACCTGCTCTTGGGGAACTTTTGCTTACAAAGTTCTTCCATTTGGACTATGTAATGCCCCAGCTACATTTCATAGGCTTGTTTTAGCCATTTTTGTTGAACTAGCTAATGAATGCATGGAGGTCTATATGGATGACTTTACTGTGTATGGGGATAATTTTGAAGAAGCTCTCACAAACCTTGAGAAAGTACTGAAATGTTGTGAGAAAAACCAATTATCCCTTAGCCATGAAAAGTGCTTCATAATGGTAGAAGAAGGAAGTGTATTGGGACACCACATTTCAGCAAATGGGATCAAAGTGGATCAAAACAAAATAGAAGTGATCACACAATTGCCTTCACCCAAAAATCAGACAGATATTAGAAGTTTTTTGGGTCATGCAGGCTACTATAGGAGATTCATAGAAAATTTCAGCAGAACAACTACCCCCCTGTTTACCCTACTTAACAAAGACATAGAATTTCTATGGACAGAAGACTGTCAATCAGCATTTGAAACCTTGAAAGAGAAGCTTACTGTCACATTAGTTTTGAGAGGACCTAATTGGACTTTACCATTTCAAATACAAACTGATGCTTCAAATGAGTTCATTGGGGCAGTTTTAGGACAAAAGGAGGAAGGAGAGAGTATGCATGCCATTTATTACATAAGCAAAAACCTTACCTCTGCAGAAAGAAATTACACCACAACTGAAAAAGAATTCTTGGCAGTCATCTATGCTATAAACAAATTCAGGCATTATATCACTAGATATAAAATATTTGTACACACTGATCATGCAGCCATCAAGTACCTAATGAATAAGCCAGTAGTAGGTGCAAGGATCATTAGGTGGTTATTGCTATTACAGGAATTTGATATTACCATAGTTGATAATCCAGGCAAGTTTAATTTGGTTGTTGATTTTCTATCAAGATTGCATACAGGAGGAGAAAACCAACCAGTGGAGGACAAGTTCCCAAATGAACATCTTTTTGTTATCTCCTCTACTGTACCTTGGTTCGCTGACATAGCTAATCTTTTAGCTACAGACTTGTATCCATCTCATTTTACCTCAAAACAGAAAAAACGCTTCGTTAAGGAAAGCTTATCTTACAAATGGTTAAATGGATTGTTGTTTAAATGTGGTCCTAATTTTATTTTACGCAGGTGTTTAAAAACTGATGAAATTTTTTATGTATTGAGAGCATGTCATGATGAACCATCTGGTGGGCATTATTCTTCCCATAGAACTATCCACAAGATCCTAGGAGCTGGTTACTACTGGCCCTCTCTTCATAAGGATACTAAGAAGTATGTGCAGCGGTGTGACCAGTGCCAAAGGATGGGACAGCCAACCTTCACCCGAGAGATGTTGCATCCTCAAGTAATGATGGAACCGTTTGAACAGTGGGGTCTAGACTTTGTGGGACCAATTTCTCCACCATCATCAGACAAAGAGTATATTTTAGTATGCACAAACTATGTGACTAAATGGGCTGAGGTTCAAGCATTGCAATTTGCACGAGAAGAAAAAGTTGTTGATTTCCTTTATAATAAGATTTTCTTGAGGTTTGGAGCCCCAAGATCCATTGTTTTAGAGAGGGGACCTCAGTTTACTTCACAGGTAATCAGAGCATTCACAGACTTATATCAAGTCAAGCACAGAAAATCTTCACCTTACCATCCTCAAGCCAATGGGCAGGTAGAGGTGACTAATAGGGAACTTGAAAATATTCTGACAAGGACAATAGCAATGAATAGAAAAGATTGGGCTAACAAATTACCTGAAGCAGTTTGGGGCTTACAATACCACTTGGAAGTCCACAACAAAGTTCTCACCACATGAATTAGTTTATGGGAAAAAAGCCTATTCTGTCTATAGAATTTGAACTCCAAACACTTAAAACTGCATTAGATATTGGTCTACCATTGTCCATAGCCCAACAGAACAGAATTCTTCAGCTCAATGAGTTGGATGAAATCCGGATAGAGGCCATTCAACAAACAGAACTGGTTTAGTATCAAAGGAAGCAATGGCATGATCAACACATCAAGAGGAGGACATTTCAACAAGGTGATTAGATTCTTCTTTATGATTCTAAATTCAAGGAGTTCAAAGAGAAATTACAAACTCATTGGATGGGTCCTTATCAGATAAAGGAAATTTTTTAAAATGGAACAATACTATTGGAACCTAATGATGGAAGCACAAACACATTCTTAGTGAATGGCCACCGAGTCAGATTCTATAAAAGGCCATCCACTAAAGAAGAGTTCCTTAACGATTTGTGCTTTGATACAGGGGACGCCTCCTTTGTCACAGTTTTGGACTAAAAAAAAAGGTTGAAAACCAGCAAATGGCGGCCTTTTGAAGAAAAAAAAATAGAGGAAGATGGAAAACCAGTAAATGACTGTGTTTCTCGACCAAGGGAATTGAAAACGAGCAAATGGCGGTTCCCTTCTTCATGTTAGATGAGAATAATCAAGCTACGGAGATGATCAGGTGCCGGGAGTTACTCAAACACACCTCAGGCGCTTCGCAGATTAGGAGCACTTCCGGAGCTTTGCAAACTAGGAGCACCTCTGACACTCCACCAATAAAGAATTATTTACAACCATAATAAGTGGGAGGGGACCTACCTCTCTTAGCAATAAGTAGAGACGTCATTGATGAGGTCATCCTGACTCATCCTCTACTTTATGGCAAGAACAAACAAAAAAATTAAGTGAACATGCATCTCGAGAGAAATCATTACTCTCGTTTGCACGGGTACTTACAAAGATTGCGCTGACGTCACCCTGGATACATGGATTCTCGAACCATTCAGCGGGAATGATTGCAGGTTGCGTGACAATGAAGGTGATTGACGTCGTCTCAAGCCACAAAAAGCTGCTCAGGTGCCACGTAGTGTCCAGTCTCATCAACTCCGCAGCATCTCAGCCAAGTACATCGCACCTCATCATTAAAAATGGTTCAGGTAATTCTATCTTAATTAAGCATTAATTAGCAACTATCTTGTCATTCTATTTTTAGGTGTCGTCATTATGACACGTCCTCCTGCCATTATTTTCCTTTCCAAATTCATGCATGTCGCCATCTTTGTTGTACTGTCACCATGCCTACGGAGTGTCCCATCACTCTGCTTCATTTATGACCACATAAGCACTCTCACCAATTTTCAATTCTTTCTCCATAAGCCTAAGTCGTTAAGCGAATTGACATAATAATCCTCATTCAAAACTGTAATATACCTGGAAGAACAGAGTCAGTTGAAACAGTTCTCTGGAGCCTATAGAGTGAGGAAGGATTGTAAGCACAGAGGATAAAAAAAAAAATTAGACATGGGGGTTAAGAAGAAATCAGAGCAGGAAAGTGCTACAGACCTTTTACAGGATGATGTTGTAGCAGACATTCTAAGGAATGCAGGATGGTTGGAATTTCTGGAAAAATTTGAGGGTTTCAAGAAGATATTGTTGATGAGTTCCTAAGAAACCTGAGGGACAATTAGACCACTGTAAGGGGAGTCCAAATCAATCTCTCTGCAACTACTATCAGTCATATTTCTGGGTTGCCTAAACAAGGTGAGAGGTTCTATCATCTAAAAACCTTATATGCTGATTTGATTAGGAATTTCTTTGTTGAAGGTGAACCTGCAATACAATTGCAGTTAAATGAAAATGAGGTTAAAAGAATTCTTAAGTCCTCACTTCCAAACCCTTGGCAATCTGTAGCTACATGGCTGATGAAATATTTCACATGTGATGGTCAATTTTCCTTAGTTTTAGGACCAATAATGAAAATGTTGATTTTTCTGAGGCATTGGAATGGACACCCTGAACTCAGCATAAACATTCCCAACTTTATGTACTCTGCCATTAGGGCAACTGCAGAAAAATATCAGCAAAACAAGGGTCCTATGAAACATCATGGCCTCATTTTTCTAATAGTTAAACACCACTTTCTGTCTCAAGCTGATGGAGAAGAATTATGGAAAACATTTCTTGAACAAAATCCCCAGGACAGAGAGCCAGAGAGGGCACAGGCAGAGGGTGAGGGTTCCTCTACCCAGCAAGAAGAAGAGACAAAACCTTCAACCTTCTCTACAGCTGTTCAAAAAAGAAAGAAGTCCTCACTAGAGGCAACTTCATCTACAACCCCTGTTTCTGATAAAAAGAAGAAAGGCAAAGAAATTAAAGAACTTGCTCTTGAGAAAACTCCATACATGACTCACTCAGCCAGGAGGAAAATGACTCTAGCTGAGGAATCTTTCCCTAAGGAACTAACAGGGGAGAGGTCAGGGCAGAAAGCAAAGAAAACCCCAAAGAAACCTGACTCTAGAATACACTATTGGGCTGAAGAAGCATCCCATGACTCTAATGAGATCCCTCTGGTGAGAAAGAAAACACTGAGAGAAGTTTCCCCAGAACCCTCTGTCCATTTGGGTTCAAGTCCAACTTCAGAACAATCTCCTGCTCCGGAGACAGAACACAGGCAAACTTTAACTATTTCCTCAGATTCTGAGGATGAGACACTTGCTCCAGAGGCACCTGCCCCACCTATGCTACGGAGAAGCAAAAGCAAAAGGCAGCTCTCCCAAACTGAGAAAGATATTGCTCTCCTAGCTGAAGTGCTTGTGGGTTTCAGCACTTCTGAGGAGAAAGCTGGGCCTTCATCAGTGCCAGCACAAACAGAGAAAACCCAAGAAGAACCTCAGGACAGGGAGGCTACTAGGAAAGATGAAACAGAGCAATTAGGCGCAGCTGACAGTGCAGGACAGATGGCTATGGAAGATCCTGATGTGCAACAAACAGAAGAAGAAACAGGAACTTTCTCTCACCCCTCTGATCAAGAGGATATTGTGATTTCAAAGGAGCAGCAATTGTTGGAAGAAATTGATAATCTAAAAAGATTACTTTGGGGGAAAAATCAGATTATCACTGACCTCAAGAAGGTCAGAGTGGAAATAGAGATGGAGCAAAAATAAGTAATTGAAAAACTGCAAACAGAGCTCCAGAGTTAAGATCAAATAATTCAAGAGAGGGAAGCAGAACTGGAAACCCAGAAGACAGAGACAGCTAAAATCATGAAGGAAAAGGAGATGGAGGCAGTACAAAGTATCTTTGATCTTACCAAGGAGGCTAGAGACAATGGTCTCATAGTAATTGCAACATTAATTGAGAAAGTACAGAGTCAAGATAAACAATTGACGTGGGCCAACAACAAAATAGATGGTCAAGAGGAGTATATTCAAGAGTTGGTTGGCCCAAGGGTAACCGGTGAACAGGAGATACAAACAGGTCCATATGTGGGTCCAATCCCCATTGATATTCCTAAGCCCCTGTTTCATTGAGAAAGGAGATGTAGAGAATATGAGGCTTCTAAGCCTATGCTGCAATTACAGAGGGCAGTTACTGCCATGACAAAAAGAGTGGAACCCCTGGAGGAAAGAGTCATTCAGATGGCCTTCATTTCTTCTGAGATTTTTGTCTTGCAGACCTCCAAGTGCCAGTTATGCTATGTTTTTACAAGAAAGGGTCCTGCAAAGAAAGCTATCTTCATCTCTGTCTGATCTACCTGAGAACACAGAAACAGCAGAAGGGTTCATGGAAGCCTATAAAAGGAGTTCTGATGAAGACAAGTTTTCTGTGTGAATTATATCTGCATGGACTCTGTGTTGACGATATGACCTTCATCCTTAACTATTTTGTAGGGGACTACCAGCTCAAAGCATTCATGTTCATGATGAAGAATCATCAGATTTGGAATGAGCAAATGGAGGCTCGCCTCAAGAAGGATACAGAAACAAATCCTTTCATCAAGAAGGAGTGTCCAAACCCTCATGCTTTGGAGGTCCAATTCAGGGCATATGTCTCACCCTGAGAGTCAGAACAAAATTTTGCCATTATACCTGAAAAATCTGTAAGTGTTCCATTGATTTTGGTCTTTTTATGAGCAGCTCAGCTAATCCAATGCTTGCAATAGCAAAAAAAAGGTGGAATATTCTGATGAGAGGTGGTAACCCCTGCAAACTTAAGGTTATTTATGAGGAAGGCAAGGTTAATATCCAAAATGATGGATAAGCATAAACAAGAGTGGATAGGTGGGCGTTTTAGGCCCCCTCTCATAATTGAACCAATCCATGTCTGGGCCGAGTAGATGGAAGATGAGAAATTGCAAGAGTGGTTGAAGCAAGTTGATCAATATAGAGGAAATAGTAATACCAACTGCACCACTTGGTCTACCTATGCACAAGACTACAGCTTGACTGACAGGCTACTCCACCAGAATAAATCCAGATTGTGAGAAGCAGGAGGACCTGCTAAACCTTAGGTATGGGGGGATGATGAGTGCCAAGTAGCACCCATAAAATACATCTTTTTAGCTCTCTTTTTTTCCTTTCTGATCCCATCTTTCTTGATGTCTGCACTCAAATAGACTAGCAAGATTGTTCTAAATAATGATTAATTGAAGATAAATTACTTAAAATCATGATATCTGATTAAGGGACTAATGTGCATGGAATTGATGGAAATATGCAGAAAAACTTCTCTTTTTGAATCAACAAGTGTAGATGTTCGAGATGGCGATTTTGTGCATCTCCAGAGGTAGTCCTAATGATCTCCAGAGACCATACTAGAATACCACGACATCAGAAGTTTTGAAGTAAAGAGGAAAAGCATCTCTAGAGCTGGACTGAAGTCTAAAGCATCTTCGGAGTTGAGCAAGAAGGCCACAATTATATCTCCGGAGCTACAGACAATATATCTCCGGAGCTGCAGACAGGGACATACATTTCCGGCGCCTCTTTAGAACAGTGCAGATTTCCAGCACAGCTATCGGTCAGGCACTTTTAGCAGTGATCGTAATACCCCTGATATTACTCAAATCATCACCTGAGTGATTAAGGGCCATCTCTAGTTAACTGCTGAGAGTTTTTATCTCTTTTTAGTTTTTGCTTGAGTTACTGATGAAACTGATTTAATATCCATATTTTCAGGGCCTCGCTGCCCAAATGTATTAAGACTCAAAATTAGATTTAGAGTGGATTTCTGTTCCACTCAATCTATTTTTATTGCATGGTTATTTTCCGTAGTTAGAAAGCTAATATAATAAAGAGATGGATGTCATCTCATAGAAGAACTGGTAGATAAGATAAGTGATATGTCATCACTCATTTTATATATACTTACAGAAGCAGCAGAAAAGGGTGACTTTTATTATTCTAGATTTTATGTAATATCATTTAGATATCAATATTTCTCTAAATACAAGGCGAATGAAATTGGCCTGAATTAAGTTGTGATCTTATTCTTTTGTGTTGATTCCTTACTGTAGCCTTCAGCCCTAAGGGTGTGGAGCAAGGGCCCACTCTCACCACCAAGGCAAAAGGCTAGTACCACTGTTTTGTTGTTTCAGATTTTGCTTTATAAAATACTTACTGATTTTGATAGATAGATGCATGTTGCAGTTTATAGATTTGCTTTAAGTAATTTACTGTTTAATTTAGTTTCCAGCATTCTTTGAATTCATTTAGTAAGTAGATAGATCAATCTCTTTTAAATTAGTAAAAGTCATTAGAATTAGCTAGAAAAAACTGGTAACTGTAGAATCCCAAATTGTAGATAGCCTAGGACACAACCCTGGATTTTGACATTTGAAATATGATTAAATGATGAGGTACGACTCTTGTCATGGTTGATGGGAGCATCGAGAAGTACAAGGCTAAGTTCGTGGCTAGAGGATACTCTCAGAAAGAGGGAGTAGATTATGAGGAAACCTTTGCTCCAATTGCTCGTTATACATCTGTTAGGACCATCATTGCTATTGCAGCATTTAAAGGATGGAAGATACACCAAATGAACGTGAAGACAACATTTCTAAATGGTGTAATCGAGGAAGAGGTATATATTGAGCACCCTGATGGCTTTGAGGTTCATGTGAAGGAGTCTCATGTTTGCAAGCTGAAGAAGGCTTTGTACGGCCTTAAGCAGGCTCCTCATGCTTGGTACGAAAGAATTGATCGATACCTAATGAGCTTGGGTTTCTCCAAGAATGATGTTGATTCAAACCTATCCTTCAAGGTAATTGATGGCAAAGTATTAATCTTGGTTCTCTATGTTGATGATCTACTTATTACTGGAGAAGATCACCTCATTATCAAATGCAAGAGTTGGCTTCAGAATTTGAAATGAAGGATCTTGGTCTTTTGCACTACTTCTTTGGTTTAGAAGTATGGCAGAAGCCAGATGAGATCATTCTATGTCAAGGAAAGTATACTATTGACATCTTGAAGAGATTTGGTATGATGGATTGCAAGTCCATGTCTACACCGATGGAGACAAATTTGTTGAAGTTAAAAGAGGCTACAGCTAGTTCAGATCTAGTGGATCCTACTATGTACAGACAATTGATTGGATCATTGATCCATCTAGTTAATACTAGACTAGATATTTGCTATGCAGTGAGTGCATTTAGTCAGTTCATGTGAAACCAAGGCAAATACATCTAGTCGCAGTAAAGCATATCCTAAGACACTTACGTGGCACAGTTGGGTATGGCTTGAGATATTCTTCTGGTATAGACTTGAAGCTGCATGGATTTACTGATTCTGATTGGGCAGGGTTTGTTACTGATCGGAAGAGCACCTCTGGATGTTGCTTCAGTTTGGGGTCTACGATGATATCCTGGTGTAGCAGGAAATAATCTTCAGTGGCACTGAGCACCGCAGAGGCCGAGTATATTGTAGCTTGTGTGGTAGCTCGAGAAGCAGTGTGGCTTCGGAAGCTCCTTGCAGGATTGTTTGGACAATCGTTGGAGCCAACTGTCATTCATTTTGATAATCAAAGTTGTGTGAAGCTTTCTGTCAATCCGGTATTTCATGACAGAACTAAACATATTGAGATCAAATACCACTATATCAAAGATATGGTATTGAGGAAAGCAATCCAGTTGAAATATATTAGCACTGATGAGCAGACGGCAGACATTCTCACCAAGCCTCTTGCCAAAGTGAAGTTTGTGCATTTTCAAAACAAGCTTGGAGTTGTGGAGAATGAAGCCCTTGCTGAGAGGGCGTCTCAATATCAATGACTTCTTGTGATGTACTATAATGCATTTCTCTCTGTGAGAGAGATTTGAGGTGCAATCCCTTGTTAATGCATTTCTCTATGAGAGAGATTTGAGGTGCAAGCCCATGTTAATGCATTTCTCTCTGTGAGAGAGATTTGAGGTGAAAGCCCTTGGTTCCACCCTCTGAGAGTAGCCATAGTGGATGTCATGAGTGTGACTCCATGACAACATCAGGTGAGAGAGTCCGTGATGATTTTTTTTGTACTTGTGCTTTTCACCCTCTAGGAGTAGCCATCGTGAACATCACAATGAGGTGACGACATCACAATTCCGTGATGGGCACTTATGTACATATGACATACATGGGAGCAACCATGATGGTTAATATCACGATGAGGTGATATGTTCCTTTTCCACATATGGGAGTAGCTATAGTGGTTGACATCACGATGAAGTGATCATAAATTCTTCTCACTAATGGGTGTAGTCATTGTGAGTGTCATGTTGAGAGACTTCATGACATGGGTATCTGGAAAGATATCTCCCTAGCTAAGAGGGAGTGTTGATGTTTTGTAGCAGCGGGAGATTTCCAGGCCGACTCAATGAGGAGTCACACCCCATTCATGAAGAGGCACCACAATTACATATATATACACATGCAATATTCGTCATTTGATCATACACACAAGTTCTTTCTTCTACAGCAGATCGAGTTTGATTAAAGGCAGAATTAGCACTTGGAGAAGAATTCAATCACCTTCATTGTCATATTGCTTGTAAAGCAGATTCCTGCATTATCTATTCTATAATATAGGAGAAATTATTGGCTGGGTTTTTCTCCCTCGAGGAGGGTTTTCCCAGGGAATATGTTGTGTTAATGTGTCTGAACTTAAATTAAATTTCTGTTTTTATATCTGATCATAAATTTAATAGTTAAGGCCCAAATTGCCCTCAAGACGATACAAAAAGCTCCCATGTTATTCGTAAGACTCAGAAATACATGGAGCCATGCTCAATAAGAACAAAACAGCAGAGGAACACACATAACAAAATGAATGATTTATTTGTGCCTCAATATCTACTTAGACAAATAACCATCTTCTGATATCATCTCAAGAAAGTTAAACCTTTTAATATGCTTCATTATCTCCTAGGACTTCTATCATAATGAACAAATTATTTACAATAAAGAAAACATAAGAAGCAACATCAGTTATGTCATGGAAAACATTGTAAAACCCAAGTCTGCAGAGGATTTCCAAAATAGGATGGAACCCAAAAAAATGCAAGGTATCTGCTTAGATTTCAACACCAATTGGAATTAAGTCTAGGAAGAAGCATGAACAACATTACTATCGAAGTCCAATATAATGACACATCTTTCCAGTGTTTAAAGGAAATTACTATGGAATAACATTGACAAGCAACAGAATTTGCTTTCACATACTCCTCACCTTAGAATCTGAGATGAAATACTTTCTGGTAATGTATTCTTGGGTAATGTTTTCAGTAACCTTATGAGTTCATATGTTTTGATATCTTGCCCCGAGTGCAAACATAGATCCAAAGGCATATTTCCATCCTGAAATAATTCAGACATCAACCATCTACATTATGGATACATGATTTCCATAACAGTTCCCTTGACGCAACCATATAGATTATTGGCCAAATAGAATGCATAGATTTGAGAAAATTTCCATCCTGAAATAATTCAGAAATCAACCATCCACATTATGGATACATAATTTTCATACAATTCCCTTGTCACAAACATATAGATTATTGGCCAAGCAGAATGCATAGATTTGAATAAATGTAGGATGTCACAGTAGAACTAGTAATTCATTGAATCAAAAGAATTTTGAGCTCTTCAAAAAATTTGGGGATACATCAAACCGACTCGTTAAATGTAAAGAAATTCTGCATATTTTGCATTCCCAATGTAAGAGTGCAAGCATGAATTATTATGTATCATATAATGAAGGGATCAAAAATTTAGTAAATAGCTTGTCAAGATATTAGAAGGGGGTGGAAGGAAAAAAATCAACAAACCGAGACAAATAATTGTGCCAGAAATAACAATTAACTTGGATTGCAAACCAGTGCAATTGTGATTGGCTAGAAACATTGGTATTAGCTATAGTGGAGACTTGAAAAACATTTACATGGAGATTAAAAGAGAAATCGTCAGTAAAGTCCAAGAAAATACTCGTGGCAAATACTGAACAAGCTAAAGTGTGAGTCGTTATCACAACGGTGATTGGAAAGAAACATTAAGCTAACCAAATCAAAGTAAAAGAAACTACAAAGCCATGTAGACAGTAGATCCAATAATCACAACTTTGTTATTATCTAACACAAGAATAAGATCTAGGGAAAACACAACAGAAATTTGTTTTGTAGTGCATTGCCATAATTTTTGTATCCAGTTATTTTTGCAATGCTAACAGTTTACATAAAACTAGAAAGAAAACGCCAATAAGGGCGTGGTTCGGTGGTTAAGTCGCTCGGTTGTAGTGGCGGCCACCAGAGTTCAAACCCTTGCTAGGCCAACGAGCTCGCAGGCTTTACGCCTTCGTTGGGCCAACGAGCTCGCGGGTTTGAAGTGTTCTTGCTAGGGGATGAAGTCCCCCGTGTTGTGGCCTTATCGGTTCATTGCTCCGGGCAAAAGCACTCGCGTGGAGCCGGAGGGCATGTCGCACAAGCGTCGCCGGTCACGTTAAAAAGTTTACTAGGCGCACTTAAAAAAAAAAACTAGAAAGAAAACAATATCAATAAATGTTTTATTATATGACCAACCTGATGATTTTCATAGATAAATAAAGCACATGAATGAATAGAAGTAATATGTAGGCAACAGCACAGGAAGAGGAACAATAAATCTCATGGATGAATAGTCAAATCAAAGACCTATCAAATGGGACACTCAGATAATTGATTGATCATTACATCCTCTACTGATTTTGTCAGTTTCTAAAAGATGTTACTGAGAATGGAAATGACTTTACAGACATACTTGCCTTCTCCAATTGCAATATCTGGTATAGAATTTTATATTATATAGTTGTAGTGAAATGTAATTTGCATCAAGGCCAACACATTTTTCATATCATTGTCTTCTATCCTTGAAAAGTCGGTCTAAACTATTTATAGATCTTGTTGCAACCTAAAATGAGTTGAACAACATTGAATTATGTTAGCGTTTTATTTCACACCTTTCAATGCAGATGTGTGGTAAAACCGCTCTTCAAATTAGAAGGGGAAGCTCCCTATAAATAAAACCTAACCTAAAAATGTACATGTACTTGCAATTTACAAAATTTGCAATCTTTCAAAGGTGTTTTCACATTCACACTGAATAAAATATAAATATGTCCAAGGGGTTGAACTTAATTGGTTAAAATGATGGGTTCTCATTGTGGAGACCATAGTTCTAAGACTCAAACTTGGTGCGGACTCGACGAGGGTGACTCGACTCGAGACTCGAGACTCGGTGCCCAGACTCAGTAAAGTGAAAAACCTAAGAAATTTAGAGATTTTTAAGGATTTAAAACTTGTTTCATGCACCCTTTATTAAATAAACCTTAAAGACACAATAACATCATCAAATAGAAGCTAATGTGATCACATACACAAGTATACATCAATCACATAAGTATAAACGCAAATTGTAGCCGAGCTGCTGAAGGAAATAGCACACTTAGATATATAAATATAGTCAAATGTATACAAAACTAGAAGTCTATGGCTCAGAGGAGCATGTATCCTTCAACTTCCTACAAATGTGTAAATGGTAGGTCCTGGATGATGCAACACCATAATCTCTACCTATGACTCTATGCCACCCTTACCAACATCAGTTGTGCCTGTGTCTTCTCGTGCTCTATCCTCCTCTACCATGGCTACAACCTCAACATCTCTATCTGCCTGGTCAACCCAATCAAGGTCCTCGTCACTAAAGATAGGATCCGTAGCCTCAATGATCCACTGAGATTCTAGATCGACCTCACATTTTGCCTCTCCTTTTTTTTGCCTGGGAAAGGTTTCAACATGTTTCCAAGCTGGGTCCTTTATAACTGGGTTGTAGAAGTAGACATTGTGAAAAATATGATTTGAATTTGAAATCAAGATTGCTGCAATAACACATAATTATAAAAAAATGAACATTTGTGAATTGTCATTTATAATTATTAAACTAATACAAAAAAAAATGTATGGTTCGTTCCTAAAAAAATGTAGGGTTTGTTCCGAAACAAAATGTAGGGTTTCTAAATTTGTTCCAAAAAAGTAGGGTTTGTAACTTTGTTCCAAAAGGAATTGAAATGTTAGAAAACAATTTTGCTTAAAAAACACAAAAAAAATCAAGCTTACCTCTTTGATTAAACTTGAAATGAAATGCAAATGCCTTCCAATCATTGGTAGAGAGCTCTCGATGCACCAACTGTGAGTATGAAGCTGCCCGAATGTGATTTGTTGATGGATTTTTGGTCTACCTCCTTGCTCGTTGCCCTACAATGCACTCTTATTTTTCCTCACAACTCTCTTTTCTCCTCCTATTTTTCCAACAAAATGAAATGAAGTTGCTTTTAGGGATTTATAGGAAATATAAGTAAAAAAAATAAGTTTAACTTAAATTTTATGTTTTTTTCCCCTTTAAAATGTTGCCTACGCCGGCCAAGTCTGTCTGATTGGACTTGCCCGGACTCGGTGAATCCGGCTAGTCTACCAAACTCGACGAGTCTCGTCGAGACTCGGTTGAGTCCAAGTCTGAGCCCTCTGTACTCGGCAGGGGTGACTCTACCTGGGACTCGTCGAGTCCGGGCGAGTCCCAGAACTATGGTGGAGACCCAAGTTCAAATCCCCATAGGGACATCTAATGTGGAATTCTAAGTTGTGACTCTTGGTCTTCCATAGTTGGCTTCTAATGTGGATGTGGTTCCTAAATAAAGTGGATTTCTAAGTAGTGACTCTTGGTCTTCCAAAGGTGATTTCTAATGTGTCTGTACGTAAAGAGCTTGTATTGGTCTCATGTTAATGCTCGTATAAGCAAAATATTTGCAAATGATATGCAATATAAAAAATATATATAAATATACACAATCTTTTTAGGTTGCGACGTGCAAAAGGCAAAGACACTTTCAATTATGAGGCAAGGATTTTGTGTTTTTTGACTACAATTGGAAACTCTACCACTAGATGCTTACACCACTCAGTTAAATTCAAAGACTAAGTAGGACAAGTACACAGATTGAATTGATAAACACATAAACATAAAATCACTAATGCTATGATTAAATCACATATAAGATGGTACAAAGCCACAACTTGTATTTTCAATTTGTCTATGACACAAAATCCGTAGATTCATTGAATTGACTTAACTTTTAGCACAATGATGACACATTTCATTGAACATTCATCAGCAAAATAGGCATAATAAATGTTATTGAATAAACAACAAGATCACAATCACGTTCAACACCAGACAACTAGCAATTTCAGCATAATGAAGGCATGATAATTTTCATTTTATTGATGTCCATTCACTGATAAACCTGATTTCTCTAACTCTGATCTATTCTAAAAATAATGAATACCCAAATCTATGTGCAAAAGCACTTATTTATATTATCTACAAAGCAAATGCATGAAAGTAAATAAAATAGTTAATTGAACTCCTATCCTAGCTAACTGTTGTTTGCATGACATGCAAACTTTATTACAATTTATCTGTTCCACTATAACTTAAAACCATGCAACTGTAGCTCAATTAACGTGCAAACATGCAACCTCTAGTTAAATTGAAAATAAATTTATTGCAAACTGTGACTTCATGTCACAATCCTCTTGCATGATGATCAAACAAAAAGCCAACTCCAAGTTAACGCTAAAAATAGAAATTGCACGGGCTACAAATATCTTCGACTAAAAATAACAACTCTTTGAATATGCTCTTCTCCTTGAAAATGGTGACCTACTAAAAATAGCAAATCTATTTTTAGTATGGGCTAAAAATATCATGTCCCCATTTTTGCAAGTAAACTTAAAAGTGTTCTAATTGTAAATTAATTTTATAAAGTATTTTAATTGCTTTATAAAATTAATATTTAATTAAGTTACTTGAGTATTTAAAAACACTTTATTAAATAAAGTGTTATTGTACACACACATTTAAAAAGTTCAAGTGCAAGCATTTAAAAAGGTTAAGTGTGACCGTGTACATAAAAACTTTTATTTAATAAAATTAGGGCCTGTCCTAATTGATGAAAGTTTAAAAACGCTGTTGAGTGTCATTGTTGAGCATGTTTTTGTATGCTTGGTTTTGTGTTATGTCTTTTGTCAAATTGTATTCAGTTGATTGACAAGGTGATGTCCCCTTGCTTTCACTGTACCGAGGTGATGGCCCCTTGGGGAATTGTAGAGGTGGAATCATCTCAGATTTCACAACTGAGCTTCAAAGTGTCTAGGTTCGATTGTGGGGATTTTGTCATTTGGTCGGAGACCGTTTTGTAAGCTTCCTTAAAGATCTTGTATGTAGAGTTGAGAATAAAGTCATGTGGAGAGTTTTTGCAAATTTATTGATTTATGAATAAATATAAATTTGCAAAGGATTCGATATATGATTATGCATTTAAATATATTTTTCAGATTTGAAACTATATATCTCTGTTTGGTTACACATTAAGAGACATTTACTGACGCATTCCTGCAGAGTTCTTTGATAGTGTTTTTGTATGCCTTTAAAGATCTATTTAGGAAATGAAACTCATAATGTGAAGTGGATTGTGTGGGTCCCTCATTCAGCCAACGCAGCAAATTGTGAAGACATTTATTAAACATTGGGTAAAGAATACTATTCTATTTCAACTCTTACGCAGGTCTGAAGTATTTTATATTTGTGTAAAGATAGGTTGCATTACAGGAGACAAGATCTGACAGAAGTTTCCAGCAAAGCTTTTATTTTAATTATCAAGAGTTATAGTGGATTGTGGGCCCTGGGAAGCATTTCATAAGTCTAATATTTAACCAGCTCTTTCATATAAGGAATCGTGGTCTTCCATATATTGTATGTGCAGATTTTTATAAAGAAAGGGAAGTAAAGATTGTGAATTCGTGGGTTTTGATTTAAAGAGCTACCTCTTATATTGTTCAAAAGAGAATTGATTGTCGTCCTTACTAAAAGATTTTATTTAAATAAAGGCAAGTCTTCAAAAGGTCATCTAAAGGCATCATGGGTACCATATATGTGAGACGTGAATTCAAATGCTACCACATCGTTAATGGAAATCAGTACATGAAATATGAGATGGTGTGAGGAGTATTTAAGGTGTCACAGCTCATCAAAAGACACGGATGATAGGGCGGTATTTTCCAATAGTCAATAATCAGTTGAAGTTTATAATGGAAATTAAAGATCAGATACAAAGTTTAGGAACAAATACAGATGGTGATTGTTGTTTGAAGAAATCAGATATGGTGTTTGTAATATCAGAGATATCCTGAGAGCAACACTTTGTTATCTAAATCGTTGCTACAAAACTCCTAAATTGTGAAATTACATTCTCCAGGCATATTGGCAGATCTCAAGGTCAGAGATTGATTTAATGTTGCTTCTATTTTGCACTAAATGTGATATCTCTGTATCTAGAATTGAAACAGAAATCTGATTGTTCAAATCTTTAATTTGAACAAATTTTTCTATCTATCTTTGTTGCATCAGTCATTAGATTTATGCAGAAATGTATGTTGTTGTGATCAGTGGTAAAAGACAATATTAGAATTTCATTATAACAGAAATATTCCTAAGTGGGATTTTACAGTGGTATCAGAGCCATGATCTTGCCAGCCTATGGGTTTTTTTGAAGGAAGAGCTGAAGCCATGAATACAAGAAGATCATATACACCTATAGTAGACAAGTCTATGGAAGAAGACTTGACAGCCTTGATACACAAGTATGATACTCTTCCTAAGTATGTGCAAAATAGAATTAGCTTCAAAGACTACATGAAGTTCAAGAGTTCGTGGTATGATGAAGAATCATTTGATAGTGATGAAGAGGAACTGCAAGATGAAGATAAATCAGCTAAGGTAGATGAAGGTATGGTTTCTCAAGTTGAGACTAGCATTGATCCTCATGTTGATAAGGAGACAAGTGATGTGAATGATTTGGAAAATGATAATGTTCATTCATTTGAGAGCAAATCAGAAATTCCAGTTTGTTATGAACAAGATGAAGAAGACATAGGTGATGCATATGAAGTTCCTTGCTTTGGATCAGCATTTGATGAGGAAAAATGGCATGATGTCATTGCTGATCATTCTAATGAGATGACAAATTTTGATCATGAAGTTGAATGGCATGATATAATTCCTGATTTGTTTGAGGGCAGCAGTACTATTCCTTTACAATCAACTCTACTTGATGATTTTGAGGCAGCCAATGATGATATGTATGAACATAATAATGGAGTAGAAGAAGATTCGGTTTTAATTGATGCATTAGTTCCATTTGGTGAACTAAATCAGCCTACTCATGGTGTTGATGATGTTTGTTTGCTTGATTTGATAGTTTATTTTCCATGGGTTAATGATGTTGTTGATAACACTCTTAGTGGACTAGCCACTCGAGTTAACTTTGGTGAGTATTGATGACAGCTACACTACACAATTGGGTGTATCAGCTATTCCTCATGATATGGCAGCTGATTATCTCTTGATTGGTGACTTCATTTTCATAGATTAATCATGGTTTAGTGACTGCCCTAGTTGGAATGACATTGCACCTCTTGATTGTTCATGGCCTACATCAGCTATTCAGTTGCTTGGGAGTGTGTGGAGGCATGTCTATTGGTTGGACATGGAGTATAAGATGAGTTTCTTTGGTTTGCATTGGTTCGGTGACATTTTTGACATCACCTATATTGTTGTTCTAATTCATGGCAGTGAGATGGATTCATTATGGTGCGACAACGGAAGCGGTCCCAAAATCTTCTACGTCAGCAGCCTTGAGGAGATGCGTTTGAACATGATTAAGGAGCCTCAATGGATTTGGGATCCAGGGATTGATTGAGTTCAGTTTTTCTTCCCATTGCTTGGCGACAAGCAATGTCGGGAAGGGAGGGTTGTCATGTCCCCATTTTTGCAAGTAACTTAAAAGTGTTCTAATTGTAAATTAATTTTATAAAGTATTTTAATTGCTTTATAAAATTAATATTTAATTAAGTTACTTGAGTATTTAAAAACACTTTATTAAATAAAGTGTTATTGTACACACACATTTAAAAAGTTCAAGTGCAAGCATTTAAAAAGGTTAAGTGTGACCGTGTACATAAAAACTTTCATTTAATAAAATTAAGGCCTGTCCTAATTGATGAAAGTTTAAAAGGGTTGTTGAGTGTCATTGTTGAACATGTTTTTGTATGCTTGGTTTTGTGTTACGTCTTTTGTCAAATTGTATTCAGCTGATTGATAAAGTGATGTCCCCTTGCTTTGACTGTACCGAGGTGATGGCCCCTTGATGAATTGTAGAGGTGAAATCATCTCAAATTTCACAACTGAGCTTCAAACTGTCTGGGTTCGATTGTGGGGTTTTCATCATTTGGTCGGAGACCGTTTTGTAAGCTTCCTTGAAGATCTTGTATGCAGAGTTGAAAATAAAGTCATGTAGAGGGTTTTTGCAAATTTATTGATTTATGAATAAATATAAATTTGCAAAGGATTCGATATATGATTATGCATTTAAATATATTATTCAGATTTGAAACTATATATCTCTGTTTGGTTACACATTAAGAGACATTTACTGACGCATTCTTGCAGAGTTCTTTGATAGTGTTTTTGTATGCCTTTAAAGATCTATTTAGGAAATGAAATTCATAATGTGAAGTGGATTGCGTGGGTCCCTCATTCAGCCAACGCAGCAAATTGTGAAGACATTTATTAAACATTGGGTAAAGAATACTGTTCTATTTCAACTCTTACGCAGGTCTGAAGTATTTTATATTTGTGTAAAGATAGGTTGCATTACAGGAGACAAGATCTGACAGAAGTTTCCAGCAAAGCTTTTATTTTAATTATCAAGAGTTATAGTGGATTGTGGACCCCGGGAAGCATTTCTTAAGTCTAATATTTAACCAGCTCTTTCATATAAGGAATCATGGTCTTCCATATATTGTATGTGCAGATTTTCATAAAGAAGGGAAAGTAAAGATTGTGAATTCATGGGTTTTGATTTAAAGAGCTACCTCTTATATTGTTCAAGAGAGAATTGATTGCCGTCCTTATTAAAAGGTTTTATTTAAATAAAGGCAAGTCTTCAAAAGGTCATCTAAAGGCATCGTGGGTACCATATATGTGAGACATGAATTCAAATGCTACCGCAGCCTTAATGGAAATCAGTGAATGAAATATGAGATGGTGTGAGGAGTATTTAAGGTGTCGCAGCTCATCAAAAGACATGGATGACAGGGCGGTATTTTCCAACAGTCAATAATCAGTTGAAGTTTATAAAGGAAATTGAAGATCGGATACAAAGTTTAGGAACAAATACAGATGGTGATTGTTGTTTGAAGAAATCAGATATGGTGTTTGTAATATCAGAGATATCCTGAGAGCAACACTTTGTTATCTAGATCATTGCTACAAAACTCCTGAATTGTGAAATTACATTCTCCAGGCATATTGGCAGATCTCAAGGTCAGAGATTGATTTAATGTTGCTTCTATTTTGCACTGAATGTAATATCTCTGTATCTAGAATTGAAACAGAAATCTGATTGTTCAAATCTTTAATTTGAACAAATTTTTCTATCTTTGTTGCATCAGTCATTAGATTTATGCAGAAATGTATGTTGTTGTAATCAGTGGTAAAAGACAATATTACAATTTCATTATAACAGAGATATTCCTAAGTGGGATATTACAAAAAATAGTCCTTTGGATAGGCAACTCTAGATGACTTTTATGATTGTGAGAAAACCCTCTGAAAAACCTTGAAAATCTATTCATTCATCACTCCTTTGTATTGGCGCACTCTGTTGTCGCTAGGCATGCCAATACACTAGCTTTGAAAATTGTCTTCCTTTGTATTGGCACGTCAAGTCTTTAGCAGGGACGCTTTTCTCCTTGTACAGGTGCGTGAGACTTCAATCAAGCGTGCTTTTCCCTTTGGATGGGTGTGTTTGGCACAAAATAGGCACACTTTTACATTGCCATAAACAATTTTCAAAACCTTGGTCTTCAAGTGCGTCATTTTCCAAGGAGGCGCGCTTTTACTCTATAACCATTTTCCTTTGTTCAAGCATTCTTGTATCCTTCTAGGCATGTTTTAACACGACTCCTTTTACTTTTCTTTGTTTTGGCACGTTGGGTGAACAGAAGGCATGCTTATACTTTGCAATTTTTATTTCCTTTGGAGCGACACGTCAAGCTCCGCATTGATGCACCTTTACTCATAAAACTCTTCTTTCTTTGTCTTTCTAAAAGTGTGTTTGATCCTTTGGGCACGCCTGCACATTAGTCCAACCTTCCATTTGACTAGTGCGTCATGAGGACAAGAAGTGATCTTTTGGACCCTCTTTGTTTAGGCATGTCCATACTGAGTTAGGCACACTTTTAAACATGACTTCTTATTTTTCTTTGTTCAGGTGTGCCCATCTCCACCTAGGTATGCTTTAGATCTAATAAAGACTTTCTTTGAAATTTCCTTGGTGACGTGCGTGAGAAGTCTTTAAGGTGTGCTTTTAGTCTAACTTTCACTTGAAACCTTTGAATCCCTCCTTCAGGTGCATCCCAATGCTCCTGGACACGCTTTTACTCTTAGACATTTTCCTCTCATTTGTTTAGCACATCTAGAATCTACTAAGCATGCTCATCTCTTTGGCCAGGCACATTTGGAGCTAGGGAGGCACTCTTTTACTCTACAATCACCTTTTCCTTGTATAGGCATATGAGAATGGCAAAAGGCGCATTTTTTCTCTTTCTTCCACCTTGAAATAGCATGTCAAACTTCACATTGGTGCACCTTTACTTATAGAAACCTTATATTATCCTTTATTAATATGTGCTTAGTGCTTAGCACTAGATCCACATGCTTTATAATGAATCTTCTATGTAATGGCACTTACAGCCTTACATAGACGCACTACCGATTACTCCAGGCACGTGAATATGCAGGAAAGCATGCTTTATGAAAAACTCCTAAACCAAGCATGTGAAGTGCCTAGTACATGCACCTATACTCTGCAATCCTTCTTCTTGGTTCAGGCGCATTCGGAGTCCTCCAGGCGCACTTTAATCCTTCTTGGTGCGCTTTTACATGTGACCACTTTCCTTTGGTCAAGCGTGCCTTTCTTCACCTAGGCACACTTTTGCACTAGAAATCTTTTGATTGTCTTCAAGCGCACCTATTCTTTAGTAGGTGCACTTTTACACCACCTATTTTTCCTTTGTTCAAGTGCGCCAGATGAGATATGGGCGCACTTTGCCTTTGGATCCTCTTTATTTTGGTGCATCCAGTGAGGAGAAGGCACACTTTTACTCTTGGCAGGAGTGTGAGACTTTAACCAAGCGTGTCTTTACCCTGTAATGAATGTCTTCAACTTCTGTAGGCATTTCAATTCTTCTCGAGGCTCGTGAGAAGCTTAAAAGGCACACCTTTACACCGAATCCTTCACTTCTTTGTCTAGGTGCATCCGGTGAACACCAAACGATGCTTTTAGACCAAAGGTGCACTAAAGTGACGCCAAGCACACTTTTTCTTTGGTTAGGCGCATGAGGCTCCAAGGAGGTGCACTTTTACACTACACCTACTTTTACTTTGTTCAAGTGTGCTCATATCCTCTTAGGTGTGCTTTTGAATTGGATATTTTTCAAAATTGTTTGCTCTAGCATGCTTGGCGACATTTTGGTGTGCCTTTACAATGAATTTGCAATCAAATGGATGAAATGGTATGCTTGAATTGGTTAAGTCCTTTGATGCCTTTGCAAGGTTAGTAAAATTGACAAAATGATATACCAGAAATGACTTTTTAGAACAAGTCGAAGGCAAAAAAACAAGGTTTTTTGCTTGACAAAATTGGCATACAAAAGTTTTGTATGGGTACAACAAATTGTAACATGGACACAATCCACTATATCACATTTGCATTGACATTAATGGATTTGTTAAGAACCTATCAATACAAACCAGAATCAAATGGAATTGCATCCTGTCCAAATTACTCATGCACCCGAATGGCTTTGGAATATCTGAAATGGTGATTCAGAATAGAATAGCAAAGAATTTTCCTAGGAAAATTTTCTGGGGGACAAATAAAATTGCATGAGATGTTTTCCTTTATGGAAATGTTTCTTGTGGTTAAATGCAGTACAGGTATAAGAACATTCTCTAGAATACAGGCACAAGAGAAAGCAAAATCAATAGCCAATGTGGGGTCTGCAAGCATTGTACCCTATCTTCTCAAACCCTAGTGCCCGTGAAACACAAAAACAAAGAAACATCCTCATTCTTTCTATAACTAGCGGGTTTGAAACAAAGAGGAAAAGCAACATGTTTTGTGCCAGCTTTTTTATTATATAAGTTTTCACAGATTTCACACCTTGAAGCATGTAGTATCACTTGTTGATCAGAAGGAAACTCGATAAAAATGTTTTTTCTATGTTTTAGGCACAGAAAAATAAAGTTTCTTTTCAGATTTTAGGATTTTAACTATTGTTATCTCATGCCTTTTATTTTCTTCTGGTGGGCAGACAAGCTGAGCGAGTGTGAGAGAGGTGGTTGGAGAATTGTTGACCAAATTATGCATAAACTAGCTCCGCAGCATGGAAGTGTATCGAAAAAGTTAGAGGTCCAAAGAAAAATATTTCACGGGGATCTTGCAAATAAAAATGCAAGTTCTACAAAATAAAGTGTGGATTTGTATTCCAGGGTGCAAACCCACTACAGGAAAATGCGGCTGTAATGTGGGCCCCTTTTAACCAATGCAGAGCCTTATTTTTGACCAAGATGCCACAACAAAGGGACACCTTCTATCAAAATCATCCATGAGTTGCACCTAGCTTCAACTGATTAAGCACACATCTTGGAATTGAATGTGATATAATTCAATAAACATGTCTTCCGGGGATTTGAACCCGGGGCCTTATTATGAAATCCTAGATACCACTTGAGCAAAACCTAGTTGACTACCCTAAACATTAAGGTTTCTGAATGAAATGCAATGATAGGCATTTATATCAGAATTTGTCCAAAGATTGATGTATTCAACATCTACAATGTCCAAGACCAAAAAGAGTAATGAACAATTTAGACAGGCTAATAAATGGTTGTCTCTCCCATTTTGTACAACTTTGTGTTGCACATCATCCTCACATGTTCCACTCCTATAACATAAATTTCATGCAAACTCCTTCTATTAATAAGTTGGCCATCTCAATATATTTATAGGTCAATCAGTCTACAACCTTCTAGTAGAAAACTAGTTCCAATATTCAATATGCAGTTTATCTGCATTACATAGAGGCAACTAATTCCAATTTACAATATGTAGTTTAGCCACATTATGTAGAGGCATCCAGAATCAGTCTACCTCGGCCAAGACCTACAATTGATTGAATAAAGCAAAAATGCATAAAAATTTAAAATAAATGCATACCATTTCCCTCATTCTAACTTAGACTTTTTATATCTTAGGTAAAGACTATTCACTGGTATATTTAGCTCTTGGTGTAGTTTAGCCACATTCTCTAGAGGCGACTAATTCCAATTTACAATATGTAGTTTTAGCCACATAACCTAGAGGCATCCAGAATTGGTCTACCTTGGCCAAGAGGCCTAATTGTTTGGATAAAAGTTAAAACAATAATGCATAAAATATACACATACCTTATCCCCCATTCTACCTTAGGCTTTTTATGTCATAGATCCACATCCACTGATATATTAGCACTTGGTATCTGTATAACTAATTCCAGACTAAAATGCCCAACCAATTTACATACAAATATCACTAACATAAACTTATGTGTCACTTCATACAAAGATATCTATCCCTTTGCAACCTAGCTCTTGGTACTATTTTATTTACAAAGAGCAGACCTTCACATGAAGGGCTTGTTAGATTTGAAATAACAGTGACAGCTTCTGCACACTTATCGACTGAAACTAAAAAGATGATGGCATTAAAGAATGGTGAATTAATTGGGGAAATGTCTGGAAAATACCTTGTTTCGGATGTTTTTGTCAGCACCTTTGATCAGCAGAAGCCTCACTACATCTGTTCTTCTACTCTGAACAACAAGATGTAGAGCAGTCCATCCATACTGTGAAGTACAATAAACCATTTAATACGACACTAACACTAGAATTTTTACTAGTGGAATTGGATGGTTCGAGGTTCTTAAGGTAGAATTCTCACATTGTCAGGGGCATTGATATCTGCTTTGTAAAGGATTAAATGCTTGATTGTTTGAATTGCTGCAACTTCAACCGCATAATGTATCAATGTAGCACCATCCTGCCATTAGCCAAAATAAAGGTTAAAAATATGGAGGAGATTCACAACATTATAGAGATATGGCACTAATTAAGAGGTGCATTTCTATGAAGAGAAACCTGAACCAAGGGCACAATTAGAATCAATGACAACACTTGCTATAGCTGAAGCAGGAAGCGATAAAAGTACAAAGGAAGGAAAAATGGAATTTGGTAATAGGGGATTGATTCTACCAGATAACAAACCCATTGTAGATGGCATTCTTGGTCATCATCGTATATGCAATAAAACAGAAAAATAAATTGATAAAGAAATGTCATAATACCATAGTAGCATTATATTTACACGGCAACAACACAGGAAATTGAATGTATAAATGGAATTCAATTACACAAGCTAAAAATGGGAAAAACACAGAAAATTAAAAAAGCTAAAATACTCATAAAGACATGGAGAAAAAAATAGCAATTGTTATTTCAATTACATGGCAAACAACCATAGTTTTTTCAATGTTTGACCTGGATTTGACAGGTTGTTGACCAGTTTTTGAATGAACCAGGCATGCCAGTCAGAACCGGGATGGAAGAATGCCAGGTGTTGGGTACTCACGGTTAACCGCAGGTTATTCCCAGTTATTGCTACTATGCATAATATTCCTTTTGCATGATGTACTTAAGCATGGTTGACTAAATGCTCAGTTATATGAAGGTGGTTAGCACCTAGACCCTTCACACCTACCTCTTCTCTTTTCTAGATGTACAAGTTGTCTTGAGATATTCTGTAATGTCCCCTTTTTCTGAGTGATCACCTAATAGGAGACGACTAGCCTATTTTATTCATGTAGGCTAAGTCGGAAGTGCAAGGGAATAATCTATTAGTTAAATAGTAAGTAATCCTAATCATTTCGGGTTATTTATATTTAACTAATTTTGTTGGATCAATTTATGATATGAAATGACTTTTACTATTTTGTGAGCACTTCCTTCACCCAAGCAATCTTCCCAATGTCTTTCAATGCATTGTTCAAGGCATGAACACAACATGGGGTCCAGAAAATGTGCTTATAGGCACCCTCCACCATCAAACCAACTAACTTACATACACGGGCTGAATCTGTTACCACTTGGACAACATTAGATGTCCCAACCTCTTCTATGGCATCCTTCAAAATCTGAAATTGAAAGTGTGCATCCTTTTTCTTCTCTGTACAATCAATAGCTCTAAGAAAATAAGAGCCAGTTGGACATGTGACAATGATATTGATGAGTGGTCGACGTTTGATGTCGGTCCACCCATCCATGACAATAGAGCAGCCATCCCTAATCCAAGTTTGTTTCGTGTCCTCCATCAAGATACTCCCCTGAGAATATTCATTTTCAAGTAAGGTGGTGCGTAGCTTATGCTCTCCACGAGGGGCATATGAAGGACCAATAGTTGTAGCATCTCTGAACATTTGTTTGAAATAGGGAGAGCATGCCACATGAAATGGTATGGCATGGGCATAGAAAAATCTAGCAACGGAAGAGTCGGCCACCTCTCGTGTTTGTGCATTAAACAACCCTGCAACATTAGTAGTTCTTTTCTTTCCCTTACTAGAAACCTCTTCCACTTGGCTTTCTGTAGGCAATGACACACTAGGCATACTCTCTATTGACAATCCCTTAGATCTTGCCTCACCCTCCATGTGCAACCTAGTTGCCTCGAACTTCTCAACTAGGGTAATTTTCTCACAACCTTTTACCCCTAATCCACCCAAATGCAAAAGGTGAAAATAAACTCTTGTATAGCTGCCCCTATAGGTTTCATTGCAAATATGACAAAGCCATACTCTAGACCCCCCACTATACTTTTTCTTGTCAGTGTCTATGCAGGTTGCAAATTGTAAGAGAAGTTTTTTAGGATTAAATGGGCCTTTTGCATATTCGGCAAGTGTTTTGGAGGGGCATTCAAATGGATTAAATTTGGATGAACTCACATTCCCTATGGCTGTACCACTCCCACTAGCACAACCCCCACTAGCACAAACCCCACTCTTTTTACGACCTCTAGTAGTAGTTCTACTTGGTTGAACTTGAATTTCAATCTCATTTTCTTCACTTCCACTACTCTCACTGCTGCTCCTTGTTTTTTGGTTTGAAAAATGATAATACACAACTGCAAGCAAACATAAAACAAAAAAATAAACAGAAAAACCCTCCCTACGTGTTTGAAATTTAAAAAAAACTAAAAAAAAATACAAAGGAATATGAACAACTAAACAAAGAATGTCAATCTTACCTCAAATGATGATGATTTGATTCCCTAATGCCTTCTCTTCACTGTTGTTACCCTCTTCCAACTATTGTTGCTCCTCTTAAAGCTGTTGTTCACCAATGTCAAAATGAGGTAATGACTTGTGTTTTTTATTTTTGGACCATATGTGTTATGTTTTAGGTTTAGGTATGTTTTAGAGGGATGTGGGGGTCCTTGTAGGCCCCCCCATTAAAAGTGTTTTTTTTTGTTGTTTTAAGATTGTGTTTTGGCCACTAGGCCGTCAACGATGGCTAGCTGTCCTCGGGACGGTCAGGGGACGTCCCAGCCTTACTGGGACGTCTAGCCATCCCCGGCATCCCCTAAAAAAAGGGACATACCCAGGGAAATGGGGATGGTCAGGGGGCATTTCCTGGCTGTCCCCACGTCCCTAGAACGTCCCCGGGGTGGTACGAGGCCCTCTGGGGCAGGGGATGCATCCCTAGGGTGCATAGATATTTTTGCCAAGGGAGGCCGGCCATGGGGAAGTCTATTTGGATGCCTATAAAATAAAGTAACTTGGAGGTTATTATCATCATTCATTCATATCATTTTCATTTGGAGATTCATCTCTTTGGCTGCAACTTTGGTTCAGCATATTCCAAAGATAAAAACCCTTAGTAATATTTGGTGGATTGGACAAAAATCTAATTCCATCTTGGAGGTGGATTCATATGGAATTCACACTTGCACTTCATTGGAGATTTGAAGGAGTTCTTGAGCATTCAAGGCATATTCTTTGGAGCAGATTTGAGCGCCCGTTTTGGAGGGATTTGGACAAAGATTGTTGCTAGGGTTTCTGCCTTAGGTTGAGTGCCACTTCCCAAGGAGGGCGACTTCACAATTTTGAGCACAAAAACCCTAAGCGCCTACCATGGAGGATTCACCCATCTAGGGTTTGATGTTTGAAGACATTTTTGCTATTTTGTGGTCTGTATAAACCTATTTTAGGTCTAATTTGTATGAGTAGAAATCTAGGCTATGTTTGATATGTTTTGAGCCCATGAATTTGTTGTACGATCAATTCAGAATATTCAGATTTGTAGCAGCAGACTTCTACATTCAGAAATCATGTTTATAATTTTATTGGTCATTTGTTTGGCACTTGGATGGTTGTAATACATGGTTGAGATCATGGTTGATGTTATCTACATGTTTGGCATATTTATGTGAATGTTTGGCACATGTTTATTCGCTGCCCATAAGTATTTATACTTCAGAAAATAAAATCAGAATTCAGAACTAAGGTTTGAGCAGAAAAATAAATCAGAAAATTAAGGCAGAAAATCAGAATTCTAGGGCAGATCCTATTAGGGATATTATAGTGGTATTAGAGTTATTGGTCTTGCCAGCCTGGAGGGTTTTTCTATGCTCAATGTTGACTTATGAATCCTGAGAATAGAGAATATATCACATATAGGAGAATATTGCAGTTGGATGGTTCAGATTCTGAAGGAGAAGACACCATGGGTGATAAGAGTCATGAAGAGCCTAGCACTAGAGACATCCTCAATGACCTTGCTAGAGGACAGCGTGACCTAATGCATCCCATGTCCCAATTTTTGTGGCATAACATGGGTAACAACAATAATATCAAGGACAATCATCTTGTAGGAGGAGACAATGGAAATAATGGAGAAACTAGCAATTCTAGTAATGACAACACTCACACTAGAGCTACTCAAGCTTCAGTTGTGAGGCCTCTTATGCCTACTTCCCTAGATCATCTAGGACCACAAGATGGTGGACAGCCGGTTGGCAGTGAGAACTTCAATGATTACATGAGGGAATGCCAATCCCTAGGTAATGAATTTCAAGCTACTATGTCTCTACATGATTTCTGTCAATTGAAGTATAGAAACAGGCCTAGAGCGGAAAGGAATCATAACCATGATTTGAAAAGGAAGTTGGGAAAAGTAACTATCACTCCCTTTGATGGTTCGGGTAGATGCACGGCCCATGCATGGATTCAAAAGATGGATAACTATCTCACCTTTAACCCTATGTTCGAGAAAGAAGCAATTCAATTTGCTACTCTACACTTGGAGGGAGATGCACAAGATTGGTGGTACAACAGGATGATCACACAACGTCATAGCCTTGTTACTTCTTATGTTGATTTTACACAGAGGTTGATTGACAAGTTTGACAAGAATAATCTCGAGCAATACTTCCGTGAGTTAGCCCAACTCAAACAAAAGGATTTTGTGGATGCATACATATCTAAATTTCAAAAGCTTGCAACCTTGGTTTTGAATGTTTCAAAGAGTAGGTTGACCTATCTCTTCATCGAAAGTTTCGAGGAGCCTCTTCGTGGTTGGGTGAAAGCCTAGATCCACCTTCACTGCAGGATGTCATTAAGAGGGCTAAAGGTATGCAATTTTCAGCACTGTCCAAGCCAAAGTTTCAAAGAAAACCCTTCTCTAAATCAAGAAAGGATCATAAGGAAATTTTTCAAAAGGAATGGCCCAGAAGACCGAATCCAGACATAGAAGCCAAGAATGAGCTTAGGAGGAAAAAGTTGTGCTTCTCATGCAAGGAACCTTGGGAGCCCAATCATAGATGCCATGCGAAAGGCAAAGCTCATTACATAGAGGTCACTTCCGACATTGAAGATGAAGTTCAAGACACTAGTTCAGATAGTGATAATGAGAAGCAGCGGTTGGAACTTGATGCTTGGCACATGGTACCATTGTTTTTTTATCAGGTGTTCCTAAGTAGCATCCTTTTAGAGTGAGAGGAATTGTGAAGGGGCAGCGGGTCTCATGTTTGGTTGACAGCGGTCCAACACATAACTTCATTGATGAGGGTTTGGTGATGAAGAGAGGGTGGAAGGTAGAGGATTTTCCTGGATTCAGCGTCATGTTGGCTGATGGGTTCAAAATGAAATGCACTAGGAAGATTTCACAATTGAGCATTCAGTTGGATAATTATACATTTTTTGATGATTTCTATGTCGTGGGGATTGGTGAGACCAATATTGTGTTGGGAATCTAGTGGTTACATTCACTTGGCTGGTATATCCAGGATTTCCAAAGGATGGAGTTAGAGTTCACATCAAATGGGAAGCAAATAGTGTTGAAAGCTATAGATAATGGTGCACTAAGGGACGTGATAGCAAAGAGGATGGAGCTTCGGATCAGCCTTGGGACAAATGTATTACCAAGTAAGGCATGTGATTTTCAGCAGGATACACTCCTTGGACCAGCACCTAATGATGAACATCCAACAATTGAAGAAGATGTGCATGAGATCTATGAAGACACCGCCAAAAGATACGAAGAAAATGTTGATTCTATGACTGTGAGCGGTAGTTCATTATCTACACATGACTTTGTTAATCATAAGGTGATAGATAAGTTCTATGTGGATGACATTGGTAAGAAGCACTATCTTATGGATATTCAAAATTTGAAAGTGAAGCATGAGATAGCGTTTGTGGATCCAAGCTACATACAAGCTGATTTTGAAAATCATGGCATAGAGGATGTTGTGAAGACTCAAAACATGTGTGATGATTGGTTAAGGAGGGCTAGGGAGGCCAAGTTGTTAGCCACTCGAGCAAAACAACACCTACAAGAGATTAAGGAAAAAGTTTTGCACATGGATCATGAAAGGAAACAACTAGATGCATTTCTTCATCAATCTTCAATACTTCAAAGAGAAGAAATTATGATGGTAGAGCATGAAAAAAAATCAGATTTGCTGAAATTGTTGAGAGGTATATGCATATGGAAGAATGCCAAGTGCTGGATACTCACGGTTAATTACAAGTTATTCCCAGTTATTTCTACTATGCATAATATTCCTTTTATATGATGTACTTAAGCATGGTTGACTAAATGCTGAGTTATATGAAGGTGGTTAGCACCTAGACCCTTCACACCCTACCTCTTTTGTTTTCTAGATATACAAGTTGTCCTGAGATATTCTGTAATGTCCCCTTTTTCCGAGTGATCACCCAACAGGGGACGGCTAGCCTATTTTATTCATGTAGGCTAAGTCAGAAGTGCAAGGGAATAATCTATTAGTTAAATAGTAAATAATCCTAATCATTTCGGGTTATTTATATTTAACTAATTTTGTTGAACCGATTTATGATGTGAAATGACTTTTACTATTTTTCTGAGCCTCTTGGCGAAATAAAATAAATAAAAGAAAACTGCCAAGAAGGTGAGCGACCAATTTGAGGATTTGAAATAATAAAATAAAATGCCAAGGGTGGTCGTCCAAGTTGGGAGAAGATAAAAATAAAATAAATAAATTTTTGCCAAGGGAGGTCGGCCATGGGGAATTCTATTTGGATGTCTATTAAAGAAAGTAACTTGGAGGTCATTATCATCATTCATTCATATCATTTTCATTTGGAGATTTATCTCTTTGGTTGCAACTTTGGTTTAGCATATTCCAAAGATGAAAACCCTTAGGAATATTTGGTGGATTGGACGAAAATCCAATTCCATCTTGGAGGTGGATTTATACGGAGTTCACACTTACACTTCATTGAAGCTTTGGAGGAGTTCTTGAGCATTCAAGGCATATTCTTTGGAGTGTATTTGAGCACCCATTTTGGAGGGATTTGGACGAAGATTGATGCTAGGGTTTCTGCCCTAAGTTGAGCGCCACTTCCCAAGGAGGGCGACACTTCCCAAGGAGGGCGACTTCACAATTTTGAGCACAAAAACCATAAGTGCCTACCATGGAGGATTCGCCCATCTAGGGTTTGATGTTTGAAGACATTTTTGCTATTTTGTGGTATGTATAAACCTATTTTAGGTCTGATTTGTATGAGCAGAAATCTGGGCTATGTTTGGCATGTTTTGAACCCATGAATTTGTTGTATGATCAATTCAGAATATTCAGCTTTGTATCAGTAGACTTACATTCAGAAATCAGGTTTATTGGTCATTTGTTTGGCACTGGGATGGTTATATTAGATGGTTGAGATCATGGTGGATGTTATCTACATGTTTGGCATATTTATGTGAATGTTTGGCACATGTTTATTCACTGCCCATAAGCACTTATACTTCAGAAAATAAAATCAGAATTCAATCCTAGGGTCTGAGCAGAAAAATAAATCAGAAGATTAGGGTCAGAATTCTAGGGCAAATCCTATTAGGGATATTACATATTCTTTGATCCCCATCTCACATCCATTGTCAAATCCTATGCTAGTTAGGCCTGCATGGTGAGACCATGTATAACATGATCAGCTCTATTAATGAGGCCATTCTATATATATTTTGTTCTACCCATTTATAATGTAATGAAAACTTTGGTGTATACTATCGTAGATATTTTTTGCTGCGGTAAAATTTGTTGAATGTTTTTCTTGGTTTTTTATGACATACCTTTATTTTTAGTGTTGTTGCTACATCTATTCTGACTATCCCATGTAAATTTGTCAAGCTATGGCGTCATCGACATCTACTATCATTGTGACCATTAGTTATTCATCATCTAGTGTTGCCATCCATAGTCAATACCATACCAATCTGCATCCAAAAATTGTAATAACTACCCTAGTTTTTTTTTTAATTTTCAACTAATGTGAAAATGCAATCATGCAAAATCCTCAACACTTTCTGATCACCCAAATCCCGATGTGGGCAAGGTGAGAGCATATGGTGAGTTGGATCTACACAAACTATCCAATGCAGCAACTAGAGATGGATGCAATTAACATTCACTGTGACACACTAGACAACCACACTGTCCACAATCTGCGCTTATTCAGCAAAGTGGTCAATGCAACATAATGATCACACTAGGCAGTAGAGCCGACCATAGCTGCACTTCTTCAATCGAGTGCAATATGCAAACAAAATGAGCACATGAGGCGGCTAAGACGACTTTATCAATGCTTGTTCAGCAAGTGTGTGCAATGTAAGCCACTGGCAAAATGGCTAAAGCTTGATCAAACCAAAATGGTTGATTACATGCAATCTTATTCGATGTCAAACGGGCTTAATGAAATGCAGCAATAACTGGCAGTATACCATCTAGTTTTACAATCATGAAATGCATACAATATAATACCTCCGCCAGTACTACCTTCCGGGGTTTACAAGATTAACATGAATGCATTCAATTTTTGACAAATATGCAAGTAAATAGCTGCAACAGACATTGATATAAATTTTGATTACAAAATCAGATTGCTGCAACAATTAAATCAGACCATAAACTCAAAAAAATTAAATAGCAAAACTCACATTGCAAGGTCAATTTGATGTCTCTAGTCTATGAGAGTTTGCAGGGGCTGTTTATTCTAGCTTCTACCCATTTTGTAAGGTACTCAGTTGCCACTATTATGTATCGGCACCGATGCAATTGGTTTTGAGTGGCCCTATAAAATCAAGTCCTCATCTCTCGAACAATGCCACTATTTTGTACAAAAGCCCATTTATTAGCTGAAATGTTTTACTTTTTAGAGCTAACTTTCTTCTTTCTCTTGGCGGCATGTCCCTCAGGAATGTTGAAGTAGACAAATATTCACCAATATCCTCATACCATGGTGGTAAAGTGGCAATTTGAAATAGTTGAGCATCTGGAAAATCCTCGTTTACTCCTTCCGGGGGTTCTCCTGACTTAATCTGTGAGAGTTCATTGGCTATCACATGACTCTTCCCCGATCGTACCACTATTGTGAAGGTGAACTCTTGGAGCAGGAGTAGCCATCTGCTAATTCTTCCTTGTATTATTGGCTTATTCACCAAGTACATCAATGTCTGTTGGTCTACGAAGAAGGTGAAGGTGTTGCCAATAAGTAGTCCCTGAACTTCTACACCGCGTATACCATCCCTAACGCTTCCCTCTCCGTTGTACTGTAATTGCATTATGCACTGGAGAGTAGTCGACTCGCGAAAAATATTGGGTGATCAAGTCCTTGCGGCCCGACTTGTGCGAGTGTAGCTCTGATTGCAAAGTTAGAAGCATACACATGCACATGAAATTCCTTGTCCTAGTTCGGGTAGGCAAGTATGGGCAAGCTAACCAACCGTGTCTTTAATTCGTTAATGGCTTTTTCTTGCTCATCCGTCCAACTAAATGCTACTCACTTCCTAGTAAGCATGTCAAGCGGGTAGGAGACTTGTGCAAAATTCTTTATAAATCGCTAGTAATAACCAACATGGCCGAGAAAGGACTTTATTCCCGTCACATCTGTTGGTGCCTCCATTTGTTCAATGACTTATTTTGTCTAGATCCATTTTTAATCCAGCCTTGCAAACTATGTGTCCAAGGAGTTTGCCTTGTGGTACCATGAATCGACACTTCTTGGGGTTCAAGGCTAGCCTGGTTGATCTACAACACTCCATGCATTCAGTGAGGGCTTTCAGATGTATTTGTTGGTCACTATAGATTGACCAATCATCGAGGAAGGCCTTAAAATTCCCCACTGACATCTTGTCAAAAACATGAAGGATGATCCTCTAGAAGGTGGCTGGAGCATTGCATAGCCCAAACGACATTCTGTTGTAGGCATATACTCCATCTTCGACCACAAACATAGACTTCAACTTGTCCTCTTCAGCTATGCTAATTTGGTTGTAGCCAAAGAAACCATCCATAAAGGAATAAATTTCATGTCCAGTCACTTCTTCCAGAATTGAATCTGTGAATGAGATTGGAAACGGGTCCTTGATAGTTATTGCATTTAGGCACCTAATATCCACACATATCCTAATTTGTCCCCATTCCTTCTTAAGTGAGATGACAATTGGAGATACCCATTCACTCGTGTCTACTTTGAAGATTATGCCAGCTTCCAGCATCTTTTCTATTTCTTCTTGGACATTTGCTACATAATTTTTATTCATCCTATAAGGCCTTTTTCTCAATGGTTGTGCTCCTAGTATCAATGGTATTCTATGAACACATAATTTTGGAGGTATCCCTTTCAAGTCCTTATAAGTCCAGGAAAACACGTCTTTATATTCCATGAAGATCTTGAATGCGGCCGCCTTGAGTACTACATCCCAGTCATCTCCGACCAAAATCACCTGAGGGTTACTTTCCTCTCTGAGGTTGACTTTCCTCATCGTGGGTTCTTCATACATGATGACCTTCTCAGGTTCAAATTTATGTTTCGACTTACTGTCTATTTCAATATCTCCTCTGTATTCCTCATATGCTACTGGAAAGGTATGAGTTATTCTCGGTTGGATATTATCTTCCTCAAGGTTGTGACTTGTGGACGGAGGATCTTTCTTGCCAAGTGTTTGAGCACTTGCCAGCTGAGAGTTCCTTCTGTCGAGTGTTTTACTCGTCGGCTTAGAATCCTCTTCATCAAGTGTTTTACTCATGAGTAATGTTTCACCCGTCGGTCGAGAGTTGCCAAGTGCTTCACTAGTCAGCCAAGAGTTGCCGAGTGCTTCCCTTGTCAGTCGAGAGTTGCCGAGTGCTTCACTCGTCGGCCGAGAACTCTCGCCAACTTCTTTTATTTGAATCATATTGCATTCAAGTTGAAAAAAATCATAATCTTCCATCTACCAATGAAATAATCCACTGAATGAATTCGTCTTGTCTTCCAAACACTCTTGTAGTTTCAATACTCCTTCATCATCAGGCTCCACAGGCCCTCTTTCTTCCTTGACCGATATCTCTCCTCCATCTGAATCAAAATCAGATGCCATTTCTTTGCTGACAGTTTGAGTTCTTAGGTCAATCACAAGCTTTTTGCCTTTGTTTTCTATTGACAATGTGTTTTTCTTCTAGTTGTGGTCGGACTTGGCGGCTATTAGCCACCCTCATCCAAGTAATGCATCATAGGTTGCATTGTGTGTTGTAATGAGTACAAAATTTAATAAAAATTGCTAAGTGTCGATCCTTACCTTTTGAGCCATTAGTACTCCCAGTGCTTTGATTCCCTGTTGGTCGGCTCCCACCAACTAGAAATTTTGCGGGCCACAAAGTGGGTTCCCCAAGACTTTTCCAAGTCTCCTCAAGTAGCACATTCACCCCAGAGCCCTCGTTGACTATAGTGCTCGTCAGGTTCCTCCCGAGAATTTCCATATGCACCACAGTTGGTTTCTTTCCTAGATTAATTGCCAATAGCCTTGGATCGACAACTTGCTCACCACTTGGTGGTGGCTCTATTATAACATCCTCGTCATCTTTACTTGGTGCTTCCCTTATCAGTCGAGAGTTGCCGAGTGCTTCACTCGTCGGCCGAGAACTCTCGCCAACTTCTTTTATTTGAATCATCTTGCATTCAGGTTGAAAAAAATCGTAATCTTCCATCTGCCAATGAAATAATCCACTGAATGAATTCGTCTTGTCTTCCAAACACTCTTGTAGTTTCAATACTCCTTCATCATCAGGCTCCACAGGCCCTCTTTCTTCCTTGACCGATGTCTCTCCTCCATCTGAATCAAAATCAGATGCCATTTCTTTGCTGACAGTTTGAGTTCTTAGGTCAATCACAAGCTTTTTGCCTTTGTTTTCTATTGACAATGTGTTTTTCTTCTAGTTGTGGTCGGACTTGGCGGCTATTAGCCACCCTCATCCAAGTAATGCATCATAGGTTGCATTGTGTGTTGTAATGAGTACAAAATTTAATAAAAATTGCTAAGTGTCGATCCTTACCTTTTGAGCCATTAGTACTCCCAGTGCTTTGATTCCGTGTTGGTCGGCTCCCACCAACTAGAAATTTTGCGGGCCACAAAGTGGGTTCCCCAAGACTTTTCCAAGTCTCCTCAAGTAGCACATTCACCCCAGAGCCCTTGTTGACTATAGTGCTCGTCAGGTTCCTCCCGAGAATTTCCATATGCACCACAGTTGGTTTCTTTCCTAGATTAATTGCCAATAGCCTTGGATCGACAACTTGCTCACCACTTGGTGGTGGCTCTATTATAACATCCTCGTCATCTTTACTTGGTGCTTCCCTTATCAGTCGAGAGTTGCCGAGTGCTTCACTCGTCGGCCGAGAACTCTCGCCAACTTCTTTTATTTGAATCATATTGCATTCAGGTTGAAAAAAATCGTAATCTTCCATCTGCCAATGAAATAATCCACTAAATGAATTCGTCTTGTCTTCCGAACACTCTTGTAGTTTTCAATACTCCTTCATCATCAGGCTCCACAGGCCCTCTTTCTTCCTTGACCGATGTCTCTCCTCCATCTGAATCAGAATCAGATGCCATTTCTTTGCTAACAGTTTGAGTTCTTAGGTCAATCACAAGCTTTTTGCCTTTGTTTTCTATTGACAATGTGTTTTTCTTCTAGTTGTGGTCGGACTTGGCGGCTATTAGCCACCCTCATCCAAGTAATGCATCATAGGTTGCATTGTGTGTTGTAATGAGTACAAAATTTAATAAAAATTGCTAAGTGTCGATCCTTACCTTTTGAGCCATTAGTACTCCCAGTGCTTTGATTCCGTGTTGGTCGGCTCCCACCAACTAGAAATTTTGCGGCCACAAAGTGGGTTCCCCAAGACTTTTCCAAGTCTCCTCAAGTAGCACATTCACCCTAGAGCCCTCGTTGACTATAGTGCTCGTCAGGTTCCTCCCGAGAATTTCCATATGCACCACAGTTGGTTTCTTTCCTAGATTAATTGCCAATAGCCTTGGATCGACAACTTGCTCACCACTTGGTGGTGGCTCTATTATAACATCCTTGTCATCTATACTTGGTTTTTCTTCGACCACATTGGATATTGTCATTGTCAATTGTGGCATGCTTTGTAGGAGATTGGCCATCCTTATTAGAATGGTGGTTTGCAATACCTGACTTGCAATATTTTTGTCAAACTCCGACCGAGTGGTTGTGCTTTCCCTTTTACTTGAATTCCTCTGTTCCATCTCCATGGCATATTCCACTTCCTTGCTGGCATCACGGAGTTTCTCCCCGGTTCAGGGATTGGGATAACTTGCCTTCTTTGCTTGTGCTCGAGTGACTGCAAAAACTTCGTCTTCTTCTTCGATGCCAATGAAATTGATAGTACCTTTCTTCTTTGGGTAGTCATTATCTTCATGGTCACTGGGCCCACACCATTTGCATAGTGCATTCACTTTGTTCTGATTATTGCTCTTGCATTCCCTTGCAAAATGCCCCCATTCACTACATTGATGACACTAAATCATTGGTTGTCATTTTGCATCGTATTGTATGTGGCTTCTCCGCCCACTGTTATTAAATCTATTATTTCCTCCTCTTTGGTTGTTCTAATACCCACTTGGAGACGCATTCCGATTGTTTTGTTTCGACGGTGTAGTCAGTGGGGTAGATCGTTCGCCTTGTGTGAAGAGCACTTGGGTGCTCCTCGTTTTTATGTTATATGGGCACTCTTTGATGGTGTGATATCCCACTGTTAGGGCAGTATTTAAATTAAAGATTTAAACATTATGGGGTTTTGTCGCAATGTCGTGTCCCCTCCATAGTCAATTCGAATAATAGAGAATGCTTCTTGTAATAATTGTGTATATATTAAATAGACAAATAATATTAAATAATATTATTATATCAATATTTTAATATAATTAAAATATAATATATTTAATGTATTTATAAATACAAATATAAATATAAATACAAATATTAATATTAACAATTTAAATATTATTATAATTATAATCATTATAATATAATATATTAATACTATAAATATATATAAATATATTATAATTATAATATAATATATATTAATATTATAGATATATATAAAAATGAATATATTTATATATAGTATATATGTAAAATACATCATAAATAACCAACTAATTAAGGCAGCAGACCCAACGATAAGATTTTTGTCTTAACTAAAGACATACACATAACAAAGCAATAACATTAATAAAGCAACAATCACATATTAAGTGAAGGAAACTGTTATTAAGGCAGCGCTTAAACATAGAAATGATATCAGCACCGATCAAAATTTATAGTGCATACATAATAACATCTGATTTGAACAAGGATCAGCGATCAACACATAAAGTAATTAGAACAAGGATACGATTTCATAAGAGGTGGTACGAACATATGGAAAGTCATCACCTTTTGAAAGGGGATGTATCCCTTCATAAAGACATACAGATATATATTTGTTTGGCATTTGAGGAAGGAATAAGCAAGGAATATTACTTCAATATAAAGACATAAGAAGGAATACAAATATATTTTTCTGAGTTTAGAATATGTATATATTTTGAAATAAAATACATATTTCTGATTATAGAGAGGAAGATATATACAGATCTGCCATATATATATAATAGAGGTATCAAATGAAAGAAAATAACAATATATATATTCTGATTTAAGAAGAAAATAAATAGGAATAAGCAGCAACAAGGAATATAATTCAGATTTGAGCAGACATTGGGAGTTAAAGATATATTTTTTATATGTTGGGAGTAAAGTATATATATTCATCAAGAAAGGAAGAAACATACAGATCTGCAGTCAAGCTATATAGGAAAGGCATAAATTGGAAGAATGGTCCATTAATCTACTTGTGGTAGGATATTCATATGGGAGTATAAAGTATCAATTAATGGTTTATGCTTGTTATCATCATATGGTAGCATATTCATAAATTATTATTGTTGATGTGATTATTTGTAAAATGTGAATTTGATTAGTTCATTCTGCACACACCTTCCCCATGATGGAGAAGGGAGAATTGCAAAGGGGAACAGCAAGAGGGCTCTCTTCTAGGTACGCCACCTGGCAGGTGACGCAATGAGCCCACATAGGCCAGAGGGGTTCTGCCTTTTAGTTGAAGGGTACTGCCTCTAGGCTTAGAGAGTGGCTACCAGGACACCTTCGTAACCCCTCTCCTATCATGGTGCAACAATACAGGGAGATGAGAATTGCAAAGAGGAACAACGAGAGGGCTCTCTTCTAGGTAAGCCACTCGGGGGGACGCAATGAGCCCACATGAGCCAGAGGGGTTCTGCCTTTTAGTTGAAGGGTACTGTCTCTAGGCTTAGAGAGTGGCTACCAGGACACCTTCGTAACCTCACTCTCCTATCATGTTGTAACAACACAGAGAGATCAATCATGGGAAAATGAGAAAAGATGGCAAGATGAGGGGATAATGGATACTCACTAGGTAGGCAATCTCATATGAATGGCATGCGCCACATGAGATCGAGGCGACCTCATATGAATGGCATGCGTCACATGAGGCCAAGGCGACTTCATATGAATGGCATGCACCACATGAAGCCGAAGATACCTTATATGAATGGCATGCACCACATAAGGAAGAGGACACCTCATATGAATGGCATGTGCCACAGGAGGATTAGGGGGATGGTATATCTGCCCAGGGTCCTAGGGAGGCTAAGTTACCCCATCAAGTCACACTCTTCCATGCTCCCCCATGGTTGAGCATCCCAAGGTAAGGTTTAATTGAGTTAACTAATTTGCTTTGGACTTATTGATGTAGGGATTAAGTCAGGACCAGGTACCCTCTAAATCCATTGTTTGCTTCGAAAGTTGATAGTTTAGAATAAAATTAGTGTAGTTCTTATTAAGAGCATTACATAAACTAGGATTTATCTTGCTTGCAACATTTGATTGGTAAGTTGTAACCCTAACTTGTGATTTTAGGGCAAGATTTAGGGTAATCCCAAAAAGGGACATTACAGATGGAATGGCCCATTACTTGACATATACCATAGAACATCTTTTTGGGACAGTTTGCTTTGACATGACCTTCATTATTACATTATGTGCACCAGAGTTCTTTGTTTTCTTTACTAGTTTCTTTTTTGGCTTTGAACTCCATCATTCTTATCATGTCTTTTCTGAGTGCCTACACAGTTTTAGATTCATCGTTGCTATCGTCTGAGCTTTCATCATCATCATCCTTCTTCTTCCCTCGGGTAGATGTATCTATCTTCACTTTCAATGTCCATCGCCCGATTATAAGCCTTGGCGTACAACGACGTGATGGTACGATTTTCTTTTTTTTTTTGAGCGAGGGAATCAAACCCTCAATGAACCAGTGTTTCTTCAACCCGTCTGCAGGTTCCTTCTCCAATTTTACCAAAAGTTCTTTTAGCCTCTGATTATAGGCCCGTACGTTTTCGTGTTTTCCTTGTTTTGTATTGTAAATTTCAGCAACAATTTCATTATCGTCCCTCAGGAGTTTGAATTCTTCCTAAAAGGCCTTCTTTAATGCATCCCAACTATTTTTCGAACCTACCTCAAGTTCGGTGTACCGGTCGATTGCTATACCCTTAAGGGCTGCTGGAAACGATCTCAGCCAATAGGACCTATCATCTTGTCTGTTGGCTACCCATATTGTTTCACAAGTTTTACGGTGTCTAACTAGTTCCTCTGATCCATTTCCGAGAAACTTCGGTAGCTTCTACCTCTCCATACACGGACTGCCCAACAGAATCACCATCTTTCCTTGGCACAACTTCAATGTTCAGTTTCTGGTCGTCGGAGAGTTTTGACCCTACGCCTCGGTGTTGTCTGTGCATTCTCAACCACCCAGGTGTCCTCGACTCCTCCCTCAGCAAACCTCACACTCTTGTTGCCCACAGGGTTTCTCCTATGCTCCTCTAGTCACGGAGTTGTAGGCTCTTGCTCACCGATGCTTAACTCTTCAATCCATCGGGTAACGTCTTCATTTATCTCCGAGGACAAGTCTTGTCATGATTACTCTTCCCACTCGTCAGTTGAGTTGCCCTCTTGATTGGCAAGATCTTCTTCAGTCTCGTCAAGGAGTGATAATTGTTTTGCTATTTCCTCCCACTCCTTATTTGTATGTTGCCTTGGTTTAGTGCTTTGTAGTACGTGAGGAATTCTCTTTTCCCAACTATGGCTCCTAGTAACACTCCTATTCCTTTCTGGCAATGAGCTTTTGCTCTCTAGTAGTAACCCTTATGTTTCCTCGCCGATTCTTTTCAGTCGCCTCCTTTTTCTCTGTTCTTATATTCTTAATGATCTTCATGCTCGGGTGTTTTCTGATCGTTATTTGGTCATGTTGATGATTGTTTTTAGACAACACAACAATAGAGTAAAACACTAAGTATCCTATTCTCTCTTGAATAAAGTCTCTCAAAGGCTAAGCTACGTGATCCAGTGAGACAACTTCAAGGTTCCTTATTCGTGATTTGCATTGGATAGACTCAGTGATTTGATGTGATATTGCTGGTAATCACAAAGGGACTTACGCAGACTTCTTTCTTACTTCATTCAGCTTATTTCTCCTTTCAGTGTGGATGATATATGTACAATGCTTCAATAACAAAGAAAAGGAAAAAGATAAGGGTTTTGAGAAACTAATCTAAGGTCAATGAAGCAATGATGATGCAAGAATAGACAAACTCCTTAATCAACCTAATTCCACTTCGCCAAGGATGCCTACAACTACATGGAGTTGGTGCAATCTCCTAAGGATAGTGAAAGGTTTTCAAATCATGAAAGCTCATATAAGCACCCATTAGACAGTGCAGCTCAAACAAGCATCCACAATCGAACTTAAGCAAATTATGATAAAGCTCAAACTAGCTTTACACAACACTTCACCAACGATGAATGTCAAAAGCATGAGCTAGGGGTTGATCAAATATTCAATACATACATGCATTACATCAATAAGCTACTACTCTACTTCTAATCTACTTTAGAAACATCTCTCCACTTCATCAAGATACAAGAAACCATGTTATTCCACAAGACAATACTTAACACCAAGTAAGCTCCAATGTCTTTGCATTAATCTTGAGAAATATTTACAACTTCAAGCACTCTCAGGAAATTTTGAGAGTCTCCTCCTACAACTTCAAGGCCTTTATATAGAGTTCCAGAATTACAATGAATGGCCTAGATCAATTCAAGAAGCCAAGGGCCAGGATCATGCCATCTCAACAGGTAGTTACAACAAATTGCTATTTTTAGTACATACGAGAGGCAATGAAGGCACGTTTTCCAAGAAGATAAGAATGAAATAAAATCTTCAGAGCATCTTCCACATGGACATCCTCTTTGTCTTCTTTCTTGTTGAATGATGTGGCGGACTGTGTGTTGTGACCAAATCACACATCACCCCATTGGACTGGGGACCCCCTCTTAGTTTGAAATCCAATGCCTCGCATGAAGTTTTGATGATGTCTTAGAGTTATTGCACAATGCAGTAGGTGGTGTTTTAGCGCCCTTTGATCACCTGATCCGGATAGTTGCGCTTATGAGAAACAATGATCTAAGGTGTCTCATTGAAGCCTATCTTTTTGTACCTTGATGTGGAGAAAGAACTTCAAGCCCCCTGTGTATAAGACCCTCGAAATGGCCACAGAGTGTTTAAAGGGCTTAGGGTGCAATTTTTGTTGTTATCATCATCCAAAGAGCGCCTAGAAGGAGAAACATCCCAAGCCAGCATGAATGAGCGCCCTAAGTTAGAGGGATCATCAAATTTGCGCCTTCATCTAGAACTAGCGCCTTGGTTTGAATTGATGATGCTTTTGTGCCTTGAACTCAGAAACGGAAAGTTGAAGAGTATGAAACAATGAGATCTGGCGCCTTGAGTAAGTTTGAATCACCTCAAAAGGAGTATGTGCGCCTTGGAACAAAGATAAGCGCGCCTGGAGTTATTGTTCACTTCAGAGGGCGCCTTGAGGTGAGTTAATTAGTTTTGGCGCCTTGATGACTCCATTGCTTCTTCTTTAAGCGCCTTGATATGAATTGATTGCCTTTTGCACCTAGATGGTTAAAACTGGAGATATGAAGACTAACAAAAGCGCCCTTCTTGATCACTGAATGCATCTTTATTGGCGCCTTGATCATGACAAAGCGCAAGGTTCTTGTTCATTATCATCTTTGCCTTGTGAAGTCATCAACTGGTTTGAAGCGCCTTGAGGAGTATTTTGCGCCTTGAAGTGTTGAGATAATGGATCTACCTCCTACCTGAGCGCCTTGAAGTCTTTTGAGTGCCTAGAAGATGTGGAATGGAGCGCCTAGTAGAAACTAGTAGTGTTTTAGAGCGCCTTGAGGAGTATTGGGTGCCTTAAAGTGTTGAGGTCAATGACATGTGGGCGCCTAGTGTTGATCGAGGACTTCTGCGCCTTGACGAAGATGGAGGCCTATCAAATTGCGCCAAGAGTGAGTTTGAACGCTTAAGAGAATGAAGTGTTGGAGATTTTGGAGATTGGCGCCTTAGAAGAGGTTACTTGGTTTGAATCCCAAACATGATCGTAAGCCCTATAAAAGTGGGCGCCCTTTGCTTTCAAAATGATTTTGTTGTGGCGCCTAGGGAATAATTACATTCAATAACATCATCATGAGCATCTTGAAGTGGATCCAATGCCCTGAATGATGGAGATTAAGCTTGAAAGAGCGCCTAGGAACAGGTTGGAGTGTCTAAGCAACTTCAGAGAGTACCTAATGTATAAGTGATGTTTTGGGTCTTAACCAATAGAGAGAATGAATCAAATGAGTATGGGCGCTCTGGAATCGGAGGGTTACATAGATAAGCTTTTGAGCCTTGAAGAGAACACCTTGGGAAAAGAATGAGACATCTAGGCGCTCCTATGACACTACTTCAACCCTGAACTGCGCTTAGCATTCACAAGTGCTTAAGGCACAACATGAAAAATATAAAGTTCACATTAGCCTTAGGCGCAATTCTTACCTCTGGTGACATGATGCCTGGCGCCTTTGGAACTGAACTAGCGCTCATTGTGTGTCAGAAGGTCATTAGATGGCGCCTTGAAGGGAATTAAGCCTCTTTTAATCCATTTTGAGCGCCTTAGAATGCCTCTTGATTTTGGCATTTTGATATGGTCTAAGAGTTGAAACTAGGAGTTAAACACCTTTACTTATCTACACTCCTCCATAAGCACCTAAACTAAGTTCAACCTAAGATTAGCGCCTAGAGGTGAAAGTCAAAGATCACACAACTGAGCGCCTAAGTAGAGAGTAAGTGTGAACCACCTAGGATGATTGAACGCTTAGTTGAAATGAGAACATGACATATGGGCGCTCATTAGCGATTGAAACTCCACTTCAAGCACCCTCCAGATTGATGCATATTGGTTTTGGCACCCAAAGGTATGTTTTAAATTTTGAAGAAATTACAAACATTAAATGCCTAGTAGGCCGACCTCACCCAGCCGCCAACATTAAATAAAGACAAAATCCCTATATAAAGTGGGCGCTTCCCCTTTATTTAACATCATTCACATTGCATTCCTTAAAGAAGTAGCGAATTTCCTTGAAAGGGGCAGCGATTTTTGTTTAAGGGGCAACGAATTGTTCAAAAAAGGAGCGAATTTTCTCTAAAGGAGCAGCAAATTGTGTATAAAGGCAGCGATTTTTTTTCTAAAAGCAGCGAATTTCCTAAGGAGAGGAGTGAATTTTAGGCAGACCTGTATTTTTTTTTGGAGGACTGGTCTGACTTTTTCAATTTCTGCCATTGTTATCTACTGATTTTTATCATAAAATTCAGAATTCTGCTTCTTTTAGGACAGGAATTTGATACAAGGTACGTCGTAGTCAGCTCTACTTTATAAAAATTGCCTTCTATCTATTCCATTTTGCAAATTTATCATGATTTTATCATCCAAAAAATCAGGTTTAAAAAGTTAATTTTATCATTTTAAGCTGCTTATTCAAGTCTGGTCTTGTAGGTAAATGGGAATGACCGCCAAAGAGAGACAAGTCTTGATCAAGATGGATGCTAAGTCCAACATACCTGAATCCAAGCTTGAAACACAATGGAAGAACGTGGGAGACACCAACATGGGACATGTCAACCTGGAGGAGGTGAAAGACTTATTGCTCGCCATCACAAGGAACGAAGACATTAAAGCCATAGCAAAGAGTGGGATTGTTCAAGCAGCATGCTTCCCACCTGCCTTGCCAAGTACTGAGCTAGTGTTGGAGTGTGTTCAGCACTATGATAAAGAGAAAAGACAGATTATAGCTAAAGATGGAACTGTTCTTGCCTATCTCCAGAGGGAAGCCATTCAGGAGATCTTCAACATACCGAAAGGAAAAGGAGTATTCATATGCCCTACAACAGCTCAGATGACTTTTGAAGGCAACTCCAAGGTCTACATGCAAGAAATCAGGAAGAAGTGGATGACTAGTTCATCGATGAAGATTTACAATTCCGAGGATCCCAAGTATCACAAGGCTGACTTCAAACAAGAGATAAGTTATCTGATCATGTTCCTGAATTGAGTAACAGGTAGGCCTCAATCATCTACTTTCGAAGGATGGATGTATACTTACTTTGATCATATGTTTACAAAGAACAAGATGGTTGACTGGGCCGGCCTTATAAGCCACTGCCTTGATGATCAGTTTGAAAAGTTTGATGAAACAAAGTCTTTCCTCATGACTTCATACCTTGTTTATATCTTGGCAAGAAATGTAGTCTACAAAGGATTAACAGCTAAAGGACAAGTAGGTACAAAGCCTGGACAGATTCTCTCACATCAGTGTTATCCTCAACTCCATTTGAAGAACATCAATCACTACAAGAGATTCAATGATGCTTTCGCCATGTTCATAGTGAGAAAATTGAGAGGTGAGCCGCATAGAAGATTAACAGGTGCTGCTAGGAACTTCATCAAGCAGTATCGAAGGTATTATATCCAATACAACAAGTTCACATATATCAGGATTCAAGGTTTTACATCTTTTCCATATAGACTGCCCAGATATCCTTCGAACAGGATGGTGTTGCTAGAGGTTTCAAGACAGATGTTAGAGTTTCATAAGATGCAGAAAGCAAGAAAGAAAGCAGGGGTTCAGTTTCCTCTTCAGTTGGGTAGATATTACTCTTGTCCATCACTTCAGGGAGCTGAGCATTCAGAAGTTGAGCTTCAGGCTTATCATTTGCATCCGCATGATTCGAGGAGAGAACACTTTGATCCACATGGAGCCATCAAGCAATCATATTCTTCTTATAGGCATAAAGAACAACTAGAAGATCACTGGGCTAATGTTATAGATGATGATGATATTAGAATGCAAAAATGTTCAAGGTTGAGGTGGGATCTAGTAAGAGCTACGAAGGTACTAAGGATTCCTGATCAATTAGAAGGTGAAAGAGCTCTTCTAGGTGATGAATACAATAAAATCCGGAATTTGCCTTATGAGGTTAACTGGGCTGATAGAGAAAAGGTTGACGATGAAGGATTGATAAGGCCTATTATTGCTATCACTGAAGAGCAGATAAACAAACAAGTACAAGCCTTGCTTGATGAAGGTAAGAGACTCACCTATACTAAAATGGGAGAGGTAGATCAGCAAGAACAACACAATGCACCTAGTAAAGATTCACGAAGCAGAGGAAGTGAAAGAGATTCAGGACAGGGAAAGAAAAGAAAACAGCTTGAGATTGCCCAAGGAGAATCCAGTAAGAAGAAGAAAAGAATAAGTATTGAAACTGCTTCTTCTAGACAACCAGGTGATACTTCACTGAATCAAGACATAGTGGTACCTGCTGAGAATGTGGTTCCTGAAGCTCTAGCTGAAGAAGTACCTTCTAGTCCACATGATACTGAGATTATTGATGAAACTAATACTGAAGATAAGGATGAAGCTGAAGAATCATTGCCTGCACAAGGAAGACAATTACAACAGCAACAAGATCTTTCATCACTGCCAGAATGGTTATAGGAAAGAATCAGAGAGAATTATGAAATTGAGAAGTGTCCTCTTCTAGTCGATGAATTACTTCTGGACATGTCGAAAGAGAAACCGAAGAAGAAGGCAAATATTCTTTCAAAGATCACTAAAGATGAAACAGGAGTAAGGAAGGTTCATGTAGCAGTTCCAAGGCTTGAGAAAAATATAGAAGATATAGCACCTGGTGATTATGACATCAATACAATCAATCTGGGTCCTTTAACTGGAATGCAAGTAGAAGAAGAGCTTCAGGATTCAATTAATAATGCTCGAGCTATTATAAGACAAGAGACAGAAGGTAGAATCAAAGCTGAGCAGAGATGTCACGCTTTAGAACAGTACATTCAGCATTTAATTCATCCTATTCATCAACAGGAAAGAGTTGCTACACCTCCATCTCTTCTTCCTCCAGAAACAGTTGAACACTTAGAAGAGTTGAAGTCTTCATCTCACAGAATGAGGGATTGGATGAAAAGATCAAAGGAGGCTACATATAAACACCTAGAAGATATCATGCAAGTGTGTGATAAGATTACTGATCTCAAAGAGAGGGTACTTGCATTGATAACAGTTTGTGCTGAATTCAAAGACATCAAAGAGCATTACTTGCCACACTTGAAGAGCTTAATGGAAACATCAATTGATGAGTTGATACATGCTGAAGTGATTGAAGAGGGTAAGACATATAACTTCTCTTCCTGGTATTATGGCTTTCGCATCAAAGGACAATTGTTGGATAAGATAGAAACAGACATGTCAATAGTCAGAAATGTACTTCAAAGGATTTAGGATGGAATACATGCTTCTTTGATGAAGATCTGTAACCCATTTGGGGAGATAACTCTTGATAACATGAAAGAACAAGTTCAAGCTTTCTATTTTCAAGAAAATGATGTTACTGATGAAAGGCTTGATAGTATATTTTCACTTGCTGTCCACCTTGGAAATAACAAAGCAAGGATAACTGATTGGGAAAAGACACTTGGCCTCTATTCAGATGATGTACTTGAAGCTGAAGGAACCATTCAGAATGCGCCAAGTGTACCTTTGGAAGAGGTCAAGCAAATAGTGTCCAGGTTCATTGAATGCCAAGCTTCTAGTGATGGATATTCACATGGGGATTCCTCATAGGTTGATGACATGTCATCCCTATCTTTTTGAGAGGCGTGCCTTTGTTCCTTTCTTCATAGCTTCTTTCATTTAATAAAGATAACCTCCTTCATTTAATAAAGTTAGCTTCTTTCATTTAATAAAGATAACCTCCTTCATTTAATAAAGTTAGCTTCTTTCATTTAATAAAGAAGAGTTTGTTACAAATACTTGTGATGTGGCTTGATCTAGTCCGCTGGCTTGGCCGATCGATCTTGACCCTTCATTCATTTTGAGGTCTATAAAAGGGCTCTTGTTGCTCTCATTTGTACGATTGAGAACTCTGAAATTGTTGCAAAAGGCTCTCTGAAATAATATAAAATTCATTGCTTTGGTGACTCTATATATGTTTCGAAGTGTTGCATGGTTTGGATTTTCAAGCGAATATTAAGCTAGATCAAGTTTTCTTTAAGTCTATGTTAGTTAATGGAAGGTTTCTTTATTGTCTCGTGGTGAAATCTCTATAAGTTCATACCATTTGTAGTTTGTGGCTTGCAAATTGCAATGCATGGTTAGTCTGAACATTTGAACTTCAATTTGATCTTTATGTTTGTTGAATCCTTCATGAGCATAAGTGATTTAAACATCTTGTAAAACCCTAGAAGATTGCATCAATCTTGTGTAGTTGTCTGTCTTGGCGAAGCAAGATCTAGTCTGATTTCACCTAAGCAGTAATCATCCTTGCATCTAGGATTAGATTAGTATCACTAAACTTTACATCTTTTGTCTTTTTTTATCCATTCAGTTAGAATTAGAATCAAGAACATCATTGCCAAATCATACACCAAAGTTGTAGTACTTAGATTATCCAGTGTTTGCCTTCATAATCATTGAATCAAACAGCTTATTCGAATAATTGCGTAAGTCCCTTTGTGTTTAACAGCAAAATCATACTTAGTCACTGAGCTATCTCTTACAAAATCATAAGAAAGGAACCTTGGAGTCATCTTGTTTGATCACATAGTTCAGCATTCGAGAGGCTTTGCTCAAGAGGGAGTCAGATACTTTGTATTTCACTCTAATTGTTGACTTGTCTAAAAACAATCATCAACACTGTGATTGATGAATAATATGTATATGCCACGTAGGTGCCACCTCAACATATTCCCAAATTGCGTCATCTTTGTGATGTCTTCGAATGTGATTGCTTGAATGAACTTGAATGTTTGGGATGTATCTTTGTTGATCTTGCCTTGTTTGTTGTAAGTTGAATGTGTATGATGTTTGTTGTTCATCTATCTAACTTTGTTATTCTTCTTCTTTGCTTGGCAGGATCTATGCTTCTCTGTAGGAAGTAGTGAGGATAATAATGCTTTCTTCATAGAGAGTAGAGTAGATGATGATGCTCCATTGATAATATGGAGTAGGAGACTCTTCTCAAAGACTTGAAGATTGACGGAACTTGAAGGATGGTGGATGGATGTCTACTCTAGATGTCATTGATAATGAAGTATTCCGGCATGATGATGGTGAAGTGTTCCTTTGGAGCAGCTATCTTCAATCTATACTTCACTCCTTGCATGAAGGTGACTCCAAGCTCTTGCTCCTTGAATGATTTCTCAACTTCATTGATGTTCCTGCAACACAAGAGAACCACCGATTAAACTATTGATAAACATTGAATCTCATAGCACATAGAAATCATTTTGTATACTTTCTAACACATTAGACATCTTTCTAGCCAAGGCGCAGATTTGAGTCAGCAAATAGGTGAAAGTGCGCCTTAGCTTATTTTATGATTTCAAAACACTTGAAAATGACTTATAGTGGTTCTTTCTTGTAAGGCGTTCAATCAATGATGTCTCTTTAAGGCGCCAATCTAGGTTTGAACAAAGGCTGAAGTGCACCTAGATTTACTTTGCAAATTGATGTCTTTGTGGATGCTCATTTGGACCAGCAAAAAGACCCTTCAACATAATTCTTGTCTTGCAACATGAGGCGCATTTTTATGAGTGTATAAGTGATAATTAGCGCCTTAAGATGGATGAATTGCTTATCTCAACTTAGGCGCTGATCTGAGGTAAAATGGACTGAAAATAGCGCCTTAATACTTAACTAGTTACTTGACCTTTAATGACCTTAGTTCATGTCTAGACATTTAGGAAACTCTTCATCCTACAACCCTCATGATTATATCAGATTTGACGCTCATTCAAATGAGGCGCTGATTTGAATCTTAATGAACTTCTTGATTGCTTAGGCGCACTTTATGGCCTTTTGGGATGAAATCAGCGCCTAACCTTCCTAATGGTTTCCTTCTAATTCTTAAGGAGGTTCTTGTCTTATGATGACCAATTCTTGAAACTCAAATGCCTCTCCTAATCAAGGCGCTATTTGAAGGTTGTATTGACATGGATTGACGCCTTGACAAAATGAATGTTCTCTTTAAGTTAGGCGTTGATCTGAGGTTGCTTAGGCAGAAAATGCGCCTAGGCTTAAAATATACATTTTGTGTGCTTGATCAACTTTGGGAATCTCCATGAAGGCCACTCTCTCAACGTGCAATCATCTTAAGGACTTAGAAATTCACATCATGTGAAGGCGCCAAAATGAGGTTATACAAGAGCAAATTTGCGCCTAACACATATGGAGTGCATACTTCAAGTTTTGAATGATTTCTACTAAGGCGCTACTTTCTTTGATAATCTCCAATACCTACCCTTCAAGGCGCAATTTGATAATTTTACAGATGAAGATGAGCGCCTTGCCTTTCTTGAAGGAACTTGACTAATTCTGGGCACACTTTTGTGACTCAACAAATGATGAAAGGCGCCTTGACTTCCTTGGTGAGTTTTTAGGCATTTTGAAGCTTCTAACACTAGGCGCTACAATTTGGAGTGATTTGAAGTTTGTTCTCCTCTAGGCACACATTTGGGTCTCTGCCTTAGGCGCACATTTGGGTCTCTGCAAGTGGGAAAATGCGCCTTGAGTTCCTTAGCCATTTTCTTGCAAATTTTGAAGGTGAAGGTCCCTAGGTGGAAGTATATTTAAAAAATATTATACTTTAAATATTTTTGAAATATACTTCCAAGATGTTTGAGATAGGTCCCGGATCCATAGGGTTTAACATGCAAAATCTAGAATTTGGAGGATCCGCCAGATTTCAGACTTAGCCAATTTTTAGGATTTTCAAGATATCAAACTTAGTCATTTTCAGGATCTCAGAACATCAGGGTATCAGGATATCAGGAGACTATGGTATCCACCACAAAGCTATAGACTCAAACACCACTGACTTCATCATGAAAAAGTGCTAAGACATCATCCAAGACTAAAGCAAAGCATCAGAGCTCAAAAAAAGGGGGGTCCCCATTTGCAATGGGGCGATGTGTGATTAGGTCACAACAGGTCATTTGTATTCATTCAAGTATAAGAGCATTAATTGTAAGGTGTACAACGTCGATTAGCGTCGGGCTCCTCTTCCCATTTCATGTGTTCTTCATACCTTTGCAATATCTGTTGCCGACATTGCTCCCTGTCTCTCTCCTCGCACAGGTCTTGCAGGATTAAGAAGTTCCTTTCCAAGAGCCTCGGCATACGCGTGAGAAGATTATCAACTTCCCTATTCACTTCTAAATTTTCCAAGATTATTTCTTCTGGAATGTTTCTACGATTGACTTTGTTTCTCACGTGTTGTGTTACTGATAGGCTCCACAAATACACCAAGTCTTGTGTCAAATCATCCTCTCGGACATTTTCTTCTTGCTCGTTGTCTTCTCTCACTTTCTTCACGTTGCTCTTCTATCTCTTTATCTCTCTTGTGGGTCGTGGTTTTTCACTCAGTTGGATAAGCTGACCCATTATGATGCCATAATCATCGTCCACTCTACTCGTCACAAACTATTCTATTTGTCATCGACGAATCAACTTGTCATCCTTCAACCCGACTCCGAATAGGCAACGGCACCAAAATGTTCACTACCTATTGAGTCTAAATAAATTACACAGAGTAAACAGAATATACATGAACTGAGAATCAGTGTTGCAGGATATGGCCCCCTCCTCCCCCTGGTACGTGTACCGGCATACCTGGTATGGACATGAGTACGGTATGACTAGGATACACATCAGATACGATGTTCGCCCGTATCCAAAACTAGGGCACACTCTGAGTTGTGCCAAATACTTTAGGATTTGACGTTCAAAAAAAATTTGTCGTATCTCTTTGCATTGAACTTGCACATCAAGATTCGGCGTTCAAAAAAAAAATTGCCATATCTATACACTATATAGATGAGATGTTGGCCATGCCCAAGATAGTAAGGTTTTCCCATAACGGGAAGGGTGAAGATTTCTGGAGTGAATATTCCAAGATAGGAGGTTCAAGGAATACGCCAATAGAACAATCCACAAGTTTAGAAAAATTTCTAGCGTGAATATTTTTTATAGCATGAGGCCATGCTCACATATAAAAGCCTATCAGCTAATTATAATCTATTTAAATTTACTAAGTTTAAAATTAACTTTAATATTTTATTAATAATTATAATGTGTATTTAAATTAAAATACATTTATAATATGTATTATAATTAATATTTAAATTTAATATGTTTAATGGGTGGGGGCCCTAGCTCGATTGGCTAAAAAATTCCGTTGCGGTAAAGGAGGTCACGAGGTCCAGTTCCCCCCCGTCCCCGTGGTACCGGAGGGCGTGTCATGCCAGCGTCACTGATCACATGAAAAATGTTTACCAGGCACACTTCCAAAAAAAAAAAAAATTAATATGTTTAATATTTATTAATACTTATAATATGTTATTATAAAATTATATATATATATAGTCGTGCCAACATCACCGGTCATGTGAAAAAAGTTTACCAGGCACACTTCAAAAAAAAAAAAAAATTAATATGTTTAATATTTATTAATACTTGTAATATGTTATTATAAAATTATATATATATTATAATAACATATTATATATATTTTATGCTATTATAAAATAATAAATTATATTTTAATATAATATATTTTATATATATATATATTATAATAACATATTATATATATTTTATGCTATTATAAAATAATAAATTATATTTTAATATAATATATTATATAATAAAATATTTTTTAATTCATATTTATTACTTATTATATATTCATATTTATTATATATATATATATATTTGTCATATCTAGTTGTATCTGTATTGGGGGGTCTTGAAAATTAGTTGTATCCGTATCGGATACCGTATCTGTGTCCATGCAACATTGTTGAGAATAAAATAACATTATAATAGTATACTCATTGCAATTGCACAGTAGAACTCATAGACATTAATTTAGAACTTACAAATACAATCATATCAAAAATGAACTGTCCCTGATACAATGAGATGAAGAGTATATAAAGGAAGCAAACAATTGGCTAGATGGCTAACCATTGCCAACGACTACAACTATCGGGAGATAATGACTCATCGATCACAACCAATCATAACTAAATATAACAAGTATAATATGCCGCTAATAAAGGTTGGTAAGGGATTTTTTTCGTTCTTCGACTCTCTCATCTAGAAAAATTGGAAGAGTGAAGTTCCTTCCACCAGTAAAGGATAAGAGATAACCATTCTAAGAGAAACAAAATAGTTTGGTGTAAACCACCAACTAGCTTCACAAAATTGAACTTTGATGGTGCTTCCAAGAGAAACCCTAGCAAAGCCAAAAAAAGCATTATTCTTCGTGATGAGGAAGTAGGTTTCACTTAGGGAGGCTCTCTTTTTAGGGCAGCATACTAATAATGAAGTTGAATGGGAGGCAACAGTAGCGGATATTGCACTTGCTTCCTTCCTCAAACATAAACACCTATGGATCAAAGGAGACTCAACTTCTGATTTACGGTGTCCAAAAAGGTTCCTGTCCAAATTGGAAACTAAGAAGATTTCTTAAAGAAGCTCAAAATTTCTTTCTGTCATACTTTCGAGGAAATTGGCTTCTCTCGTTGCCTCCAAGAGGCAAATTCAGCAGTGGATCTCTTGGCCAATCACAATGTTGGTCAAGATCCGCTACTAGCCCTTTTCAATGACCATTTTGATTCATGGACGAGGTTAAAAGAAAATTTAATTATTAAACCCCATAATCATTTTGTGTGTTCGAGGAGCCACATGGTTTCCCCATAGTATTTGTTGGCACGTGGCATCCATCAAAAGGACAGTGCGATGAGCATTTGGTGGTTAAAAGGAAAGTGTTTATTGCAGTTTGTATGAAGCTAGCGGGCTATTTACACTGGGACCTGTGACCTTGCTATTTTGATGGTAAAAGATCTGCTTTTTGACTTTGTTTGTGATGGTTTGGAGTGGGTGACATATGGTTGGTTGAGTGTGTATGTGTTAAGTGGTGTTGAAAGTGGCATTCTTTGTTTGCTATGGTTTCTCACTATGACAAGAAGGTAGAAATCGTAGTCGAAGGACTCCTTCTTGGTTGGCCAAGTCTCTAATAAATGCCTTCACTCCTTTTCAATTGCTCAGAATTGCCAGTGCTGGGATTTGTCAAGGTTGTGCTCGAGGTATAGGGTTTGGAAATTTCAGAAACGTCGAGATCTAAAGCTTCAATAAGAAATTATTTTATTTGCAAATTGGAGAAGGTAATTGTCATGTCCCCAATGGGATATTCTGCTATAAATCTGATTTTCTGCCCTAACCCTAGGTCTGAGTTCTAATTTTTAGGATTTCAGCAGGCAAAAACTTAACACAACTCCACAATTAAAATCAATAAGCATCAAATGAAGACCACACATGATTCGCCCAATCATAGAGAGGAATTACACCATGCAACATGCATGAATAACCATGATAAATATCTTCAATATGAATAATTAGGTCTGCTGTAGCAAATTTGAATAATGCAGTCTTCAAGTGCAAATATATATAGCTAGGGCAAATAGCCACAAGCCTTACAACATCTCAAGTATTGCTAGCAATAATTACATACGAAGTATATATCAAAATATGCATGAATATAATCTCCAAAGGTAGGCGCACTAGGCTGAATGACTACTGCTATAATCTTCTGCTGTAACCCTAACCCTAGTAGCCAATGAACATGCCCAAATCTGCCTTAAATGTGATTCGCTTGGTCCCCAAGAGGTGCACTCAAGCTAGGGCAGTCTTCCTTCCCAATTGATGAACAATCCTCTCCAAGAAGTGCCACAAAATGTTCTTCAAAACAGATCTGCTATTCTGCTCTAAACAATGAAGTGCAATTGAATTCCCGTGATGGAATTCTCCTCATGAAGAAGCTAGGGTTTCATCCAACTCCTTCTAAGACTAGAGGGTTTCGTCTCTAAGTCTCTTCTCCAAGATACTTGATCGAATGATGAATGATTGATGTTGAAAATGCCTTGAAATGATTTCATATTTATACCTCACTTTTGCCCTCTCAATTAGGGCTGACCTAGGCAATAAAATATATAATTTAAATATGCCTTTTTCCCTCCAAGAGGGCCGACCTCCCTCTTTCTTCATGGGTTCCAAGATAATAATTAAATTGGAGATATAATTTATTATTATATTTTCTCCTCCTCCAAGCGCTAGCATGGAAATGTTATATTTTGATGAGCGCCTAGGAAGTGATGACAAGGACGACCTCCATGACAATGTGCAAGACGAAATCACAAGTGAAACTATAAGCAAGGAGCCCAAATGCTTGTCTTGGCATGAATGTGAGTCTATCCTTAAATCAACAGGGCATCCAATCAACACAAAGTGATCTCCCGGTGAGATAAATGACTTGCTCCATGGAAAACAAACCTCCAAGAGTCCCGGAGTCAACTGGAAAGTACAAGCTAACTCTAATGGTGACCATTCTGGAGATGGGGACATGACAGTAATGCCTTCAATGGCTCGCCGTATTTGGCTTTTAAAACTCTAGCTTCCCCTTCAGTTTGGAGAGGATGTTTCTGTGTGCAGAATTGATGGAATAAGTGGTCAAAGATTCCTCTCTTGCAGTGGCAACTAGCCATGAGGAGCTGGGTTTGGCTTGCAAGGAAATGTTGGTGGTGTACAGAGAGCTTCAGGGAATAAAAGAGTTATGTTGTGATCTCTGTAAAGTGATGGAGCATTTATGGTTATATATAACTGTGGCCACTTGGAGGTTTTGAGCTCCTTCACAGTCCCCTCCTTCAAGGATGGCAAGCTGGTTAGGGCACTCAAGAAAAGGGATTTTTCATGGTGTGAAGTTTCTAACTTTGGACACCTTGGCCACAGGTCCCTCTTCGGGTTTGGGTAGAGAAGGGATGAATGTTGTGGAAGTGCAGAACCTTGCGGGCTGGAATTTGGATGGAGATAACGGCATGGATAGATGGAGAGTCTGTTAGACTCCACTCTTGTTATTCTTGTTCAGTGGTAGCAGTGGCGGTTTCTAGTGCTCCCTTGTGGTTGGTTTTGGTAGCCAGTTTCACTGGATTTTTTGTTTTAGTTGCTTACTCCTGTAGTAGTTAATGGCCATTCCATATTTTGGTTTTTCACTCATGTAGCTATAATGCAAATTTTTATATATCTGACTGTTGGGGTCATGTTTACGTAAATGATATTTTCCTAGGCAAGGGCCCCTATAGATCTCACTAATCAATCTAAAAAATAGTTCAACTCGTGATGGAAATATCTAACCCTCCTCGAACATTAAGCATATGTTTCAGACTCTATGGACAAAAATCTGCTCTGATATTAGACAATACTTATTTGCAGTTTATCCTAATCCTTTCAAAATACTTCATCGATATGCCCAATAATTAAATGCCAATTATGAACCATAACGCAACTCCATCTATGTACCCATTAAAAATCTATAAATATTTGTTAAGATGCTCAAATCTTTCAACACCAACGAATGTTCTTTTTGTTGAGCGAAGAAAAACAATAAAGACTAAAACCAAATATTAAATCAAACACATACAGAACAGATACAAGAGGAGCGAAAGTTTTTTAATGTGGTTCACCAAATGGCTACATCCACATAGAGCAAAGGATAGCTCTTTTGTATTAAAACCAGAATACAACTCTGTTACAGCATATCACAGATATATATTCAACCTACAACAATTTCCACTCTACTTCCCTCAATGTCTATCAATAGCCAATTAATAAAAACATGTGAGAGACTTCACTATTTTTAACCCCAATGTGGGAGTACCCAAAAGAAAGAAAATGCACGGTCGTTACATCAAGAGGGAATAAAAGATGTGACAAGAGCGTTATACCAAATAATAAAGATTGGACTGCACTAAAGATGGATGTTACACCAACAATCTCCCACTTGAAGTCCAATCTTGGCTGCAAGAGAGCTATGCAGAGATATCCCCCACTCCAAGCTTATTGTTGCAACTTGACAATGCCAAGAGAAGTCCTATAGAACTCGAACTTCTCCCTTGGAACAATCTTTGTCAAAGAAATCAACAATATCCTCAAGTCGTCTGCAAAATCTCTTCACTGCCCCTTGCAGCAAGTGAACTTCCGACACAACAGTCAATGCCTCCTGAATTGATGTTGCTTCAGCATACACATGACTAAATAAGATATCAAGCTCGTTCAAGAAACTTACAACCTCCTCATGTGTGCTTAATTGGACATCAGCTTGAGAATGCATTTCTGAATACTTATTTGTTACTATACCCTCATAGCTATCCATATCACCTTATAAACTTCGGAGCTCTCTACAGATTGCATTGTCTTTGCCAATAGTAGTTCTGGAAGAAACCTCATATTCTGAAGAATCACTCTTCAACTATTTCAGGCTTGCCACCATCTTCTTCATCTGATGTAGAGGGGCTATCACTTTCACTGCCTTCTCCTTTTGTTTGTTCCTGGCCAATAAAAATTGAAGGAAGAGAATCCACTATAACAATGGCAGCCGGAGGAACCCCTTTGGGGAAGTTATCAATCTCTGCAAAATGTTCAAGCAAAACTTCATACCCTGCTGCATCAGCATAGTCCTCTGGGTCCCCAAAATATGCATCAATATCACCATCAGCATCCACATCATCCACATCAACATTTGCACTCTCTTCTTTAGCTAGGGGCACAATAGTTTCAGCCACTCTAAGATAAATCTCGGGAACTTCTCCATACAACTCCCATTCCTCATACTGATCTTCCCTGTTCACATCTTCTATATCAGACTGCAAATTGCCCTATTTTGGCAAAATAGTATGTTCAGGGAATGTGCTCTGTTCCTTCTTATCCTATGCCAAACGGGACTTTGCACATTTATTGGTCTATGAGGGACCTTCATTATACTGTTGCGAATGAGATTGAACTGGCAGCAAGGTAGGTATGGAAGGCAGCGTATAGCTGCGTTGCAAAGACTGCGTAGGAGTTATTTGCAGCGAATAACTTTCAATAGGCTACGTAGAGTGAAGTAAGGGCTACGTATGAGATGACAAAGGCAAATGTGTATTACCAAAAGAATTCGTTAGAGGCTGCATTTGAAGTTTCATTCCCTTGCCAACCAATATGGCCTCCTCTGGAAGGGAAATTGCATCTTTATCATGTTACATTGAAGAAGACTGTGTGATAGGAGGCGTGGGACCATGGACTTGGGTCATGGACTCTTGTAAATGTTGCATTGAAAGTTGAATAGGGAACAATTGAGACATACCAGGAAACGATATACCAGTCTGCATTGAAATCAAAGACTGTGAAGCATCTTTAATTAACCATGTAGACATTGTCATTGGCTGCATTTGAGTCTGATAAGGCAGCGTTGACTGTGAGGAAAAAGGCATGTCCAGAAGAAGTGGCTGTGTTTCAGGCAGCAAGGATTGTGTTGAAGGCAGCAAAGGCTGCGTAGAACATTTGACTGGACTTTGCAAAGAGTGCATAGCACTATCATTCCTTAGCTGCTGCGTTGATTTATCAGAGGACAGCGTGGGAGTTTGCAGCTGCTCCAAATGTTCTGGCAGCGTGACATCTATTATAGGCTGCATAGGGAGTATGAAGTTCTCTGATAAAGTTTGCAAAGGTTGCGAAGTATCTTGTGCTAGCTGATTTGGAAATAAAGACTCATGTGAAGAAGAGAATGTGTTACTTGGTGCCAGACTAGATGTTCTCACATGAGAGCCATTTTCAAACTTATCAACCTCTACATATTCATCTGATGATGGCTTTTGGTTGTGCAGAGAAGAAAAAACTTGTTCATTAAACACCACATCCCTACTACGAACAAGTTGCTTGTCAACAGGATCCCACAAGCAAAACCCATATTGTTCTTCACCATAGCCAACAAATATGCAGTGCTGTGACTTAGAATCCAACTTCGTGCGCTTTTCCATGGGGACATGAGCGAAGGCTTCACAGCCGAAAACTCAAAGATGAGAATATGAAATCCGTTTGCCCAACCAAACTTCTTCGGGGATATCAAAATCCAATTTGGATGAGGGGCTTCTATTGATTAGATATACAGCTGTGTTAACCGCCTCTGTCCAAAACTCCTTGCTTAGGCTTGCATTGGACAACATGCATCGAGCCCTCTCAAGAATGGTTCTATTCATACTCTTAGCTGTACCATTTTCTTGAGGAGTGAATGGGACAACTTTAATCCGTCTAATGCCATTATCTACACAAAAACCATCAAACTCCAAAGAACAATACTCTCCACCATTATCGGTTTGCAAACATCTAATTTTATGCCCAGTTTGATTCTCAACCAATCCTTTGAAAATTTTGAATTTTGAAAAAACTTCTAATTTCCTATTCATCATGTATACCCAGACTTTACAAGTGCAATCATCAATAAAAGAGACAAAATAATTTGCACCTCCAAAAGATGTTACCTCCATAGGTCCTGTTGATGTGGTTGTTATACACACAACATGAGATAAATTCACAAAGAACTTGTCTCATCTTGAAGGATATGGAGAATTATCAGAAAACTGTTCTCAATCCCAAGGCTTCGGTAATCAGGTCATGATTGTGTTGGACTTACTCAAGGTTCAATGTGAAGCTGTTTGTTCAAGGGGCCTTACGTGATTTAAGTGTTCACTACTAACGGTTGTTACTTTTTCTTTGCAAATAACCTCAAATATTTCTAAAGATGTCAATTTTTTGCAAATATTTACAACTTTCAAGTCAATCTTTGCATGAATTCTAAAGAAACACACTCTGTTCTTCAAATTTATGAAAATTATCAAAAGATCTTTAGCATTTCCATGTATTTACCAGAATCTTTAATAATTTCCTTTGGATGATTGCGTTTTGGCTATTCAGTTAAACTTTCTGTAAGAAGAAAGATAAAAGATAGGGTTAAAGACATGATCTAAATGAATATGATGCTATGTTACTCACGTGGACAAATTCTAATAACCTTGGACAATTCAAAAACAAATAAAGTCTTATATGTTAATCCAGATCATTCCACAAATTCACATATAGAATTGCAATCTTCAAGGAAATATATCAACAAAACACATAAATTGAATAACACTCTGGAATAGATGCATAAATTCAATGTTTGTATTTACTGATATATGTTAGCCATTTCACATTTACAATATTTCATGACTTCAATTTTCTGAATACATCAACAATATCATCTAAACTTACAGACGTTTTTATAGATATAGTAAGGAAACAGGATGTTCCTCATATCCCTTCCTATAGATAGGCGAATTCTTGCTCAACTCGCTATGCTCAAAGCATTTTCCTCAATCACTTCTCTTGCAGACGCTCTGGTATTTTTTATGTCAGCCGTGTATGTTCAAATATGCATATCAAAGATACTTATATAGACTGCGATCCCCTGCTACAGTTACAAAACCATCAACAGTCCAAATTCAAAATATAACATCAACAGTGGGTAAAGATTGGCCAATGATGCCAACTGTCACTCCCAAAATATCTTAGAAGAAAATTCCTTCGAGTGCAAAGATGCCCTTTAGAATCTTTAGAACTACCAAAATATCTTCTATGTTTGTCTTTTATCTTTGACTTCTCCCTAAGCATAAAATCATAACATAATACAATATGAAACATACAGTGAATAATTACTCTAATCATTGTCTCGAGTATCTTCTATCTACAGACCCCCTTTCTTATTGCTCATGTAATGTGTATATCTTTCAACCACGGTTGTTATGGATGCAGGACTTGTTCTTTGATAAGCATCCCATGTATACTGTTGCATTTCCACACTCTTCTGCAATATTTGTGCTCTGCCTTCCCTACCTTCCTTTCTTTTCTAATACTTCTTTATTTTGGCATTTAGTTCCATTATCTTCTCCATTACCTCTTCATCTAATTTATTCACAGGACTGTCAATGCATAACTGGAATCTATCCTTGAACTCCTTTACAGTCGTATCTACATCATATATTTGAGCTTGGGAGTACTGATGTTTTACCAAATGCTCTACTATCTTTACATGCTTCTTTAACAAATCCTGAGTTGTCTTTTCTAATTTTTGTACATTAACAATGCAAGGTCTAAGAATACTTTCCTCAAACTTCAACTCCATCCTCCACCGAGGTACTTGAAAAACAACCCGTAAAGTTATAACTCCCTCATTAACCAATGATTGTGTATGCCCTTCCATATTATTGAGTTTCTTTAACTCATCCCTGTTCTACAATATTCTTGCTTGGCATTTTTGTATAAGGTTAGCACAATTATTCTTTTCAATCAAGGTGATGTTCCAATTGCCAATCGCAATTTTTATTACCTCTTCTCCCTTTTGAATAAATGTTTTGATATAATCCTCTAGTACACTAGCTTCATGCTTTTTAATCTCCATTTAATTTATTTGCTCCTTGGATAAAATAGTTAATTCTGAGGGCAGCTTTGGTAAACTCTGTCCCGAATCAAACATCCCTTGAAAAAATTGATGCGATTGGGCAATTTGCCCTTTCAACTTTATCATCTTTTGTTTGTCCTTTCTCATTTTATTTGCTATGAACTCTGTCATTTCCTGCAATTCTTCAATATGCTATTCTCTATTCACATGACCAAGGTTCATGCTTATGACATTGTACTCTTCGATTCCTATTTCTCCCTTTTCTTTGTCTGCTTGTGGAACTACCATTTGCACAGCCCTTGTCCCTAAAGGATCTCTCTTTACTGCAGACATTATTCTTGCTTTTCTCTTACCCCTTCTAGTGACCTCATTAGATAGTAAACTCTTTATATCAATGGGCATCAACTGCACTATTGACTCTTGCCTTACTTCTGCTCCTGCCCAAGATGGTATTTCTACACTGGCACCTGCAGCTTTATCATTCATTACCTCATCTTGAGGTTCCTCTATTATGACTTCCTCTTGCTCTTGTTCTTCATGATTTTCTTCCTCTTCTTTATCCTCTTGTTCTTCTTGTTGTGGAGGTGGTTGTTCTTGAAGAGGTTGTTGCTGAGGAATTTGCTGCTCTTCAACATTTTGTTGTTCTTCCATAGCAACTGTAGGCATATTTAACTGACTTGGTAAACCTTCTCTTTGAGCAGCTGGTAGGTTATCCTTACCCTCATTTTCTTTCTCCTCTTCTTGATTTCTTAATATTTCCTTAGCTGCCTCTTTGACTTCCTCCATGATGTTTCTAGGCACTAAATTATCAAATGGATCAGTTACTTCTACATCTTCTTTTGATGATATGGCAATTTCTGAACCTTGTGATGTTGCTGCTTTTTGTGATGCACTTGCATTGAATGTTCCCAACATGAGGTGAGTTTTTGGTACTTGCTTATCTTCCTCCTCCTCACTACTCATATCCAAGCTATCATCACTATCTTCATCTTTACTGTAAGAGACCTTATTATATATGACTGAAAATATTGATCAACTTTAGATAAGATTTCTTGCACACATCAAAGTAAAACACCAATACAAATCACTATGAATGAAATCATCAAACTCCTTGCATTATTATTGATTGAAATTGGAATCACAAGACAAAAAGGTACTGCTGTCATGAAATTATAGTCCTGATATCAGTCTTATCAGACTTAATATCTTCACAAAAATGACCAAATATGAGTGCCAAATGTCTTCTACAACATCAATAGTAATGTGCAAACATGAGACAATGATCCATAAGCCTGGAGATGATTACTACAGCTCTGTATATGCAAATGTATGTGACTGATATAAATGTTCAGTTAGCTGATCACACTGCTGTAGATGTCTTCAAATGCATCCAAAATGTCCTTCCTAGCCAAGCGATGGATTCCAAAGTCTTCACAAGTTACTCCTTATTGCAAAATAGCTCCTAAAACCCTGAAATACACTATGATGAGCTGACTGTGATGGAAAATCAGATCTCAAAGCTTCCCAATAATGCTTGCAAACTCTACAATTACTACCTTGCCTTTAGAAGCAATGAAACCAAGGGTTAATAATGATATCTTATCACTCCAAATAGCTACAATAACCTGCAAATTCAAAACATGATGTAATATGTCATGAAAACATCTCAGAAATCATTATGGGGTCATCACCATAATGCTCAAGGGGTCATCTCCTTGAAAACTAGCTAAAAATCGGAATTCTCAGTAGTAAAGTATAGTTAGAAAAAACATACTCGATTCAACATATCCTTCAAATGAGGATGGAAGTCTCTATTTGACCTTTCCTTAGATGAGCGATCCTCCTTCATGATGTTTTGTAATGCAACTTGAGTTCCACCAATGATATTCCACATTCTTCAACAAATTTAAATGAATTGTTTATATAAACTCAATCATTAAAAATCAATCTTTAATTGTTTTAAATGATTTATAACTACTCTTATATGGATTGGTTCTCTAGCATTGAATTCCTTCTTGCATAGGCGGCGGTTGTAATTGTTTGGCAAACAAACATTTAAAATTGTATCTTCTTGGCTGGCCGAAAACATTTTGTAATTTAATATCTTTCATTTGACATCAACAATCCTTAACCTCTTAGTCGTTGGCATTTAAAATCCAACAAAATACCCAATCACCCCAAAAGTAATTGTTAGCATATATTTAAAATCATCTCCTTCATAATCGGCGGCCAGCATCATCTCATTTAAAATCTTCATGAAACATTTAAAATCTCTCTTCAATTCCAATCACCTTCATGGCCCACCGATCCAAATGCAATTATTTAATAAATAAATTTTGCATTTAAAAACATATCTTTCACCTTGGCGATTGATCCTTGGCATTGAATTCCATATAGTTGTTTTTTTTAAATACCTTTGACTTTGGCGAATGCATCTTGTCTTGGCCATTGGAACTCTTGGAAGGGATCGTACCTCCCTAATGGACCGTTGGCATCAAACCCAATGCTATTTGCAATGTGAACAATTCAAGGATAGCCGTTGGCACAATATGCAATACATTTTTTTCTTAGCTGGATCAATTTGGGCGAATAACTTATCAACCCATGCATTAGAATAGGTCTCACCTGGAGAATTCCTTATTCCACACAAAACTCCATAAAAATAGATTAGAGAAAATGTAATTAAAGATTTCATTTTCCCTTTCAGTCCATCTAACAAATCAAACCAAATAATTGAAAATACAATAATATACTAGTTGAGCCAACTTTCCGGTTCTCCATGTATAGAAACAAACTCGACTATCAAATCATTACTTAGTTCAAAATGGGGACATTACATTTACCTTCATCCTTATCATCCTTATCATCTATATCTTCAATATTATCCACATCCACTATTTCTATATTGTCTTTTGTGGGTACTTGGACCGTTGATGCCTTTCCCACCATCTCCTCGGTCATTTCCTGTTTGACCTATATAAACCCCTTTATCCTCTCTTGCTGGGTTTGTGTTTCCACAGGTGGTTGTTGAGGCATTTCTACAGGTGTTGATGCCGTTTGAGATAGTACAGTTGCCTACACTAAAACCTGCTCTGTTGTGATAGCTGCAGTAGTAGACATTCCTCCCTTTGCTGATACAAATGTTCCTGAAGGGATAGCCACTGTTATCCCTAGTGCATATGGATCCATTATTGTGGCTCCCGTGTTAGCCTTAGCTATTTTGGCTTCTACCATCTGCCTCTTTCTTCTCAGGAAATCATCAAAATTATCTTCACTCTCCAGGCTTCTCTTTTTACCTTTCTTCCCCTGGTAGGTGACTCTTACTCCTTTAGCTTTCAATTCTTCTATCCTCTCCTTTATCCATATATTCGAATATGCTAATACAGACTTTGAAATATTATCTAATGAAGTCTCCTCAGGTAAATTCCAGTCTAGTTCAATCAAAATTTCCTCAGCAACCTTTTTACTATCATAGCTTGTATGTAATGTATTCTTATCATCATCTCTGACCTCTTGTGGCACCTAAATCACTCCCAATGTTCTTATTTGATCGAGGGTCAATCTCTAATGAGCCCTCTTTTTTACTTCAGCGTCACTGTCACAATCAGCCCAAAAATCTTCAATGTGAGGCTGATGTTTAAACTTCTTATCTACAAAGTTATTAATCCTCTTAAATGGATCAAAAGGTCTAGCTAGATAAAAAACTGGAAAACCATAATATAGAAACTCTGCCTCTGATGCTTTAGCTATGTCTTCATTGAAACATTGGTATTTTCCAATAACAAAAGGAAATTTAATGTTACCCCTGTTAAACTTGGCCTTATACATTGCATAAACATCCAATATCTGCCTTGTGAACTCCAACAACACTACCCTATCCGATGGGTACCTTGGTAACCTAAAAGGTTTTCCTTTGAACCCCTTAGTTCTAATGTATGTAAAAGTAGAGAATTGTATATGCCAAGTGGTGTGCAATGTGATTGCATTCTTTGCTTCTTCAAACAACCTTTTATCTCTTTCTCCAGTCAATATCCTTACCAGGTTCATGGAAAACACAGCATTTACCTTTATGAAATTCTTCCCTACATTTTGTTCTTGTATATCCAAGTAATGATCATATACTAGCATCTGCCCTGGTCCACTTCCCAATATACCGTCCTCTGTATTCCATTCAATTGCATCTTGGTTGCACACGAATAGACAATATAAGATGACATGAAGAACTTTTGTTTATTAAATCTCAAGACTTGTGCATAAATGGCATTGCTAATAGCCAAAGCCCAATGAACATCCCCTGTCTCTTCTCTGATAAATTATATCACAGAAAACATCCATGGCTCAAATGTAGCAGCATCCACCAAACCCATTAATCTGCTTAGTAAAGTGATCATTATATACACATCCTTTTTGAAGTCCAACTTGTATAGGTTCTTTGGAACCCTCGCAACTGCCTTTGGCTTCTTATCTGGAGAACCATCCGTAGAATATTGCACTTTTACAGGATGCTTAATTTTTCTTAAAATCATCTTCATACTGTATCGTATCTATTTCCTTCATCTTCTCAGTGATCTTCAACCCAAAAGTCTCAACTATACCCTCGACAGACAAATCTGCAAATACCACCCCATTATGTTTTACCTTCCTGGAGTTCATATCATATCGCTGAATACATTCAATAACCAGGTCCCTAGCCTCCATTGCTAATGGAAACCCCGCAGCATTATACAATCCTACATCCCATATGTTCTTCATGGCCAAGGATGCGCCAAGCGCTCTAATCTCCTCCAACAGTTCCCCAGAATCAAAATCACCAATTTCCGTATCCATTACCCTTCCTCCTGAAGAGTAAATATTTGAATTATAACCTCTAACCGCAAATTCCTCTTTAACTCTTGTGTCTTTCTTTTCGGCTTTTCCAATCGTCTTCTCAATTTTCTTTCCCTTAGGCGACATCCTGTCAAGATACACATTCATTTTACAACCACATCTATATTTACTGAGGTTTTTACCATATACATTTACCGTTTAACGTTTAACCCTACTATCTTGTCTTTTCCCTTTTTTGAATTCGATATATCTACCCCACCATGATCAAGTTTCACAATTTATCACAATGATTAATTAAGTTTAAACCATTCCCGTTATTCTACTATAATCATTGTAAAATTACCATAATCAAATTTCGTTAAACGCAAGTAAGATTTTAGATACATACCTAAATTTGCAACCGTTGACTTTAATAGTGTTGACGCCTTAAATCTGTAAAATACTCTGCAACTGAACTTCGAATGCAATTGTGAATATTAATGCAATCGAAATTCCTTTTACTCTTTTGCAATTAGGTATTTTGTGGTAGATGTGCATTAAATGCAACAGACAATATATGCAATTTGATTTGCGTTTTACTTTTACCGTTCAATGCATATTTTGAATTTTGTATACGTTGGCCTTTTTGCACTTTATGCGCTTTGTATATCTAATACATGCACTTTTCACTAATATACAAAAGAGAGTGATGACGTCATTATAAACATTTCGACTTAATGACCCTTTCCACGTTGAATTTGCCTTTTGTATCTTTAAAGCATGCATGAGTTACCTTTATACATCTTCCATTTTCCTTCGTGTTTGTTTTGTATATTTGTTTGTATATTTTCATGTATATATTATACAAATGCAAAACATACAAACGCAGACCTCATCGAGTCTATGAAATGATTTGGAATTCCCTTCAAGTCCGGTTTTGCATATATTTCATTTATATATTTTCATGTATATCTTATACATGCGAATATACATGTATTCACGATGTTGACTTTTCTACCCTTTGTTATGTGTAGCTGCACTTTATCCATTATTTAATTCTAAGTCAAAGTCCACAACTGCATCTTTCATTTTTGTATATTTAATACATGCATCCCAAACATACAAATGTGGGCCCCACAAAAACATACAAAGTTGAAACCCTTAATCGTGTCTAAATCTGCATCTGTATATTGCATACACTTGTTCATACATACAAAGATACATACAAATATGACCATTTACCTTTCGTTGAACTCAATTGAATTTTATCTTTGGGTCCGTATTCGCATTTGTATTAAAAAAGCATATCCATAGCAATGTATTAACCATACAAACGATATGACCACAACTCTATACATTACTTTGAACTTATTTTGACATCCGCTTATGTATATTTTAAATTTGTATCTTTAATACATGCGTTGTAATATACAAATACAATCGCGGATTTCAACATTTATACAATTCACCACGAAACGCTGTTAGGTCCGGACTTGCATAAGTATATTTTAAACCGTCAAGATACAAATATGACAGGGGATTTAATATACGATAAATGTGATAACCCGACAGACTGAAGCATAGAAAATACAAGCAAATGACAATGTATATCAGATACACGTTGACCAAGAACAGTCCAGCATTGATTTTTCACAAAAACCAGCATACCTCTCAAAATACTTCGAATTTTTACATCGTTTAAAAAGCAACCCTAGCTGATTTTTGGTGCAGATTTTATTGATAACAGCCATTTATCACCACACATTGTGCATCCCAAATTTCGAGCATCAAAGACATTTTACCCATACTGCCAAGCAAGCTAAACGCACACAAACCAAAAGCAAAAGCCACAGTAAGAGTCCTCATTTTGCTGAAGGGTAAAATGGGGCATGTTGTAAGCATCACAACAGGTCCGAACACATCAGAATGGATGAGCTCTAAAGGTGTTGTCTGCATGTCATGACCAGTCATCAAGAAGTTGATTCGCCTTTGTTTTCCATGGAGACAATGCTCACAAAACTCCAAATCCACAGATTTTAGTCCTGGTAGTTGATCCCTTTGAAGCATGACTTCAAGTCCCTTTTGGATCATATGTCTAAGTCTCTTATGCCAAATATCTGAACCGCTGTCCACAACTGCCATTGCAGCTCCCACTTCACCATGACATTCTAATATATAAAGATTACCCAATTTGCAACCTTTTGCAAGCACCAATACACCCTTGGTTACTTTCCAAGTATCTAAGGAAAATTTGACATCACACCCTTGAGCATAAAGCGGACTTACAGATATGAGATTTTGTTTCAACGTGGGAACATGTCTCACATCTTTCAAGATCCATTTATTTCCATTTTTCAAAGACAATATCACATCACCTTTTCCTACTATTTCACATTCTTTATTATCACCAAGAAAAACTTTTCTGAACATACCTTCTTGATAATTTGTGAAGGCCTCCCGGCATGGAGTTGCACGAAAAGAGGCACCGGAATCGAGCACCCACAAGTCTACAGTAGTCACTTGTTGATAAAACCAAAACACCATCATCTTTATCATATGCAATGTTGGCTTCGTTATTGCTCACCTTTTCTTGTGCCTTTTTGTAATTCCAACAGTTATTTTTTGTGTGACCCACTTTGCTACAAAACTAACATTCTCCATTTCTGCCCCTGGACTTTGATCGTGGTGCAGATTTGGACCTTCTTTTGTGATTATTTCTGCCTCTATCTTGATCCCTTCCTCTATTGCCTATACTTACAGCAGTCAAGGCATCATCAGATGAGGTTCTTGATTTTTTCTCCTCATGTCTTCACTGAGAAGAGTGGTTGCAACATCATCAAATTTTAATGTACTCTTGGCAGCCACGGAAGTGCTAACTGCCATCACCACTCCTTCCCAGCTGTTAGGTAGAGAGCATAATAACATAATTGCTTTGTTTTCATCATCTAATTTTATACCCACTAAAATCAATTGAGTGACCAAAGTATTAAATTCATTTAGGTGATTAGACATGATCCCACTTTCTTTCATTTTTAAATTGTATAACTTCTTCATGATGAATACCTTGTTTGATGCCGATGCCATCTCGTACATATCTGAAAGCTTATCCTATAGCTCTTTAGATGTCTTCTCAGCTGAAACATTGAAGAGGACATTGCTTGACAATGAAAGAAAAATAGTGGCCCTTGCTTTCTTATCCAATATCTCCCATTCTTCGTCCAACATCGAACCTTTTCCTTTGGTTTTCCCAATCAGTGCGAGTGAGAGATCCTGCTTAATTAGCAGTGATTCCATTTGTACATTCCACAGCTCAAAATTCTGCCCCGTGAACTTCTCTATCTTCCATTTATCTAGAAATTCTTCGCTGATTTCCAACCAGCTTCACCACCGAGCTTCTTCGCCGAGCTTCTTAACCTGCTCTGATACCAATTGTTGAGCGAAGAAAAACAATAAAGACTAAAAGCAAATATTAAATCAAACACATACAAAACAGATGCAAGAAGAAGAGCCAAAGTTTTTTAACGTGGTTCACCAAATGGCTACATCCACATAGAGCAAGAGATAGCTCTTTTGTATTAAAACTAGAGTACAACTCTGTTACAACATATCATAGATATATATTCAACCTACAACAATTTCCACTCCACTTCCCTCAATGTCTATCAATAGCAAATTAATAAAAACCTATGAGAGACTTCACTATTTTTAACCCCAATGTGGGAGTACCAGAAAGAAAGAAAATGCAGGGTTGTGACAAGAGCGTTACACTAAACAATAAAGATTGGATTGCACTAAAGATGGACGTTACACCAACACTTTTAGTCGGTACTAGCTTTTCAAAATTATGTCATGGTCCAACAAACAAAAGTTCTCCGTTAAGTAATCATGTATATCAGGACATGTGTTTAACATAGGCAGGAATTTCAAACTAAATGGTTTTGTAATTCTGACCCTTCTTCCTGTATAGTCACTATAACATCCTCTAGTTCTGAACTTGTATTTGTTCATTTACTAAATGCCTCACTAACTAATAATAATGAAATATTTCTCTAAAAATGATTGACATTTTCATTTCGACATAAAATAGAAAAATTTAACAAACATGAGACGATACAATAATGCACCAAAACAATAAAAGGCTTTTATCATATTTCCAAATTTATGAACCGTGCATTTATTAATTGAACAGTCCAATATCTGCATACACACCTTATCACGTACTAAAGCATTTGCTCCTGCTTTAAGAAGATAGCTGACAATCCCTTCTTTCTTGCAGGTTATAGCTTTGTGAAGGGCAGTCTAACCATCCTGCAAAATGCTCACAACTCGGTGTAAAAGAAATATGACAATCTCACAAGATTTCTTATGACATTAACTGAAATTGCTCTCAATAAAATTGCAGATTCAGATTAGAAATAACATTAAAGTTGCATTTCATCTTCAGTTGTACAGGGCATATATCCAGAGATAAGAGATAGGCAATGGAAAAAATTATTTGAACAATTCATCATTGTAAAAGTTGAAAAAATAATATGCAACAATTACTCAATATATCATCAATGTAGAATATTGGAAATTACCTTGTCAATAGCATTGATATCAACATCATGCATTAGCAGGAAGTCCAATAGATAAGATTGACCCGCTGTTGCAAACGTATGCAGAGGTATCCATTTTGCCTGAAATACATTTATCATTGTGTTGACATAACATTACAAATTATGTCAATGCCCTATTTGATCTGTGAGTTTCAACAGCTTTAATATTTTTTACAGACAAGCTTTTTGACCGAAATTGCATAAAGGGGGAATTTAAATCAACAATTTGGGCAACAGTTAGTGGTCCATCATGATTGAATGATGAGATTATACAGTGTTATAGATAACTCCATAGTTACAACGTGAGATGAGAAACTCCTTACAAAATGATTTGTGAAACTTTGAAATCTCAAAGTTTTTATATTTATTTAGAATTTACAGGATCTACATTGAATGCACATATTACTACAAATTTTGGTGACCTATAATTAAGGATCAATATTACTATAATTACTACATAAGTTCAATGCAACAAAAACTGGATGATTTTTCCAGCTCGGCTACAACCCAAGATAGGTAAGCATAGGCAGAAAAATTGATTGCATACAATAGAGTTTCTCGAAATAACTTAAGTTCTAGCAGTGATAACAAGAAAATCATTGGTTAACAATAAATAGTAAGGCAATTTTCTCCATAGTAGCCATCTGACGAGCAGGGAAATTTTCAGAAACATGTTTTTCGAAAAATTAGAAATTGCATGTCTTTTTAATCCTTGACTATTTTAATTTCTAGAATCTTGCAAGAGCTTTAAAGAAAAAACCACTTAAAAGTTTATGCCTTTCATAAAATAATTGGCAATTTTTCATATATAAAATAATCAGCATAATTTCAAACCAAGCAAATTCAAGGCTAATTGTACCTCTCCCCTCATTAGCTAACTACAATGAACAGGAAATGATCCTTAGAGAACTTTTATGAGGCAAAGATGAAAGAAAGGAAGAGAAGCCTTCCTCTGATTGCTTTGAATGTTTGTACCCTTTACAGAAAGAAAAGGGTTCTTGGCTTAGCTCAGATTACAGTTAAGAGCCATTTTTGCTGCAAAATAGTTGTTCAGGGCAGTTCTTGAAAGTGCAGGTAGACATCTTAGTCAGAAACCATCTAACAAATGCCACTCACAATGCAAGTGCCTGAAATTACCAAAGTCGTTTTCGGGTTTCATGATATGAATGGGAGAATAGGATCCTTAAAACTCTCAGGATCAGTGATCCTCAGAAGAATCTGGAAGGTGGCAGGGCACATTCATAGAGATGCAATGGGACTTCCTCATCCCAGGTTGGAATTTCCAATAGCCATGAGGTAGTTGGGATGTCTTCCTGTACTCTAACATATACCTTGTCCTGTGCCCCATTTCAAACCAGTGCCTACGAACTGCCACCCTGTGCCCTGTAGCTTGGAGGCTATCTGCAATCCTTTCATTCATTTTTCTTCTCATTCTGATGATGGTGATCTGTAACGTTGATGCAAAACAAATTTACACAGCTAATTGAAATCTTACTCAAAAAGAACTATTGGTTAAAGAATCTTTTGGTACTATTGGAGGTTTACCAACTTTAGAAATCCTTAAAAAAACAAAAACTATGAAATCATGTGAAGGTGAATTTTTGGGTGAATGTCTTGTATTTTTCAGACAGTTTGATGACTTCACCGATAGTTGAATTTATTTGAGACTTAATTTTATAATTATCCAATTCGACAACCTCATTGTAGGAGGCGGCTATTATAACCTGTTGTACCAGGCAGAAAATTAATAAAAACTTCATTGTGTGGAGGTAAAGAGCCTTCCAAGATCCTCATGTTTTTGATTAAGTTTAGCTGGAAAAGGGGTTCCAGGCCCATACAAAAAGCAGAACACAAGAAAATCACAGGACAGCAGAGTCCCTCCCTGATAATAACCCAACAAGGCCAGGGAGCAGACAAAGTATCAGTCTTACTGTTTCATTAACATAATCCAAAACATCCCTATAAAGTTAGCAACAACATCCCTGATAATAACCCTTGTGGGGCCAGGGATGCATAACCAAAAAAACAGAGCTTAAAGTATTATGTTCAGAAACTAACATACAAATATTCCTGATAATAACCATCTCTGCCAGGATAATGTTCAGCATAGTAAGACAGACAGAAAACAGCCAAAAAACAGCATGAGCAGAACATAAACACAGAACTAAACTAGAATTTAGTGTTATGCCAATCATTTTTCATTTCCTTCAGAACCTCCTCCCAGGAGGTATGTTCCTTGTCCACCTTGTGCCTCTTGTCAGTCTCTTGGTCTTTTTCATGCAAGTATTTTCTTTTCTCCAGCTGAGTTTTTATTATCTTAACTTCTTCCACAGTATTAGTCAAGATATTATTAGTTACCTTAACCATATCCTTCATGCCCTTCTCCAACTTATCAATTCTAACTTGAAACATGTTACACATTTCGTACATAATAGTCCAACTTTCTTGGCAAGTTGTACAATTGAGCCACTTGTTAAAGAATCCCTCAAGCTTGTCCATCATGTCAAATGAATTCTGCAATTCTGCATTGTGCTGTACATTATTATTTTTATTAGGGCAATGAATTTGATCTTCAAAGTTTCCTGTATGATTTTGGAAGTCTTCACAATAAGTCTCCTCCACAATATTGGTATTGATATCCTCATACCCTTCACACAGATCCTCTCTGGCAGCCTCACCATCCTCTGGTTTATCCTTCATCTTAGCTTGTTTCTCAATCTTAGTGGCTTCCCAGTTAGTATCCTCAAATCCTTCACATTCATTATCTTGATTTTCATCTTCCTCTGTGTGATAGTCACTAACAGAGTCATCTTCCTCAGAGTCTAGGTTAATTTCTTCCATAGGGTCTTCCTTCGAATTGTTATTGATTTTCTTATCCCCTGTTTTTTCTTGCACCTTAGCAAGTCTGGCGGACCTCCTGTCAGACCCTGTATTGTGCATTTTGGGTTTCTCTCCTTTATCTCTGAACCTAGCAGAGAGGTTAATCTTAGCAGCCTCAGATTTTATTTTGAGGGTTTTAGTTTTCTTGCTAGAACTTTTTGAAGGTTTCCCTGAATCATCCCTTAGAGACAGTAGAATGTTTTCCGGTGAATCTTTCTCCTAAAGGTTTTTCTTACTAGCATGTTTGATAGGGGTATGAGGGACAGCAATATCTTTCCCTTTATAAGAATGAGAACCTTTCTTTTTCATAGTCTTAGCCATCTTACGGCTATCATCAACACAGCTAGGGTTTACAGACATTTTACCTTTGATCAACTGAGCATTCTTTTTACTACACTTATTCCTAGGAATGGAAGGATTAAGCATTACATTAAACTCATACAGCACTAACATCAACCCTTGGTGCAGGGGAGGGTTTGCACCTTTAATGATACTTCTTTGTAGAGAAGATAAAATTAAAAATGGCAAGTTTATGAAATTACCATGCCTCAAGTGATCCAGCAATGGGAAATGGTAGCCATGCACCATTTCAAACTAACATTCGAGCGTGATGTACTTCATAAGGTGGTATGAAACCACACTCCATGGGGCTGGGAGGTCTGTCCTTTGGTAACCATTCTCATGTCTGGTTAAACTCTCTGTTCCTTCCAAAAAACTTTCCATAAAGTCCTTGTAATCCCCATTTCCAAGCCTCTGCACTTTTCTACCATCAAGAGAAAGTCTCGTTGCCTCAGCAATAAGCTCCTCTATTACTGTGAATTTAATTCCATTAACACACACTTCCTTATTCCTCCAAGAATTCACAAATTGCAGAGAGACCGACTCATCATGACCCTGAAGAACCCTAATATAATTCCCAATCCCTCCTTCCTCAAAGATACTCTAGACCTATGTATTTTTTTTGAGACTCACACAGGATGCAGGTTCCACTCTCAGAAGCTGACCCCCCATAATGCACAACACAGCAATGTTAGGCAAGCCACGAACAACAGCGCATTGGATGAGAATAACAGCACAATGGAAATTATCAAGCAACACTCTATCTTCACATTGGAAAACTTTAGAGGATGAATCTCGAAGCTGGTATTCAAATGACAACAAATGTCATGAGTAATCAACAAGATAACCCTGTTTGCACAAACCAAGGAGTACCTAAAACTAATTTCCTTAGTCATCTCACAGTTCTCTGTGTGTCTCTTCAAATGCTCCCGAGACTCAACACAAATAGCAATAATTACCAAGTCTCTATTACTAGCATCTTCCATCATTTCCGAAAGATTATGAAACAAGAACCCTTTTATTCCCAACATTAGCATATCAACCTTCGAACCATAATGTTTAAAACTGGGACAACCTTCCCTTTCATTTTTAAACATTTTAATTTGTAATTGTTGCTTCATTAAGAATGATTTCTTGAAGACTATGGGGCAAATCAACTAAGGCAGATGTGGACCAACTTCCATCCCTAGTGATACCTGGATTCGCAAGTTTATCCGCTACATTATTGCCTTCTCCAAAAACATGCTAAACCAAGACATCGGGAATATTAAAAATAACATTCTTAATATCCTCAAGATAATCTCTTAGCATCCAAGGGGTGTTTCCTGGCCTAGTAACTAGGTCCAGAACCACTTTTGAATCTCCTTCAATTACAACCTGCTTGAAACCATAGGTCTGAATTTTATGAATACCCCACCACAGAGCATAAATTTCTGCCAAGTTATCAGAAGCAATGCCAATAGCCCTAGCATAACATTCAATCATCATTCCTTTATCATCCTGATTATACCTCCCATTGATGAAGGCCCCGGGTTACCTTTGGAACAGCCATCAAAGTTTAACTTAACCCACCCTGTTTGTGGTCTTCTCCATTTTGTGTGTTTCCTTATGTTTGCCTTTTGATAATCAAAACTATCAAGATTTTGTGTAATGCCCCACTGTTTACTGACTTGTATTTCATGCTCTGAAGGAAGAGATTTTGATTTCCCAAATTTGGTCATATTTATACTCTCGTGTATGGCACCCACAATGGAGTGAGAGAGTTGTTCTATATCAGTCAAAGAGTCTCTGAAGACCCTATTATTTCTTTCCTTCCAAGATCCTCATGTTGTTGCTGTCTGTGTTCGAGTCAAATTTCCTTTTTGTATTTTGTTGCAATCATAGTCATCTAGAAATGGGATATACGAGTATGGAAACAAGGACAAGGATGACATTTTTTTATATATATTTCAGATAGTTTACAAATATATCTAAAACAAGCATCTAAGCCAACTGATACTAATACTTAGCTCCTTAGGAGCATTAACATTTAGATAACAGCTTTAGAAATTACCAATAGAACCCAAACGGTAGAAGACCAATAGTCGCCACTTAGAATTCTACCTTAGATATCACTTTTGGGGATTTGAACTTGGATCTCCGCGATGAGAACCCAACACTTTGACCACTTGATCTAAAACCCTTGGACAACAGGGACAACATTTCATAATAGGATATAGAAAAATAAGAATAAGGGTATGGCTATATTATATTTAAATATAGTCGTGAAAAGAATATGGATACAAGTACAGGAATGGGAATGGGGATGGGGATGGGTATGGGAATGGGGATGGGGTCCCCGTCCTTGAACCTGAAATCCTGGCAACTATGGTTGTATCTAAGTTGCTAATTTAGCATTTGCCTGTTGGAGGCATGAGGGTTATTCACAGAAGCCTGATGTTAAGGCTTTGACAGGGTGATTAATTTCATAACACATTTCAATAAACTAACAGCTACAAATTATACATCATGGGAAACATTAATGTGGGATACTTTAATGCATAATGAACTACGAGGAATTGTGAACAAATCATAAACAAAATCTTCAGATCTAGTTGCATAAGAGGAGCGGAACCTTTGAAGTGCCAAAGCCTTAGTATAAATTACAGTTTTTTAACATTGGAACTCCTGACAAAGATTAGCATTCCATTAATTATTCTGAAGCTTAAGAGATGATGAACAATATGTAAGAGAGGGGGTGTCAAGTAGTAAGAAAGTTGATCATTGTTTCAAGCTATTAAATGTGAAAAAGGAGAATGGAGACAAGGTTCTTGGATGCCTGTCAAGAATCAAAATGTAAAGAGAAGACATAGGAACAAAAGATTTGGAAGAACAACATTCAGTGAGAGCCACAATTAAAGGGTTGCATCCTTAATAAAACTGTTTGGAGATGCTGCATATGGAAGAAAGTTTGGATCAGATGGACTTTAGCAATCTTGTAAACTACCTGAAGGCACATGATCCCAATTTGGCAATTTCAATGAGAAGTTTAATGCATCTAAAGAAGAAGCACTTGCAAATATTGAGCAGGGAACAAGGTAAGAAAGTAAATCTTCTAGACTCGAGAGAAACTCTACAAGCAACAACAAGACAAACATAATAATGGTGAGACTTTAAACTTTAAAGGACTTTTTTTTTTCAAATATAGATAAAATTAAGAGGCATCTTCTTCAAGCAAAAGAAAAGGGAAGAAGAAAATAGTCTGCAATGGATGTTGAGGAAACCATTAAACTCAATACTGTTCAAGAAGAATAAGGCACAAATACGAGAGCGGAAGGGGGCCTAGGCATGGAAGGTGATCTGGAAGACTTTCTCTTCATGACAGATAATTCAAAACTTCATATCGAGGAAGAGCAGTTGCTAAATACAAGTGAAACACAACACAACATATTACAAATTTATTTTGGAATTACATGAATGCTGAGCAAGATCTTACATAGGTACAGGATCATATGTAAGGGGGAGTGTTCAGTTCACTTGGTAGATCGTACTTCCCATTCGGTTGAAAGTGTTGGCAAAGTCTGAGTTTAAACTACAGAGTGGAGATATGAATGGTTAGAATATGTTCTAAATGTCCCATCAATCAAGAAAAACTTATTTCACTGATTCTGATTTAGAAGAATGGCATGTAGATTATCTTGGAAAATGGGGTATGCTTGATCAACCAGATTGATCGAGGCCATAGGATGGTAACAACAGGGGTTAAGGACAAGAATCTTCTAAAGTTATTGGGAAGCATGTTCCCCATGTTGGTGGCATACAGCGAGATGATGGCAGACTCGGACAAAATGATGGTCCATAATTCAATAATATGCACAGGATCAGAGTTTTGGAGCATTGAATAATGTTATACAGACACCACATCAGATGATGCTAGAGGAATTTTTTGCATGTTGTCAATTCTGTTCCAGATAAGATTCGGACCTGGATGCAAAGACAGAAACCACAAGAAAGTTCTCCAAAAAGAAGTTCATTGAGAGCACATGCACTCATAAGAGGAGACATGGTCAACTTTCTGTGAGATGATTGCAAAAGACACCTAGATGCAACAGAGTTTATGTGAGAGTACCAGATTGATTGCCTCTTTCTTTCAGCCTATTTCTGTGGTTGGAAGTGTTTCGCAACCCATGAATGCTGCAATTACCTGCATTGATGGTGATAGATCGGTGAGGCCACATCCTCTTCAAAGTTCAAAGTATTAGAATACCTCCATCTCTTTTTCTCATTCCAAATTTCGCACTTCTGAAATTCCATGGCGTAGAGAATCGGCTACCACTTATTGTCCACAGTCCATGATCTAGATTGACGCATTTCAAAAGATCTGCCTACGCCTGCCACATTCCATGAAATCTGGCCAGACACATTGTAGGAGATCTGGTTAAACGCATCCTAGGAGATTTGACAAGACAGTTATTCCTTTCTACTACTAGAGGATCATCAGTCTTGGATGTTACAGGCATTTCTGGGAAACGTCCTTTATATCCTACCAGGATCACCCAGCCAAGCCCACCTGGTCCTGGCCAATCTCCCATGGATATTAGGTCTTAATTCATGGTGGCATTACACTCCAAAAACTCACAATTAACCCCGAGTAATCACCACCTGCCTCATTTGCTGTGCTGTTTCCTGAGTTTTTAAAAAAGTGGTTTTGAAATTTTATGTATACCTTTTCTTTGCTTTTTTTTTTTTGCTCATTTCTACACTTATGAGAAGAAAAATAAAAGCACAAGAAGATTGGAAAAGGTTAGGGCATTCTAAATTTTCAAGGTTAGCTATGCATAGATTAATTTCTGAGTTAAAATGTTAAACAGTAATGAGGATTTTTCTTGTAATTATATTCTAACGAGGATTCAATATAAATAAAAAATAATAAAACATTGGGGTTGCCTCCAAAATAGTAAGTTGTGTTTGATGATGATAGGAATTGTCTACAATTGTAAGACCAAATATAATTTTTACATAAACTCTCTTAGGTAGAAGTAAAATAATTGTTTTCAAAAATCATAATAATTGGATTTTTTATGTAACATATTTATTTTTAATTTCTATGTACTATATGTCAAATCAAATAACAAAATCAAGAATTTCTCTAATTTTATAAATATAATTTTCATTTTATGCTTACTTGAGTTTTTGAGATTTTTTCCCTTTTTAAACCTAGGTAATTGAATTTCATTTACACTTATGCCACACCATGTCAATAGAAAGCTACTATGGGTCTTATATTGGCTCTTTCACAATGATTGATGCTGAAGGATTTGAGATGCATAATTAAGATTGGGGCAACATTGTTTACAATTTTCTTTGGTGACAAATCCTCCTCTCTTACGTACATTTGTAATGTTTGTAATGCATGGTTTTATCTCCTTAACATTTAGGGATGGCTTGATTTGTGTTCATCCCATGTTAGCTAGCCTCCTTTATTAGTTTGCTTTTACTTTAGTTTAACTTGTAGCTTCTTTTTGCTCCATGTTAATTCTAATGGCTAAATTTTCAAGTTGTATTAACCTATTGTGGTCATCTATGGGCATTAATATTTATTTCCTTTTTTCTATGACTTTCTAACGAAGATATTAGGGACTAGGAAACTCAGGTACAAGGATGGAGAAACTTCCGCATACCTTTGTGTGTATGTGTGTGTGTGTGTGTGTGTGAGAGAGAGAGAGAGAACATAAATTTATATTATATAATACCATGTTAACAAAACAAGAATTCAATGCAAGTATCAATCTACAATGCACTAGTCTCCTCTCGAACTAGGATGAACAAAACTCAATTTTGATGGGGCCTCATGAAGCAACCTTGGTTTGAATGTGTTGTTTGTAATTTTGAACCTAGAAAACTTTTAAATTTTGCCCATCCTCACATATCGTAACCGCCGCCTATTTGGTCTTGGCAAAAGAGAACCAACTCCAAGATGTTACACAAGAATGCAGAGCCTGCAAGGCTACTTCATATGGAGGTGTTATGACAGATGTCTTTGCTCCACTTAAAAAGATTCTATTCTAGATCTATGTCATAATTAACAACATTGAGGTTCTAATTGTCTACATGATCATCCTTGAGAATGTTGTCTCTAGCACATCAGTAAATGACTTCGTGGTGAAAGATTTTCACAGTTGTACCAGTGTTGATCACTGCTTACCTTTGTCACTATAATGTTTTTGATTTATGGGTAACGCTTTTTACGGAACTCTAAATGGATGGGTTTTTGAAAGGGCCCAAATCCTTGTACATGAAATAACATGAAGCTGCAAACCAACGAGCGCTATGTGCTAAGGTGTCCTTGGGGGGATTGTGTAATATCCCCAATGAGATCTACCCTAAAATTCTAGAATTAAATTTCTGAATTCTGCCCTAAATTTCTGCACTTTGGATTTTTGCTCTAAACCCTAAAATTCTAATTTTGTTTTATGCTCAAACCCTAGGACTGACTTCTAATTTTTATGTTCAGAAGCATAAATACTTATAAGCAGCCAATAAACATGCTCCAAACATCCATAAAATATATGCAAAACATGTAAAAGCATCAACAATGATATCAACCATGAAAACCAACCATCTAAAGGCCAAACATATGCCAAACAAATCTGATTTCTTATTAAACAAGTATGCTGCTCCAAATCTGAATATGTTGATTTGGAATTATTTGTTTGGAATTACACCAAATTCATGGGCTCAAACATGACAAACATCGCCCAGATTTTTTGCTCCTATAAGTTTAACCTAAATTAGGTTTACACATACCATGGAATAGCAAAAGTGACTCAAAATAATGAAGTTGCCCTCCTATGGAAGTGTGTAATGTCCCCATTTTCAAAGTGATCACCTAGTGGAGTTGGCTAGCCTATTGCCATTCCCGTAGGTTAAGTTGGAGGGCTTAAGGAATGACCTATTTGACAAGTTTTCATACTTAGCCATTTTTGTAGGGTAAAACAATGATGGATTATGACTTGGCATAATTTTGTGATATTTTTTATGAAGTCAACACTAGTCAAATAATTTGCCCTAAGGTGGAGCGACCCATTTGGAGAATGGAAAATAAAGAAAATATGGAAAAATGCCTATGAACAAAATAAGAACACTTTATGATCTCTTACCTTGAGAAGGATGACTTGAATTAAGGGCAAAATATGTTATATCACATGTCTAAATGGTTTGTCCTTGGAGGATGGAAAGTTGGAAGAAGAATGTAAAAAAAAAAAAATGATACCTCTTATGTGGGTGTCAAAGGGAGATCAGCCTAAGGAGAAATTAAGACAAATCTTGAATTTGTATTTGAGCACCTAACTTGTCTTAAGGTGGTCAGCCAAACTTGGGAGATAAAAATAATAAAATAAAACGGATTTCATGCCTAGGTCGGCCTAGAAGAAGGAAAGAGGATTGGGTATAAATAAGAGATCATGTGAGGCATTTCCATCATACCTTTGCATTCATACTCTTCATGGAGTTTACCTCTTTGGCTGCAACATTTTTTTGGGCTTGAGTCCAAGGACAAAAACCCTTGTGATTCTTGGTGAATTAGATGAAAACCTAAATCATCTTTGTGGAGGTTTCATAACAGAAACCTACTTGCACTTCCTTGGAGATCTATGGAGGTTTTTGAGCAGATTTGCATATTTAGATTTTTGGATCAAATTGGAGAGCAGCTTTGGCAAGTTTTGTGTTGGTATTGACCTAGAGTTTCACCCTAGAGTGGAGCACCATCATTAGCAGAAGGGCAACTTGGTTTTGTGAGGAGCGATTTGGAGTTTGAAGGCAGATTTCTTCATTGTTAAGGTTTCTAAACCCTAAATTCAGTGCAACAGTCCAAGCACCACCTTGTGGAGGATTTTGGGAGCATCAAACTTCATCATTTGCATGTGTTTTGACATCTTTTCCTAGATGATGTAATTCATCCAGCTAGGGTTTGTATTGGAGCATCATTTCTACATCATTTTTGGTATGTATCAACCTATCATTAGGTCTGATTTGTATTTGGACATGTTTTAGCCTATTCATGTGATGTATTTGCATAATCAGAGGTTCTAATTTATAGCAGCAGACTGGATAATCTAAAAATTAGATTTGTTCCATGTATATGTTTCCAATTTAATGTCATGTATGGTTGGATGTGTTCATGATTTAGGATATAATTATAAGGGTTCATAATTACTTTATTATTTGAGTGTTTGGTGGCATATATGGTCATTATCCTTGTTTAATTGAAATAAAAAAATTAGAGCAAGTAGAAATTTAGGGTTTCAACAAAAAACTAGAAGTGTAGAAGACTAGGGCAGAATTTAGAAAATAAAACTCAAAATTTTAGGGCAGATTCCATTAGGGATATTACAATGTGGCACTCAACCCAGGGCATGAACCCTAGTCAATCTTCATCCAAAACTCCTCCAAAAGGTGGCACTTAAATCTACTCCAAAAGATGTGGCTTGAATGCTCAAGATCATCCAAAACTCCAATGAAGTGCAAGCGTGAACTCCGTGCGAATTCACCTCCAAGATGGAATTGGGTTTTTGTCCAATCCACATAATGTTCTCAAGGGTTTTCATCTTTGGAATATGCTAACCTAAAGTGTAGCCAAGAGTAAAACTCCAAATGAAAGATGTGATGTGAATGAATGGTTAGAAGGCTCCAATTGATCTTATATTTATACACAAATCCTTTCCTCTCCTCAAGGCCGACCTCCTCTTGGCAATCTTTTTGTTTTTATTTTATTTTCTTCTTCCATAGGGCCGAGGGCGCCCAAACATAGAGAAATATTTGTTTTTATTTTTTATTATTTTCTCTTTCCCATCTCCAAGTGGGAGAACCACTTAGGCATATCATACATCATGATTTTGGCCTCCAATTTGATCATCCTTCTCCAAGGGAATTTATCTTAATTTATTATTTTTCCCTCAAACTCCCAAAGTCATTTCCATCATTTTTCTTCCTTCTTTCATTTTTCTTCCTTCTTTCATTTTTCTTTTCTCTCCCTTGGTCACTCATCACTAGCTCAAATTATTTTAATTACTTTGAATTCTCCAATAAATCCACAAAAATACACAAAGTCATCCCTTATGATCAATCTGCCCTAAAAAATTGGCTAAGTATGAAATCTCGCCAACTAGGTTATTCCCTTAGTCCTCTAACTTAGCCTACAGGAATGGAATAGACTATCCAACTCTTCTAGGTGATCACTCAAAAAATGGGGACATTACAGTCCTCCCTTCTTGAAATTGCTTTCCCACAAGCAATTGCAAACTTGGATACTACAAAACATCCTCAAATGGTAAGCCTCTCCATCCAATTAGGCACTCTGTGATCATCCTACTCCTCAACTGATGGCTATATCTCCCATGGTGAATATGAAGAATGATATACAACATGATCTTTGATGGTCAGCAATGAGACAAAACCAGCCATACACACCCAAGCCCAAATTGGCTCCATTCCCCAGATTCTAAAATTTAGCTCCTCCTCCATGCAATCTGCCTGTGTGGTTGTAGGAATAAGAACTCCAAATAATCAACCACAAGTGTCATCAACTCTCTCCCTTCGAAGGCTCCACTATCCATAAATGCTAAGTCTATCAAAGAAAAAGAATCATACATATCCAAAGCCCTAAAGAGTGTCATACCTACCAATAAGTGATATATGATATGATCTCTGAAGCACAACCACCTACACCAAGCCTTCTACTTCTCCACTCTGATATAAACATTACTCAACCAAAGTGTAATTTCCCTATTTTCAGAGTGATCACTGAAGAAGATCTAAGGGACTAATTTCCACACTTAGGGATTTTTAGAGGGTAAAATTGAGCATAGAAGGTGATTTGTCATATTTTTCTAAGAAGTTTGGTGTATTTATATTAAGTGAAATAATTTGTTCTCACCTAGACAAAACCATCTTGGGATGGGAGAGATTGTGGATTGGTCATTAAGGGATGACTTGGAGAAAGAGAAAAATGTATACAATTCAAATCTTCAATCTGAATAGGGTCGACATTTTTGGAGAGTGATAAAAGGTAAAATAAAGTATTTTTAATTATGGTTTGGGTGCCCACCTTGCATAGGAGGAGGTCGGCCTAAGAAAAGGTTCTTAAAAGAAAATAAAATGTCTTCTTGGGCACCAAGAAGAGGGTCGGCCCTCTTGGAGGAGTAAAAACAATAAAAAATACATAGAAGAATACCTAGGTCAGCTAGCTTTGAGGAGAAGGAAATCAAGTATAAATAGAAGGTCTTGTGAGGCATTTCATCATCATCATCATTTAGCATATCATTTATTCCTTTGTTGATTTGCAACTTTGTTTGCATTATTTTCCAAGGACAAAAACCCTTGTGAAAATAAGGTGGATTGGATGAAAACCCAATCTCATCTTGGAGGTGGATTCATATAGAATTCACAATTGCACTTCATTGGAGATTTAAGGAACAAAAGAGTAGAATTATAATTTGCATATCAGACTTGGAGATATCATTCTTTAGCGAGTTTTTGATGCTATGTGACTAGGGTTTTATCCTAGGTTTGAGCGCCACTTTCTAGAGGGAAACAACTTGCATTTGGGAGGCGATTTTGGCATTGTGATGGAGTTTGAATTGCATATCATATTCAAATTTGGGATCAGTAGCAGAACAGTCCCATTCGCCACCCTTGGAGCCACTTGTGTGGTGCTTGAGAGTGCCATTGACTTAGGGTTTACCCTAAGGTTAGGAGCACCATCATTGAAGGAGAACTTTGGGTTTATTGTTGGTGACCTTTTATCATTTGGAGCAGTATACCTAGTGCACCTTTGGAGCAGCATTAAATCAACATCTCTTGAGTAGCAATTGACACCTTTAGAGCAACCTTTAGAGAAAATTCATGCACCACACTTGGAGGATTCAATTCGAAGGCATTTAGTGTATTTGTTTGCCTTAGGGTTATCCCTAATTGGAGCGCTATTTTTGGTAAAGGGCGATTGGCTTTGGAGGCTATTTTCTCATTATTTAGGGTTTTCAAACCCTAACCCTAGCAGCAGATCTATTCGCCATCATTTGAGATATTGTGACTTGACATTCCACTATCTTTGGTATGTACTCACCTATGCATTAGATCTCATTGAATAGTAACAACTCCAGGCTATGTTTGAGCCCTTATGTGATGTAATTCTCAAATTTCATATTTTGTTTCATAGCAACAGATTACTACTCAGTAAATCAGATTTATGTATGGTATTTGATGAACCTAAATTATGTATTTCATAGAGTAAATCATTATTGATATGAATTTTGTTGTATACCATCAATTGCCATCAATATTTCCCTGTGTTGGATGTGTTTATTGGCCACTGGGAATTGATTAGGAGCAGAAAATTAGATCAGAATTAGGGTTTTTGAGTAGAAACTAAAGTGCAAAAATTAGGGCAGAATTCAAAGTAAGAAAATAAAAAAAAATTGAATAAGGTTAATTAGGAAAGCTTGGAAATCCAAAATTGCAACTTTAATATCCCCATTTGGGATATTACACAAAGGTTGTGAAGAAACTCACCAAGATCCCTATGAAGAAGTGTACCAATCACACCAAAACCTGGATCCCAAATAATCACTCCATCACACCAACTGAAAGTGAAGAAATAGATTTCTCTTATCATGTCATCATCTCCAACTATCATCTAAATCTGAATGATCTCATATGGATGTGAAAAATTTCCATCATAGGTGCATAAAAAAAAACATGCCAATCATCACTAGGTTGTTGATATAAATTAGAACAGTGCTAAGAAAACTGAGAAATCATACCTATGACGGTGTTAAGAATGCCTCTACTATCATAGAATGATATGATCTCATCATCATGCCAACTCCCAACACTGTAGTGGTAATCCCAAACACTCCAATCCACCCAAGCAACTGTAAACATCAATATATAATCTGGAAACTCCATAATCAACAAGGTAGAACATTCATCAACCAATAATGTGTGAGAAAAAATCCAATGGATTAGGGCTGGAAATTTTCTACTCTCATGCTCATTTCCATGCCTTGGACTATAGTCTACCTAAACCCCGACATCTACAAGCATATGCCACTCAAAATCAAACACCCCTAAGACATCATCTTCACATACCAAAAATAGGATAGCCTTATGCTCCATCAAAGAATCATCATCATGACAGTGTAGTGTCAAAACACAAGCAGACACAATGAGTTGTCCAAGGATGGTTAGACTCCCAACCAAATCTGAATCACTCTTGTTTCCTTCTACACATGCATGCATATCATTATGTGTTGGTCCATAAAGTGTATGCACAACTACCTCCTCCATAGCCATGACTTGAGCCTTCAATGGGATCTCCAAATGGTGTGACTCATGAACCTTATGATGAAGATTATTTGACAAAATGAAATTTTTGAATCATACCTCTTATCAAGTCCATGCAAATTTGATTGCTCCTTGTGTTCTATTATCATAAGAGGTTCATCTCACACATGCTCAACCTCCATAGCTTCTTCCCTTAGAAGAAATAAGGATTGAAGAAAGGTCTCTCTTTGTTGCCTCTCATGATCTATGTGACTACATTGTTCCTTGAACTTTTGTAGGTGTTGTTTTTCTTGGGCAGCCAACAACTTGGCTTCTCTAGCCCTCCTTAGCCACTCATCACACATGCTTTGAGTCCTCTTCACCTCCTCTATGCTATGATGCACAAAATCATATTGTTTATGGCTTGGATCCACAACCATTACATCATGCTTGACCCTCATATATTGAGTGTCAACAAGGCAAAGTCTCTCACCACTATCATCTTTGTGCAAGTCATCTATCTCATGATCATGTGAAGACAAAGGACCATTGTTTGAACTCAAAAAATTAGAACTACTGTCAAACCTTTTTGTAGTGTCTTCATAGATCTTAAGCACTCCTTCCTTCCTTGTTGGTTGCTCATCAACAAATGCTGGTCCAAGAAGTGTGACAAACTGAAAATCAAGTGTATTACTTGCCATATCTTCTCTCCCATGGCTGCAAGGTATATCTTCAGTTGGACATTTCTCCTCTAACCTCAAGACTTCACATTCTTGATGTACTACTTGATCCTTGTCAACATATTGAACCATCTTGGTATGAGGAATGCTTGAATTTTCATGTATAATCTCACCCTTATGAAGCTCATCCAATACTTCACTCATTTGTCTATTCTTCATGACCTTTTCATTGGGTTGTGTTCTTTGGATGTGGCTGCCATAGATGACTGAATTTCTGATTTGGATGATGAAGAATGTGTCAAGCTCAATTCCAAACAAAGTTCATCAACTTGATTTTCTGATTCTTGAAGGGCCATTTGAGTACTTTTCAAGGAATCCATAATAACCTTAAGCTCAAAGGTAAGCTTATCAACTTCATCTTCTTTTCCTCTCAATGCATTAAAATATATTTCATCAAGGTTGAAGAGATGATCTCTATCTGAAAGTAGCTATAAGTAATTTGATTTCATTACTACCAAAGCTTCTTTGAGTACCTGCAAATCTGTAAGAGATAGTTCTCCTTCAATGTCCTTGTGTCTCCTTTGAACCTTCCAACAATAATCTACCATCATCTTGTGAGTATTATCAAAATGAGTTAGGGCTACAACAATCATATCCTCATTGACCTTCAATTGATTTTCCAAATAATGCGACTCATGGGACCTATCATCTTCATATAAATTTTTTGATTTGTCTTCACAATCATGCCTCCCAAAATCAGTTATCTCCATGACATCTTCTCCATAATATCCATGTTTTGAAGCTAGGTCAATGTGATGTCCCGATATTGTTTAAATTAAAGATTTAAACATCATGATAAAAACGGTAAAGTCGCTTTCATAAAATGTGATGTTTAATCATATTTAAATAAACATATATAATATAATATTTAATAAATAATAGTAAATAATATTATTATTTTAATATAATCAAAATATAATATATAATATATTTATCTAAATAATTAAATATATTAATAATTATAAATAACAAATATAATTATTAATATAAACATTAATAATATAACTATAAATATTAAATATTATTATTATCATAAATATATAAAATAAAACAAGGGTTGAAGTTAATGAATCGAGACTATTACATATATGCCCTGAGACAAGTTAATAAAAGGTAATAAGATAACAAATTTAAGGGCAATGCATATTGTTAAAGGTAGCACTGAAGTTAGCAGTGGGTATTAATTAAATATGGCAACGATTAATATAAAAAAGGTGAATGATTCTTAAAGAGAGTCTTTTGACATATGCAACGATTAAATATGCTAAGACAAATTGAGCATGAGTGGCATCTCCTTGAAAGGTGATCGATGGGCAAGTGAAAGAATATAAAGATGGGATCAATGAACAACATAAGGCATCAATCATTCCATCAATAATAAAAACATTGAATATTAATCCATTAGCAGTGATTATATATATACATATATATATATATATAAAGCAAATTCAAATATATTAGAGGCAACAATCTGCCATACTCATATCCATCTATAGTTGTGGAACATTATCAATCAATTTAGTTCCTATTGAAGGAACATCCTAGCATAAAAGGAATTCTAAATCTTGTAGCAGCCTTGTGAGAAACCAAGGCAATCATTATATTAGTGATCGTAGGATCACTTGTACGTCTCCAAATCAACTAAGGAGAAAGAATCATGTATTGGTATGATATCTCTAACCTATATGATTGTCTATATGTACTTTAAATAATTATACTTGGTCTAACTCATGATATACGAGGGATGAGCGTGTCTTGCCGCGTCTTTAATATTTCACTATTGCCCCTATGAGGATGTTTGGATTGTTAGGGAAGGGCAATTTATTATTATTATTATTAAATGTCTCACACGGTAGGTGAATCCCAAATGGTGGTATTGATGGGCGTTCATGATACCTTTGGGCCGAGTGGTGGTATTGATAGGCGTTCATGAAACCCTTGGGCCTACGGTAGTGGAGAATAGTTATCGAGCACCTTAATGTAATGTTTTCCCCTCCTCCACTAGGGTAGATGATTAGGCTAGATTAAGGACCAGGCTTGATGTTTGCCATTCCCAAAGTATATACCATGAGGCATAAGACATGTTAAAGTATAAGTATGTTAAAGTATGTGGAAATACATTTGAATATATGTACGCACAAATAACATTATACTCTTGTTCATTATTATTGATTATAATCATGATGCAACTAACCCTAATGATTATATATGAATATATATATTTTGTATATGTTGTTACTGTGTTTGATTGTAGGATTCTAATTCAGAATTACATTATTCAAAGAAATAATTATATTGAAAGGTGGTAACACTAACCCTAAGTTTTCATAATCATAATTCTAGGGCACATTCAGGAAGGGGACATCACAATCAACATCATGCTCAATCAACGAATCATAATCACAAAAGTAAGTAGAATCATTTCCAACATGATTTTCCTCAATTGCTGGTCTAGAAAGTGTATGCATAGCTATGACTTCCTTAATCATAAAGTGATCCCTCAATTCATGCAATGCTAAATCGATTTTATCAAAGTCCCTTTGTTCACTACATAACAAGATTTCTGAATTGCCTTTGTATGTATGACCAACATCAGCTTCAAAATTACCTAATTCACAATTTGATTCCTTGCCACTATGATGTAGAGATGGTGAGGCAATGGATCATTAGTAGAATTCATAAATCCATACAGTTGATCAATCACTGTTGGTTTGGCAAACTCCGTGACAGCACCCCCTTCAACCTTGTGGTCATCATGAAGACTAATGAAGGGGGTAAATCATAAAACACACAACAACAGAAATTGTACATAGAAAATAGAACTTTCTTTTATTGATTTGGACAACTTATTACATTATAGAAGCTCAAATACAATCAGAGGAATCAACCCTCCACAAGCTGCAACACATTATAGCTTCCTCTCACAAGACTCTGGAATCATTTGCCTTCTGTAACCCAAATGAGCTAGGGTTTATGTTTTCCCGCCTATTCTTGACTCTACACTTTCCCTCTAGACTCTACTACCACCCAGGGTTCCCAAAAATGGTTATTAATAGCCTTTTTGGTGGCCAACATCCTAATTTTGAAATTGGCATCTCCCTCCAAAAATAGGTCAACTTCTGGGAACCATAACTTTTGATCCAGGTGTCCAATTGACAAACCATTTTAAGCGCTGGAAAGCTCACGGAGTGCTCTATGCGCTAGGAACTTGCTTTGCTAATTCTAGCCATTTTAATGCCTGTATGGGGCTATTTAGTGCCTCAAACCTGAGTTTGAATAATTTTTAGGCATTTTTGGGGAAACAAAAACTTTAATATCTTTCAGTTCACAAATGATCTTTGCGTGATTCCTTCGCCAAAGGTATTATTTTTTAGTTATGAAGCTCCCTGTAAATTTTCACTTCAATCCATGCCCAAATGCAAACTTTCCTAAAATGGCAGGTTGCTATTTTTAGTAGTTTGCAAAAACTGAAAGTTCTACATCATTATTCAATTGATTATGGAACCAGAACCACAAATTTTGAAAAGAAATGGAAAGAACATCAATGATTTTGAAACACATCTTTTTTTTGGTGATGCAAGATTGCCCTTACACCACTGGATGCTTCTGCATCAGACACCCAGGGTAATTTTAGAAGTGACCCTGTCACGTCTCAGGTGTTTGTGTGAGGAAAACCCAAATGACCAACCTCTGCCTTAGACAACCAAGAAGAATCTTCAACAGGCCTTCCTTTCCATTTCACCAGATACTCTTCATATTGCTTGTTTCAAGTACTTCTTCCCACACGACTATCCAAGATCTCTTCTATCTCCTCTGTTGAAGTAGATGCCATAATACTCTACTTTTCTTCTATTGGTCCATCCTTTGTTTCACCTTCATGATATTCTAATAAATCAATAATGTTCAAAATAGGGGAAATGTTGATCCCACTCGGTAGCTCTACCTCATATGCATTTCCTGAATCATGTTTCTTCAAAATTATGCATGGTCCAAATTTCTTCATTTTTAGCTTATTATATGTTCCAATTGGGAACCTTTCTTTTCTCAAGTGAACCATGACTTCATCCCTTACTTGGAATTCCTTATATCTCCTCTTTTGATCTACCTTAACCTTGTACTGAATATTCATCTTATTAATGTGCTTTTTCACCTCTTTATGCAAATTCTTCATGTGTTCTACAAAGTCTTCAGCCTCGGCACTTGTCTTTTCTCCTTTGTCCGGATTCCTTAACTCTGAAGCATTTCTTGGACTATTCCCTTATACAATCTAGAATGGTGATTTACTAGTACTCCTATTGATAGAATTGTTGTAAGCAAATTCTGCCTGTGGTAAAATCAAATCCTATCCCTTGGGCTTATCTCCTACTAAGCATCGTAGCAGGTTACCCAAACTCCTATTCACCACTTCGGTCTGTCCATTAGTCTATGGATGGTGTGCAAAACTAAACTTTAAATTTGTCTTCAACTTCTTCCACAATGTCCTCCAGAGATAACCAACAATCTTGGTATCTCGATCTAACACTATGCTCTTTGGTAGACCGTGTAATCTCACCACCTCCATGAAAAATAATTCTACAATATGAATAGCATCATTAGTCTTCTTGCAAGGAATAAAATATGCCATCTTCGAGAATCTGTCCACCACCACAAAAATGGAATCATGTCCTCTATGTGTCCTTGGTAAACCAAGAACAAAATCCATACTAATATCATCCCATGGCTTCTCGGCTATAGGTAGTGGCTGATACAACCCCGTATTCTGACTTGTTTCTTTTGCCATCTAACACACTCTGCAACTCTGCATAAATTTCCTCACATCCTGTTGCAACTGTGGCAAATAATAATTTTCACCAATAATAGTAATGGTCTTATCTCAACCAAAGTGTCCAGCTAATCCCCCACTATGCTTCTCCTTTATCAGGTTCTCTCTCATGGAACTCCTCAGAATGCACAACTGGCTTCCTCTAAACAACATGCCATCTTGGATTATAAAATCCAACCACTTTGTCTTGTCCAAAGTAACAAGTTCCAGACAAGCTTTCTAGGCCTCTGCAAAATCTAGATCTTTAGGATACAAACTTTTGAGCTCATCGAACCCAACAACCTCTATCTTCATTTGTGTCAACAAATTTTGCCTTCTACTCAAGGCATCTACAACTCTATTGGACTTCCCACTCCTGTGCTTCAAAACAAAAGTATAACTCTGCAAAAACTCAACCCATTTTAAGTGCCTTTGATTTAACTTTCCTTGACTCTTAAGATACTGCAAAGCCTAATGATCAGTATATAAAATAAACTCTTTTGGCAACAGATAATGTCTCCATTTCTTCAAAGCCTGAACTATTGCATAAAATTCCTGATCATAAACATAATCCTTTTTCTTGGCATCATTAAGCTTCTCACTAAAATAGGCAATGGACTTACCTTCTTGGCTCAAAATAGCTCCTATAACACTGCCACTAGCATCACAATCTACCTGAAATACCTTATTGAAATCTGGAAGTGCCAAAACAGGTTGCTTTGTGACTTTCTACTTCAATGTATCAAAACTTTTGTCTGCTCCTTTAGTCCATCTAAATTCTTTTCTATCCCCTCTCATGGTCACAGTTAGGGGTGCACAAATGCTACTAAAATTCTTGATAAACTTTCTGTAAAAACTTGCCAAACCATGAAAAGATTTTACCTTGGAAGCACTCCTTGGCATAGGCCATTCAATGATAGCCCTCACCTTCTCTGGGTTCATCTTAAGACCTTTCTCTGAGACAACAAATCCCAGGTATACCAACTCCTTTGTAAAATTGTATTTCTTCATATTGATCAACAACTTCTCCTCCTTCAGCTTCTAAAAAACTCTTCTAATATGCATCATATGTGTAGAGGAAAACTAATGTGTTGTAGACTTAACTAATTCAGGGGAAACCTATCTGAACAGTCCACTCTATCACTATACATTCCTACATTAAATTATCAACCAAGGAGCATAAGCTTATGATGGTACTTGCAAAGTATATGCCTTCAGGGCTCATATGGTTCCTAAATCATTCTATCTTAACTTTAAACAAACAAATCTACCTTGCTAGAACTGACAAAATTACAAAAAAGTGAAAACAACTATGAATCCTAGTTGCTATGGGTACCTACAACAAGGTCTGTAAATAACTATTACAACAAGGAAACTATAGAATTAACTTAATGAATTGACAAGAATGAAATGACTAACTGCTGACCTCCAAAGGATTTGTAAACACTCTAATATGCATTTGTTCACAAATAACATAATACTAACTTGAATTCAAATTATGATTAACAGAAAACTAATAAACCAACATTAACTAAAATGAAATAAACAAGGAGAGAATCAGTACCTTAAGTGGCTATCTCAAGAGACTATCTTCCTTAACATAAACCAACTCTAATCTAGATTCTACGTATCTTCATAACACATATCGAAGCTTAACTTATTCCATGCACAGAATCAACTCATATCAAATCTTTTCTGTCATATCCAGATTGTATTCCATAAATGTAACATGCTTGAATCTTTACATAGAAAAGGAAATGATAACTGAACTGAACTTCTACAACTTGACTCTGCTACCTTATATATCTCATCTTCCCCTTACTATACAAAAATGAAGAGAGAGCCTTATTTATTAATTAACTGACTCTGATCCTTTACCGCGCCTAGATACTAGGTCATGGATTCAAGATCATATTCTTATTCTAACTGACTATAAGAAGAAGAATTCAAATCAAATTAGAAGTCTGATGCATGAACAACATCCATAATCATAGTTGGAACAAATCCACTCCTTAATTTATTACTATCCATGATGCTCCATAATTGTCTTCAACTTCCTTTGCATTCTTAGCGTTGAAACTCATACTTCTATTAACTCCTTTGTCTGTAACTTGCTACAAATGCTCGATCTCATCATGACACATCCAATTCTGCACATAGAATTAGTTCCCAAATCATATACCACAAGCATTATCCATGACTAACCATAAAAACATCTCATTTATACTTTTATACATATATATCTAATTCATTCATTAGATAATATGATCATCACATTCCATATTAATATTATAAGTTCAATTCTTAGAAGTATAAAGAAGGTCAACATATCCTAGTGCAAACATGGATAAATGTCTTAAAGGATGCTATGAAAGAAGTCTTTGAAGTATAAAAAGTAGCATAAAAGAGACTAATTCAGCAGCCCATCAATATGCTCATCCCAAGTCTTACTGAAAATCAAAATATCATCTAATTAAACAATAACAAAACTTCCCAAAAATTATTTCAATACCTTGTTCACGAGTCGTATGAATGTGCTCAGTGCATTGGTTAGACCAAACGGCATGACTAACCACTCATACAAACCTTCTTTGGTTTTGAAGGCTGTCTTCCATTCATCTCCTTCTCTAATGCGGATCTGGTGATACCCACTCTTCAGGTCAATCTTCGTGAAGTACTTCACTCCACTCAAGCAATCCATTATGTCATCCATTCTGGGCAATGCAAATTTGTAGTTGATCGTGATCTTATTGACGTCTGGCTCGGGAATCTGTACACATTCTCCACTCCCCGTCTTTCTTTGGTGCTAGTACTATAGGTACTGCACATGGACTTAGACTCTCTCTTATCAGCCCCTTCCTTAACAGCTCCTGAACTTGTCTATTCAACTCTTCACTCTTTGTAGGAGTCATTATGTGGGCTGCCTTATTCGGCAAACTAGCCCCTAGTATCAAATCCATTTGGTGACTTATCTTCCTCACCTGTGGTAAACCTTCTGCTACATTATCAGAGATAATATCCTGAAATTCTTCCAACATTCTTGAGACTTTTACTGGTACATCTTCACATTTCTCTTAACTAATCTTTGGAATCAATGCAAAGCAATGATGCTCATGCTTCATACCCTCCAAAAATTTTCTACCATCTACCAAGCAAATTCTAGCAGTACTACATACCTTTTCTTCCACCTCCTTCAGGGGCTTCAACTTATGACGTACTCCATCCTTTGTTAGAGAATATGTGTTTGCACAACCATCATGGACAACGCTCCTATCATACTGCCACGGCCTCCCCAATAACATATGACATGCATCCATCAATATGATGTCACACAGCACCTCATCATGGTAGTCACCAATCTTGAACTTCACTAAACACTGCTCATTGACCAAAGCTCTATGGTCCTTCTACAACCATGCAATCCAATATGGATGTGGATGCTTTCTTCTTGTTAGCTGCAACTTGTCAACCATCTCCTTTGAAACAAGATTATCAATGCTTCCACTATCAATAATAATATCATAACACTTACCTTCATCTTTGCACCTTGTGCGAAATAAACTCTTCCTTTGATTTGGTTCTTTCTCCTCATTCAACAAAGTTCTTCTAACAACTAGGGTTTCTCCCCTTTTAGCATCTTCAGAACGCTCAGACTATGCATCTTCATCTACATGTGCAACTCATGCATTACCTTTAAGTCTTCTATTCATCCTTCCTTGATGTTGTGGACACTCGTATGCTCGATTCTCTTCTTCTCCATATTAGAAATAAGTTCCTCTAAAACCTCCTCTTCCAGGTCCTTGCCTAGGTCTGCCTCTTCCTCTTCCTCTTTGCTCACCATTATTTTGGTCATGAGGGCGGTAGGTATTATCTCCTCCCTGATTTTGACTAGTACCAGCTTCTTCATTTTTCTTTGGATCTTCATTTCGGCCCACATAGGGTCCTCCACCATTCCTTTTGCCTTGACCTCTTCCCCTTTGCTTGTTGTCAAATCTTTTATTCAGCTTCTCTTCCACCTTCAGAGAAAACTTGTATGCATCTTCTTGTTGCAAGTATGAGCCTAACCGGTGTTTTCATTGATGTCAACATACTCCTATTGCAGTGATGACAAGGATTGGATGAGCTGTGTGCTGAGGATATTAAGAAAATTAGTCCTAATCAGGAACAGAGAAGAACAGTGAAGATAGTGAGCCAAAGATCCTAGATAAGATGCAGATCAGAGGATGTGCTTCAAAGGGTTTGTAGATATGTGTCTTAAGATGCTCCAGTATAGATTTCAGAGGTTCGCATGAAGATCTGAAGAAGTTATGACCGCTTAAGTAAAACTAGTTCTGGCAGGTGTTCAGAGGTGACAGAGTGACACAGATAGGTTCGGTGAGATCTGGAAAAGTAATATCTTACTATGCAGATTTGGTGGAGTGTTTAATAGGCCAATGTGAATTGACAACTCAATTGGCTTGTGGTCTGGAGGTCTGCAAGCATCTATTCCATTATGATAGTGATGACAGACTGTGTTCTTGAGGTTTCAGATGAAGGAGAGAAGGATTTCAGTAAGCAGATGTAGTGTGGATGTTCTTTATGATTTAAGAAAGTCTGTGGATGTCTTTGGATTGTGTCCAGTTCATTTTGGAGGTCCACATTGAATTTTGAGCTCGTGATTGAAGAATAACCTCAGGATGATGGTGTTCTTCTCAAGACAGGGCGACCGGATGAGTTACACATCTTGCGGATGATCTTGAAGATGTTATGAGAATATTGGCGTGTTCCTAGAAGAAGATTGAAGTCTCAGATCTGTGTGGCCGACATTGTGTTATTCTGCGTGAAGTCTTTCGTAATAAGTCATGTTGTATTTATGTGCTTGCTCTGTAATGTATGCCGACTTGGATGATAATTCCTAAGTCGATGTCTTGTATAAAGAAGGAGTTGAAAAGTCATTTCAAAGTGTGTCTTGTGGTGATGAGAGTGTGGTAGAGAGGAGAAGAGCGAAAGGCAGAGCATAAGTTTTGGGCTTAAATGGAACTGAATCAAGCACGGTGAAGATGATATTCTTCAATTCAAGTATATGATACTTATTATTCTGTAGACAGTGTGTCTCTTGTAGGTAGTGATCCTCTTGTGAGCAGTGTGCTCAGGCAGTGGGCCCTAATTGGCATGTGCCATTTTGTTCTTTTTATTCTTCTAACATAGAATACAATCTTGGGTTAATCACCCCGTGGTTTTTCCCTTAACTGGGTTTTCCACGTCAAAATCTTATTGTCTTATGTGTTGATGTGTTTCTGCTCTTGATTTAATGCATTATGTTTCCATGATTGATTTATTGTTATTCTATTGAATTACAAAGTGGATCCAAGTGTTTAATTGCAAGAAAGTTCTGGACAACTGATTCACCCCCCTCTCAGTTGTCTGTCTTGAATCCAACAATTGGTATCAGAGCTAAGTTCCTCTAAAAAGAGCTTAACCGCTTGAGGAGATCTAGAATGTCATCCTACAAGAAGGATAGTCTGAGGTTTGATGGAACAAATTTTACTCTTTGGAAAAGTCACATGCAATGCCACTTGCAACGTATGGGAACACAGTATTGGACCATGGCCTCAAAGAAGTATACTCCTCCACAGGGTGGGCTGAAATCAGTAGATGAAATTACAGATGCTGAAAACAATTTGCAGACTAAAGAAGCTCTTTTAAGTGCCTTGTCTGACTCAGAGCTGACAAATGTTGCTGACCTACAAACTGCTTTTAAGATTTGGGAAAAAATGGAACTTTTGCATGAAGGAGACAAGTATGTTAAATGTGCCAAGCTACAGAGTCTGAAAGGAAAATTCAAAAATCTAAAGATGAGAGAAGATGAAAATATCACTACATTTATGCCAAGAGTAAATGAGCTTGTTTGTGGCATTAGATGTGTTGGTGGAGTCTTGGATGAAGATGAGATTGTTGGCAAAGTTCTTAGATCTCTTCCTGATTCTTACAAATACAAGGTTGCTGCTATTGAAGAATTCAGATCTATTTCAGGTATCACAAGAGATCAATTGGTGGGTAAATTGGCTGCATTTGAATTGACTGAGTTTGGAGATGCCCCCCCAAGACTGAATCTGCATTCAAGGCTAGTGCTTCTGTTAAAGGAAAACAAAAGTTTGATCTGGGAGAGAACTCTTCAAAGAAATTGTCATGGTATGAGAAAGCAAGAAAAGACCTGGAAGAAGATGAAGTAGAAACTGCTCTACTTGAAGCCCTTATTGCTAAAAGGCTACCAAGAGGATCCGGTAAGTATGAAGGGAAATTGCCTTTTAAATGTTTTAACTGCAATAAGATTGGTCATTTTGCCTCAAGGTGTTCGAAAATATTTTCAAGGCCAAATCCTAACAGATCAAGGTTCCAGAAGAATTGTTACTGTGTTCATGAAGATGATGATAATAAAGGAGTAACAGATGATGAATCAAAGACATGAAACAAATCCGGAAGTGACTGGGTGTTTATTGCCATCAAGGAAGAAGATCCAATGGCCTCTGAATCTGTCAATCATAAAATCGTAGAAAGAGCTCTGGCTACCCAAGTTGAGGATAAGGATGATTGGGTTATTGATAGTGGATGCTCTCACCATATGACAGGTGACAAAAATAAATTCATAAATTTGGAAAGGTATGAAGGAGGAGTGGTAAAATTTGGGGTTAATTCTGCTGGCAAAATCAAAGGTAGAGGAACTATTTCTTTTGATGGAAAGAACAAAACCAATAATGTACTGTATGTTCAAGGCCTGAAGCACAATCTTCTCAGTGTTGGACAGTTGGTGGACAAAGGCTATGATCTCCGATTCAAAAATAGAAAATGCAAGATCTTTGAAAGTTTCAGAATAGAGATTGCATCTGGTACTCAAACTAAAGGTAACATCTTCCACTTGGTTGGTACTGGTAAAAGTTGCTTATTTGTTTAAATTGATCAGAGTTGGTTGTGGCATAGGAGAATGTGTCATGTGAATTTTGATAATATCATCAAAATAAGAAACACTCAGGCTATAAGAGATCTTCCAAGATTGGTAAAACCTACCAATAGTTTGTGCAAGGAATGTCAGTTGGGTAAACAAAGCAGAGTCTCATTCAAAAGCAAGGAACAATCTTCTACCGAATTATTGGATCTAGTTCATATTGACTTATGTGGTTCGGCAAGAATCAGAAGTGTGCAAGGTGATAGATACTTCATGCTATTGATTGATGACTACTCTCGGATGGTGTGGGTGACTTTTCTGAAAGAAAAATCAGAAGCTCTTAAGAAATTCAAAATATTCAAAGCTGTGGTAAAGAATGAAACCAGATTAAAATTAAAATGTCTGAGGTCTAATAGAGGTGGTGAATTCACATCCGATGAGTTCATAGAGTTCTATGAGAAACATGGAATAAAAAGACAGTTGTCTGCTCCTAGGACTCCACAACAGAATGGAGTAGTGGAGCAAAAGAATCGGACCATTTAGGAAGCATCTAGAACCATGATTATGGAAGCAAATATTCCTCAAATCTATTGGAGAGAAGTTGTAAGCACTACAGTATATACTCTCAATCGAGTACAAATCAGAAGCAATACCGGTAAGACTCCTTATGAACTTTGGTTTGGCATCACTCCCACTGTGAGATATTTTAGAGTTTTTGGTAGCAAATGTTACATTAAGAGAGATGAAGATCTAGGCAAATTTGATGCTAGAAGTGATGAAGGAATTTTATTGGGTTATTATACTCAAAGCAAAGCATACTGGTGTTATAACAAGAGATTGAGGAAGATTATAGAAAGTACAAATGTGAAGGTTGATGAAGGGATTGAAAAACCCTCAAGGTTTTATGAATGTGATGAAGATGATCAGAATGATGTTTTGATCCAAGGAGTCCAAGCTCCCTCTAAAATTCAGATTCAGACTGATCCGGTAAATCAGGAAGAAGAGATAAGTTTGAATGAACTTGTTCAAGATTTAGAAGTGCAAAAAACTCCCAAAGTTCCTAGGTATGTAAGACTGAATCACTCTGAAGATCAGATTATAGGTGATAAAAGCAAAGGTGTACAAACAAGTAGAAGGATTGCTCAAAATTTAGAAGAGTATTGTCTGATTTCAAATATTGAACCTAAGACAATGAATGAAGCTTGCAATGATGAAAACTGGACTAAAGCAATGGAGGAAGAGCTGATGCAAATTGAGAAAAATCACACTTGGGATCTTGTTCCCAGACCTAAAAACAAGAATGTGATTGGAACCAAATGGGTCTTCCGGAACAAACTGAATGAAGATGGTGAAGTAGTCAGAAACAAAGCCAGATTGGTCTGCAAGGGTTACTCCCAAGTAGGAGTTGATTTTGAAGAAACTTTTGCTCCGGTGGCAAGAATTGAAGTAGTCAAATTATTTCTTGCTTTTGCTGCCTTCAAGGATTTCAAAGTATATAAGATGGATGTCAAATCTGCCTTCTTGAATGGTGACTTGGAAGAAGAAGTATACATTGAGCAACCGGATGGATTTCAATTGTCTGATCATGGTGATATGGTCTGCAAGTTGAAGAAAGCACTGTATGGACTGAAGCAAGCCCCAAGAGCCTGGTATGAAAGATTGGATAAGCATCTTTTGAAGATTAGTTTCAACAAAGGTACTACTGATAGTAATTTGTATTTCAAAATTGATCATGAAAATATCTTGATTGTTGATGTGTTTGTTGATGATATCATTTTTGGAGGAAGAGATAGTATGTGCAAAACCTTTGCAAATCAAATGAAAAGTGAATTTGAGATGTCCATGTTTGGAGAAATGAATTTCTTCTTGGGTCTGCAAATCTCTCAAACAAAAAAAGGAATCTTCATTTCTCAGACCAAATATGTGAAAGAATTGTTGAAGAAATTTGGGATGGAAGACTCAAAACCAATGAATACTCCAATGGCAACTGGATGCAAATTGAGAAAAGATGATGACTCTCCTAAGACTGATCAGAAAAAGTACAGATCAATGATTGGAGGATTATTGTATCTCACTCAAACTAGACCTGACATTATGAATGCTATTGGTCTTGTTGCTAGATTCCAAGCTGATCTTAGAGAATCTCATGTCATGGCAATCAAAAGAATTTTTAGATATCTGAAAGGGACAGTTGAATAAGGGTTGTGGTATCCTAGAGATGATAATTTTTCTCTTCATGCATATATTGATGCGGATTGGGCAGGAGATGTGGATGACCAGAAGAGTACCAGTGGTGGAGCATTCTTTTTGGGGAAGAGATTGGTTTCTTGGCTGAGCAAGAAACAAGAGGCAATATCTATGTCCACTACAAAAGCAGAATATATTGCAGCAGCAGGTAGTTGCACTCAAGTTTTGTGGATGAAGCAAATGTTAAGAGACATGAGAGTAGAGTATGAGGAACCCATCACAATCTTCTGTGATAATTCAAGTGCAATAAATATATCTAAGAATCCGGTGTTGCATTAAAAGACTAAACACATATCCATCAAGTTTCACTTTTTGAGAGAGCAAGTGAACAAGAATGAAGTCAGATTGGAGTTTGTCCGTTCCAAGGATCAAATTACAGATATCTTTACCAAACCTCTGCTCAAGGACTCTTTTGAGTATCTCAGGGAGAAGTTAGGTGTTATTACCCCTCTAGTGATGAACTAAGGTGCACTGATGTGCATCACTGTGGTGGATATCACAGTCATATCTTTTGATCCAGATTGATGTTTGGGAAGCTGCTACTTAGGGGGAGTAGCTGATATGGTTATAAAGTAATGCAAGTATGTGCCCTTTGCCATTGATGTCAAAGGGGGAGAGAAGACATGTGAAAAACAAGTAGTTGCTAATCAAAGGGGGAGCAGTAAAGGAAGAGAAGACATGTGAATGGTTATTGCTGATAGGGGGAGTTGTGATAGTATGGAGAAGTTCTTGTCTTGATGGTTAAAATAGTTTTTTCACATCATATGTTGCCATCAATGACAAAGGGGGAGATTGTTGCAAGTATGAGCCTAACCAGTGTTGCCATTGATGTCAAAATACTCCTGTTGCAGTGATGACAAGGATTGGATGAGATGTGTGCTGAGGATATTGAGAAAATTAGTCATAATCAGGAACAGAGAAGAACAGTGAAGACAGTGAGCCAAAGATCCTAGATAAGATATAGATCAGAGGATGCGCTTCAAAGGGTTTGTAGATATGTGTCTTAAGATGCTCCAATAGAGATTTCAAAGGTCCACATGAAGATCTAAAGAAGTTATGACCGCTTAAGTAAAATTGGTTCTGGTAGGTGTTCAGAGGTGACAGAGTGACACAGATAGGTCCGGTGAGATCCGGAAAAGCAATATCTTACTATGCGGATTTGGTGGAGTGTTTAATAGGCCAATGTGAATTGACAACTCAATTGGCTCATGGTCTGGAGGTCTGCAAGCATCTATTCCATTATGACAATGATGACAAACTGTGTTCTTGAGGTTCTGGATGAAGGAGAGAAGGATTTCAGTAAGCAGATGTAGTGTGGATGTTCTTAATGATTTAAGCAAGCCTGTGGATGTCTTTGGATTGTGTCTAGTTCATGTTGGGGGTCCACATTGAAGTTTGAGCTCGCGATTGAAGAATAACCTCAGGATGATGGTGTTCTTCTCAAGACAGGCCGACCAGATGAGTTACACATCTTGTGGATGATCTTGAAGATGTTATGAGAATATTGGCGTGTTCCTAGAAGAAGATTGAAGTCTCAGATCTGTGTGGCTAACAATGTGTTGATCCACATGAAATCTTTTGTAATAAGTCATGTTGTATTTATGTGCTTGCTCTGTAATGTATGCCAACTTGGATGATAATTCCTAAGTCAATGTCTTGTATAAATAAGGAGTTGAAAAGTCATTTCAAAGTGTGTCTTTTGGCAATGAGAGTGTGGTAGAGAGGAGAAGAGCAAAATGTAGAACATAAGTTTTGGGCTTAAATGGAACTGACTCAAGCATGGTGAAGATGTTATTCTTCAGTTCAAGTATATGATACTTATTATTCTGTAGATAGTGTGTCTCTTGTAGGCAGTGAGCCTCTTGTGAGCAGTGTGCTTGGGCAGTGAGCCCTAATTGGCATGTGCCATTTTGTTCTTTCTATTCTTCTAACAGAGAATACAATCTTGGGTTAATCACCCCATGGTTTTTCCCTTAACCGAGTTTTCCACGTCAAAATATTGGTGTCTTATGTGTTGATGTGTTTCTACTCTTGATTTAATGCATTATGTTTCCATGATCGATTTATTGTTATGCTACTAAATTACAAAGTGGATCCAAGTGTTTAATTGCAATAAAGTTTTGGACAACTGATTCACCCCCCCCTCTTAGTTGTCTGTCTTGAATCCAACATCTTCTATGGTGGTCATTCTGACCAGGCTCAGCTCCTCTTGAATACTTGGCTTCAACCCAATAATGTAATGGGCTACCTTCTCCTTGTTGGCCTCTGTATGACTGGTTCTGATAGTAATCTTATAAAACTCTTTTGTAGGCTCCCTAACAGACTTGTTACCTTGCTTCAATCCTTGCAGCTTCTTCAGTAACTCCATCTCATAGTCCATAGGAATGAACTGCTTCTTCAGTTTCTCCACCATCTGATCCCATCTAGTGATCTTTCCTTTTCCTCTTCTATTTCTCTCCAACTGGACCTCCTTCCACCAAATACTGGCATGGCCCTTCAACTTTCTTTTTGCAAACTTGACCCTATCCGGGTCCTCCACATCTTCATACTCAAAATACTCCTCCATGTCATTGATCCAATCAATAAGTTGTTCTAGAATCAAATCTCTAGAATAGGTAGAAACTTTGATCCTGGGCCTCTTTCTGATCTTTGAAATGGCCCTCAATAACCTAACTTCTGTAGGATCTCCTACAGCTTCTTGCTCTTCCTCATATAGCTCTTCTTCAGCTTCATCCTCGCTTTCTTCTCTTGTTCTTGGCTCAAACCCTCTTCCGTCAAAGCATTCCTCCCAATACAATTTCTTCATGGAGGCATCTTGATCTCCATAGCAAACCCACAACCTCAGGTCCTAGTGCAAACTGCCTCACGGTTGGTGATCTGTCTACACACTCAGGAACCCTTGCTCTGATACCACTTGATGAAGGGGATAAATCATAAAACACACAATAACAGAAATTGCACACAGAAAATAGAACTTTCTTTTATTGATTTGGACAACTTATTACATTACAGAAGCTCAAATACAATCAAAGGAATCAACCCTCCACAGGTTGCATCACATTATAGCTTCCTCCCACAAGACTCTGGAATCATCTACCTTCTGTAACCCAAATCAGCTAGGGTTTCTATTTTCCTGCCTATTCTTGACTCTACACTTTCCCCCTTAACTCTACTACCGCCCAGGGTTCCCAAAAATGGTTATTAATAGCCTTTTTGACAGCCAACATCCTAATTTCGAAATTGGCATCTCCCTCCAAAAATAGGTCAACTTCCGGAAGCCATAACTTTTGATCCGGGTGTCCGATTGACAAACCATTTTAAGCGCCGAAAAGCTCATGGAGTGTTCTACGTGCTAAGAGCTAGCTTTCCTAGTTCTAGCATTTTTGGGTATGTACAGGGCTATTTAGTGTCTCAAACTTGAGTTTGAATAATTTTCAAGCATTTTTCGGGAAACAAAAACTTTAATATCTTTTAGCTCACAAATGATCTTTGCATGATTCCTTCGCCAAAGGTCTTATTTTTTAGTTATGAATCTCTCTATAAATTTTCACTTCAATCCATGCCCAAATGCAAACTTTCCTAAAATGGCAGGTTGCTATTTTTAGCAATTTGGAAAAACTGAAAGTTCTACATCATTACTCAAGCGATTATGGAACTAGAACCACAAATTTTGAAAAGAAATGGAAACAACATCAATAATTTTGAAACACATCTTTTTTTTGGTGATGCAAGATTGCCCTTACACCACTAGATGCTCATGCATCAAAGACACGTGTTCTTCACTTGTGGATGTAAGAGGTGATTCTTCTTTGTCCATATCATCATCCCGCTGAAGTAAACTTGTGAACATGGCTTCATCTACTTTAGGGCTTCCACATATATGGCTAGGTGTCCAAACTTCAAGGCATGTGAAGCAAAGTTGTCCTCTTCTCAATTGAGTTTTGCTCTTCTTAGAAACACCTGTAGGCTGCAAATTGCACAAAAGCAATTCTTCTTTCTTCTCTATCTTCCTTTCTTTTTTCTTAATGACAACTTCTAATTTTTCTTCTTCTCTTCTTAAATTTCTGGTGTAGTCATATAGGCCTCTCTTTCCTGGATTTTTGTCTTCATGTATTCTCAAGAAAACATCAAAAGGAGTTGCATTCTTGAAATCATCAGATAAACCCTGGTATTCCTCAATGTTTTTTGTAGCGTCTTTTTTCATTACTACCTCCTTATCTTCTCTCTTTGGTAAGAACTTTTAGAGAGTTCTCAACATCTTATTTTGACTTTCCCTAAGCGATTCAAGCAACGAGGTTGTTTCTCTATTTTCCATGATTCATAAATCAACCACAAATGTAAAACACAAATATACACCCTCCAAGTTGGCAAGATCAAAGCTCTAATACCACTATAATATTCCCAATGAGATCTACCCTAAAATTCTAGAATTAAATTTCTGAATTTTGCCCTAAATTTCTGCACTTTGGATTTTTGCTCTAAACCCTAAATTCTAATTTTGTTTGCTGCTCAAACACTAGGACTAAATTCTGATTTTTATTTTCAAATGCATAAATACTTATAGGCAGCCAATAAACATGCTCCAAACATCCATAAAATATATGCCAAACATGTAAAAGCATCAACAATGATATCAACCATAAAAACCAACCATCCAAAGGCCAAACATGTGCCAAACAAATCTGATTTCTGATTAAACAAGTCTGTTGCTCCAAATCTAAATATGTTGATTTGGAATTACACCAAATTCATGGGATCAAACATGACAAAAATTGCCCAAATTTATGCTCCTATAAGTTTAACCTAAATTAGATTTATACATACCATGGAATAGCAAAAAATGACTCAAAATAATGAATTCACCCTCCTATGGAAGTGGTGCTCAAACTAGGGCATGAACCATAGTCAATCTTTGTCCAAAACTCCTCCAAAGGTGGCACTCAAATCTACTCCAAAAGTTGTGGCTTGAATGCTCAAGACCCTCCAAAACTCCAATGAAGTGCAAGCGTGAACTCCGTGTGAATTCACCTCCAAGATGGAATTGGGTTTTCATCCTATCCACCTAATATTCTCAAAGGTTTTTGTCCTTGGAATATGATGACCTAAAGTGTAGCCAAGAGTAAAACTCCAAGTGAAAGATGTTATGTGAATGAATGGTTAGAAGGCTCCAATTGATCTTACATTTATACACAAATCCTTTCCTCTCCTCAAGGCCAACCTCCTCTTGGCAATATTTTTTATTTTATTTTAATTTCTTCTTCCATAGGACCAAGGGCACCCAAACATATATATATATATAAATAATTTTCTCTTTCCCATCTCCAAGTGGGCGAACCACTTAAGCATATCATCTATCATGATTTTAGCCTCCATTCGGTCATCCTTCTCCAAGGGAATTTATCTTAAATTATTCTTTTTTTTCCTCAAACTCCCAAAGTCATTTCCATCATTTTTATTCCTTCTTTCATTTTTCTTTTCTCTCCCTTGGTCGCTCATCACCATGGAAAATTATTTTAATTACTTTGACTTCTCCAATAAATCCACAAAAATACACAAAGTCATCCCTTATGATCAATTTGCCCTACAAAATTAGCTGTATGAAATCTTGTCAAATAGGTTATTCCCTTAGTCCTCTGGCTTAGCCTACGAGAAAATTATTTTAATTACTTTGACTTCTCCAATAAATCCACAAAAATACCCAAAGTCATCCCTTATGATTAATTTGCCCTACAAAATTGGCTGTATGAAATCTCGTCAAATAGGTTATTCCCTTAGCCCTCTGGCTTAGCCTACGGGAATGGAATATGCTAGCCAACTCTACTAGGTGATCACTCAAAAAATGGGGACATTACATATTGGAACCTTGGTCTCCAACATGAGAACCAATAGGCCCAACCACTTAACCACAACCCACTTGACCTGTCACTATAATGTTCATCCAATGCACCATGAATTGAAAAACTCTTCACAAATGCAAGCAATTGTTCAAGCATCACTTACCTTATGTGTGGAAATATGCATAAATAAAAGTTTGTTTGGTTATACTCTTTTTGTAGATCAAACTATGGATGATGTTCTAGCCAACTTTAGAGAGACTTGGGAGATCCTTATATTGATATTCTGAATGACATTGTCCATATTAGCTATGCTATCAATTTGATGCTTGTATTTCCAGTGATACAATTCTCTTTGCACCTTAGTCTTGATGAACTTATCTTTCCATTAGCATAGCCTTGCAAGAGACAATGATTGGGGTAGCTTCCTTGCAGAGGCTCAGTTAGAGGGTTGTTCAATTGATGTAGTAATCTCAATGGCTTCAAAAGAGTTTACTGATGCATGATTGAAGAGCCATATCTTAAAAAGACAGGTAATTATCCAAGCAAAAGGTAAACTCAACAGCAAATTTAGTACCATCAATGATGGATCTTCAACTTGTTGGTACTTATATGTCACATGCAATGATGCTTACCAAGCTTTTTGGACTAGTAGCAGAATGTGATAAACAAAAATGCCCTAGAAAAGCACTTTTGGTTAAAGCCAAGGATTTTTGATGGCTTCTGTTGGTTATAATTACTTCCTATTTTTTAGATGTTTCTCCATTATCATGTTTATCTGTGTGGTTGAAGATTTTAGTAAGGTTGGAGGACCTTCAACTCAAGCAAATGGTGTTACTGCAAGTGGATATGGGAATGCCACATCACATGATACATTTATAGTTTTTGAGATAAAAAAGTTTACCATTCTGTATGTCTTATGAGAAGAATGCAGCGAGTAACAAACTATATTTTTGGTATAGTTTGGTGAGGATTTGGCCTGAACTTGATAACATATTTTATTGCATCTCATGTCCCTAGAGGATGTTGGTATGTATTGACAATCCAACGAGTGGCAAAATGTCTAAAAATATGATGTGAACAAAGTGATGCTTTTGACTTGCTAATGCTAGGGTGACAAACTGCCACTGTATGAATATCAGTATGATGAGAAGAAGATTATAAATGTGCAGTTGCAACTATTGATTGAAAAGAACTATTACCTTTGTCAATCTAAAGATCGTATATTTTGGCATATAATTCCTACTCTATGAAGGCTACATCTTTTAGTTTCAATTGCCCACCCAAGGTCAAGTATTCAATAAAAGGTGGCAAGCGAAAAGTTGATACTTGATAGGAGAGTCATAATTTTAGTTCAAATAATCCATATTTGAATGGTCAAAATAAATGCAATACAAAAAGTCCTGGCTTGTTTAAAACTAGACCAAGTATTTTAAAACAAAAAAAAAGAAACATTATTTGTTGGAATGCAAAGATTACGGGATCTGTAAAAAATGGATTGGTTGAAAAGGTTTTATGAACTTTCATGCACATGTAATCTATATGCATAAAGTGAAATATTCCACATCGTTTGTCAACAAACTTCCAGCCTGTGCCAAAACAACAACATCGCAATAAAAATAGAATTTTTGTAAGATATTATAGTTGGAAATGGCTCTGGTAGCACGTATGCCAAATGTGAAGTTCTTGCATAAAAATGACATATGGGTTGTTTTATAATATATAATAATTGTAGAATCTGCACAAAATGGAACTGTTGAATAGGCTCTTGAAATTTCAAGCAAATGCAATTGGCATGTGTAATGTCAAATTTCATAAACTATTAGCATCTTCCCTACGTGCACCATATTGAATTTTTGGATCAACGTTGGATACTCATCAAAGCACAATAAAGGTAGGATTTTAGTCAAATATTATAGTTGGAAATACCCTGGTAAGAAGGTATGGAAGAAGCTTTGGAGATATTGAAGGAGGTCATTGAAGGACAAAGAGTTATGCAAAGATAACACTACTTCAGGGTATATGCTGGAGAAAGTGAAAAGATTTTGCATGATGTATTTTTTGAAGTATCATCTCAAGTAGAGGAAGATAGACCATCTATTATATTTATCAATGAGATTGATGTCCATTGTCCTCACCGCAACTTGTAAGAACCCTGACTTGTCTTAACTGAATTTTTTCATTCGTTGCCCTGAAATTTCTAATTTATTTCTTGAGAGTTTGGTTTGAAATTTTGATGTTTCATTTTCACAAGTATGTTTGCAATATAGTAAAGATGGAAACGTAGAAATATCATAGACAAATACTCATTAAAGATGATTTGACATGCAATTATATCAGCTCATACATACATCAAAAAAATAATGAAAACATATATAAACATACCCAAATGACAAATGTGATTTCTCTATTGCAATAGATAATGATGATTACAAAGAAGATCTCTACTATTATATCAAACCAACCTGATTATACAATTAGTCCTCTAAAAGTGTACAAATATGCCCAAATATTGTATCAAACCCTAGCCAACTTGTATTAGACATTGCCTTGCCAAAGTAGAATATTAAACCCAATGATGAATGACTGTAACAACACTTGTAGGTGAACAAATAAGGTTTGATCTGACTGATACAAATGTTGATGATGCTGATGACAACCTAGATTTGATGTATGAGGTCAAACAATTCCAAAAAGTGACAAATAATGAAATCACCTAGCAATGGGAAGGTGGCACTAGCATCTTGGATGCCTTATTTGCAATTTCCCCTTTTGGGATTACCCTAAATCTTGCCCTAGAATCACAAATTAGGGTTACAACTTACCAATCAAATGCTATAAGCAAGATAAATCTTGGTTTATGCAATGTCCCTAATAAGAATTATAGTTATTTTTATCCAAAACTATCAATTTTTCAAGCAAACAATGGATTTAGAGAATACCTTGGCCTAATTTAATCCCTGCAAACAAGTTAAAAGTCAATTCCAATAACAACTCGTCAAATAGAGTATCATGATTAAACATTAGTAAGTCCATAGTAAATTAGTTAACCCAATTATTAAACCTTACCTTTGGATGATCAACCATGGGAGAGCATGGAAGAGAGTGACTCGATGGGGTGTCTTAGCCTCTCTATGCCCAAAGGTAGTACCCTTTGGACTAAAAGGTAGTACCCCTTTGGTCTCATGTGACCCATGCCATTCATATGAGGTTACCTACCTAGTGAGGATTTTAATTTAATCGTTATCCCCTAATCTTGACATCTTTCCCCATTTCCTCATGATTGGTCCCCTTATATTGCTATACCATGATAGGGGAGTGAGATTTCAAAAGGGTGTCCTGGTAGCCAAACTCTCTTAGGCCCAAAGGTAGTACCCTTTGGATTAAAAGGCAGTACCCTTTGAACTAAAAGGTAGTACCCCTTTGGCCCATGTGTGCTCATTTTGTCCCCTCTTGGGTGGTGTACCTAGAAGAGGGCCTCATCACCATACCCCTTTTGCAATTCTCCCTTTTCCCATCATGGTGTAGGTATGTGTAGAATGAAAAAATCAAATTCACATTTACAACTAATTACATAAGCAATAATAATTTATGAGTATGCTACCATATGATAATAACAAGCATAAACCATCAATCCTATTTAGGTTATACATTGTACTCCCATATGAGTATCCTACCACAAATACATTAATGGACCATTCCTCAATTTGATGCCTTTTGTATATATCTTGATTGCAGATATATATATATGTTTTTCTTCTTTTGATTGTATATTATATTTATTCTTAAATCATAATATATATTGTTCCTTCTTTTCTTTACATCTCTCACATCCCTCTAAATTTATATCCTTATGTTTCTTTGAATGGAGGCATCCCTTTGAAAGAGTATGTCCTTTCAAACAATCGTAGCCTTTAATATTTTGGAGTGTTGCCTTTACCAATAATTCCTTTGTCTCACACCTTATGCACTGCCTTAGGTTAATAATCTATACCTTTAACTAAGATTGCAACCTTTTAAATATGACAGCTACCTAGTCAAATATGAATCGCTTGGCACTTTTTATCTTATTAAGGTTTGTCTTATAACAAAATAAATTATAATTTATATTTATTCTCATATTACATATTATATATAAATATATTATATCATAATGATTATAATTATGATAATCATAATAATATTTAAATTGATAATATTTATATTTGTTATTTATATTTATTTTATATAATATAATAATATTCCTATTAATTAAAATAAATATATTATATTTTAATTATATTAAAATATTTATATAACAATATTATTTAATAGTATTTATTAAATATTATATATTAATAATATATGTTTATTTAAATATTGATACATACACAATTATCTCTATCATTCAAATTGACCACGTTTTACAGAAGCAACTTCACTGTCTTTTATCATGATGTTTAAATATTTAATTTAAGCAGTGCCTTAATATCGGGATATCACAATCCACCCCACCCAAAGATTGCTTGTCCTCAAGCAATCACAACTAGGATGCTTTTAAAACCATCAGGATCCTAAATCGATCTCTTCAAACAATTGTTGTTAGTATTTGTCTCAATCCAACTATAATCAACGTCAGCTTTTTTTTAGAGTATGAGGGTAATTTGTCATCCCATTATTTTGGATTATGTACTTGTATCTCCCGATATCTCTCAACAACAAGTAACTTAACACAAATTTCCTCTTGTTCTCCAAGGACATCTTGATCTTTGACTTTTGGAATTTGGTCTTTGTGAAGATGTCATAAACCCGATTGAATATATGCATCAATCCTTATGCATCAATACCCGTCAGCAATTATTTATATCATAATATTATTATTATCTAACACATAAGACAAAGTGTCTCCTAAGCAGTGATTTGTTTAAGAAAATAATCAGAATTAAGGCAGCACTCCATAAGGATAAACAAACCATTTATTAAGATATGCAATTTGGTGGAAGGACGCCACCCTTGGAAGTAATGCATTCATTCGCATAAACATGAGATATATATATCATTGTTGATTGGCATTTCAGAGGGGGCAAGCAGTAGAGATATTATAGTATTCAATACAGAGAAGAAGGCATTAGAAAATATTAAAAGTATTAGAAGTAAGAGATAAAAGGCAGACTGTAGTATTCATAGATTCAGTCAGATCTATAGAAAGAGCAGTAGCCAAAGAACTTAGAATCAGAGTAAGTAACATACAATAATAATAATTTGTAAGTCTGATAATATAGTTGCAATCAAGAATTAATATCCCTTGCAATTTACATTACTTATGTATAATGAATCATGTATAGAATACGAGATAATAATACAGTATATGATATTGTTTTATTATGCATCAATATCTTTTCGATATAAAATATATGGAACCTCATCATGGAGGAAGGAAAGGAGACATAGGTAAGAGGGTATAAGGTTTCCATCTAAGTATCCCACCTTGGATGGATGTCAAAGCCTTGCCATCAAGGCCAAGAGGGTCAAAGTCCCGCTCTTGGGCTTAGATTGGATAAACTGAGAACTCCACTATGATCCCTGTACCATTCCTACCATGATGAGTTATTAATTATAAGTGATAAGGCATGGATAGTGAAGTAAGACCAACATTCTGCTAAGTACCCCACGTTGGTAGATGTCTAAGTCTTGCCACCAAAGCTAGGAGGGCCAAAGTTCCACTCTTGGGCTTAGTATTGGTTGGCTGGGTCAAATCTATCATGTCCCTATCTCAATGCTCTAGAAGTGTTTGATAGTAAGTAGTGTTGGAAGTGTATTATGAGTTTGATATATTTGCAGCTAACCCTAACAATGACATATGTTTATATGTATATACATTGTACTTGTGTTCTCTATGTGATGATTGCATGAGTTCTATTCAAGAGCATAATGAAGAAATAACTACTTGTAAGTCATCTCCCTAACCCTAATGTATCATAATTGTGACTGTAGGGTTTGATCTAGGGCAAATCTAGAAGGGGACATTACAACATAACTTTCATTTCCTTGTACTTACCTTCCGAGCTATTAAGAAGAAGTCATGTTCTAATTCAGAATGACTATTTTTATAAACATGCTTTAATGAAGAGTAAATGATTGTGATTCAAAGAATACTTGAAAGGTCTAATGAAATACAAATGTATAGGTAAGCATTTGTTTGATAGTTTTGAATAACAACAATGTGATTGAGATAATGCAAGTGTCATAGGCGAAGATGTAGTTTTAGTTCATGAAAAAGCATTTTCAATGCTAAAGAAGATTTTGAGAGTATTGAGATTCCAAGATTGCACAAGATGAAGCAGTATTGATGAAAAGAATATGATGAAGACAACTTGAAAATTTAGAGAGATGAATCTAATGATGTTGTAGAGAATAAGACTTTGATTATTTCACAAGTCATAGAAATGTATAATAATTGATGATAAGATAGCATGGAGACAATCAATGACAGATAAGATTATTAGAAGAGAGAAGATCTATGTTGTTGAAGATGAAACAAATCATAAAGTGTTTTATAATTGAAGGAAGTGTAGTTGATGAAATATGCAATCAAGAATCTGAATTTGATTTTAGTAATTGAATCCACATTGTTTGTTCTAGATCTACACGCTCCATTTCCTTATGGTTTTAATTCTAATTTTCCTTGTATGCTGATTTCTTGTGTTACTTATGCTTCATATGATTGTATTGCTTTGTATAGTATATTCATCTCTACTTCTTCCATTCTATTTTCCTTGTGATTTAATTCATGTAACTTCTATATGTGCTTTACCTTAGTGCATTCCTCCAATATTTTATTTCTTCTAATAGTCAACCCCATGCCTCCTATAGTCCTTATAATGACCACACTTCTTACATTGGTTTCCTTTTGTTAATGCTTGTTTATGTTTTCTAATTACTTACTATAAATTAACTCTAATCAAAGAACCTTAGTCATTTATTGTTCTCAAATTCTAAATTTTTAGATTTTTAACTATATTTGATCCCCAGGCTTGCAAGATCAAAGCTTTGATACCACTTGTAATGTCCCCTTTTGGGATTACCCTAAATCTTACCCTAGAATCACAAGTTATGGTTACAACTTACCAATCAAATATTGCAAGCAAGATAAATCCTAGTTTATGTAATGTCCCTAATAAGGATTATACTTATCTTTATCCTAAACTATCAATCTTCCAAGAAACCAATGGATTTAGAGAATACCTTGGCCTAATTTAATCCCTGCAAATAAGTTAGAAGTCAATTACAATAATAACTCATCAAATAGAGTATCATTATTAAACATCAGTAAGTCCATATTAAATTAGTTAACCCAATTATTAAACCTTACCTTGGGATGATCAACCATGGGTGAGCATGGAAGAGAGTGACTCGATGGGGGTGTCTTAGCCTCTCTAGGCCTAAAGGCAGTACCCCTTTGGCCTCATGTGGCCTATGCCATTCATATGAAGTGACCTACCTAGTGAGGATTCTAATTTATCTGTTATCCCCTCATCTTGCCATCTTTCCCTATTTCCTCATGATTGATGCCCTTATATTGCTATACCATGATAGGGGAGTGAGATTTCAAAAGGGTGTCCTGGTAGCCCAACTCTCCTAGGCCCAAAGGCATACCCTTTGAACTAAAAGGTAGTACCCCTTTGGCCCATGTGGGCTCATCCTCGTTAGGAATTGCATGTAGAAGATATCAATTAAATGCAAATACAGATTAAATAGAGGAATGAAAAATACACATAAATAATAACAGTGAGAGACAATTTTTAACGTGGTTCACCCAAACTTGGGCTACATCCACAAACAAAGAGTCCAATATTATTATCCAGCAAATCAAACTGATTACAACCAGCAATCCTTGTAACTCAATATCGCTACAAATGCTACAATACATTGTCCATGGAAACCCTAACTCTTAGCCGCTTTTATCAAGACTTATGTCAGTTACAAAATATGGTTTTTTTATGTCGGCCAATATAAAAATAACTCCCGATGCCTTTATAAATAATAAAAGTTGTTTGAGGTTTCGAGGGTGCTGCTCCTTAACCTCGCCCTGTATTACGACTGAGAGCGCACCAGGGGTGCTGCCCTTGGACCCCGTCTTGGGGGCACTACCCCCAAACCCTCGTTAAATAACTTGGGGGGGAAACCACACCAATAAAAGTGGGGAAAATTTAACCTCCAAGTTTGATTAGGCTCCATATAACAACAATCTTGTCCCCTCCTAGGTGGCATACTTAGAAGAGGGCCTTGTCACCGTACCCCTTTTGCAATTCTCCCTTTTCCCATTATGGTGTAGGTATGTGTAGAATGAACAAATCAAATTCACATTTACAACTAATCACATCAGCAATAATAATTTATGAGTATGCTACCATATGATAATAACAAGCATAAACCATCAATCCTATTTATGCTATACATTGTACTCCCATATGAGTATCCTACCACAAATAGATTAATGGACCATTCCTCAATTTGATGCCTTTTCTATATATCTTGATTGCATATTTGTATATATGTTTTTCTTCTCTTGATTGTATATTATATTTATTCATAAATCAGAATCTATATTGTTCCTTCTTTTCTTTACATCTCTCACATCCCTCTAAATTTATATCCTTGCATTTCTTTGAATGGAGGCATCCCTTTGAAAGAGTATGTACTTTCAAACAATCACATCCTTTAATATTATGGAGCGCTACCTTTGCCATTAATTCCTTTATCTCACACCTTATGCCTTAGGTTAATAATCGTTGCCTTTAACTAAGATCTTAGCCTTTTAAATATGGCCACTCCCTAGTCAAATATGAATCGCTTGGCACGTTTTGTCTTATTAAGGTTTGTCTTATACCAAAATAAATTATAATTTATATTTATTCTCATATTAAATATTATATGTATAAATATATTTATTAATATATTATATCATAATGATTATAATTATGATAATCATAAAAATATTTAAATTGATAATATTTATATTTATATTATTATTTATATTTATTTTATATAATATAATAATATATCTTGTTAATTAAAATAAATATTATATTTTAATTATATTAAATTTTTTATAAAATAATATTATATAATATTTTTGTTTAGGGTTAAAAAGATGGTTGATGGTTTTAATGGTTTATGTTATATCCTCCTTTCACACTAAAATTTCCAAGGGTATATCAACTAAGTTGAACCTCCAATTTGTGCAAGAGAATTCACCTAATAGGTTGGGCTGCCACTTGGGACTTTGTGGAAATTTAGATGTTGTCAAACAATGTCTATCTAATTCTCATATACTTTTAAAACCCTAATTAAGAAAAATAGTAGGTAAATTGATGAATTACGACAAATCCTCTTAAGACAAGGTGAAGGACAGAGATCCTTAACTCACTATTTTCAAAGTTTAGAAGGCAAAAAAGTTGGGGACACCTCCACTAGTGCCCAAGTCCAAGGTACCTTTTTCTTTGTAGATTCTGGATCTCCTCTCGACACTGATCTTAACTGTAACTTTAGTTTCTATTTGTTCAACTACGGAGGACACTACCACTAGCGCCCTTGTCCTGGAAAACCACCTTTGTCCTGCTTTCTTCGAGATCTCAAATCCTTGTTGTTTGCCAACCTCCTTTGCAACTCCACTCCTTTTGGATGTGACACCTTTAACTTACAATCACAAGGAGTGTGGGAGGGGGTTGTGGTGTTTAGAGGCTTACCTCGGTCAAGCCCTAGAGAGACATTCAAGTCTTCCAAATACCGGTGTCAGATAAGAGTGCGTATCCCTACGGGATACATGCAAAATCCAAATGATAAATGATGACAAACACAATAAATGTCACCTTGATGATGAAGCTCTCATGGATGGAAGATGCTCTTTCATGCCATGAGGAGATGGAGCCAAATCTACAAAACACAAACACAATAACAACAAAATGCTGCTCTACCACACAATGAATGCCTTGATCACCTTAACATAAACTCATGAATCACAATGTCCATCTAGTTTGCAAATGAATCACTAAACATGCTTATATATGCTACTACAAAGATTCCTGCTAAGAATTTTGTAATTCAAACTTGATATGTCAGCATAGGACCTAAGTAACGGTCACTAAACTAACATTTGAATTTAGGGTAGACCCAAAATAGGGTAGGAGAAGGGCGCTAGCACCCAAGTTTAGCCCCCCATTTTTGCTCTGGCATCATTAACATAGCACCCCCTAGTTCCTATTTGCCACAAGACTTAGGGGTTTTCTCATTGGGAGTCAGAATTAACATGCAAGATGCTCTAAATGCACTCTAAGGACCCGGGAGCTAAACCTTGAGAGTGAAAAGCCCCCAAGGGGACATTTTTTGACATAACATTTAGCCCCCACTTTAATGTGTGTATAAATGCAAGGCCAATACATGCATTAAAGTAAGGTCAACAAACAAAGCAAACATGCCAAGCATGGTGAAGACACACCAAACACATTGAAGACAGTAATAGACATGCAAAACACGAAGAAGACAGTTACAGTCACACAAAAAATGGAGAAGACAACAATGAAGACACGTAAAACATAGAGAATATAGTGAATGCAATGATTATTTTCTTTTTCTTTATTTTTTTATATGAATGCAAATGCAAGTACAAGGAAAGTAAACACAACCCAAATGCAAGAGGAACTCATCGCCACCAGTCTTGAAACTGCATAAGGGGCAACAGACACACCAAACAACTCTCTAAGTGTAGGAGCAGCTCATCGCCACTAGTCTTGAAACTACACTTGAGAACAAACACACCAAACAAATCCCAAAGCATAGGAGGAGCTCATCGCCACCAGTCTTGAAACTATGTTTGGGAACAAACATGCCATACACACACACATAGAAGACATGGAGAAAACATGGCAAACAAGTGATGGAAGAAACCAAACCTATTGCTAGGTTCACAGCCATCTCAGGCACATTACAAGCACACACCAATGATTGAGCTTCACCACAACAATAACCAAAAACATGCTTAAGGATTAGGATAGTCTCAGATCTGCTCCCCACCTACTCGAAGGACTTTTTGAAAATGACAGGATGTGCAATCTCCTTGAGAAATACACAATCCCCACCTTCCACAGAATGGCTTAAATGATTGCATTAGATTTCAAGATTTCAAACACACTTTACTATCATCTAAATCAGACAACTTACCTTATATATGCCCCCACATTAAGGTGGTCGATATCGTGTATTGATATCAAGCACGTTAAGTTAGAGAGAAAACACACAAGGGAACACAAGCTCTCGCAAAGCCCATGCCCCTTAGAGGTGACATGTACTTTACAATCACCAAATATTCCCACAAACACACAATTTCTTGCAAGAAAAGGTGTTAGCATCCATATAATCATGAATAACAATCCATATGATCAATCACATAAAGAGCCAGGCAAGACAATAAGATAAAAAAAGTGCACAGAGTAGCAGTATTGTTAAAGTGTTGTTAGCAAGATGAGACAAAATTAACATCAAGATGTCACACAGAGTGATTCTACTAGCCAAGCGTCAGATAATATATATCAATCATCATGTATGGACTAGGTCCATTTTTTTGATTTCTCGCTGAAGGGACACTGGGTCCGTATCAGTATTATATGTTTTTCATCATCTTCCTACTAGATAGAACCACTAGAAGAAGGTAAACAATAAATCAAGAGATGAGAACAAGTGCCTTATGGACAGCCACGTAGGAGGGTACCCCCAAATCACCAACCACAATGCTATGTACACAAGACACAAGACACAACAATGAAAATAGAGGAGAGGCAATATAGAAGAATGATGATACAATAGAAGAAGGTCACAATAGAGGTAGTCTCCTAGTATCCTTGACCTTACAAGAGAATCAAGGGTCATTTGAGGAGGCCTAAACAACACATAACACATCATGGGGAAAACACAACACGGAGGTAAAGGGTTAGAAATACTTACCTGTAGAGAGTTTCATGCTAGAGGTTATCAACAATCAAATCATCCTCTTCCCAATCTCAAATGCTGGAGGAAAGAGGCGTGTAAGGTACCATAGACCAACTTTTGTTCTTGTTTTCAAGTTATTCATCCTTAAGCTCTTCTTGGTTTGTTTAAATGTTAGGTTGAATGTTCTCTTGTTCAGTTGCATTTTGTTGGGCAAGGGCTTGTCTTCTCTTCCTCCTTTCTCTTGCTTGTCTATTCCTTCTTGTCTTATTGCTTATTTGTTCATTTTTATGTTTTTCCATAGAAGTTTGCACATTAGAGGAGGAAGCACCATGTTCAAATCTCATTGGTCTTGGTGGAATGTTTTGTTGTCGATGAAAACCTCCTAATCCTGGTAAGAATGAAGGAGGAGGAACCTCAACATAAATACCATCTCTCCGTGGACGAGGTGAGTTATGAAACTTTTCCTTATCCACATCTATCATGCCAATTATTTGATCATATTCATAATAGTCTAGTTTTATTCTTGTTTCACCTTGTCTTTTTCCTTTTGCATGTTGTTCTTCTCTTATTGGTTGCAAAGGAGGCCTGACCACTCTAGCGAGTTATTTTGATTTATAGCTTCTATATTCTAGGAAAGAGTGATCTCTCCATGGCTCAAGGTCTCTATCAAGTTGTAGCCAAAAGTAATCAAGAGTGAAGTTCTTGTCCTTAGCCGAAGGTTGATATGAATTATGACACATAGTACGGATCTCTCCATGCAAAGGAAATTTTAAACATTTGTGAATAGTGGAAGGGACGACATTCATATCCTTAAGCCATGGATGTCCTAGTTTTACATGGAAGAGGTTGGATAAGGGGATAACATCAAATAACTGATCTATGGCCTTATCATAAACTGAGACCAATAAGGTTATCTTGCCAAATGTATTCATCAAAGCTCCGTTATGTGTTTTAATTCTTAAATTTGACGACTCGTAAAATTCTTGCACCAAATCATGTTTAAACAAAAAATCTTCCGCAACCACATTAGTCATTCAATTAGGATCTATAAGTGTTCCATGCACAAGTGTTTCCATTATGCTTACTGTAATGTAAAGAGGCCCTTCAGTATCTACCATTTCTTTGTCGTGAGGTGTAAATGTTATTTCAAGTTTAGGGGCTCTTCTTTGCAAATGATGCCTAGGAACAAGCCTAGCATTATTATTGTATTGAGAAGCCATGTGTAAGGTTGAAAATGAGATCCAAATCATATTTCAAATATTTTCAAAACTTATGCAAGAGACAAGTGCATGTGAAAATGACCTAAAATACTTGATTTTTTTCTCTTTTCTCAATGCAAAGGAATGAAAGAAGAGGTATTGTGAAGGGTTTAAAGAGGGAGAGAAAATTATATGCCTAATAAAATCCCAATTATACAAAAATATCTTTCACAACACGCTTTTGATGCAACCCTAGAGTGATGACAAGTCAAAACCTAGTGAAAATGTGCTAAAATATGTGATTTTTCACCAATTATCAATGCAAATGAGTAAGAGAAGGGGTATTATGAGGAAAATTGTGATGAAAAATAGATTATAACAGTAATATCATCCACCCAATTCCATAAAATCTATCACAACAGACCTATAGTGCCAATCTAAGTCAAACCCTAGTGAAAATATAGCTAAAATATGCAAATTTTCACAAACTTTCAATGCAAGTGCATAGTAGAAAGGGTGTTGTAAGTAATTTGAGAAGGGGAAGAAAATAATAACCCTAATATCAGTCCAATAATGCATAAAAATCCCTTACAACACGCTTATAGTGCAAATCTAGAGAGACGATAAGGCCGAATCTAGTGAAAATGCAAGTTTTTCAAACCCTAGACATGAAATTTTCTAAGGAGGCCACTATGATGCAACACTATGATTATAAATTATTCCTAATGAGTGTTTTAAGAGGGTAGTAAAATCTAAAACAAGATTTTAACTACAAACCCTAGCTAATGCAAAACTAGGTTTTCATGAAAAATGCACAATTTCAAGTAATTTTTAACAAATTAAGCATGAAAATGCAATGCAAATGAATACTAAATGATGAATTTATGTAAATTAAATCACATATGATGAAAATAATAGAAATTAAATGCCAATTAACTCAAATTATTCCAAAATGCAATCCTAAGATGCCAATTTTTTCAAATTTTCCAAAATTTTCAATTTTTTTTTGTAGTTTTTCAAATACAATAAAATGAATGAATGCAAATCTATCACACAACACTCAGAAAGGTGCAAAAATTCTAGAAACATGGATTCACCAAAATATTTAGGGTTAAAAAGAGGGTTGATGGTTTTAATGGTTTATGTTAGATCTTCCTTTCACACTAAACATTCCAAGGGCATATTAATTGAGTTGAACCTCCAATTTGTGCAAGAGGATTCACCTAACAGGTTGGACTGCCACATGGGACTCTGTGGAAATTTAGATGTTCTCAAATAATGTCTCTATCTATGCTCATATGCTTTCAAAACACTAATTAAGCAAAACAATAGGTAAATTGATGAATTACGTCAAATCCTCTTAAGACAAGGTGAAGGACAAAGATCCTTAACTCACTATTTTTTGAAGTTTAGAAGGCAAAAAAGTTGGGAACACCTCCACTAGCACCCAAGTCCAAGGTACCTTTTTCTTTGCAGATTTTGGATCTCCTCCCAACACTAATCTTCACTATAACTTCAATTTCTATTTGTTCAACTACAGAGACACTACCACTAGCTCCCTTGTCCTACTTTATTCTAGATCTCAAATCCTTGTTGTCTGCTAACCTCCTCTGCAACTCCACTCCTTCCGGATGTGACACTTATAACCTATAATCACAAGGAGTGTGGGAGGGGGTTGTGGTGTTTAGAGGCTTGCCTTGGTCAAGCCTCGGAGAGACATTCAAGTCTTTCGAACACCATTGTCAGATAAGAGTGCGTATCCCTATGGGATAGAGGCAAAATCCAAATGATAAATGACAACAAACACAATAAATGTCTCTTTGATGATGAAGCTCTCATGGATGGAAGATGCTCTTTCATGTCATGAGGAGATGGAGCCAAATCTACAAAATTCAAACACAATAACAACAAAATGCTACTCTGCCACACAATGAATGCCTTGATCACCTTAACATAAGCTCATGAATCACAATTTCCATCTAGTTTGTAAATGAATCACTAAACATGCTTATATATGCTACTACAAAGATTCCTGCTAAGTAACGGTCACTAAACTGATATTTGAATTTAGGGTAGACCTAAAATAGGGTAGGACAAGGGCGCTAGCACCCAAGTCCAGCCCCCCATTTTTGCTTTGAATGATTAACATAGCACCCCGCAGGTCCTATTTGCCACAAGACTTAGGGATTTTCTCATTGGGAGTCAGAATTAACATGCAAGATGCTCTAAATGCACTCTATGGACTCGGGAGCTAAACCTTGAGAGGGAAAAGCCCCCAAGGGGACATTTTTTGATATAACAATTATTTATTAAATATTATATATTAATAATATATGTTTATTTAAATATTATTACATACACACTCATCTCTATCATTCAAATAGACCATGTTTTACAGAAGCAACTTCATCGTCTTTTATCATGATGTTTAAATCTTTAATTTAAATAGTGCCTTAATATCGGGATATCACATTATTTGTCTTCAAAATGCAAATTCATGCCATAAAACCCTCTGATTCGTAGTTGTTCAATGAAACTCAGAGGTGTGAAATACAATCAATAAACCCTAGGCTCAAATAACATCCAAAGTCAACCTCAAATGTAAATCCCCTGTGCCCAAATGTGAAGCGATTTTGCCCGGCTTGCTAAATATGATATTAAAATGCGAAAATGCCTTCAAATCTAAAAATAAATACCTTCAAAGTGCTCTCAAATTTAAACCCTAGATGCTGATATGAAATCCAGTCCAAAGCCTAGCTGGAATGAAGCCAATTCTCCTTCAAAAAACCTACAAATATGCTCCATAGTGAATCCTAAGTGAATTCACACCTCTCATGTTGGATTGGGTTTTCGTCCAACCACTCAAAATCCAAGGGTTTTCATCCTTGAATCATGCTAAAACCCTATTATAGCCAATAGAAAGCTCTCAAAATACAAAATGCCAAATAACCAAGATATGAAAAGTGATGCCAAATTATGTCCTTTTATCCTTCTCAAGATGGGTGACCCAATTAAACATAAAATAATAATTTTTAGAGTCCAACACCAATATCAAATATTTTATTTGATATTTATTAAATATTTTTTATTATTTTCCCTTCGGTGGTGGCGACTAGGAGGAAAAATAATATTTAATTATTTTTCTTTCTTTTTCTTCCTCCTTGGCATCGATTTCCTTGGGCAAAAATAAATAATAAAAATATCATATTTTATTTGCTCCTCCAACTTTCCCATTTCCTATCTTTAAGTCACCCAACTTTTCACTTTTCAAACCTTCAATTTTTCCTTGGTTGAATATAATATCATTTTTTGCGTTATAAAAATATTATAAAATATCACTAGCCAAAATACAAATAAAATAGAGTTAGTTGAGCCAAATTTCCATTCTTCAAACCTCCAAGTACCTAGCTCAACCACAAATCATTCCCTTACCACTAGAGTTAAATTACGAGAATGGTGAATAGGCTAACAAAACTCCTCCAAGGTGATCACTCCAGAAATGGGGACATGACAGTCCTCCCTTCCCAAGATCGCTTATCCTCAAGCAATCACAAATTGGTATGCTACAAAATTTTCTCTCCTTCCCAAGTAGAATCCTCCAATGGCAAATATCTCCATCTCACCAAATAATCCCTTATCACCCTGTTACTCAATCTGCGCTCCCTCATGTCCAGGATAGAATCAGGCACCAATATCAACATACCCTCTTCGGCAAGAGGTGGAAGATCTGGAGAAGAAAAAACATGCTATCCCAATGCCATTTTGAGGCATGACACATGGAAAACATTATGAATCATACCACTTTCTAGCAAATCAAGCTCATATGCCACCTATCCAACTCTCCTCACAATCATGTAGGGACCATAAACCTAGGCTTGAGTTTTTCTGCACCACTCTTCTTCAAAGTACTCTGGCTATAAGGTTGTAGGCATAAATACCAAGTCACCCACATCAAATGTCCTCTCAACACGATGTCTATCAACATACATCTTCTATTGATTTTGTGCCTACTAAATATTACCTTAAATGTCTTAAGGATGTCTTATGTATCCTACATCAACTCCTTGGCTCTAGGAGCTCTACTATCACCAAAGGCTAAATCCATGAAAGATAATGCTTCATATCCATATAAAGCCCTGAATGGTGACATGGCAATCGACATGTGATAGGTGGTATTATAGCAATATTTCCCTAAATGTAACCACCTAATCCAAACATGCTGCTATCTCGTAATATAATTGCGAAGGTAACCCTCAACCCACTTATTCAATCTCTCACTTTATCCTTCTGTCTGAGGGTGATAACTAGTGCTCGGTATCAAATCTGTACTGGCTAATCAGAATAGCTACCGCTCAAATACACTGAGAAATCTGTTGTCCCAATCACTAACAATGGTCTTTGGAAGGCCATGCAAAACACCTCTCCAAAGAATAACTCTGCAACCTGCAGTGTTGAATAGTATAATGAAATAGCATGGAAGTGTGCATATTTGGTTAACCTGTCAACAACCACATATATGCAATCTCTTCCCTATACCTTCGGAAGACCTATAATGAAATCCATAGACATACTCTCCCACTTTTGCTCAGGAATAGGCAATGGTTGAAGTAGACTTGCTGGGAAAGTATTCTCAAACTTGTTTTGCTGATGTAATGTCCCATATAGGAGCAATACTAATTTTACCCTAAATTATCAATTTATAAGCAAACAAAGATTTAGAGAGTACCTTGACTTGATTCAATTCCTGCAAACAAGTTCAAAAATACTTATGATAATATTCCTCATAATCAAGTTAACATGATTAACAAACTCATAATGGCATTATTAATCCAATTAAACCTAACTATCTAGGAGACTCAACCATAAGAGAATTGAGGAGTGTGACTTCGATGGGGTGTCTCGAATCCTCTACCCTAGGCCCAAGAGCAGATATACCATCCCCCTTGGCCTCATGTGGCCCATGCCATCCATATGAGGTGGTCTACCTAATGAGGTATTTATTATCTTGTTCCCCCCTCATCTTGTCATTTCCTTTCCCTTTCTTTATGATTTGTTCCTTTGAATTTACATATCTATGATAGGAGAATGAGATCACAAAAGGGTGCCCTGGAAGCCATCTCTTCTAATCCCAAGGGCAGTACCCTTTGTACCCCCTTGGCCCCAATGGGATTATTCAATCCCCCCTTGAGGGTTGGCATACCTAGAAGAGTGCCCCATTGTCGTACCCTTCTTGCACCACATTTTCCCCATCATAACATTCATACAAAATTCCATATTAACACATTAGTTGCAAACATGTATAAAACTATGAAAGGATCTTATAGTTTACATGCAATTGGTTAATTCAAACAATAATAAATAAGTCTCATAATTATATATGTAAACTCCTACCAAGGCTACTGCTTATTCACTAAAATATATTCTTGCTTGATTGTTGGTTTCTTATGCTTTATTCCTGCAGATTAGAAACTTAGAACTGATGTATGTTTCCTTCATTCCATGCTTCCTCCTTCCTACAATACCTAATTTTATAGCTATCAAGGGAGATACCTTTTAGAGAGGGGATGCATCTATTCTGTAGATTGCATCCCTTCATAATTTATCTGCTACCTTTCTATAAATGATTCTCTTTAAGAATCGTTGTCTTTAAAATAATCGCTACACCTTAATTATATTCCCTGCTCCTTTAATTATAATCACTACCTTTATATATGTGTGATTTTAAATTAATTACCTTATCCTTTGGTGTCAAAAGATGGTCGACTATATATTAGAAAGGTGGCGACAAAATAAGAAAGTTAGCCAACAGCTATGACAATATGATGAGGTCAGCCTCATCAAAGATTTATTAAATTAATATAATTTTGGTTTCTCTTCCATAGGACCCAATTATGTAATAAATGTAAGTATGCAATATACAATTTGGATTACATCAAATAGCTAGCATTGTTGCTATCAACTTACGACCATATATTCTTAAATAATCAAACATTCATTTCCTTGAATAATCTCCACATTTCAGAGGTACCTCAATTTGACCATACTTGAACCAAACCATACCTATTTCCTGTATATATTTTATTCCACTCTTCATCATAGGAAAGGGCAATGATGTCTTCAAGGACTTCATATACAATACTTATATTTGAATGCCTCTCTAGCATCATCAAAGTCATTATTCCTTTGACAACAGTGTTACAATGTATATTATTTTATATTTGTATTTATATTTATTTTTATTTATAAATACAATAATATATCTTATTAATTAGAATAAATATATATAATTAAAGTATATATATAATAATAATATTGTTATTTATTTAATAATATTATTTACAATTATAATTCAATTTGATGATGGAAGGGACATGACAAACCACACATTTGAAGAAAGCAACTTCATCGTCTATCATGATGTTTAAATCTTTAATTTAAACAATGTCTTAACATCAGGACATCACAGTCCACCCTACCCAAGATTTCTTGTCCTCAAGCAATCAAAACTAGGATGTTTCTAAAATCATCAGGATCCTAAATCGATTTCTTCAAAAAATTATTGTTAGTATTCTTATCTTAATTCAACTGTCGACATTAGTATTCTCTAAAGTATGAGGACAATTTGTCATCCTATTCTTTTTGTTCATGTACAAGTGTATTTCCTAATATCTCTCAACAACAAGAGTTGGTAACTAGTGATGTTTGTAACTTAAGACAAGTTTTCCCTCATTCTCAGAGTGAAGAACCCAAAAGACATCTTGATCCTTGATCATCAGATTTGGTCTTGTACTTGTCATCTTGTAGTTTTACCCTTTGATAAGTTATTGACCCCAAAGAAGAATCATGTTCAAATCCAATGATGATAGGGAAAGATAACCGTGTTTTGAGGAATAATTGATTATATGATTTTATAGAGAGAAATAAGGTTTACGATAAGCTGATTTCTTATGAGGAGTTTATAGGGTTTTGAATCACTTATCTTATCCAAATATCTATTATACCTATATGTACAAATTGCTAAATGAAAGATGTACAATAGTTAGTCATTCCTTAGAAATTAATAGGACTTACCTCTATAGGTTTACTCTAATGTTCAATTTTATCCTATCTTTCAATTCCATTGGGGTTTTATCCTCCTCTTTACAAATTTCTATGTGTTGGTACTAAATTTGTTTTCTCATATTATGGGAAAGTATTTGTTTTATTTATAGACAATATCAATTAATTCAGGGTTTGGTAAATGAGAATGATCCTTATGTAACAAATCTGGTATAACTTGATGTGTATTAATTTTATCGAAGGTACTTATGAACCTAATATTGATATCCTTGATATTTAATCATGAATGAAGGGTTACTCTAAAGAGCTTAAGAGAAGAAGACTCTTGAATGAAATGATCTACCCTAGATATTACATGTAGAAAAAATAAGACAAAGTTCACTAGATCAATGTTATAAGTTACAAGGTAGACCATATGATATGGGCTGGATTGTTTCATCATTGTTTTCAAGGAGTGAGGGATAGATCGCTTGTTTGTACATTTGATCTCATTCTAAATGGATAGAACAATTAAGTTCGATGTGTAGACACCTAAAAATAACCCCTCGCCTAAAACACTTGCATACATCAATTCTTCCTAAATCACCCGCGTTCAACATTAATGAAATAATCTAATTATTTAATTAAATTTATCAATTTCCTCTAAATCACTTGATTTCAACATTAATTGAATAAATTATATTTATTTAATTAATTTCCTCTTTATTCCTCCAATTAAATAATTTTAATTATTTAATTAAATTATCTTTTTTCAAATATTCAAATCCACATTAATTAAATAAATCAATTATTTAATTAATTCATCAAATTTCTTCTTATCCACAATTAAATAATTTGCATTATTTAAATTGATCAAATCATTCTTCTAAATTTAAATAAATTATCCAAATTTATTTAAGTTGACCTATATCTTCTAAAAATAAATAAAATCACTATCAAATATCATTTTCTCTATCATGCATAATAAATTAAATAAATTTATTTATTTAATTTCAAAATATGTTGTCTTCTTCTTCCATGTACAACTAATTAAATAAATTTATTTATTTAATTCCCAAATATCTTTCAATTCCTCTAAAAATATCATTTTAACTCATGTGCACAATCAATCTTATTTTTAGAACTCCGAAAAATAAATTATAAGTTGAGTTAATTGGCTTTAATTATTATTATTTTTATCATCAACTCATAAATTGGAAAAATATTCTAATTTATGAAATCAAATCCTATCTTTAGCTAAAAAGCAATTAATTCAATAAAAATACCTTTTTTGAGTGACACATGTCGTGTGCACATTCATCATGAGTTATTTGATTTTTCTCAACCATTCATTCTATTGATTTATTTCAACCATTGATCAATCCAACCCTGAAACCTATATATACCCCCTTCATCTCATAAGAAATCCTCTTCAATCATTGAGCTTTTTGAGCACTCTTCGATCATTGAGCATATATCGCATCGTTGAGCACACATCGACTTTTTGAGCACTTATCATTATCTACACTTGCTTGTTTCAAACATGGTTTTGCAATTGATAGAGCAATCCAAATTTGACCAAGATAACAATACAATCTAGGTGAAAGCTTTCATTGTTTTGTGTTATTCATTGATTATTTGGTTATTACTTAGATCGTTATCTTGATGTTATAGGATTGAGTTTACTTTCATTGTTTTGGTTTATCTTAAGCTTGATTTTACCTATACACATTCTGGTATGCCTAGTGGGACCCACTAACCTTGCATTTATCTAGAAAAAAATAATTTTTTTGAAGCTAGGTATGGAAAAGCACAATCGCAACACTGAAGATCCTTGTTCACTAGTTTGAAAGAGTAGGTGTTTACCATTCAAATGATGTAACATTAGCTCAAAATAATTCTGGGTTTTATTGGTAGCATCAAAATCTTATCCGGTTATCTCTTATTTTTTGCATAAGGTACATGAATTTTGAAAAAAATAGATCACAAATCTGCATCCCTATTTTTAGCCCATGCTTATTTTTTTTTGCTTTTTCAGAGCAATTTCATGAAATCAAGCATATCTATGTAACCTTAGCTCAAAATATTTTTGAGTTTTGTTGGCAGCATTGAAATACTATCTGGGTATCTCTTTTTTTTGTAGAAAGCACACGTTTTTTGAGAAAAATATATCACAATCTGCATCCCTATTTTTAGCCTATGGTTGCTTTTTTTTGCTTTTTTAGAGCAATTTCGTGAAATCAGGCATATCTTTTGCATACGGAGTCAAATTTTCATGAAAATAATAGTGTTGGAAATCTGGTTCTCCTAACTTTTCTATGGTAAAATAATTTTCAAGCAATTTTATCATATTTGTCATCTACACTCAGTTAAAGTCAACCCTTCTTTGCAAACTTCAAATGGTCATAACTTGTGCAAAATTTATTTAATTTTCATGAAATATTTTTTAAAATTGCATAGAATTTTGTGTAGAATCTGATCATAATATCCAATCTATTGTACCTAATCATTATTATCAGATTTTTGTAGATTGCTCATTTTTCACCTAACAAGTTAAGCACTTTTGGTTCTATTGTTATTTTTGCTAATCACTTAGTTTTTTTGGAACTAATCAACTTTTTGTAGCCTCTTATCACTCAAACAGAGAAAATAAGTTTTCTAACATATCTTTGCAGGACGAACGTTGAAGATTTGCAATCTTTTTTACACTGATTAAGATAGAAACATCTAAATTTCTTAAGGGACAATTGACATCTATCTTTTGCAATCTAAGTCTTAGGAACAACTAATTTTCTTAAGGGATAATTGACATCTATCATTTACAATCTAAGTCTTAGGAACAACTAAATTTCTTAAGGGACAATAGACATGAATGATCTTTTTACAATCTAAAAGTCTTAGGAACAATTGCTATGTTAAGGGACAACTGACATCTATCTTTTGCAATCTAAGTCTTAGGAACAAATGTTATCTTAAGGGACAATGGCCATGAATGATCTTTTTGCAATCTAAGTCTTAGGAACAACTTCTATGTTAAGGGACAATTGGCATCTATCATTTGTAATATTGTGTGGTTATGTAGTTGTACCTAGTTATTTTCTTACTAAATAGGATAAATAAACAACTATTTTCCATGCTTGTAAGGTGATAGGTATATGCTCTCCCCTTGCAACATCTTAGGTGATAAAAAAACTAGACTCATCTATCATTTACTTTCAATTTATCCTTTAGAAGGGTCTACTTTTGGATTCTGCTTCATCTAAAAGGGATGACCCTAAGAGGAGTTTTCCTTTGAACCTCTATATAAGTTGGGTAAGGCGAAACCAAGTCTTAACCAATGTCAGCCTTGCCTTACGATGCTACATCGAAAAGAGGCATACCAACACTTTGTAAAAATAATTTTTGCATTGTGTGAGGTATATGATACTCTTAGTAGGATTGGTCAAAGCTTTTAGTAGCTTGCCACATGCTCGCAAGGTGTTGGTCCCTCAAAGTAACTAAGAACCCCCTAGCTAGAGACTACCTGATTCACCTCCGAATGTTGCAGTAATTTTCAGTGCAAGGGGAATTGATACAAGCCCTCAAGATTACTCACCATTGCCTCCCTTGATATGAGATAGTAATCCTCAGCTAGCATAAGCTCTTGTGGCCTACTTGTAGCTTTCTGGGGAAAGGGTGAGATACCCCTACCTATCCTCTCTCGCTAAGATGATATAATGCTCACATGTGCTTACCTATGTGATGTCATTTGAGTTGACAGAGATCTAAGTTGTGAGATGATGTACCGCAATGAATCCATGTCTTTAGGGATAAAAAGTGCTTGATTTGTTTGCAATTATCTTATACCCATAAAAAATCAGGCTTTTTCATGAGCCTCAAACATACACTATCTATTGTGTCAGTCCTTAACCACTATGTTTACTGTGTTTTATCTTGCCACAAGAAAATCAAACCAAAATACTATCAAATCCTTATCAAAATGGTTCTAATCATCAACAAACCTAGGTCAAATCCAAAACCCAAAGTCACACTTCAAGGAGACCCTCCCTCTAGCTCCAATAATGATCATGAGAACCTTGTAGATTATGAGGCATATCTTGAGGAACAAGCTGAAATACAAATAATTAAACATATATATCAACCCATTCCACCAATAGAAAACACAAACCTAGAGCAAGATCATCATGGTATCCAAAAAATGTTTTCTGAAATTAGGTGGTTATATAGAAAGGAACAAGTGACTACCCAACAATAACACCAACAATCCCAAAAACAATTCCAACTGCAACAACAATAATTCCAACCACAATACCAAAAATTCCAACCTAACCCACCTACATATCAACACACCACAACAACAATATTACATTCCATAACAACAATAATTCTAATCACAACCTTAACAAATTACACCTCAATCCCATGTTTCATCCCCCTCAACTTCATACCAACCTAATCCAAGCACATATCATGTTACCCCTACATCAACCTATCCCACTTCTTCCAATGTTAACCAATATCAACATCAACACATTCAACCTCAACAACAACATCAACACATTCAACCCCAACAACCACATCAACACATTCAACCCCAACAACAAAACCAATACATCCAACATCAACACATTCAACCACCACAACAACATCAACACTTTCCACACCAATACTCTCAAAATCTAAACACCACATATCTTCCTCCACCTCAATCACCACAAAATCAAAACACATACCTCATCCCTCCACAACAATATCAAAATCTTAATCCCCCTCAACAAGATCATCAAAACATCCCATTCATAATCCCCAACTTGAAATTCAAAGTAACATCCAAAATAATCCTCAAGAGGGCAATACTTCTTTGATAGATGCATCTCACTTTGACATGAGCATGTATTCTCATGATTTCCTTGAAAAAGGATATACTATTGATCCAAACCACTCTCAAGAAGAGTGAAACTTTCAAGAAGGTCGGTCCTCTCAAGAAGGGTCTCAACAAATAGATGAAATCATGCAAGATCCCAAAACCATGGCAGCTCTTGGCAAACTCATTTGCTCTAATCGAGATCACTTCTTTCATTTGCTTGCTCAAGATGGAGCTAAATTACCTAGAGATTTTGATACATCTACTCTTAAGGAAGAAAATGCCATCCATGAGTCTATTAATGCTATGAGTAGACCTCAAGTAAACCCTAGCCAAACAATGTCTACCATATCTACATCATTCCTTGAATCATCTTCACAAGAGGGTATGCCCAATCAAAAATTTATGGGAGAAAAACAACTCAAACCTCTCCTTACTCCCATGAAGATTTGTAAATCTCAACAAGATCCACCCCATGATCATCCAACTCCTCAATCAACATTTGAACTCATCATCAAACCCATACAAAAATCTAAAAACATCAAACCATTCAAAAATTCAAAACATCATAAACTTCAAAATCCAAAAATCCCAAAAACATTTAGGAAACACAAAATCCCAAGCACAAATCATTCTAACATTTCAACTCATTATCAAACCCAAACACGAGGCTATCAAGTTCCTTTGCAACAAGAATAAGCAAGTCTAAGTTTTCCTTTTCACCAAGATCTAGTGTCCTCAAGAGCTTATGATACCTTTGACAAGGGGAACACTACCCTAACTTATGCATCCTATGTGTACCCTCCATCATTGTCATGCCCACATTCACCATGTGGTTATGACACGATAACCACATGTCATGGGCATATTTGACATGTGGTCATGACACAAATTATCCAAAATTTTCCCTCCCGACTCCACGCACCCCCTCACACGCAATATGCACGCTTGGTGACACATGCTCACAACGTAGTTGACATAGCAACCAACATCATGAGTATCACCTATAGGCAGGGAAGTCAATCAAGTTCGGGTTAATGCGATTCCAAATCATAACCCTACGATGGTAGCCACTATGGGGTTTACGTTGCGAAATGCAACGTGGAGAGGGATAGAATCTAACACTGAATACCACCCTAGTTTAAACCCTAATGAGTGGGTTGGTTTCAAACTAAATTGAAACATAGACTAAAACACCCTAACATCAATGAATAGGAAAAGTAAACCAAAATCAAAGTTGATCTCCTACAATGGATTAAAGTAATAATTAACATAATACAGGGGAATTTAATCGACATAAAAATCAAGATTGAAAACACATGTAGTCTAGGGAGTTTTTGCCAGCATAACGGGGTGAAAATGAATAAAGTGAGATGCCTCCTATAGTGATTTTGCAGCATAACACCACCTCATCAACTATAGGAGGGTACCAAATTTAAAAAAATAAATCCCACTTAACCCCTTTACCAAAATTTAAATAAAATTTAAATGCATAATTTCACTAAATTTCCCTTCCCTTACTTTTTGAAATAATAATAATAAAATAATAAAATGCATATCAATGCAACTTAAGGATTCAAATTACGAAATTAAAGTAAAACTTTATTAATCTCCTTATTAAACTTAAACTAAAGAATTTAAAACTTAACCTCATTAATAGTTTACATTTCATCATAACATTTATTGTCCATTCCCAAAATTCTAAATTAAACGAATAATTTAAATGCCACTTCCAATTATAGCCTTCATCAAGAATGTGAAAATTAAAATAAAACAATTGACTAAATAAAGTGCACACCTCACAATTTAAATAAACTAGATAAAAGGAATAAATAAAACACTCTCACAAAAAGACAAGTCCCCATCCACTAAGTGTGGTTATACACACTAAACTAGATTTAATTAAATAAAATAATCCCCCACCTTCCCTAATGGAATTAGGGCACCAAGCCCTAGGTAACCCTTTATAAAAGTCTCCAATCTCTACTATTTGTTCACAATAGCAAGTAGCTAAAAGTTGATTTGTTGTGTTGGTTGTGGATGGGACAAGATGGATGGTACCTCCCCAAGTGGGAGGTATCATCCCCAAGTGCAAAGTTTAGTCTAAATTTTTTTCCATTATTTTGCTAAAAAGCTACAGGTTGCTCTAAGATTTATTTTCTAACATTCTCCTACAGGTTACTAACTTTATTTATCTTCCTACAGTTATCTAGTTTCTAAGCTAAAGTTATCTCCTCCATATTTGCATGTTCTAAGCTCTAAATTAGTTATTTAAAAGCTTAAGTTCATCCCCTAAAGTTTAGGTTTACAAAAAATATCAGAATAGACATTTCATTTTAATAAGCTCTCTGGCTTATAAATTTTTTTATGAAGAAAATACACCGAGAAGAACATTTATTATTCTATTATTTTTCCTGCACACTCACACGTGTATATATATATATATATATATATATATATATATATATATATATATATATATATATATATATATATATATATGCAGAGAGACCAAATTGCAGGGCCGGATTTACACAAGGCAGAGTCAAATCAAAAGAAAATAGGCGGAGTTAGAAGATAGGGTCGCGTCCATTCGGCTGTTGCAGACTGTGTGGCTGCACGTACCCACAAATAGAGAGAACACAAAATGGGGAGCGGGGGGGGGGGGGGCGGGGGGGGGCTCCGTCGCCTCCCCCCGTTTAATTGCCAACACTACCAAAGTGGATGTAGGGGTTCGGCCCCTGCGGTCCCTTAGACATATATTTTTTTTTAAAGGAAAACAACATAAGTCTGTGGCACTAACTCGACTTCTCCAGTCAATGGAAAATAAAATAAAAAAAACTTCATTTGTTATGTAAAACGTTTAACGTTTAGTAGCCTATGGTTAAAGTTTGAAAGGTTTTTATATGTATATAACACTGGTAGTAATACAAGACACTGCCATAATAAAAAAAACACAATGACATAAATTATACATAAGACTAATTTTATTTTAAGCTCAAATATATTTATATTTACTTAGGTTCATATATATATATATTTCTAAGGACTTTTATACCTATATGAGCATCATTTAGGCAAAAGTAAATATACTCAAAGGCATGATTATATATTTTTGAAATACTAATCCAAAGGAAATATATTTAACTAAAGGAGGCTTTATATATATATATATATATATTTTAGAAGCAACATAGGAGCATTTCTTCTACCAAGTTTGCAAATACATCTTTCCATGACAAAAAATTATTTTCTTGATCACCAAATAGCAAATAAGAAGAGGTAGGTTAGAGAGAGAAGAGTATTTTCCTTTCAATACATAAAATGAAGAATAAATATATTATTTCCATAACCATTCCAATAGATTACCAAGTTTACAAATAAAAGTGACTACAACACAAGAGAGATTTATCTCTTCACAAGAGCATTATTGCAAACCCAAAAAGAGGGTAGGGCATCTCATTGCCTTCATTTACAATTACATAAGGTAAACATTAACCCCAAAATGTTTCTCCAAAACTAACTCTTACAAATCTTCCATGTGACCTACAAAACACACACAAATAGGAAGCCATACCCATGGGAAGCTCTCCTCCCAACCTAGGCCTACAATAGGCCACCCCCAAGCTAGGAGGCCTTCCAACAACCAAGTTTCACACCGCAACAAAGCAAACACTCATATCAAACACATCAACACCCAACCCAAAGCTTAACACAAAACTAATCCATCTTAGGAATGGATTTGAAAGGGTGAGAGAGTGGACTCACTCTACTCAAAGAGACCCACACTCTTAAAAACAAATATCCTCTTGAATCACTTGGCCTCTTGCCATACTTCACATATCACAAAACCAAGGCACTCATGCCATAACTCAAACTCCTCAAAACTCCAAAATAAGGCCCTTGGCCACAAATCAAATACCATAACAAAGAGGGGAAACCGAGGAGGTTTTCATCCTCTCTTACCCAATACTAAGGTGAGATCTCTCACAAGGAGAGCTCACCCAAACAACCCATAATACCCACAACACATAAAACTAAAATAATATTACTCAAAACATGCATAAACACATTGCAATAGTAAAACAAAAGCAAATGGCTTGAAACTTTGAGAAATACATCACAAGCTTCAAGGATGGAGTAACTTTTGGTGAAGATTTTCCACAAGTTCTCCCAAAATCTCCAAGTCCTTCACTCTCCCAACACAAGTTCAAAAATTCCCAAAAGAAATGAAAAGAAGAACCCTCCTCTCATCAAAATGAGGGAGATATAAAGACAAGACTCTCAAACCCTAATGGATGAGAAGGTGACACTTGTCACCTTCTCCTCCATCCACATAACCCTCCTCACAACCCCAAATGAATGTGGAGGTGACACTTGTCACCTCCCCATTCCAAAAAGCTACACATTCTCCCACAAGTGCTCTCACACATGTATGAGAGCATAGGGGAATGTAAGCGCACAAAGGTAAGCTTCTTATGAATGAGAAGCAAGGGTAACCTTATCCAAGAGCGTGAGGTTGGGGTTAAGTGAGATGGTGGCCTTCCAACCACCTTCACACTTCCCAAACTCGTCACTTGACCTCAGGGTCAAGTTTGGGTGACCATACAAGGTCCAAATCAAGTTTAAACAAGCTAGGATTGGTCCTAGACCCTAGGGGTATGACCTAGGGTCAATATTTGACCATTAGCAACACTTAGAAACACATAAAATCACATAAAAGTGGCTTCAAACATTTAGCATTTAAAATTGTGCCAACTCAACATTACACTTATACAACACATCAAAATATAAATTGAAAAGGTATGAACCATACAAAATGTCATAAATCAAATACAACAAATATCAACATTCTCAAACACATGTGACCTTAGTCCTACTTAGGACTAAGTCGGCTAAACAAGGAATAACATATGGTTGTTGTCCGACCTCCAAATTTCCATGGGTATGGAAAGTAACCTGCACACTTCCAAGCACCCATTAATAGTACATGGTATAATAGCTGAAGTAAATTAATGACATACATTACACCCACATGATCGCAATATGACATACAACATCAAAATAATCACATGATAATATAATGTCTCTCAAATCATCCATTACTCATTAGTAGAAATCAAGATCACATAAGGTAAAAGATAATATTAGTCCCAACATCTATGCACATATCAATAGCATCAAATGACATCCTAGAATCTAACAACATATCATCAAATGGAAATCTAACATGCCACCTAACCAACCATAAATCATAAACCATCTATCTAATCTAGTATAAGATAAGGTAACAAGGTTCAAGTGCGGGATCAACAGTCCCCAAAATCCACAAGACCACAATAAATCCATCGAAAAGTATCATAAGAAAAATAATACAAGTGAGGTAAAAGTAGGCCTCACATCCTCTCCCTAAAACTATACTACCTCCTAGAAGTCAACAAAGAGGTGGGGATAGAGTGCCCACAAACTAGCTGCGCCCTCCCATGTAGTTGAGACCTCATTATAACGGTCCCACTGAACTATGACCTGGTCCAATTTTTAGCCTCGAAGGCCCAGCGTCTAACAAGCCAATATGCGAATTGGTTCCAAAGCCAGCTACCTGTCTGACTCTACCTATAAGGTATCCCAGTCCAAAACATGAGTCATGTCAGAAATATAACGTCTTAGTACAAAAATGTGAAACACATCGTGGATGCATGACAGACTAGGTGGCAAGACAAGACAGTAAGCTAAGGGTCCTATCCTTTCCAAGATCTCAAAAGGTCCAACAAAATGAGGTGCAAGCTTAGAGCCCTTTCCATAACAGATTGGAATCTTATGAGGCCGCACTCTTAAGAACACCTTGTCGCCCACGGAGAAGCTCCAGTCTAATCTCTTGGCATACGCATAGTTCTGGTGATCCTGTGCCTCCTATAATTTCTGCCTGATCAACGTGACCTACTGCTCCATATCCTAAACTAACTCTGGTCCAATAGCCACTCTGTCCTCTATACGGTCCCAACTCAAGGGAGTCTTGCATGACCTGCCATACAAGGCCTGATGGGGAGGCATACCTAACGAGCTGTGATGCCCATTATTGTAGGCAAACTCAACTAGATACAGGTAGTCCTCCCATCTAGATTGGTGATCCATAACATACATACGAAGCATGTCTTCTAACACCTGATTCACTCTCTTAGTCTGTCCATCTGTCTTAGGATGATAAGATAAACTAAAGTTGAGCTGAGTGCCCAACGCCTGTTGCAATACCCTCCAAAAGGCTGAAGTGAACACTGAATCTCTGTCAGATTTGATGTGACGAGGTACCCCATGGAGTCTCACTATGTCATTCAAGAAAACCCTCACCACTGCTGATGCATTGTACGTCGTGCTTATAGGTGCAAAGTGGGCTACCTTGGTCAACTTGTCAATTGTCACCATGAAGGCATCATGGCGGCGAGCTGACAAAGGTAGACCAATAATGAAATCCATGGAAATGGTATCCCATTTCCACTCTGGTATCTCGTGAGGGTAAAGTAAACCTGCTGGATGCTGATACTCGACCTTCACCCTTTGCCACTCAAGGCAATGAGTAACAAACTCTACTATCACGCCTCATACTTGCCCAATGGTACAACTATCTCAAGTTTGCATGCATCTTCACCCCTGGATGTGCTGCATATGGTGCTCTATGAACCTCTGATAAAACTAATGATCTAAGATCGCCTATGAGGGGAACATAGACGCACTGATGATGTCAAAGAAGACCATCTGCCTTAAGAGAATACCCTGCAAACTTGCCCTTAAGGGCCCTTTGCGACTGCAAATCTTGTTGAACCTCTAGAAACCACTCATCCTTTGGTAGGTGCTACAAGATGCGCCCTCTCAATTCAAAATTCAAAGTCAAAATCAGGATCTCGCGGTGCCTCTGACTCAAGGCATTGGCAACTACATTCTCCTTCCCTTTGATGTAATGCACATCAAAGTCATACTCACAAAGGAACTCCATCCAACGCCATTGGCGGGCGTTTAGATTCAGCTGCGTGAAGATGTACTGTAGACTATGATGGTCAGAGTGCAACTCGAAGCGATGTCCTAAGAGGAAATGTCTCCATCGAACAAGAACATGAACTACCACTGCTAACTCCAAATCATGTGTTGGGTAAGTCATCTCATGGTTCTTGAGCTTTCGCGACTCATACGTGATCGCTCGACCATCCTGCATGAACACTATTCCTAAGCCCTTTAATGATGCATCTGTGCAAACCAAGAAGTCTACTGCAGGATCAAGTACCGCTAAGATAGGAGTGCTAGTGAGATGCTCCTTGAGGACCTCAAAGGCCCTCTCACATTGCTCTGTCCACAAGAAACTATTGCCTTTTTGCTGAAGGGAAGTGATGGGGTGTGCTATCCCGGAAAAGCCCTCAACAAATCTACGATAATTACCTACTAGCCCCATGAAACTCTAAACCTCTGTGACACTAGAAGGTGTTGGTCAATCCCTGATAGCTCTAATCTTCAATGGATCTATGGAGATACCATCGCTAGATAGAATGTTCCCCAAATATTGAACCTCTAATCTAAAGAAGGCACACTTCACCAGGTTGCCATAAAGCTGCTACTCTCTCAAACACTGTAGTACTTGGCGTAAGTGCTCCTCATGCTCCTCAGTTTGTGAGTAAATCAAAATGTCATCGAGGAATATAATCACAAACTGATCAAGGAATGTGTGAAACACCCCATTCATGCGACTCATGAATACTGTAGGGGCATTCGTCAATCCAAAGGGCACCGCGGTGAACTCATGGTGACCATAACGAGTATGAAATATGGTCTTATGAATATCAACCTCTATGATGCATAGCTGATGGTATCTGGACTTCATGTCAATCTTAGAGAACACCCTAGCTCCCTGCATTTGGTCGAACAAGTCATCAATCCTAGACAAAGGATAACGGTTCTTCACCGTCACCTTATTCAACTACCTATAATCCATGCATAGCCAAAGAGACTCATCCTTCTTCTTCACGAAGATGACTGGTGTGCCCCATGGAGAGACACTAGGTCAGATGTGCCCCTTCGCTAGCAGCTCCTCTAGCTGAAGCTTAAGCTCCGTGAGCTCATGTGTAGTCATCATATAAGGTGCACGAGACACTGGCTCGGCACCTGGTACAAGGTCTATATGAAAGTCAACCTCTCTGTGAGGTGGCATCCCTGGAAGCTCAGGAGGAAACACATCCGTGAAATCCCTAAGGATGAGGTGATCATCAAGCGAAGCCTCTGACTCATCCTTTGATCTGTCATTGACTGTGATCGTGAATAACTAACATCCCTTCCGCATACAATGCTTAAGATGTTTAGCAGATATAATATGAACTGTTGTGGGCTTCTAAATACCCACTACCTCTGTTGTTGTGCCATGATCATCAAGGCAACCTATCATCTTTCAGCGACAATCTAGCTTGGCTCTATGATCCGCAAGCTAATCGATGCCTAACACCACGCTGTAAGACCCTAAGGGTATAACCCTAAGATCTACAACTGTCGTGAAGGCACCAAATGCAATCTCACAATCTCTGACCACTGCATCTACAACCATCTTGGCCCTTGTAGCTAACTCAACCTCCCACCTAACATCCTACCTAGAGGCCACCAGCCTGCAATGCTCCACTAACGATGGAGAAATAAAGGAGTCTATGGCTCCTGAGTCAAAGAAAATGGTAATGGGTATACCTCCAATAGTACCTGGTGTCTCTATCACAGAGGCCTGAAAGTCAGCTTGGCAGTTATCAACTGCTGCAAAGACTTGGTGAGATCGACCCATATCTCCAACTGTAGCCTCAAAACCACTAGCTTGCTGTCCTCTAGCTACGAATCCCTGTAGGCACTCCCTATCCAAGTGTCCAATGCCAACACAAATATAGAAAAGTCTACATGTTTGAACTTGTGTTGACTGAGTACGACTGGACTGCTATGCTCTAGGTCTAATTGTATTGCCTTGTGATTCTCTAAATGACTGTTGTGGTCTAGATAATCTTGTAGCTAGTGTCTATTGATGTTGGTCTCTCTGTAGACCTTGTGACTGTCAACCTCTATTAGGACCACCCTATGTCCTCTGTTGTGCTCATGACCTCTACTGATACTGTTGTTGCTGCTATTGTTGTGGAGGTCTAGGTGGTAAGGAGGCAGATCTAAAACTACCCCTCTGAGGTGGCTGGGGTCTACAAAAGCCCTGGTCCTACTGATGTCTCCGGTCCTAAAACTGCAGTCATGACCCATGACCTCGTCCATGCACCTCCTCTATGATGAGAACCTTCTCGGCAGCCTCACTCATAGTCTGTGGATCTGCCATGCGAACCGGTCTTGCTATGTGAGGATTCAATCCTTTGATGAAATGACTCACAGGCAGCTTCTCATCCTGAAGGTACTCGACATAACGAGATAACTCCACAAACTTCCACTCATACTGTGGAATTGTGGAACCTCGCTGCTGCAAGTAATGAAACTTATCTATGCGACATTATCTAAAGGGCTATGATAGATAATGCACCTTATAGAGCTCCAAAAAGGTATCCCATGAAAGTGTGTCTAGTGATAGGCAGAGATTGTGTTCCTCTATGTGCCACCATGTCACTACCGCATCTTGCAAAAGATGTACTGTTACACATGCCTTTGTGTTTCTCTCATAGGGGCACAATGCAAAGCACCAGTCAAGGCTAGCCTTAGCTCCCTCTGATGCACTCACGAAGGTAGGTAGATTAAGCCTAAGTAAATCCTGGATAGGGCCTTTGTGATCACGTGGTGCTCGAATAGGGCCATCTACCTCATCTCGTCGTCCAATGCCAAAAGGGTCATGGGGTATGTGGTCCACCCCAATCCCTACCTCACACTGCTCATGGCGTGAATGGCTCGTGCTATGCTCTCGATGAGCTGACACGCCATCCTCAACTGTGGTGACCAGAATCTCTACATGTGGTTGGTCCATAACTGGTGGCAATCGTGCTAACACTACCTGTAGAACCTGAAGGATTTGAGGACCTAAGTCGGGTGCCGGTGGCAGTGCCTGATTTTGGCCCTCAAGTGGTGGATCAGCTCCCTGGATGGCTCCTCCAAATTCCTTGGTGCATGGGCAACCTCTCCTGGATCTAGGTGGCATCCTACATGAAACATGGTGCATAAAATTACAACATAATTAACATAAATGCAGAAAAGAATAATGTGCCCTCAATGCCCAGTGTTTAAACATGGGCTCTGATACCAAATGTCATGCCCACATTCGCCATGTGGTTATGACACGATAACCACATGTCATGGCCACATTTGGCATGTGGTCATGACACGAATTATCAAAAAATTTCCCTCCCGACTCCATGCACCCCCTCATGTGCAATATTCGCACTCAATGAACATGCTCACAACATAGTTGACTCAACAACCAATGTCATGAGTATCACCTATAGGTGGGGAAGTCAATCAAATTCAGGTTAATGCAATTCCAAATCATTACCCTACGATGGTAGCCACTAGGGGGATTACGTTGCAAAATGCAACATGGAGAGGGATGGAATCCAACACTGAATACCACCCTAGTTTAAACCCTAATGAGTGGGTTGGCTTCAAACTACATCAAAACCCAAACTAAAACACCCTAACATCAATGAACAGGGAAAGTAAACCAAAACCAAAGTCGATCTCCTACAATGCATTAAAGTAAAATTAACATAATATAGGGGAATTTTTTTTTAAAAAATGGCGAGCGAAGGGTAGAGTGAAATTTGGGGAAACGCAAGGCAGTGGATCGAGGAGCAGCATGGAGCGGAAAGAAGGGATGATGGTGGGAGGACATACGGCGATGGCAGGAAAGAAGTGTGGAAGGGAGTCAAGACTAGAAATCCAAATTCTTGGAGTGAGGAACTGGATTAGGCAGAACCTATGGAGAAATTTAGAGAAAAAATAAGCAAGGGATGGAGTGCATTCAGAGAGGAAGGAGACAAGGACAGACCTTACAGGCCACAATGGGTTTGGGAAAAAGGGAAATGGGTGGACAAATGTCACCCGGTCCATGCAAGGATTTAGAGGAGAGAATACAACTGGGTAGAAAAAGCAAGAAGAACTAAGCGAGAGCCCCCTTGGATCAGAGCGAGATTTTACAGGAATTATGGAAGAGGAGGAGGAGTCCCCCAAGGGGCGCAAATTGGTCCTAGCAGAGGATTGAATGGATGGTTTGGGGAAAAAAGGACCTCTAAGAATGTTCATATCTGGTGAGCAAAGGATAGCGGGAAAACAACAGAAGAGGTCAAGCGCGGAGGGAAAGAGGTAAAAGAAGCAACAAGAAATGGTATGGATACAGATACCAAAACCATTTTTATTAATTTCAATAATACCAATTACTTTAGGGTTTTTCTTAAAGGAAGAGGAATTTTTATCAAATGGGGAGGGGAGTAAACCCTGAGTAGGATAGAAATTGAAAACTGGTGCAGAGAAAAGTGGGGGATCCAAGTGGTAGTTAGGGCATTAAGGAATGGATTTCATTTGGTAGTCTATCCCTCCGAACAAGAAAGGGATTTGGAGTTAAGGTCGGGGCCACATTTTTTGGGGGGGTCACAAGTACACATGTTGGAATGGAAACTGAATTTTGATCCAGGGAAATAGGCGATAGAGGAAAGCTCCATTTGGATTTGGCTTTATAACCTTCCCTCAGACTACTGGGATGATGAAGTACTCAGGATAATTGGTAGGTAGTTAGGGAAATTTAAATATCTGGACAAAATTCAGGAGGACTAGTTGAAGGGATCATATTTTAGGATTTGTGTGGCGATAGGAGGAGGGTAGGAGATTCTAGAGACAATAAATTTAGAATCAGAGGAAGGAGTTTGGTGGTAGGAGGTGGTAAGGGAAGACAGCCTAAATTTATGCTCCACCTGTAAATCGATGATACATAGGGACAAGGAATGGTTAGTGAAAATAAAGTCAAGGGGGCCAGATCTATTTGAATAATTGAAAGAAATCAGGAAAAAAGAGCACGAGGGGGTAAGTAAGATTCGGCTGGAAGAAAACATGGAAAGGGAACTAATAAACTCAATCTAGAATCAAGAAGAAGGAATGGAGGGAGCAACGATTGAGGCAAAAGTCAAAGGGGGGGCTGCTCTGCAGAAGCTGAAATAAATCAAGGGAATAGTATATTGGAGGACAAAAGGGATCCCCCTTCAGAAGAGGAGTTGAAAATAGATAACAACCTGCACTTGATAGAAATAGAGGGTTAGGAAGGGTCAGAGTCAAGTAGTCAAGAAAATGAGGGGGGAAAGGAAGAAAATCTGGAAGAAGGGGGTGTTGGAGAAGAAGGGGAGTAGGGTTTGTCAGAGGAATTGGAGGAGGAGGAAGGTTATGAGGAACTCAAAGTAGGCTCTCTAGAAACTTTGGGGCTGGAGCAAATCTAGATGAACAGGATGACCCTAAAGATAAAGACAACCAGTCAGAGAGGACAAAAATCTAATAGGGAAAGGCTAGCCCTGGCAAGGATAGGAAAGGGACAAAATAAATTGAACCAAACAGTTCTAAGGAACGGGAAGGAATTGACCCTTCCCAAAGAGCCATGAAGATTATTAGTTGGAATGCCAGGGGCTTAAATGCCCCTAGCAAATGGCATTTATTTAGATGCTAAATGGAAGCAAGTAAACCTGATATAGTATTGATTCAAGAAATAAAGTGGAACCAGGAAGATCAGAAGAATAGGATGAGATTTTGGAAGGGATGGGAGGGGGTGTTTGTGGAGTTGGAGGGAGCTTCAGGAGGACTAGGTATAGTTTGGTTACAGGACAAAGCGAGATGCACGCTGGTAGAGTCAAATCAAAACTGGTTGGTGGTGACAGCAAAGAGTTATTAGGGTAACAAGGAGATAAAAATAATTAATGTATATGGACCGACAGAGACAGTAAGGAAAAGAAGGGTATTGGAAATGATTACAAATTTCGTGAACTAGTTCAAGGATGATTGCATCTTGATTGGAGGAGATTTCAGTGCCACATTGAACAATGGTGAGAAGAGGGGAGGTCTGAGAACAGTGACAAGGGTACAACAGGATTTTAAGGAGTTTTTAGACAGCAATGAGTTAAGAGAAATTCAGACAAAGAATGGGATTTATACTTGGATGAATAGAAGACTAGGATTCACAAATATCTCAGAAAAGTTGGATAGATTCCTGGTTTATGGAAATTGGACTTAGATAGCTAGCTTGATGGAAGCAATGATCTTACCAGTTAGTGGATCTGATCATTTCCCAATTTAGATAATGATAACATAAGATAGATACAAGGGGGGTTCGTTGTTTAGATTTGAAAAGATGTGGCTTAGGGATCCTGAATTGTTGAGCACAATTACCCAGTGGTGGAGGGACATTCAGGTAGGGAATCAGTCACACCTATTCACCTTTCACAAAGAGTTGTCAGGGATCAAGGCGAAGCTAAAAGATTGGAATAAAGAACACTTCAAGGATATCTATGAAGAAAGGGAGAAAGTGGAGGAAGAATTAACTAATCTCAATGAGAAAGTCATAGAAAAGAGAATGGGCCAAGAAGAATTTGAGAGAGAAAAAGATTTGAAAATTAAGTGGGAGGAAATCTTAGCAAGAATTGAGTGCCACTGGAGACAGAAGTCAAGGGAACTCTGGCTCAAGGAAGGAGACAGGAACACAAAATTCTTTCACCATTCAACATTAGCCAATAGGAACAGGAACAAGATCAGTGAATTAGAGAAAGAAGATGGACTGATAACTGAAGATGAAAAGGAAATTAGTCAGGAAGCAGTAAGATACTTTAAAGAGCTTTTTTCCAGGGAGGATCAAGAGTAGAGAAATGTCAAGGAGGAATTCCTGGAAGAAATTCCAGGGGTAATTACGGAAGAAGATAAGGAAATAAGTATGGAAGAATTAAAAAAGGCTACATTTCAACTAGGCTCAGACAAAGCTCCTGGCCTGGATGGGTTCCCTACCCTTTTTTACCAAAAATGCTGGGAAATCATTAAAGAAGATCTGGTTAGGGCAGTGGAAGAATCAAGGAGAAAGAAAACTATGTTGGGGGCTTTTAATCATACATTCCTAGCACTCATACCTAAGAAAAAGGAAGCAAAGAATATGGGTGATTATAGGTCAATCTCCTTGTGCAACACCTTTTACAAGATTGTGACCAAAGTAATTGCCAACAGACTCAAGATAGTAATTGACAATATTATTTATGAGGAGCAGAGCGGGTTTGTTCCAGGGAGGTCAATAGTGGAGGGGATAATTATTGCTCATGAAACAATACATTTAGCAAAGAAAACCAGGTTGCTTAGCATGATTTTGAAGTTAGACATTTTGAAGGCATATGATAGAGTGGATAGATAGTTTCTACTAGACATTCTGAAAAAGTTTGGTTTTGACAGAAGTTTGGTGGAGTGGATTAAGGGTTGTATAGGTGCACCAAGATTCTCGGTATTGGTAAATGGGGTGGCTCAAGGTTTCTTTGATTCTACAAGGGACATTAGGCAAGGGGATCCCTTATCTCCTTTTCTATTCATCATAATGGCAGAGGCCCTAGGGAGAAGGATCTGTAGAGCTAAAAGAGATGGAGTTTGGAAAGAAATAGAATTTGCCACAGGAGTGGGGGCTAGTACCCACCAACAGTTTGTGGATGACACCATCCTTTTTAGTCAAGCCACGAGGTCAGAAGCAAGAAGGATAAAGGAATTGTTGGATGGTTACAGCAAGGCCTCGAGGCAAGCAGTTAACTAGAGGAAATCAGAAGTATATTTCTTGAATGTGCAGCCCGGTCTTCAGTGAGATTTAACAAGAATCTTGGGAGTAAGAATGACGGTCTTTCCAAGTAAATTCTTGGGGATGCCCCTGTTTGTAGGAGCCAACAAGAAGGAATACTGGGAGAAATTAGTGGACAACTGTAGAAGAAAGATGGAACTTTGGAAAGGGAAGTGGTTATCTTCAGCAGGTAGGTTACTCATGGTAAGAGCGGTCTTGGATGCTATCCTGGTTTATTTAATGTCATGCATGAAATTACCTACAAGTATAGAAGAGTAGCTTAAGAAAATTATGTGCAAATTCTTTTGGAATGGACTGAATGACTCAAACAAGATTCCCTTGTTAACCTAGGATAAAATTAGCAAGCCCATACAGGTAGGGGGTGTAGGAATCAGACAAGTAAGGGTGATGAACTAGGCAATGAGAGCAAAACTAGTTTGGATGATGTGTTCAGGAGATCAGAAATGGGTAAGAATTTTAAGAAAGAAGTATTTAGATTCAAATGACCCAAAAATCATCTTAAAAATTGCAAATCCACCAAGAGGGTCTGCAATTTGGAATTTCATATGTGAAAGTAGAGAAATAGTAGCAGAGCATGTCACCTGGGAAGTGTACAACGGATAGAAGGCCTCTTTCTAGAAGGATTCATGGGATGGAAAGATGAAGTTAGGGGACTCTCTCAACCTAGAAGAAATTAAAGAAGAAATGATGAGGGTTTGGGGGACAAGGGTGTGTGAATTCATGATAGCAAGAGGGCAAAAGGCATGGAAGGATCCAGGAGATCTCAACGTTCCAGAGAAACATAAAATTGCTTTCAGAGCAATTCTCAGGGAAAGGAAAGTTCCAGATCTTTATGGAGAGGATATTTTGAGATGGGTAGCATCAAAAGATGGGGAATACAAAGTAAAAATTGGGTATATGATAAAGGAAGGAGCATAGTCGATAAGCCATTGCCCAAAACAACTGTTTTGGAGAAAGGAGGTTTTGCCCAAGGCAGGAGTCTTTCTATAGCTGGCCACACAAGATAGGGTCCTCACTCAGGATAGATTGGAGAAACTAGTGTTCAGAGGACCCAATAGATGTGTCATGTGTAAAAAGGATAGGGAGACTGTGGATCTATGTTGCTTTGGTGCCCATATGCAGAGTACTATTGGAAAGAAGTAATCAGAAAACTAGATCTCGAAACTCCTTTTACCAGTAGGCTGAAGGATTGGATAACGACCTGGCTGAGGAAGATTATGAAAGGTGCTTGAAGTAGCATATGGCGAATTGTTCCTTCCACATTATGCTTGGAGATTTGGAAGGAGAGGAATAGAAGAACTTTCAAAGACCAAATGATGGAAAAGGAAATTTTGGCAGGGAAAATCAAGAAAGCGATTGTAGAACTAGTAAACTCAGTAGCAAAGAGCAGACCCTTGAAGAAGAACTCCTTTGATAACAGAGACATTGAACTAACAAATAGATTTGTAGGACTGGGAATCCCTCTAGTAGAAGGTATCACAAGCATAACTCAGAGAAAGGATATCCGGAGAAGGACAGTATGGCAAAAACCAGAAGAGGGATGGATTAAAATAAATGTTGATGGTGCTTGTTTTAGGAATCCAGGTAGAGCTGGGTTAGGATGTATCGCAAGAGATTTCGAGGGAAGAGTGCTGGATCGTAAGGTGCTAAGCATTGGTCAAGCAACAAATAATGAGGCAGAGTTTAGAGCAACTTTGAGAGGATTGGAACTGGGCAAAGATTTGGGTGCTACACATGTTCATTTGGAGGGAGATTCGTTGTTAATGATTAATGCAATAAGAATGAATTATACTCCGAATTGGCTTCTGCACAGATGGTTAAGGCCAATCAGGGATCTCATCAACTCTTTCTCAGGGTTTTGAATTACACACACTTATAGAGAAGGCAATATGGAGGCTGATGAGTTGGCCAAACAAGGGGTAAGTGAAGATGAGCAAGAAGAGGAGGGTATCTGATGTGGCCAGGGATAAGGGGTGATAGGGTGGATAAAGGACTATAAGGTAGGTGAAGGACAACAAAGTAGCTCAGATTTTATCAAAGATTTGAAGTGATCTCTCTCATGGGAAAAGTGTAAATGAGTAGGCAACTTAGAGGCTAATGAGTTGGCCAAATTAGGGGTAAGTGAAGATGAACAGGAAAAGGACAATTGACATGGCCAGGGATGATGGGTGACTGGGAGGGTAAAGGATCGTAAGGTTGGTGAACGTCAGTAAAGGACTTCAAAGTAGCATGGATATGTTTGGAGATTTGGAGTAATTGATTAGAAATGATCCCATCCATGGGAAAAGTATAATTGAGGTGAATTCTCAGAGACTGAGGAATAGGGAAGGTACGGGAAGTAATTGCCTGCATGGCAAGTTATCATTTTGAAGCAAAGGAATGACGAGTAAAGAGAAGTAACTGACGACAGTCTGTGTGATTTGAAAGGAGCCTTAAGGTGGCGTAATGCAACAATAATGGAAATTTTTAAGATGCCAAGTTTAAATAGACAAGGTGGCGAAGGTAAGGTCATTCCAGTTTTAGTTGGTTGTTTTGGAGAGAGAAGCAAAAGGTGCAGCTTAGAAGACATGGATATGCCTATCAGCTTGGAAGTGACTTCAACAATGATAGCATTCCTCGTTGAAGTTTCAGATAAGAGACTAAGAGGGATTCTATCGATGAAGCAGGAAATGGTGATGCACGTAGTTAAGGAGGTGCTTGGGCGGGAGTTCATCTGGTCATATCATAGATATAGGGTGAATACAGATATTCTAGCCATGTTCTTGGCGCTGGCGTTGAGCAGGGGAGTGCCTAAACCCAAGGTAAAAAACTTGTGCCAAAGACTATTTAAGCATGCGTACTTGGGAGAAATTGACACAGTGTTGGATAACGTGGATGTGGAAGGTAAAATTCCTTGGCCTCATCAGTACTACAAGTGAAAGGGGCAGGGCAGGAAGGAGATCCTGAGGCTCCCATTAGTATTCTCGGTGGACACTGATGAGTTGGAGGAACGGCTTGAAGACTTTGACCGAAATTTGGAGTTCCTACAGAGGATTGCGGAAATCCTTCCACTACCTTTAGTGGATTGGATGATCATGTATATGGCAAGGGAGGGATTTTAGATGCCAGACAGTGACGATGATGCAGAGAACAAGGATGTAGAGCTGCCACTTCTTCCAAATTGTGGGGAAGATTGGGATGAAGCTGATGACCGAGACATCGAAGATATAGCTAAAGGACCAGCACACAGTAAATGCAAGTTGGATTGCCCAGTCAAAGCCCATGCAGTGCAAGCGAGGTGAATGAAGGCAGAAATGGAGGGATAGAGCTTAGAAGGGGCTTCAAGGAACTAAGCGATAGCATAGGACCGTGATCTTTCAAGGGGATGTGGATAAGGGCAGTATTGGACATATTTAGGTGTTTTTATTTTCTGTTTCTACTTATGTTTGTTAAGGGGTTTGTTATTGTATGTGCTAGGAAATCAGGTAGAAGATAGTTGGGAAGGGGAAGGGTTGATGCTGTTAATCAGCAATTTTGGATTGTAAAAGAAAAAACTTGAATCTTTTTGAAGTTGTGTTTTAATAGAAAAGGAACTGGCCCTTACCAGTTATTAACCTATCAATATATATATATATATATATAGGGGAATTTAATCGACATAAAAATCAAGATTGAAAACATGTATGTAGTCTAGGGAAATTTTGCCAGCATAACGGGGTGAAAATGAATAAAGTGAGATGCCTCCTATAGTGATTTCAGCATCATAATGCCACCTCATATACTATAGGAGGGTACCAAATTTAAAAAAAAAATCCCACTTAACCCCTTTACCAAAATTTAAATAACATTTAAATGCATAATTTCACTAAATTTCCCTTCCCTTACTTTTTGAAATAATAATAATAAAATAATAAAATGCATATCAATGCAACTTAAGGATTAAAATTGCCAAATTAAAGTAAAACTTTATTAATCTCCTTATTAAACTTAAACTAAATAATTTAAAACTTAACCTCATTAATAGTTTACATTTCATCATAACATTTATTGTCCATTCCCAAAATTCTAAATTTAACAAATAATTTAAATGCCACTTCCAATTATAGCCTTCATCAAGAATGTGATAATTAAAATAAAACAATTGACTAAATAAAGTGCACACCTCACAATTTAAATAAACTAGATAAAAGGAATAAATAAAACATTCTCACAAAATCACAAAAAGACAGCAAGTCCACATCCACTAAGTGTGGTTATACACACTAAACTAGATTTAATTGAATAAAATAATCCCCCACCTTCCCTAATGGACTTAGGGCACCAAGCCCTAGGTAACCCTTTATAAAAGTCTCCAATCTCTACCATTTGTTCACAATAGCAAGTAGCTAAAAGTTGATTTGTTGTGCAGGTTGTGGATGGGACAAGATGGATGGTACCTCTCCAAGTGGGAGGTATCATCCCCAACTGCAAAGTTTAGTCTAAATTATTTTTCCATTATTTTGCTAAAAAGCTACAGGTTGCTCTAAGATTTATTTTCTAACATTCTCCTACAGGGTACTAACTTTATTTATCTTCCTACAGTTATCTAGTTTCTAAGCTAAAGTTATCTTCTCCATATTTGCATGTTCTAAGCTCTAAATTAGTTATTTAAAAGCTTAAGTTCATCTCCTAAAGTTTAGGTTTACAAAAAATATGAGAACAAACATTTCATTTTAATAAGCTCTCTGGCTTATAAAATTTTTTCATGAAGAAAATACACAGAGAAGAACATTTATTATTCTATTATTTTGCTTGCACACTCACACGTGTATATATACATATGCAGAGAGACCAAATCGTAGGGCTAGATTTACACAGGGCAGAGTCAAATCAAAAGAAAATAGGCAGAGTTAGAAGATAGGGCCGTGCCCATTTTAAATGGCTGTCGGCCATTACAGACTGTGTGTGGCTGTGCGTACCTGCGAACAGAGAGAACACAAAATGGGGAGCGGGGGGCTCCGCCGCCTCCCCCTGTTTAACTGCCAACACTACTAAAGTGGCCGCAGGGGTTTGGCCCCTGTGGTCCCTCAGACATTTTTTTTTCTTTTAAGGAAAACAACATAAGTCCGTGGCCCTAACTTGACTTCTCCAGTCAATGGAAACTAAAATTAAAAACTTCATTCATTATGTAAAACATTTAATGTTTAGTAGCTTGTGGTTAAGTTTGAAAGGTTTATATATATATATATATATAACACTGGTAGTAATACAAGACACTGCCATAATAAAAAAACACAGTGACATAAAATATACAGCAAGACTAATTTTATTTTAAGCTCAAATATATTTATATATACTTAGGTTCATATATCTATTTATTTATATAAGTATCTCTCTCTCTCTCTATATATATATTTCTAAGGACTTTTATACCTATATATTTTTGAAATACTAATCCAAAGGAAATCTATTTAACTAAAGGAGGCTTTATATATGTGTGTGTGTGTGTGTGTGTGTGTGTGTGTGTGTGTATTTAAAAGCAACATAGGAGCATTTCTTCTACTAAGTTTGCAAATACATCTTTCCATGACAAAAAATATTTTCTTGCTCACCAAATAGCAAATAAAAAGAGGTAGGTTAGAGAGAGAAGAGTATTTTCCTTTCAATACATAAAATGAAGAATAAATATATTATTTCCATAACCATTCCAATAGATTACCAAGTTTACAAATAAAAGTGACTACAACACAAGAGAGATTTATCTCTTCACAAGAGCATTATTACAAACCCAAAAAAAGGGTAGGGCATCTCATTGCCTTCATTTATAATTACATAAGGAAAACGTAACCCCAAAACTTTTCTCCAAAACCAACTCTTCCAAAGATTCCATGTGACCTACAAAACACACACAAATAGGAAGCCATACCCATGGGAAGCTCTCCTCCCAACCTAGGCCTAAAATAGGCCACCCCCAAGCTAGGAGGCCTTCCAACAACCAACTTTCACACCACAACAAAGCAAACACTCATATCAAACACATCAACACCCAACCAAAGGCTTAACACAAAACTAATCCATCTTAGGAATGGATTTGAAAGGGTGAGAGAGTGGACTCACTCTACTCAAGGAGAGCCACACTCTTAAACACAAATATCCTCTTGAATCACTTGGCCTCTTGCCATACTTCACATATCACAAAACCAAGGCACTCATGCCATAACTCAAACTCCTCAAAACTCTAAAATAAGGCCCTTGGCCACAAATCAAATACCATAACAAAGAGGGGAAACCGAGGAGGTTCTCATCCTCTCTCACCCAATACTAAGGTGAGCTCTCTCACAATGAGAGATCACCAAAACAACCCATAATACCCACAACACATAAAACTAAAATAACATTACTAAAACATGCATAAACACATTGCAATAGTAAAACAAAAGCAAATGGCTTGAAACTTTGAGAAATACCTCACAAGTTTCAAGGATGGAGTGAGTTTTGGTGAAGAGCTTCCACAAGTTCTCCCAAAATCTCAAAGTCCTTCACTCTCCCAACACAAGTTCAAAAATTCCCAAAAGAAATGAAAAGAAGAACCCTCCTCTCATCAAAATGAGGGAGATATAAAGACAAGGCTCTCAAACCCTAATGGATGAGAAGGTGACACTTGTCACCTTCTCCTCCATCCACATAACCCTCCTCACAACCCCACATGAATGTGGAGGTGACAATTGTCACCTCCCCATTCCACAAAGCTACACATTCTCCCACAAGTGCTCTCACACATGTGTGAGAGCATAGGGGAATGTGAGCGCACAAAGGGAAGCTCCTTATGAATGAGGAGCAAGGGTAACCTTATCCAAGAGGGTGAGGTTGGGGTTAAGTGAGATGGTGACCTTCCAACCACCTTCACACTTCCCAAACTCGTCACTTGACCTTAGGGTCAAGTTTGGGTGACCATGCAAGGTCCAAATCAAGTTTAAACAATCTAGGATTGGTCCTAGACCCTAGGGGTATGACCTGGGGTCAATATTTGACCATTATAAACATTTAGAAACACAGAAAATCACATAAAAGTGGCTTCAAACATTTAGCACTTAAAATTGTGCCAACTCAACATTACACTTATACAACACATCAAAAGATAAATTAAAAAGGTATTAGCCATACAAAATGTCATAAATCAAATACAACAAATATCAACATTCTCAAACACATGTGACCTTAGTCCTACTTAGGACTAGGTCGGCTAAATAGGGAATAACATATGGTTGTTGTCCGACCTCCAAATTTCCATGGGTATGGAAAGTAACCTGCACACTTCCAAGCACCCATTAATAGTACATGGTATAATATATGAAGCAAATGAATGACATACATTACACCCACATGATCGCAATATTACATACAACATCAAAATAATCACATGATAATATAATGTCTCTCAAATCATCCCCTACTCATAAGTAGAAATCAAGATCACATAAGGTAAAAGATAACATCAGTCCCAACATCTATGCACATATCAATAGCATCAAATGACATCCTAGCACCTAACAACATATCATCAAATGGAAATCTAACATGCCATCTAACCAACCATAAAGCATAAACCATCTATCTAATCTAGTATAAGATAAGGTAACAAGGTTCAAGTGCGGGATCAACAGATTCCAAGATCCACAAGACCACAATAAATCCATCAAAAAAGTATCATAAGAAAAATAATACAGGTGAGATAAAAGTAGTCCTCACAATCATCATCCAATCAAATGCCTATCCAAGAGCCTCCTAGTCCTATCCCTACACCACCATGTAGTCCCTATCATAGTCCACCGTGGGATATTTCCAATCCTAATCCTGATCCATCCAATCACATTATCTCTCCACCTAATACTAATCCTGAGCCTACAACACCATCCACCATTATCAGCCATCCATTATATTGTTCATCCACCTATACTCATGAAGGATGTGATCCAATGGCTATTAGCAAGGAATTAACCATCTCTGTGTCATCAAACACTTATCCAAGAGCCTATCAAGCTTATCCAAAAGCCTTCACACAACATGTCTAGTCCTCCAAATACATCATATAGTCTACAACTTGTCAATCCTACTGAAGAGTCTTCCACCATGAGTCCAAGTTTAGATCCATTGTACCTCCATGTTTTTGACCATCAAGAGCCTATCAATCCTATCCATGCGTCCCCCACTTCAACCTCCATTCAAGAAAAACAAGAGCTATGTCAAGAGTATAATCTAAAGCATGTGGAAACATCAACCCTTTATCTAAATCAAGGTCAAAGCAACTCCATCCAACCCATCCATAACCTTTATACTTTCTATGATCAAGATATTGTACAAGATCATGAGCCTATCCATGAGCAACTTGATCCTATCCATAATCCCACACCTATCTATGAGAAAGATATCCACACTACTCCTATCCATTCTCCATCTATCCCTATACATGATCCAAAAACATTCACTTCCCAAGATGAGACACTTAATCCCTAAGTAAGCATAGATACTCAAGCAAGTCACTTGGATCCTGTCCCTTCATCTCCTATTGAGCATAATGTTAGTCAAGATCCAAGCATCCCAAGTCATCCATTGCATGATCCCTCATTGTATCTTGTGGATCCTCCATTATCTCATAATGATCCTCCACCATCTTCCATCGATCCTATTCCAAATCCATTATCCTATCCTCTTGGTCTTACCACCTTCATCCATGAATGTTCTTCCTTAGGAGAACAACCACCACTATCCACCACTTCACCTTCTCCATCTCATAATAGACTCGTATCTTGTTTGTAAAACAAACATCCCATTGCATACCATATGTTCCAAACCATGAACTATCAAGGCAAAGGTTTAAGCCTTCATGAACAAGGTATCTTAGAGCCCATCCATGTCACAACCCGTCCTCAAGCACATGGTCTTGGTTTTTCATCCCAAGATAAACAATCCAAAGATGTTGGTACTGTAGAGGAAAACTAATGCGTTGTAGACTTAACATAATTCAGGGGTAAACCTATCTGAACAGTCCACTCTATCATTGTACTCGTACATTAAAGTATCAACCAAGGAGCATAAGCTTACGATGGAACTACACTGGATGTGCCTTCAAGACTCATATATTTCCTAAACTATCTTATCCAAACCTACTCAAGCCATTCTACTCGGTTGGAATACATAGAAATGCAAGAACAATAAAAACAACTACAAAACCTAGTGGCTACAGGTTCCCATGCAACATCTGGAAATTACAGAATTAACTCAAAATGTCCAGAATGATAAGAGAACTAATGCTAACCTCCGGAGGACTCAAAATAGACAAAGAATGCACTTGTTCATGAACCATACTATTGTAACTTAGCATTCAAAGTTTTCTAATTGACTTGTAATATATTTATATATAAATGAAGAACAGATTTAATAAGAATGCATAAAGAAACAAGGAAATAACTGAAGTGAGGATCAATACCTTGAGTGGCCGGCTCAGGGGACTATCTCACTTAATTGGAAATCAAATCTAATTCAGGTATTTACGCAGCCCAAATCACATAGTTCCATTCATTTCAATTCATAAATAGAATCTCCTCATATTGTATTCAATAATAACATTCCTCAATAAAACATGTCCGATGGAAATAGATCAATAACTGAATAACTAGAAAACAAAGTAAGTAACTTCATATCTCACTCATCCCTCCTAACTTATACAGAAATGGGAGAGTTTTATGCAACTACCAACTAACTTCAACCATCAATCCATCCCTAGATACTAGGGTACATGTTTGAGATCGATTTATTAATCTAACTGAACAGAGGAAGCAGAGTCCTATTAAAACATAAATTCCTTTGCAACGGTTCGCATGAAGAACACACATAAGCTGCGTTTGAAACAAATCTACTTCTTCTGTATTTTTTTTGTCCATGATGGTTCACATCTATCCTCCAGTTGCTTGCACTTCTGGTGTCCTAACTTCACTTCCTTTAATTCTCCTGTCTACTACCTCGCTGCAAATGTTTATTTCCTTGATGGCACGTTCTTGCTGTACAAGGGTTAATTCTCAAAACATATGCACACAAATAACCTTTATGACTAAACCATAGGATTCTATCTATATTGCATGCATACTCATATTTAAATCATTCATTTGATAATATCATCACCATATTCCACATTAATAACATAGATTCAAAGTCTTGCAAAGTATATAAAAATATAACATATAATGGTAGTGATGTTGGTAAAGTGTCTGGAGGATCATATGAAAGAGTTCTAAAAGCATATAAAAATAGCATAAAAAGAGGTCAATATTGCAACCCATCATTCCCCGTACTAGCCTTTTGCTTGCCCTCAAGCAAAATCATTGAATTGAACATCTAGGGAAGAAGATTGTAATGCAAAGTAATCTATCTCAGGTCCATTATTTCTCTGACTCCTATACCCTGCTTAAGATAAAAACCATTGTAACAAGCAAGCCTATCCAATCTGTCTGATTCTGCAATCCTACATTCATCACCCTTTTCTCAGGTCCAATGTGGCATTGGATAAAGGAAAATAGGAGGATGAAAAGTAAGTGGCAGCCATCCTACTCCTATTTGCTCTGAAATCTAGATGTACTTGTGTAGTCTCTCAAACATATTCATAAAATTGTGGAAAGAGTGAGTCTCTTTCCTCTACAATGCTGGAGTCAAACTGTTCCATATATCTTGCACATACCTTAAATAATTTTGAATCATAGGCCCTGCTAATTATTGTATCCTTTTATGATCTCGCAACCTTAAATCCATAATTATTTTTCCTGGGCCTTTGTGTGAGAGGAGTGTTAACCATTGAATAAGGATTACATCAGGATTTAGTGCTCCCCTTCTGATCTATAGTGCCACTACTTTTTCCTATTCCTCATATTTATCCATCAATTCCCCTCTGACCTTTTCATTTTTGAGATATGATAACAGTGCCCTAACTTGCAAATCTCCAACATACATTGAATGGTTCCATTATGTATCCTCTTCCATTAAATAGTTATGCAAACAATATTCACATAATTGATCTTGCTCCTCTAAACTGACTTCTTCAAAATAGTTGTAAAAAAGATGCCTTGAATGTAAAGTATGCTGATTATTAATGAACCTATTAAACTGGAAATTGAGAAACTTTTCTTTCAAAAACAATGCATATACCCTTGGTGGAGGTCTACACCCAATGATCTGTATGGCCCTGTCAATTACTTCTATCAACTTGTCCTCCAACCTTTTTATCACCAAATTCTTGTCCTCTATTGATGCATTGAGACTGTGTTTCTCCTTCTCCCAGTTTTCCTTTTCTTGTTTGGATTTATGAGTGAGTTTCATTAATTCAAAACCTAAAGACAAGGTGGTATGATACACTGGAGTTCTAGCTACAGGAAGTTGTGGAGTGAGTACTTTTTTTTCTTCAGCATTTATTTTACTTATAGCCATCTGTGCAAGCAAATATAAATTAGTTCCATGGCCATAACTCTGAATCCTCTCCTCCAACTCTTGTATTCTTTTCTCCTTTTCTCTTTCCTTCTCTTCATATCCTTTCACCTGCTCTTCCAAGTGTTTTATACTATCTAGAGCTTCTTGAAGTTCCTTCCTTATGTTTCTATCCTCCAACAATTCATTTTTGTTTTCAAAATTAAGACCTTCATCACCATCATTCCCAGGTACATAAAAAATCTTCTTAGCAGAACTACTAGGAACTGACTTTCCCATTTTCTCTGCAATAAATGGATCCTCTGAATCAGAATTAGAAGATGAGAGAACATACATTCTATTTCTAGCAGACACATTGACATTTTCACTAGCATTAGTAGAGACATCCTCAGGAGCATCAGCAGGGGTATCTTTAGGAGCAATTCCTCCTTTATCTGAATCTGACTTCACTGGTGTTAGATCATGGTACTGATATTCTTGACCTTTTTCCTGCCCCTATTATTTAACAACTCTCTCCTTCACACTCTGCCTCTTCAATCTTCCTAAAAGCCTTGGAGTAACAGTATCTTGTTCAACTTCAATTTTCCTTTTTCCTTTTACCCCTCTTCTTCTTTTCCCCTACATCTTCTCTCTGCACAGTGCTTTTATGCTTCTCAACACTTTTCTTGTTTCTCTTTTTCTTAGCAGGTGTTGAATCAATGCCTCTCATAGGTTTGGGATTAGAAGATGAGGGCTCCTCTGCTATCATTGGCCTCTCCTCTAGAGTGTTTTCCTCCTGTGGCCCCTCTTGCTTAGGCTCAATCTCAAGTTCAAGCTCATGTCGGGGTTCATCTTCTATTTCTAGTTGTTCCAACAATGTTGTGATATCTACACAGTGCTTAAAAGCCTCCCGATCAACCTGTGGGTGTTGAATTCTTAAACTCCTCTTAATCAATAAAGCTATCAAACAATGATGAGACAATGTGGTGTCTGATTGCTTTTTCTGGTATTTAGATGCCATCCTTTTCAATATATTATACAAAAAATTAGGGACATTGACTAGCTTATCATGGCGTAGATGATTGAGCAACTTAAAATGTACAATATACAACAAATTATGCTGGCCATCACAGGTAATGTATTTAATGATGTATGAAGCACATTTTTCCCAGAAAAATGAAAGGGATAATCTTTTTGTACCTTGTGTCATTGAGTCCAGGTGCTCTCCTCTCTCGCAGAATTCTTCCTTCACTGTGGCTGCATCAGCACAAGCTAGATACTCAGACCCTATGCGCGGTAATCCTGTGACTTGGGAAATGGCCATCTATGAAGCATCTACAACTAATCCCCTGACCATTGCCTCGTCATACTGTAGTGTGGTTGCAAATTCCTTTGCCATTTCATTATCATATTTGATTAGATGCGCAGAAATAATCTTCATATGCGTCAGACTATCATTTTTATCATGGATGCGTAGAACTCGAAAAATGAATGCACCAAAATGACCTATCATGACTGCAACTTGACTAAAAACTCAAAAATAGAGATTAAAAATGGTGCAGTGTCCCCACGGTGGGTGCCAAAATGTTGTTGAATTTCTAAATCATAGTAAAAACTACTAAATATCCAATAACTTCAATGGAAATAAGATAAATGCAAGCAAATAAAAGATATTACCTCTGCAATTAGATTTACCTTATGCCTTCCATTGTTGCTTATCTTACTTTGATCTTGTTTGAATATGGAGCTCTCAGAAGTTATACTTCCTTGCTCTTAAGATGACAAAGCTAGAATGGCTATGAGGATTGCGCAATGCAGCTACAATTTAATAACTAAGATGAGGGATGAAGATAATGATATGCAGCCATGGTGGATAATAATGAGATGATGAAAATGAAACTAGATGCAAATGCAATGGAGCCAAAGGCATGCTTGAGAGTTGTGATGGGATTTTTGTAGAGTAAGATTGCAAAAGCTTGAGTGGTGTGAAATGTGTGTGAGAACCTTGTTTATATAGGTTGAGGATCTAGGCCAAATCCAAGTGTCAATAGATCCATGACTGGCGGAATTACCTATGACATGTACGGTTGAGGAAGCTTGAGAGAATGTGCATGAATAAGAAGAGGACATGTGTCCAGGCCTCTTTCATGAGTTATGGGAGTTAATAGATCTGATTGGAGAGTTAACTGAATATATTGATCAGGTGATTGGGTTGATTGCAGAGTTGACTAAATTGATTGACCAGTGAACTCAATTTGATTGATCAAATAACTGATTTGATTGGAGGATAAATAGGACATGTGGGTGAGGGGATATTAGCTAATTAAATATTAAAAATATTTAATTATGTGTGCAACATGGTGAGATGTAAAGTGAGGTGGAAGGTGATGTGGAATTATGAAATTAGGACTTTGGGATAGAGGAAATTAGGATTATTTAATTAGTTGAGACATTGGAAGAATTAGGGTAGTTAATTAAATAAATTAATTTTTATTTAATTATTAGAGGAATAAGAGAAATGTGAACCATTTAAATAAATTAGGATATTTATTTAATTGATAGAGGAAGGAATAAAATAAATATTAGAATATTTATTTAATTCGACTCGAGCCATTTTTATGTGTATACATCTGGAATTTCTATATTTTATATGATCTGATGTAAAAATCAGAGATTAGATGAAATGCAATGAAAAATGATACAAACTATGTCAAAATACAAGCCTAAGATGCTAATTGTTTTTCAAAATTTTTAATTTTTTTTGTAAATTTTCAAATGCAATATGAAAATGATGAATTAAATGAATGCAAATCTGAAGTACAACACTCAGCAAGGTGCAAAATTCAATTAAAACATAGGTTCACCAAAATGTAATGTGGGAAAAAGAGGTGGGTTTTCAATTCAATGAGTATTTATGTTAGATCCTCCTTTCACACCTTACATTCAAGGACATTCAAGCGAGTAGAATCACTTCTTTTGCAAGAGGATTCAACTACAGATTGTTTGTCACTTGGATCAAAGAGGAAACTCAGAATTTGCTTGTTAACTTAAGCCCAATTATTCTAGAAACCCTAATTATGTAAAATCATAAATAAACGGATGAATCATGACAAATGCTCACAGACACAGATGTAATATTTAGAGTAGATACATACAAGACTTCGAGATTCCAGATCCTAAAATTTCTTGGGCTAAAGAGCAGGTGGCCAAGCCCAAGGTAGGGTTTTCTGCAAAGATTCCTAGAAGTTGTATGTAACCTATTCCTGTTGTCCTAGAGGTTTTTGTGCCTGAAGATCCGGAGGGCTAAAGAGAAGGCGCCCAAGCCCTTGTAGTGATTTTCTTCTCAGATCTAGAATCTAAACAATTTGTTCCATCCTTTGGCAACTCCACTCCATCAGATACGCCACCTATAACTTGCAATCATAGAGAATGGGGTTGGGGTTGTGGTGTTTAGGAGCTTACCTCAGTCAAGCCCTAGAATGACATTCAAGCCTTCTAACACCGTTGTTAGATAGAGAGTGCATATCCTTGTAGGACAGAGGTGAAAACCAAATGATAAATGATTGATTCAAACACAAATAGATATCACCTTGGAGGTGTAGCTCTCATGGAAGGAAGAAGCTCTTTCACGCCATGAGGAGATGGATTGATGAAGCCAAATATGTAACAAACAAACACAATAACAAACAACACTTCTCTGCAACACAATGAAAACCTTGAATATTATTTAGCATAAGATCACAAGTTCACAATATCCATCTAGTTGTAAAATGAAGTCCTAAACATGCTTATATATGCATTCTCGCTTCAATTTTGTAATTCAAATTTGACATGCCGACAAAGAACACCTCTAATAGTAACATTATCGTCATTGAAATTTGGGACCCCGCCAGAATAGGGTAGGAGTAGGGTGTAAGCACCCAAGCCCTGGGTCCTATTTTTGGCAAGGCTTAAGTTCAACAATGCCCCCTAGGTCCCATTTGGCATGGGTTTTTGAGGATTCTTCATCAGGAGTTAAAATGAATATGCATGATTACATCTAAAGGACTCGAGAGCTAAACCTTAGGAGGTAAAAGTCCTAGGGGGACATTTTACGACGTAACAATGCCTATAGGAGAAAGGAGTAGAGATTTCTTAAGGATGCCATTAAAGATGCGTAATAGGAAGCATTAAGGATTGTTAAGTGGCAGTTGACAATCGTCAAATTCTTGGTTAAGGATCAAGAGACTTGTTATTAATTTGTCTTAAGGCATTAAGTTGTAAAGTCTAGAGAACTATATAGGATATGTTAATAGTTAAAGTTTATAGTACTTGTGTAAACTACTTGTGTAAAATTTGACCAATCACCTCAGAGATAGAGTTAGTTTTTGAATACTATGATTCTAGTGTGATATAAATTACTTAAAGGATTGCTTGAGCTTCCCAGAAGGCCTAATGAGTACGTGTTCATTTTTATTAGGACATTATAGTGTTTTGTTGTCATATGCTAAAGCTAATTATGAACCCTCTAAGGCTTGATACCTTCCTATTGAAGTATTGCTTTATATTATTATTTGGGTTAATCTATAAGACGTGTGACATGATTCTATAATGTTCTAGTGAATGAACCTAACTACCTATGTGTAATTGACCTAGAGTGAATGATCTAGTCAAATAAAGCTATGGATGGTTAGAGGCTAAAGTACAGAGGTTATGTAACTGGGATTCCTAAATTTGGCAAGTAATTCTCTTATGTCATAAATTGAGCATATTCCCTAGATATAAATGAAGTCCTATGGATGGTCAAAATTTATTAAGATATAACTATGTAAACCCCATGTATAAATCATCACAAGGAAATATTAGAAAAACTCTTTGAGGTAAATTCTAATAGCCTAGACTAAAACCACTATCTTGTGGCTCTTTGCAAGATTGAATTATCTAAAGTTTAAATAATTTAAGTATAGGAGGTTGTTGCTTGAATTAATTATAATAACTCTTAGAGTCCCTTCATAAGAATTGCTCTATCAAGGCTATGCTTTGAGACTAGTTTCCTTTGTAATATTGAAGCCTATTTTTGTTGCCAAGTCTTAATAAATCCTAACCATCAAGTCCTTAAGAAAATTATTGACCGTGGATGTCTAATTGTAAATATATAATGGACATATGTCCCCAAGAGGAAAGAAGCCTTTGACAAGAGTCCTAAATCAAGACAAAACCCTATTCATTACTCTATCAAGTGAAATCTAAGTCATTGATTGACCATAGTTAATCATGCAGTGACACCTATCTTCTAAATGGGAATCTAAATATTTCCCCTATAAAAAACTAGAATTCAAATTATGTTAAGTGAAATTACAAGGAGCCTCACATCCACTAGGAGTTTCAGGAGTAAAGAAGTGTCAAATCCAAACCTGAGATCTCGAGTAACATCAAATTTATAATTACCCACATCTGTAGGAAATTTTAACTATAATCATATATCAAGATTGAAATTGAGAGTTCTAATAAGTTAAAATTTTCAAGGATGCTTAGGTGCATGGTATGATATTATTCATAATGTCATAATACTTTTGGAACTGAGAGCCTGAGCATGTCAAAATCTATAAAGTTCCCATATTTGTAGCAAGTACTAGTGGATTTCTAACTATTGATGTCACAATAGAATCTATATCCATTGATCTACTAGAGTTAATCTTCACATACATGTGTTCATAGATAGATGAGGGTTGGAATCTAATTGTTAGTAAGTTCAAACTTGAGTGCACAAATTAGTCAAAGTTAGTAGGTGACTTAGGTCTATGGAACTCTAGAGATAAATCCTTTAAGTTCCAAAATCAAGTTCCAAAATAAATTAGGATTGATAATATATTTGTGCCTAAGATGTTGAGAGACAAGAAACCTAACAATTGGGTGCATGCCATTTGTTTGTATCAAAGTTAACCCTTTGGAATACTTTAGAATATAGCCTTAGGATTCTAGAACTGACTTACAATTATGTAATGTTTTATAGGACTCTTGCATCCACTATGCCCACAAATTTAAGGCCATTAAATTATTAGACCTAGATACCTGATTAAACTAGGTTGCATAAAATTCTCCCCCATCCATAAGCATAATTAAAGTATGTCAAATATGCTTGGAATTTCATGAATGTAAGAATGTACCAATTGGATTTGGCCACATGTTCCCATATTGAGTCTATTGAAATTTGATGGTTCAACCCAAACTAAATCTTGTCTTAAGGCCTATCCCTCAATTGTCACCCTACATTAAGATTTAAAAAGGACTACTTTAGACCTAGACATGAATGCCTAAGCTCAATGTTATTATCAAACCAAAGAAGCCAAGTATGCCAATCCAAGAGAATTCTTGGATGACTTTTCATGAGGATTTATTGATGTTGTAAGACTACATTATTTTATATAATGTACGAAAAATATTAAGAAGTTCAATTAAAAAAAATCTAATTTTCCCCAAGTCCATTGGGCTATTGAACATATAGTATATCAAAACATGGTTTAAAACTAAGGGCCTAGTGGGCCATTAAGGATATAATATTAGGTTTAATTTCAAGATTGATTAGGGACTGGTCATGCAACTACTCTATTGATGTAAGTAGTAAGAAAGCTAAAGTTAAAAAGTTAGTCTTTTGTAGTGTATCAATAGGCAATGATTGTTAATCATTATGGTTTCATAGGTTTAACTTCAACCATGAGGAAGAAGAGACAAGATGACATAAGAAGGATAAGAGTAATTCATAGATGAGTTACTAAGCTCTGAGATGGATGTAAGGCCTACTTTTTAGACTACTGTTCATGAGACTATTTGCAGTGCTATTGTTATTATTTTTATGTTGAGAGACTATTGATCCTGGAATCTTGTTTGTTTATCCTAATTGATTTTAAGGAATGATTGTGCAATGATAATTAGATGTTGCTTTTAAGAAAATGATGAATGGTTAATATTGGAAATGGAGCTTTAATGTGATTTCAGGATGTTATATGGAAGAATGTTTATGTATGCATGTATTTAAATTGCTTCGACTATGATATCTCTATGTGTTATTGACTTCGAGTTTGAGTGTGCAGGTATTGCTAACGAAACCACATATACAGGAGATCATCCCATATCCTATGTTGTATCCCTTGTGAGCCGATCTAGTTCCACGAGGAACTAAGATCAACCTCGTGTTTTGTGAATTGTTGTAATGTTGTATTGTTGTAATGATGCATGAGGTTAAGGGAAATAGTTCTATCTTCTGAATTAATTTTATTGTGATATGTGTTGTAAGAGATGATGTTTTGAACCTTGTTTTAAACTTTATTTCTTTTTGACTCTCTTCTTGTGTTTTTACTTGACTCTGGGAGTCCTAACTAGGTTTAAAACAACCCTAGGTTATACCCTATGGGTCTAGGGACCTTTTTGACTAGGATAACCTTGGGTTAACCTCCATATGGTCACTTCAACTTCAGGGTGAAGTAAAGTGACGAATTTGGAAGCATGGGGGCAATGGGATGAGTGGAATCCACACTCAGGCCCACTTCCAAGTCATGGAGCAACTCCATGATCCCCTAATAATGGAGTGCGTGTCTCTTTGTGCCTCCCTTTTGGTGGGGTTCCCCTTAATGAGGGTGTTGTGTCACCCACTCTCTATTTATTTTAGTTTACTTATTGTATTTTATTTCTACATGTGGGCTATAATGGGGGATCTTTTGAGTGGGGGTAAATTGTTTAAAAGACCACTAAGATAATAGATGAGTTGTGGTTGAGTTGTTTAATGCCACTTGAGAAATTAGGAAAATAGAATGAATTAGTTTTAAAAGTGAGAGGAGGAGGAGAGTAGGGGGGTTGGATTATGGTGGAAAAAGAAGGAGATTTTGGAGAAAGAAGTTAGAGAGGAGCTCTTCATCAAATTTCATCCATAATTGGGCTTTGAAAAGTTGGTGAACTAGACTACTCTCTTGTGTGATTGTTGTTTGAAATGTATGTTTGTTTCTTGCTTGATGAATGAGTTGCAATTGTCTTCTATGAGTTTTCTGTTATTTTTGGGGTTTGTTTTGGGTGTAGAAAGAGCTCCTTCCAGTTGGAAGGCAATGCTCATCTTGTATAGGGAAGAGGAGGTGTGACCCTCCTTGGGTGTCATCTGGTTTCTTGTTATATAAAATGCCTTGAGGGCAAGTTAGTATTGTTTTTAGCCTTGAGGGCTTTAAGACTTTGAGAGCCAATTGGGATATCCCTGGTAATTTTAGTAATTGGAAGGCTAGAGGCCTTGTGGAAGAATAAATTGTTGCCTTGAGGCCTTGTGATAAATTGTGTAAAGGATGACACCTAGAGGTAGAGATGTCTACTTCCCTACCCTTCCTGAACTCACCTAAGTTGAGTCTTTGTATTGTGAGTCAACCTTGAGGGTGTGTGTATTATTTGCTTTGTTGTTGTTGTTGTTCAATGTTGTGATGTGTACAGTCTATTTTACCCTAGATATGAGGATGGTCTCCCTAGCTCGGGGGTGACCCTCTTGCGGGTCAAAGGTAGGGAGGAGAGCTAGATGGTTGTTGTTGTCTCCCTTGTTGTCTTGCAGGTTACTGTTCGAGCATGTAAAAAGAATTGGAGAAGTTTTTCCTTATTAAAGAAAATGTTCTATCCTATTATTTGAATGAGAGCTTGGTCATCATAGTTCATTATGTAAGAGTTTTAGAGAGAACTTCTCTCTTGAAATTGTTGTAAAAGTTGTTACATTGGGAGTGGAGAATAAATCCTCCCTTAATTGTATAAGTTGTGAATTTAATTAGTTTTTACATTACATCACTTGTGTAAGCTGGGAGAAGAGAGTAAATTACTCCCTTTGAGTGTATGTGAGTGGTGGGATTCTTACAGTTGATTGTTCTTTGTTATCAAGTTTTAAATTGTGAGATTTGTTTGTTGATTTGAATCAATTGATAAATATGCCCTTTGTATTACCTAGTGAAAAAAGTTACTTTTACAGTTTTATGAATGATGTATTGCCTTGAAATGAAAATTAAATCTTGAGTTAAGTTTGCAATTGGAATTAATCCAAATCGGATTTTACTTGACTTTTGTATGTTATTGAAATAAAAGAATCATTAGTTCCCTGTATTATCCCTTGAACCTTAGATCCATTTGATTTGGAAAATTTACTTAAAAGAAAAGGCAAATATAGATTTAATTGGTTAAATATTTTTTTCCATTTGAGTATTTATTATAATGTAAAACAAAAGTAGAGAGATAGTGAAATATATTTATACCATGAATCTTAGTTGAATAAATATATATATATATATATATTGCTTTTAGATGTAGAAGTGAACATTTAATATATCTGTAATTACATTTTTATCACTAATTGAAATTGTGAAATATATATATATATATATAATAGTTCATTTAAATTGAAATTGTGGAAATGAAATTATTGTTACACTTGTGATTTTTATTCATATATATATATATATATATTTAAAATAGCTTTAAATTAAATGTAATTGTGAAAATGTTATACACACACACACACATATATATAACATTGATTAAAATTAAATAGAAAATTCGAAATTGAAATGAAATGCGAATAGAGGAAGTCGCGGGTTTAACACAGTCAAAATATTGAAGGAATGGTGGTGGGGGTTGAACCCCCCATCGCTACTTATTACAATAGGGTGTGGGGAGGGGCAGAGCCCCACCCACACCCCACTTTGTGGGATGTGGGTGGGGCTTCGCCCCTCCCCACATCCCCGCTGCGCCTCAAAACCCCGCGACCTCCGTTGCAACCGCCTCCCCTGCCTCCCTTCGATGCCGCCATCTGTGGCCTCCCAACCGCTCCGCCCACCTCTAATGCGGGTTCCCCACTCCCTTCCTCCGCCTGCGCACAGCGCCTACCTCCGCCCAACTCAGGTTCGCCGCCGCCACCATGGTTCCTTAACCTACAAATAATGCAAACAACACTCCCCTCTCAAACCAAAGTTAGGGTTATTTAACCCTCATCTCATAAGTTGGAATTTTATAATCAAATGATATTAAACCATAAGTGGAGTTTCCACTAATCTTAATAAATCCACAATTATATATATATTAATTGTAAGTGGGTAAGCTCACTTTAAAAAAAAGGGTTAATTATATATATATATATATATATATATATATATATATATATATATATATATATATATATATATATATATATATATATATATATATATATATAAGTATATGAGTGGAGTTACCACAACAAGTTTTAAATAGGAAATATATATATATATATATATATATATATATATATATATATATATAAAATTGAACAAATTTTAATGGGGCTATTGTAATTGCCCTAATAATCATATTACATTAAAAACGTTTATAGGATTATTGTAATTGTTATCTTAAGAGTAGTAATTCTTTTTACTAATAACTACCAAGATATGAATAATGATTTAACATAAATAATATTTAAATGCAATTAAAAAGATAACTTAAGAAATACGTAAGCAGCAAATTAAGCAACGTCTTAAACCAAATCGATAGAGGAATGAAACAAAGTATGCGAGACAGAATTTAACAGCTTGAGATAGCCAATCAAAGATCAACTACCTATCAAGAGAAAATCTAAACGAAGTGAAATGAACCGACTCTAACATAGTGAACAATATCAACATGCACATGTGAGAGGAATATACCGTATCAACAATCATTTAGACAACTTAAAACAGACGCACCGAGCATGCTTGCACGTGCGAGGGAGGCTTTCGAAGTAGTTAGGAAATTTTTTTTGATATTTCGTATCATGACCACATGACGCATGTGGACATGACACGCGGATTAGCGTGTTGTGAACGCATGTGAAATGCAGGCATGACAATGGAGGAAAAAGAGCAAGGGTGTGGGGAGTAGAGAGAACCCAAAAAAAATGGAAAATGAAATACTAAAATCAATTGCAAAAGAAATACTCCTCATTCCACATGAAATAAGAGACCCAATGCTGCTAAGGAAACTAACAAATTTTATAGTTGGATAGGATTGGAATGAGCAAGAAAGGAACCTAAAATTGGGATTGGATCTAATAAATTATAACGAAGAAGCCATTTAAATAAATTATCAAGAACAAATCAATCATTGGGGATTCTAAATAAATCAAGTCAAATATATGTGGCAGTACCAGGTGGTAGGAGGAAGAATGTAGCACCTTTTATTTATTGAGGACCTCACTTCACCAAATGCAATCTATGGGATTATTTTATAATTATTTTTATTTTCAAGGACAATGGAATTGCTTCAATTCTAATGTTCCCTACTATTATAATGCATACACGAAATATTGATTTATAATTTTAGATGTACCTTGGGACCTCAAGTGCGATACTATTAATGATAGTTACAAAGTGATTTTGCTTTTATACGAATAAAGGTACTTCATAACAAATTCTCTTCTTCTATTGTAAACTTCAAAAACACTCTTTATAAAGACTTATAATAACTTAAAAATATATGTTCTCTTATATCAAATGCATTTGCATGAGATGAAGAATTGAAGTTCATCATTCTAGATTCTTTCTTAAAAATTATTTTTCTTGCCTTCATTATATACAAATGTGTATGCTTATAATAACATTCCATTTTAAAACCAACTAAAAAAAATCGTTAGCCCCGACTCATAAGTCTTTGGACATTATGAAATGAATCTCCCACTATAAAATTTTGACATGAATCAAGTACAAGAATTCCTCTTGTTCTAAGTCCTATTGTCACTCCAAACACTTATGAAGTGCCCTATTTACCTCTCTCCTATCTGTTGGGAAATTAGGTGTCTCATCCTTTCAAATTTCTTAAGTTTATTTATTTATTATTTAACACTTTCCCATAATTATTTGGACATTTTATAATGTGTTTTTATTATGTTGGAACTTGTGCCATATGTCAATGCCTTGTAAAATGAGTTGTAAGTTGTCATAGATGCTTATTGTCAAAATAAGGACAATTATTCCTAGAGATTCTATGACAACTGTAAGAGCTAAAAATAAGGGGAGTTATTGGGAATATTGACCAGTTGTAAGATGTGTCTTACACATCTATAACAGCGTAATTTTAGACCAATTATTATTACCATACCTGGGCACCCATCTTGGGAAGATAAATTTAGGAAGTTATGACATGTAAAAGAATATACTAAAAATAGCTAGGTGTGGGAATCTTGTTTCTAGGTTTTAGGCCAAAGCCATAGCCACTGCTTGCTACCTATTAATCAACTCTCCTACATCAACAATTATGGATAAGATGTCAATGGAAGTGTGGTCAAGATATAAGACTTCACTAAGACATCTAAGAGTTTTTTTTTTGTGAGGCATATACACATGTGCCAAGGGAGAAGTGAACTAAGTTGGAGAACAAATCTATAAAATGTATCTCATTAGTTACAGTTATGGTGTGAAAGGAAACAAGCTTTGGGATCCATTTGCAAAGAAAGTATTTTACAATAGAAGTGTTATTTTAGAGAAACTAAACCTTCTTCCATTGTTATATAGCCAGAGAAAATTAAATAGAAGAAAGATGTGATTCGACTTCCTTCTACGCTTGAGAAAGTTGAATCGAATCCCCTAGTTTGATAAGAAGTTGAGGAGATATCATCAAGCTCTAAATCTTTAGAAGAAAAGGAAAAACCTCCACATCATCCTGTTCAAAGGTCTACAACACGTAGGCAACCACTAGAAAGGTATGGGTATTCTTTTGATGATTGGTGATGTATATTTGCCATAAATACTAACATTGACAAATCAAGATTAAGTATTGTGTTTCTCTAAAATTCTCCTCATCCTTTTGAGTTCCTATTGTTCTAAGTCATATTGTCACTCCAAACACTTATGAAATACCCTATTTATCTCTTGCCTAATTACCTTGAAACCCTCATCTCATTAGTATGCATAAATTTTTAATACCACGATTGTGCAATTAAAATCATAATTTTTTAACATATACATATATTATTCTCTTCTCGAGCTAACATCAATCTATAAATGTCATTATGTGAGTTTTTCAAGTCCCATGCATATCCACTAATTACAACATAAACACACTTGTAATTTTTTTTACTTCTTCATTTAAATTATACTAGTTTATTTCTAATTAAAACCAAACAGATTGAAATCATTTAATTAAATTAAAAAAATATCTACAAAGTCACAAATTTATTAATTATTTCACCAAGAAAAGGATGTGAAACAAAATTAGAAATGTCTAACCATAAACGACACAAAGTCTACATACACTTATATAAAACTACATATTGAATCTAGAATGTGCAATTAAATAGTTAACCTGACATAGGCAAAAGATAATACAATTAATCCAAACAAAAAAGTCTACAAAATGGAAAGGGTAATTGGGAGTCGTCCTCCCATTTCTTGTTGGTCAAGCATATTTCCATTTACTTGAAGTGTTCCTCACCTTTTATTTTCTCTTTCTCCGCCTTCTCCTCTAACTTTTCATTTCATACATATGTAGGTTTTATGAAAACAATTCAATTAAACATCCATGTTATCAAACACGTCGTTGATAGATACCCCAACAATGAATATAAGTAGTGATCTCCATTGCACTCTATGCATCTAATTTTACGAAGCCAACATCATATTCTAGATTGCCAAAAAATTAAAACAAAAATAAAAACAAAAAAATTTCTTGAAACTAAAAATAAAACATTGTTCTTCATTATTAGTGCAAGTTTGACATGGTGCACATTATTATAGTGCAATCCTATTTTTTAGATCACTTCATTTAGTGTCACTAACAATCGAGCCACAAGAACATTCTCCCTGTTTAAAATGTTGGAAACAATTTGCATCCCTCAAGAAAATTTCTCTTGCAACAATCTTGGAGATAAATTTTGTTGTAGTGTGGCAATCAACACATACTCGAAGGTTCTTCACAACTCTAATAGATGTTCTAAGTGGCATGTCTAAAAAACTAAAAACAATTGCCATCTTTTCACTATGGTGGCAAAGAAACAATTATTTTTCCTTCTTTTCCACATCACCAAGTAAATATCTTGAATCTAGAAAATACCCCGCTACCTTCATCTCCCAAGCCAAATCCTCCAACTTTGCATATATCTCCTATGTCTGTGGATGCGATGTGTCTCCTACACAAATAGCACATACCATTTTATGGCCTTCAATCCAACTACATCCATGGATCTTTTTAATTCCTTTATCTTTTCATTAATGTCTTTACTTTTTGAAACGCACACCACTTTCCCACTTCTACATAGATGTTTGAGAGAAGAACATAAGTCACAACATTTTTAGGATCCAAATAAAAAAGCACCATCACTGTAAAGAGTCCTAAGCCTATATTCATATGTGATCTGCATGCGGTGTCAAGAAAACACATCCACACAGCCACTACAAGTTTAACTAGCATCTTAATGATAAAGTTTAGGGTGTCCTCAAGATAGCCAACATGGCAAGAAGGTCAACCATACATACATAATGATCAATTGTAGGTGTAATGCAATAATGGTTACTCATGTGATTGAAGTATGTACAACTCTCATCCACTAAACCTACATGCACATAGAACACAAGCAAAGCTTATAATGTCAGGATATGTTCCAAAGTGCTTCCTTAATTTTAAGATTTTGAGAGCATCCTTGCAAAATCCATTTTGTGCATATCCTACAATCATCTCATTCCATGATACCACATTTATTTGAGGCATTTTGTTGAACAGTTTGCGTGCCTTGTCTACACTTCCACATTTTCCATACATGGCTACCAAAACATTTCCTGTTAGTGTAGGAATACTAATGCTATTACTTATAATTTAAATAAGCAATTATGCATTATTTCACACATGAATTTAAGCCACCTTAGGTGGTTAGGGGTCGACTTGGAGAGTCCAACACAACTCTCCAAGACACTTGTCGACACTCTTTCTTCCACCTCTAGTTGAGTGTTGAAGTCGACTCAACCTCTCTACCCTATATGTACAACTACATTGTTCATAGTCTATTACTCTAATTTGTAATCAAAAAATGCGTTAGTCGATCCTTTGTTCTAACATGGTATCATAGCTAGGCTAATTAGCTTGTTGGTTCCTTTGGAGGCAAAAATTCCCTATTTGATGGAATTTTTTGTAATAAATGCAATTTTTTTTTACATTTGACTTTTGCAAGTTTTCATTCATACGATTTTTGTAAAAAAATTGACATTTTGCAAGTTCTCGTTCATAGATTTTTGTTGAAAATGTAATTTTTTTTGCAAAATCAACATTTTGCAAGATTGCAGGTCGATTTTGGCCTCTCGGCCTCTGTTTGGACACTAATTCTCCATCGAGGGTTCCACTTTTGCTCTCTGGATCACCAAGGGTTTTTCTAGTGTCTCCAGTTGCTCTCATATTGTGTACCAGATTGAGGGTTTGATCCACTGTTCTTGGTTTTGATTTCGCAGGCCGTGTCTCATTCCTTGAGTGGTCGATTTGCATTTAGAGATCACATTCTCTGTCAAAGATTTTACAAGTACTTTGAGCAAATTTGATCTATTTTTTGGGCTTATTTGATCGATTTCAAGCAAAATTTGGTCAATTTGGCCTGATTTTGGGTGTTTTTTCTGTTGGTTTGAGGGTTTCACTCTACAAAAGATTTGGGTGTTTTGTATACCTGGTTTGTGGATCGGCAATGAGGGTTTCCGTGTGTTTTTTGGCCCTCTCTAGCCTCTTTGCACCTGGTTTCTTTTAGTCGATTGGAGACCCCTATGTCCCGTACGGCCCTCGCAGCAATACCCTTGACTGGTTCACATCCTGCTTCTTTTGGTCCTTTTCTGGCGTCTAACTCCAACTTCATTCACTCTAGACTCACCTACCTCCTGCATCCTCCTTACCCTTTTTGGGTCCGTTTGGTGTTATGTTATGGTCGCACTTTTCTAGTGATCCTTGTTCACTTTTTATTCAGTGAATTCAAGTCATAGCTGCCATTTTCAATAGAGGTAGCCAACATTATCCTGTTGGGGCGATCTCCTAGCAAAAGAGCCTCTACTCACATTAATCTACCAGGCAATAGTTTGGCGTCCAAAGATCCATTTTTGATCCATTCGGCCAATGCCCTAGTAAAAATCAGTTTGGCTTGTTTTCTTTTTGTGAATTTTTGTTGTTTTCAGGATCAGGGTCTCCATTTGGACAAGGCATGGTTTGCCCATCAAGGTCGAAGTCTCCTCTTCCAGCTTAAGGGGGGGGGTATTAGTGTAGGAATACTAATGCTATAACTTATTATTTAAATAAGTAAATTATGCATTATTCCACACGTGGATTTAAGCCACCTTAGGTGGTTAGGTGTCGACTTGGAGGGTCCAACACAACTCTCCAAGACACTTGTCGACACTCTTTCTTCCACCTCTAGTTGAGTGTTGAAGTCGACTCCTAAGTCGACCCAACCTCTCTACCCTATATGTACAACTACCTTGTTCATAATCTATTACTCCAATTTGTAATCAACAATGCGTTAGTCGATCCTTTGTTCTAACATTTCCAACTATAATATATTACAATAATCTCCCTTCCATTATACTTTGATGGATGTCCATAGCCTATTCCAAAGCTCCTATTTTGGCATAGGTAGGGAGGATGTTGGCTTTACAACAGCCAATTTCATTTGCTTGAAAGTTTGTAAAGCCTTGTGATGCAGAGCCGCTGGCGGAAACGTGCCTGGGATAAGTCAAACTCCCATTGCCATACGTTTACCTTTGCATGTATGTTGTTAACTTACTCATCGGTGAGATATCTCCCATCGGCCGACCAGACTTGCACTTCCTCGATCGCCTAACTCCCACTGACACCTACAGATTAGTTAAGTTACCTATCGGCAACACTTAACTCATCAGCCTCTACGTAAAATGTCTCCCCGAAAGCCTTCTCACAGCAATATCGTTATTATCGCTTTTGGTTGCCTATAGGCAACACTTACTCCATCGGCACTCGAGAGTTATGTCCCTCTGACACACGCTGTCTCACTGATGCCGTTGACTACTGACGACTTCTCCTACCTCCGAGCGTTTAACATGGTTTTGGCACCCGATCTGATCAGTGATAGGATTTTAGTCTGCATCCCTCGCATCTAAATGCGAAATACTCGCAGTTCCTCCTACCAATCGATCAAGACTAATTGTTTTCGTCCTGAACAAACAAAATTCGTGAGATCCTATCAATTCAATATTTGTCAACCTAGCACATCGATAATGCTAGGGTTCTTCACAACAAACTGCCCATGACCCTGCAATAAACTGCACAAACAGAACAAAACCCTAATCCACTATCTACACCCATTCCACCGATTGCGAAGCAATCTACCGGTGGAATGGTTGAAAATCCATACGGTCTCCCAGATAATTTCACAATGAATGTAAACAGGAAAATAACACAAAACAGGGTATCTTATTTAGCTTGTAGAAAGTGATTACAACTATCTGATTCATAGTTCCACTCTTCAATCCTCCAATACAGAACTGTTCAACATCAGATCCCCCACCAAAAGAAGCCCATCTAGGGTATTTGAACTACTCAAAATGGTAGTACCGATTGGATTCCCAGCGGCTGGGAGATAAAATCCAACTACCTAACATAAAAAACTAACAACCTTATCCTAGGGATTTGCACAGTCAATTGTATGCAAATTACAATGATGCTTTGGTCAAATAGACCTTATTTAACAATAACAAAATGCATAGTGACAAAATCTATTTAGTCTTCTCCCTCCAATGACTGTTGAAGGGGTACTCCTGCACCATACTCCCCGAGAGAAGAAATCTCAAGTCCACTTGAGATGAGATGCTAGAGGTCTGCACCATGTGTGTGAATCTGTTCTTCAGTCATCCAAACAGCCTCGAAATCAGGTTGGCCTTGCCAAGTGACCAAGTATTCCAGATATTCCTTGTTCCTGGTCTTCTTTGCCACTCTGGAATCTAAAACCTACTGCAATTTTGGAGGATCATGTTTAGGAATGTCAGCATCTGCTGAAACCTGTAGTGACTCCTGGTCTATGTCTGGATTAAGTTTGTATGGGGTAAGATCACAGACATTAAAGATAGGTGATAAACCAAGATTAGAAGGAAGTTGGAGTTTGTAAGCATTTGGTCCACATTTCTTCAAAATCTGACATGGTCCAATCTTCCTCTGCCTGAGCTTAGTGTGCTGGCCTTTTGGAAGCCTTTCTTTCTTCAAATGAACCCACACCAAATCTCCAACATCAAATTACACATCTCTCTTTTTCTTATTAGCATAGGCTTTATATTTCGCTTGGGTGTGTTAGAGTTGGGTTTTTACTTGATCATGTACCTCTTTGATGGCTGATGCAAAAGCTTCTCCAGCTGAACTAACATAATCTCCTATAGGCATGTCTCTTAGCGCCAAGATACCTCTGGGATGGATACCATAGACCACCTGAAAAGGTGATTTTCCAGTGCTCCTATTGACAATATCATTGTAGGAAAATTCTGCTTGGGAGAGAATGTTATCCCACTTCTCTCCATGTTGTCTTGTTAAACATCTCAATAGATTGCCTAATGAACGATTGACCACTTCAGTCTGGCCATCAGTCTGAGGATGATAAGCTGATGAGAAAGACAAGTTTGTACCAAGCTTCTTCCAAAGAGTCCTCCAAAAATGCCCAATGAATTTCACATCCCTATATGATACTATGCTTAATGGCAATCCATGTATCCTTACTATTTCTTTGAAAAATAGGTCTGCAACATATGAAGCATCACAAGTAGTTTTACAAGGCAAGAAATGTGCCATTTTACTGAATCTGTCTACCACCACAAAAACACTGTCATATCCCTTGCTTGTTCTAGGTAAACCTAACACAAAATCCATACTTATGCTTTCCCATGGTCTATAAGGAATGGGCAGTGGCTGACATAAACCAACATTAGTAGATCTTCCTTTTGCCTTTTGACAGGTCACACATGTCTCCACAAATTTTTAGACATCGGACTGTAACTTAGGCCAATAATAATGTCTCTTTATCAGATCAAGGGTCTTATCCAGACCAAAATGTCCTGCCATAGCTCCACAATGTTTTTCCCTGATGATATTCAGTCTCATAGAACACTTTGGGATACACAACTGTCCTCCTTTGAAAAGTAACCCATCTTGTATCAGAAATTCAGAATACTCAACATGATACTGATCCCCAAAAGAAGTAAATACCTGATAAATTTCTCCAAAATCTTCATCAGCATCATACATAGTTTTCAAAGAATCAATACCAACACTCTCGAGCTGGATCTAATTTATGGTCAGAACCCTCCTACTCAAGGCATCTGCTACCTTGTTCTTGACTCCTTTCTTGTGTTTCAGTGTGAAAGTAAAAGCTTGTAAGGTTTCCACCCACTTCATGTGACGGTGGTTCAACTTTTCTTGACTGTTTATGAAGCTAAGGGCCCGATTATCTGTAAACACTATGAATTCTTTTGGCAACAAATAATGTCTCCACTTCTTGAGTGACTGGACTAGAGCATACATCTCTAAATCATAGGATGAGTACTTCTTAGAATCATTTAACTTCTCACTAAAGAATGCAATAGGCCTACCTTCTTGGTTGAGTACAGCTCCAATTGCCATGTGACTGGCAACACATTCTACTTGAAAGATCTTGTTAAAGTCAGGAAGTGCAAGGACTGGCTCCTGCGCTACTTTCTTCTTCAATGTTTCAAATGAATCATCTGCCTCCTTTGTCCAAATAAATCTGCACTTCTGTCCTCCTTTGATGGTGTCCAACATGGGTGCACAGACATGACTAAAACCCCTTTGTTGGTCATGATGTTAGTCATTCGCAAACATAGAATAAAAGTTACACAACAACCTTTACTCATCTTGAAAGATACGATGAATTCAAAGAATTCATGATCCCAAGTCTCCGTTGATTAGGTCTTAATCTACTGACGTTACTCAGTGGTTGATGTGTGTTGCTGTTTTCCATTCAGGGGCCTTACGTGTTTCTGCACTGTTCATCATCATCATCTTCAAATATCCTGCTCTGGATGTTCGCTCTGCATAAGTCTCCAACAATTCTACCTCTGCACTGTAAATTTAGTCAAATAATGTGCATACAGGCCGATATTTGCATGATTTCTATCATTATTTATGATTCCTTGCATGATATTTTCAATACTACATGCATTTAACCAAATATGCCAAGGATCTTCAGTTACCTACGAGATTTCAGCATATTTCACTGTTTCTGCTTGTTATTTATCATGATTTGCAGTTATGGTGATGAATTAATGAAATTGAAAAAAGGAAAAGGGTTAGAGAGTGAGATTCCTAAAATTACTGGACTTAGATCACTGATTCACATACAAGCTCCCATACTTGCAATGAAAAGAAGGAAAACTAGAAATCATACTTCACCAGGACATTCCACAAATCCGCATGATCTAGTGCAAAGCTTCAAAGGAAAGTTGACAACAACATGTAATGAAATGAAAGCGCTTCCAGTTGAACACAGCATTCACCAGTACATATCCAGAAATCAACAGAAGATTACGTAAAATTTACAATCAGGATGTAATCTGGAACTTCATATTCATTCAGTATGCTCAAGAACAGGTACATTTACAGTGATCTGAAGAAAGAACCTTGACATTTCAACAATTCTATCTTCATTAGTCTCAGTAATCCGATCTCCTAACTTATTCTACAGTAATTGACTCTTTGCGCCAGATGCGTCTGTGTATTCTAATGTATTCCCTCTCCTTTAAAATGACAAGCTCTGGATGTTATATAGAACAACTGCCAGAAAACGGTTACAATGATCCAAGGATCAGGATCCTCTCATAACAAACAACGGCCCAGATGAAAAGCACATGCTTCGTCAGTTAGCAAATGTACAGCTGGCACAGAATATTCCAGCATCTTCAACTTGATTCGGCCTCCAGCTGGCGAACAGCATATTTGACAATATCCTCCTCATTTCTGGCTCATGTTGACTCCATGCGCAACTTTGTAATGCTCAGCCTCAGCAGCATCATGACTTCAATGTTCAGCTTCAGCAGCATCATGACTTCAATGTTCAGCTTCAGCAGCATCATGATGATTTCCTGCAAGTAAACAGACAAACATAAGGTTCATCATCATCATGATAAACAACAGGAAGTAAACACTTTATTAAACATACCTCCCCATGTGCAGCTACAGGCAATCAGGCATTACCTGTGAAAAAAATGCACTAAATGCATAAACAGCATAAAAACAACCAGGTCAACCCTCGTTGACCAAAATTCAGGCAGTCGGGCTTTCAAATTTCCATCGCTTCATGTTTTTGCCCATTTTCTTGTATATCGGGTTCGAAATATGATGATGATGATCTCAGATTATACAAAGAAAAAATCGCCCCTCAACCATCCTTAGAATCCGGCTTTGCATCATCATCATATTTGCATCGGCGTGACTACATATGATCAGGGTGACAATTTTACCTTAGGCCGACGGCAACAGTTATACCGACGCCAAAAATCATGATGATGACCAACTATATGCCTTCTGTCTGTCCGCAGGATATTTGAAATATGATGATCCTCCTTTCCTAATGCTCTGATGAAAAGCACATCAGGATGTTTTGTTTTTTGCACATTCGGGAAAGAAAGACATCGTCATCATCATAATGATGAAGACAAACAGGAGGACTCGGAAAATGATCCTGCCGCTGAGGAAAATCATGATGACGTCATCGTCATCATCAGGCTTGGTTAAAATGCAAAGGGATGACGTCATCGTCATGTTTCGTTAAGATCAGGAGGTAAATGGAATATCGGGTTCCCTCTAAGGAAGATGATCAGGTGGATGAAAGCAATATGACCCTTTTTTCGGCCAAGGCAATCCGCTCGAAAGGTCAGGATGATGAACATCATCATCATCATATACGCACTGGGTGATCAAAAATATGATCTTGCCGAAAGTCCTGATGACGTCATCAGGATATCCGGGGCTTGTGTTAATCCTCGAAGATGACGTCATCGTCATCATCATATTGGCGAAATGGATCACGCTTGGAAAATATCCTGCCGAAGGACAAAGGTGATGGTGACGTCATCGTCATCATCATATTTGCAAAAGGTTATACTCGTCGGCAGGATGATATTACGAACTGTTGGGAGAGACGAACAAGATCATGATGATCTTGTTCAACATGACTTAAGAAATGAAAATCACCCTCCGCTTCGAAAGATAAGGTGATCATCATGATCACGCAAAAGGAGGTCAGGAGGATATTAGGAAATGTCGGGCCTCGAAATATCATGATGATGTTGATCACCAAGACTGTCGTGCGCGCAAATTATGCAGATGGCAGATTTCTCTAAGTAAGGTGATATTATAATATCAGCATGATATTATAATATCGGGTGATGTTGGAATATCATGATGATGCTCGCAATGCGAGAATATCATGATGCTGATGATGTTAGAATATCATGATGCTCGCTTGACGGGCAAAACACACTAGCATTTAAGATTGACGTCCGGATGTTTGGGGACTGCATGATTTCCATCAGGTGATAAAGTAAGATCATGATGATGACCTTTGGCGATATAAAAGACCGCCTGACGGGAAAAGATTACTACGACTTAAACTTGACGTCCGGATGTTTCAACCTCAGGATATTATCGGGGGGCTTTCCAAATATCATGATGATGATGTTCATATAGCAATTATCAGGTTTGACCAAAACTTTGACTGCTCACCACTCCTTCATATGGACGAATTTTCAAGTGATGTAAAAGGCAAACCTGCATGGAATCTCAAACTCTTTCTAACCATGAAGTCATAGAAACAAAATATGAACTTTGACAAACTAACCTCATGATGATGACCTACCTCATCCTGACCTTCATGATGATGATGCACCTGACTTAATTTTTACCAAAACTGCCAGAAACAGACAACACAAGCCAAAACAAAAGCTGGGTCCCTGTTTTGCCAAGTCAAAATGGGGCGTGTTGTGTAACCACACAACAGGAAACTTCTGACATCATTCATGGTTTTAGGAGTTGGCCAAGACAATATGGCACTTACTTTTTCCTGATCCATTTTTAGTTTACCATGTGAGATGACAAAACCTAAGTAGATGATCTCTTCTTGCATGAACAAACATTTGTCCAAATTGATCATTAACTGCTCTTCATGTAACCTTTTGAGAACCAAATCTATGTGTCTGAGGTGTTCTTCCCTTGTATTACTGAAAATCAGAATGTCATCTAGATATACTATGACGAATTTACCTATAAATTCTCTCAGGACCTCATTCATCAACCTCATAAAGGTACTGGGTGCATTGGATAAACCAAAAGGCATGACCTTCCACTCATATAACCCTTCGTTGGTTTTAAATGCGGTTTTCCATTCATCTCCTAGCCTAATTCTGATCTAATGATATCCACTTTTCAAATCTTTGTGAAGTATTTGGCACCTCCTAAGCAATCAAGCAAATCTTCTATCCTAGGGATTGGAAACTTATATCTGATTGTGATCTTGTTGATAGCCCTAGAATCAGTACACAGTCTCCAAGTGTCTTCCTTCTTAGGTGCTAATACAGCCGGTACTGCACACGGACTTAAACTTTTACCAATGAGGCCTGTCTCTAGCAATTCCTCAATCTGTCGTGCTACCTCAACATTTTGCTCTGGGGTAAGCTTGTATGTTGCCTTATTTGGAAGTGTAGACCTTAGGATTAGGTCTATGCAATGATTGATGTCTCTAATAGGTGGTAGAGACCTTGGCATTCCATCAGAGATGGTGCCTTTGTACTTGTCCAATAGTTCTTGGACAGCAGGATCTACAAACCTTTGCTTCTTTCCTCCCTTGACCTCTTGCTGCTGCTCCTTGTTCACATTTAGACATGGAATTAAGGCATAGGCAACTGTACCTTCTTCTACTATCTCCTTCATGAACTGATTTCCTTCTACCAACATTACCTTGGCTTCTTTTCCTTTGGACTCTTCCTCCTTCTGCATCAAGGGTAGTAACTCTATGACTTTACCATCTTTGGTGATTGAGTATGTATTCCGAACTCCATCATGTTGGGCTCTCAAATCATATTGCCATGGTCTCCCAAAGAGAAGATGGCAAGCATCCATCTGAGCTATGTCAAACAACAATTTGTCCTTATATGCTCCAATCTGAAACTCCACCCAAGCCTGCTCTTTCACAACTGTTTGTTGACCTTGAGTGAGCCATGAGATCTTATATGGACACGGATGTGGTAGTCTTCTGAGCTTTAGTTTTTCTATCATTTCAACAAACACAAAATTTTTAGTAGAACTAGAGTCAATCAAAACTTTACATACCTTTCCTCCTGTCTTGCAAGTGGTTTTGAAAAGAGACTTCCTCTGTGGGGGTTCTCTATCAGGTACCTTCATGGTAGTCATTGTCCTTCTAATCATTAAGGACTCTCCTGTCTCTGGATACCCATAGCTGTCAGGGGCATTCACACTTTGGTAAGTGTTTGAACTTGTCACACTCTGGCCATCAGATTCTTGAATAAGATTTGATCTTCTTTCTCCCATTGAGCTTGATGCTTTCTCTGGACATCTACTGGCTATATGACCTTCCTGATTGCAATTGTAACATCTGAGAGGTCCCCTACCTTGAGATCTCCCTCTGAATGGTGGTCTGCTGCCTTGAAAGTTATCTTTCTGATTGTAACCTCCTCTGTGGGTCTGATTACTATCTCCTTTATTGTTTTCTTGATGTGCTCCACCTTGGTTTCCAAATCCTTGTCCTCTACCTCTGAAAGGATTTCTTCCCCCTCTTTGTTGTCTTCCTCTTCCTCTGTAATTCTGTTCTTGCCTCCTCTTCAGTTTCTCTTCTACCTTGAGTGCCAATTGATAGCATTTCTGAATTGTATCTGGGTTATGCAGATTTAGATCTTCTTGGATATTGAATCTCAATCCATTGAGATATCTTGCTACTCTTTCATTTTCATTTTCTTTCGCCTTTGTCTTAACACACAACTTCATGAATTCCTCAGTATATGAACCGACATCTAGTTCCTTCTGTTTCAGATTTTGTCTCTTCTTGTGTAACTGAATATTATAGTCCAATGGGACATAGGCTTCTTTCACCAAAGCCACCATCTTCTTCCATGTAACAATTTTGTTCTTTCCTTCCTTCACCCTGTCATCTTGGATGAAATTCCACTAGGTCAATGCAGCTCCTTTCATCTTGGACTGAGCCACCTTTATTCGTTGATGATCTGGTATTTCCTCTGTCTCAAAGAAATTGTTTAGGGAGTCTATCCACTCCATCACCGAATCAGGATCCATCTTGCCTACAAACACTGGTAGGTCACTTTTCATGTCCACGGTCCTCCTTTCCATGGATTTGAGGGCATCTAGAAAAAACTTCTGGTCTGCAGGAACATCTATTTCTTCCTGCCTAGGGATCTCCTCTTCATCCCTATCTTCTTCCTTACCAGAACTTACCTTATCCCTCAATTTCTCTAGTCCATTTTTCAATGCCTGATTCTGAGCTTTTACAGCAATGCTCTCTACAATCTGCTTCTTGACCAAAACAACCAACTCGGCATTGGTTATCCTTGCCGGGAATTCCTGTGATCCCTCTCCTTCAGACATATTGTCCTTTTCATTTTTCCAGAAAAACATTCCTTCGCTCTGATACCACTATGATGCAGAGCTGCTGGCGAAAACGTGCATGGGATAAGTCAAACTCCCATTGCCATACGTTTACCTTTGCATGTATGTTGTTAACTTACTCATCGGTGAGATATCTCCCATCGGCCGACCAGACTTGCACTTCCCTGATTGCCTAACTCCCACCGACACCTACAGATCGGTTAAGTTGCCTATCGGCAACACTTAACTCATCGGCCTCTACGTAAAATGTCTCCCCGAAAGCCTTCTCACAGTGATATCGTTATTATCGCTTTTGGTTGCCTATCGGCAACACTTACTCCATCGGCACTCGAGAGTTATGTCCCTCCGACACACGCCGTCTCACCGATGCCGTTGACTACCGACGACTTCTCCTACCTCCGAGCGTTTAACATGGTTTTGGCACCCGATCTGATCAGCGATAGGATTTTAGTCTGCATCCCTCGCATCTAAATGTGAAATTCTCGTAGTTCCTCCTACCAATCGATCAAGACTAATTGTTTTCGTCCTGAACAGACAAAATTCGTGAGATCCTATCAATTCAATATTTGTCAACCTAGCACATTGATAATGCTAGGGTTCTTCACAGCAAACTGCCCACGACCCTGCAATAAACTACACAAACAGAACAAAACCCTAATCCACTATCTACACCCATTCCACCGATTGCAAAGCAATCTACTAGTGGAATGGTTGAAAGTCCATACGGTCTCCCAGACAATTTCACAATGAATGTAAACAGGAAAATAACACAAAACAGGGTATCTTATTTAGCTTGCAGAAAGTGATTACAACTATCTGATTCACAGTTCCACTCTTCAATCCTCCGATACAGAACTGTTCAACATCAGATCCCCCACCAAAAGAAGCCCATCTAGGGTATTTGAACTACTCAAAATGGTAGTACCGATTGGATTCCCAGCGGCTAAGAGATAAAATCCAACTACCTAACATAACAAACTAACAACCTTATCCTAGGGATTTGCACAGTCAATTGTATGCAAATTACAATGATGCTTTGGTCAAATAGACCTTATTTAACAATATCAGAATGCATAGTGACAAAATCTATTTAGTCTTCTCCCTCCAATGACTGTTGAAGGGGTGCCCCTGCACCACCTTGTCAACAAATCCATTTTGTGCATATCCTGCAATCATGGCATTCTACAAAACCACATTTCTTTGAGGCATTTTGTCAGATAGTTCACGGTGCCTTGATGCTTCCACATTTTGTATACATATCTACCATAGAAGTTGCAACTACATCTGACAAAATTCCTCTATCCTTTATGCTTTGATGGATGTCCATACACTGTTTCAAAGCTCCCACATGACAAGAGAGTTACTTGCCAAATTTAGGAATCCCAATTACATAACCTCTTGACTTTAATAGCCTCTAACCATCCATGGCTTTATTTGTCTAGATCATTCACTCTAGGTAAACTACACATAGGTAGTTAGGTTCATTCGCTAGAACATTATAGAATCATGTCACATGTCTTACAGATTAACCCAAATAATAATATAAAGCAATACTTCAATAGGAAGGTATCAAGTCTTAGAGGGTTCATAATTAGCTTTACCACATGATAACAAAACACTATAATATCCTAATAAAAATGAACATGTACTAATTAGGCCTTCCAGGAAACTCATACAAGCCTTTAAGTAGTTTATATCACACACTAGAATTATAGTATTCAGAGATAGAGCCAAATTTTACACAAGTAGTTTACACAAAGTATTATAATCTTTAACTATTAACACATCCTATACAGTTCTCTAGACTTTACAACTTAATGCCTTAAGAAAAATTAATAACAAGTCTCTTGATCCTTAACCAAGAATTTGATGATTGTCAATTGCCACTAAACAATCATTAATGTTTCCTACTATGCATCTTTGATGCCATCCTTAAGCAATATCTACCCCTTTCTCCTATAGGCATATTGGGTAATCAAAGATAACAAAGTTCAGTACAACAGTCAAATATAATTGTTGTTAGATTCATGAATTTAGAGATAATATTCATTCATCTTTATTGCAACTAGAGTTATTACTTCATAGAATGTAGGAACATGTGTTACCAATTTATTATTAGAGTGCAGAGGACTTTGCTTAGAGGCCAATCTAAGTATCATGCCTACTTTTCCTCCTATCCACCATTACAATGAGGTATTCAACTTCATAGGGGTGTTGGTGAGGTGTGTAGCCATTCAGAGATCTTCAACCTATTTGGTTGGTGCAGGGCTTCTACCATCTAAGAAATTTTGTAGCTAATTTCAAGAACCAATCCAAGAAAACCATGGAATCCACCACTTAGCCAATCTAGGAAAATTATGGCATCCACCACTTGGCCAATCAAGAACTCAATATCACTAGATTGACCAATTGACACATGCACAAGCATGCATACATATGGACACACACAAGTCTCTAAGCATCCGAGTCACAATTACATTCACCACAATTTGAGGGGCTACAACCACTCTAGTGGGTTCTAGCACATGTCAACAAGGAAATATCTTGATCACAATGTCACACCTTGCTATACCAAAGCAACACTATCCAGCTATAAACTGAGATAGCAATCATCCTAAGAACACCTTGGTAATCAAGGCAACACCTCACTATGGCAAGACACACTATTCAACTTGTAATTGAGATAGAAAATATACCATCTCTACTAGGATGACAATCATTTGGATTTTCGATTCACCAAAATAACCAATGTGTTACTTTATGCATGAATCAACATGGAGCTATTCTCTCTGTAAAGTGGCAACTATACAACTCCATTGAGGCTTGAAGGGTGATCAACAATTTAGTCCATAGAGTCTTCCTTATCACTGGATCACGTGCATACCATGCTACAATAGATCAAACTCATACACGAGGATCCCAACTTAGGCATGAGACCATGAAACTCATGGATTCACAAACATAGAATGACATATTCACACAACCACATTGAGAACTATAGCCTGGACATAGGTCATCACAATTTAATAACATCACAAGTCACACACACATAATCCACATCGACAAAATATTATTTCACTAGTTTCAACCTAAGCATATGCCTCATCTAAACCTTACTCAACTCCCTTAATCTCAGATATTCTTCACTAGTTTGTATGGTGACTTGTAGCTACAATTATGGTATCAAAATTACTCTGGAAGTTGAACATGTAGGTTTTATGAATATGTAGCTACATTTTTCATACATGTCTATCAAAGCAGTTGCAACTACCTCTGACAAAATTCCTCTATCCTTTATGCTTTGATGGATGTCCATACCCTGTTCCAAAGCTCCCATTTGGCACGGGCTGGGAGGATGTTTGCAAAGGTTGTAGATTCTGGCTTTACACCTGCCCATTGCATTTGGTTGAAAGTTTCTAAAGCCTTTTAACAAATCCATGTTGTCAATATCCTGCAATCAAGGCATTCCATGAGAACACATTTCTTTGAGGCATTCTGTCAAACAGTTCACGTGCCTTGTCTATGCTACCACATTTTGCATACATGTCTACCAGGGCAGTTGCAACTACATCATCTGACAAAATTCGTCTATCCTTCATCCTGCGATGGATGTCCATACCCTGATCCAAAGCTACCATTTTGGCACAGGCAGGATGCTGGCAAACATTGCGGAGTCTGGCTTTACATCTGCAATTGCATTTGGTTGAAAGTTTCTAAAGCCTTTTCAACAAACGCATTTTGTGCATATCCTACAGTTATAGCATTCCATGAGACCATATTTCTTTGAGGCATCCCATACAGTTCACGTGCCTTGTCTATGCTTCCACATTTTGCATACATGTTTACCAGAGCATTTCCAACTGTAATATCTGACAATAATCCCCCTTCCATTATGCTTTGATGGAAGTCCATACCCTGTTCCAAAGCTCCCATTTTGGCAAAGGCCGGGAGTATGCTGGCAAATGAGAACTGATCGAGTTGGAAACCTGTTTGTTGCATATGGTGAAACGGTGTGACTGCATTGTGAGGACATCCATGTCTTCTGTTCGCTTCAGCAACCATTTTCTATGAGACGGTATCTCCTATTTTATGCAATCAGATACTTACGGGCATCCACCAAACTTTCGGGTGGGAACAGAGTTTCAGTTTGAAAGTTAACAGCGACTGTTGCTTGAACGGGACGGACGTTGGCGCAACAAACAGACCTACATCTGCCACCTAAGCGGTCAAAGCTTAGAGTGTGTGATTTAAGCCCAGCCATTATATTAGAGACTGTTTACCTTGAATGGGTGGTTTAACAATTCTTCAAAGGAGTTATGGGAGGCGTGACACACACCAGCATCATACAAATCGTAGCATCAAGATTTAAATTGTTTTTCTCCTACTTTCCTTTAAGGCATCGTGTGAAGCTAGCGAGCATGGCTATCAGTGTTATTGGATAAGGAATCGCATATATTGGCTGCACAATTCAATATCAGCAAGTCCGCACAGTCATTGGTAACAGCAGATTGGGTTTCAGTCAATATTACTCATCCAGATGGTTTGCTTCAGTTCACTTCAGCAATATCAAGGGATTTTCTATTAATGCATCTTGTAAGTCAATTACTGATATTTAGTATTAAGGTTTGCTGGTAAATTATGAGCTTGCTGTATATGTACAGATATATATATATATACCCACCATAAGTAATATCATTGAAGCTCTGTTGTCTTGATATTGACGCCAATGTACAGATATATAGATATATATATACCAGAAGTAATATCATTGAAGCTCTGTTGTCTTGATATTGACGACAATGTACAGCAAGCTCATAATTTACCGGCAAACCTTAATACTAAATATCAGTAATTGACTTACAAGATGCATTAATAGAAAATCCCTTGATATTGCTGAAGTGAACTGAAGCAAACCATCTGGATGAGTAATATTGACTGAAACCCAATCTGCTGTTACCAATGACCGTGTGGACTTGCTGATATTGAATTGTACAGTTACAGTATATATATTGTGGGAGCTTGGAATACATTTATTTGCTGGGAGTTATTAAGTTCAGTAAGTTCATTGAAGAAGACTGAAATAAAGATTTCAGAAAAAGTTAAATATTAATATCATCCTAATTTGGCACGAAGGGAATAAAAAATTGTTGAATTTAGTAAATTACTGATTGGGGACATCTCATAGAGGTCATAAGGGCAATAGGCCTCAAACCAATCAATAATCCATACTGAGTTAAATCCATCACAAAGTTTCCTAATTTCCAGTAGTTACAAGCTACCCTACCAGCCCCTATATATCACAGCTTAGTACTCAGAGATTCCTTGCTTCTGGCACTAATACTCTAATTATACCAATGACATGACAAAATAGTTTGAAGATTCCTATATCTCCATAATCCATACTGAGTTAAATCCATCACAAAGTTTCCTAATTTCCAGTAGTTACAAGCTACCCTACCAGCCCCTATATATCACAGCTTAGTACTCAGAGATTCCTTGCTTCTGGCACTAATACTCTAATTATACCAATGACATGACAAAATAGTTTGAAGATTCCTATATCTCCATTATCTTTAAGCAAATGGAATACAAGACAATGGCATAGGTGCTACCATACATGTATCAAGGATGATTGCAAGGTTATCGAGTTTACAACAATGCCATAATCTTGATAGGGTGATACGAGTTCTATCTGTTAGTCTACCAAGTACCAATATTCATGAGTTTAATGCCCAAAACCTGGTTTAGGGTTTTCAAAAGATGCACAATCATTTTCTCACTTCCAAAAGTCATACAATTGTAATAGAGCACCTAGAATAAACATAAGCAGTAATTTTGATTTACAACCATAATATGCTATGTACTCTGTCATAACTTTGACCATCATGATCAACAATGGCATACTAATGTCTCACCATTTTATAATGACTATAACTTTACTCAATGTCATCCTAACAAATCTCTACTCATCTTTCCAGTGGAAGTCTTACAAATATTGCCCATACAACCAAGGTCAACTGGTGTTAGCTTAATAATACCATTATAATCATATGCTACACACCTTTGATAGATTTTCAAATGATTCCCATTTACAATTCAAAATTTGCAATCTTTCGCAAACTTAAACTTTTTCTGATCAAACATTGGTGAAATCCAAAACCAAACACTCATAGCTGTAGTGAAATTCTTGAGCATAAATAAAGGATGACACACATATTATCTTAATATTATCTCAGTACCAAATTACTTCAAGGAAACTATTTTTTTTATCAACTAAAATCAAATGACTCTTAGCCAAACGATGATCTCAAATAAGGTAGAAGTAACTTACATATAGAGGTGTCTAATCCCAAATAATGATACTTCAGAAAGACTTGCGCTAATACCCAATGCTCATACCATCTTTGCCACTGTATGAATACACACAACTCTTCATAGTTGCTCAGGTGCTGCTCACATCAATTAATGGCATCCTTTAAATTATCACAGCCCTACCTACCAAGACCATTGTAGAGATATTGGCGTCTCTTGTTGATAATGGCCTAAGCTACCATCTGTTGGCTCATGCCAAATCTACCTCATCCTTCTGCTCTTATGGTTTGCACCATTACTCAAGTCTAAGAACAATATTGAAGATATTTCTGATGTAGCTGCTAAAATCTTCCTTCCTTTGCATAAGACACCATTTTGGTTGCAAAATGCCTCCTATTCCTTTGCCTAAGCCACCTCCTCTTACTCGCCTGTAGGTGGTTATCCCATATGGGGCAGCGTGGAAGATATTGACTGAAGAAATCTGGTCTCTTTCCCCAGGCATCACTGTACTAAACCCTCTCTCTCTCTCTCTCTCCACACAGCAACTCCACACGATATTCATCTTCTGGGTATTCTATATTGATCCTTGTTCCAAAGCTCCCATTTTGACACATGAAAACAAAATCCCTCCAATATATAAACCTTTCTCCCATTCTATTTATAACTATAATTTCTGCACAATGTCCCTCGTTCCAAAAACTGCAATGACTCCATTCCAATGCAGTCAGTATCCTAGTAATTCCTACTTGCTCAGCATCACCCCCTGTAGAGCGGCGACTCCCTAAGTTAAAGTGCCCAAATCCCCTGTCCAACAAAATTCCTCTATCCTTAATGCTTTGATGGACATCCCTATTGTCCAACACTCCCCAACTACCCCTTTAATTCTCTGTCCGACAAGAAACAATAATTCCCCTCTCCGTCCTTCACACTTTCAGGCTCAGCCATTCATTAATTTTATTTTAATTCATTGGTGAATGTCTATAGCATGCCTATGAGGGATGTGACATGTAGATTTTCAGTAAAATTTAGAATCCATAAAAGTCACCTTTTTCTTTTATGAAGAAAAGTATTGTATAGAAACATGTTTAAAAATTTACAATATGAAAATCTGAGAGGAGTTACAAACCAGATTTCAACTTCTTATTTGAGAAAATCGAAGAAAAAAGAAAACTCCAATAATCGAGAAACATCTAACTCAACTAGATTTAAAAGTCACCTAGAGATTAGGATGGCTATAAACTCAAATTCATCTGCTTAGGTAGTAACCCATGCAACAAGTCCGCAACTTCAAAAATAAATATCGAAAGTTGAAATAAGCAAAGAGCTAAAAAATAAACAGGGCATCATCAGAAGTTTCCAGTGATAAAGAATTGAGCTGCAGAACATTGAGCATTTTGCAACAAATTGGAGCAATTAATAAATTATTACTTTTGCAAGGGGTTGTGGTGCAACGGTAATGGGTGACATTCATAAGAACATAATCCTGGTTAAAAAATCCAGAACTCTGGTGTAATGATTATGGGGGTACATGTGGTGAGATTCTGGTGTAATGATTATTCAAGCGTTACCCATGTCTACAAATCTTAAGTATGCAGTCTGTGCACATCCAAACAGTATTAAAGGCAGCCCATAGATTTCACACAAGATTTACCAAGAAAAAGAGAAGAAAAAAAGTGCAAATCATGTTTAGAAGTCACAGAGTTATGCTTCCACAGATGTCAAGATATATGAAACACATATCTGGTGCAAAGAGCTTTGGGTAAGAATTGCTGTCACTACACTCCCCATATGTTTGAACTCCAATAAGTAGATGCACCTAAGCAATGGAAAGTTTGAACCCTATCACTAAGGGAATCTGAGCTTGGCAATGATTTATTCATATTAAACAAAAAAAGAAAAGAAAAAAGTAAATGTCTTGTAGTCAAGCACATTAGTGCATCAAAGAGAGGATCCTGGAACAAAAGTGTGCTATTGAAATATATAATGTCAATATCCAAAATGTTAAAACGGTGAGACCCCTGAAAGAAGAAATTCAGAGCAGTAGAGACACAGACAAGGCATTTGGATCAGGAAACAGAAACAAAGAAACAAATCTCAGTAATGTAACTAGAGACCTTTGCAGAATAGAACTAATGGCATTGCCTAAACAGAACTCTTACAGATATGAGATGTGAAATGAAATCTTTAGTTCTTTAGAACAAAGTAACAGAGAAAAGAGAGCTAATGTCCTATTCAAATTATTTCAACACCAAATGTCAGAGGCATTCTTTTGTATGCATTATTGATCTATATTATTGCTGAGAAAATGCTTGTTATAAATCTGACATCAAATAAATCTAACATCAAAGAGGAATAAAAAGAGAAAACTATTTACATGGGCATCATAAACACCTGTCACTGAGAGATAAAAGCTTCGCTCATTTTCTTTGCAGTCAATTTTTTTTTCAGTAAGCACTGGCTAACACGGCACCTTTGTACATGCTAAGAACTTCTGTGAAATTTTTGAGAGAAACAGATCTAGTATCTTTCAACACAACACTACTTTGTAGTATAGAGGAAATATATTGCATAGAACCTGGAATAGATAAACATCTTTCGTAGAGCATAAGGTCTAGCTTCTATCAATATAATTCAAACTTGTCAGCAGGAAACTAAGGTATAGGGCCCAAGGACAATGTTCCCTCCCCCATACCCACATCTTCTGTGACTATATGTACATATAAATAGCTGTGCCTTTATTCACTTAATTATCCTGATTTTAAATAGTGTCCCTGTTGCATAGCCCTCGCCCCACATCTCAAGGTAACTAGGCTAAAAAAACCAACTAAAATCAAGCATTGAAAAAAACCAACTGTAAAATAAAAATCAATGAGAGGAGAAAAGAGAAAATAATCCGATAGCCAAGCAAGCATAGATGACGCCAAGTTAAATATGCAAAAGAGAAAACTATTTAAGGTTTCAAAGTAGCTAGTACAAAATAATTTCTGAAATGAATAGAGCATGTTAACGATCCTCCCTCTGTAAGTAAAAACTAAAAACAATCACACCAAGCCAGGCTAGGTCACTTAGTTCTAATCATTAACCTCTGGACTTTAGGTGAGCCAATCTTTGGCTTAAATCATCTTGGGACAAAAGGGGAGCCTTGTCCTTGAGAGGAACAGCACTTGTCCCTGCCTGTGGAAGGCCAACAGAAACCTCCAATCCATAGTCATCAGCAACTTGATGCATTAACGAATTCACTTCATCTTCAGGTGTGGAAAGACAAGTACTGCCTGCCATTGCCGAGTCCACAAACGCCGACTGCACTTCCATGTTAACGAAAGTTCTCTCGAATTGATCCATTGTGAGTGAGATCTTTTGCATATTCCCAAGGGCCAGCGCACTGTCTAATGCCTTGACAATCCCAGACATGGACTTGCTGATGTTTTCCATTTTGCTCTGAGTGCTTAAACGGGCAACAACGGCATCCAGGCGAGACCCCAATCTCAAGTAGTTGAGTTGCTCGTTGTGCTTTCTGATAGCATTTTGCGCGTATATGCGCGCACCATCCATGTTCCCTTTCTCAATGGCCTTCTTTATTTTCACTTTCTCCGCTTTCTCTTCTGCCTCGCATTTCTTCGCCTGTCTAACCAGGCTCTTTGATGTGAATTTCAGCTGGAATATCTGTTCTAGAAGCTTCTCTTGACTGCCTTTGCCCATCCCTAAACGTTAAACCCTAACCCTGTAACAAAAACACTCTTCACAATCTCCTGTGCACATAAACCGGTACTATTTTTGTTTTACCACAACATTAATCAAAACATTCAGAAAGATTATAGAATTCATAACTGGAAAATTGGCCTCAAATATTATAAAATCTTATTCCATCAGAAACCAAAAGAGATGATAGAAAACTTGCCTGTTTGAAGCCTTCACAAACACCAAATCAATCTGAGTATGCCGAAAAAGTAAAGACAATAGGAAAGTCTCGTTTGAGTTGAGAAATACAGAGTACAAAGTAAAGCTAATATAACATCAATGCCGAATGTGGATTAGATGTTGATTAAGGCAGCAGAGTGAAAGTTTCTTCATATGATATAGGATGTTTCAACAAAAGCTTTCCATGCCAAAAACTTACCGTTGGGACTCGCATACGTTTGAAAACACAAATCTCGCTTATTTTTACCATTTTTTAAATTTTTTTAAAATTGTGTTAAGCTCGCAAGAACAGGTCACATTAATTTGTCATCTACGATTTATTGGAGCAAGAGAAAAAAACCACTTAAAAAATTAGCCTACAAAATTAATTAAATCACAATGACAAACAATTTTGTCCTCAATAATATGTTCAAGAGTATACTAAAATAAATGTTTTTATTATATAAGGCAGCAAAAACCAGGGGCCGAACCCTTACAACAGAAACCCAAAAAAGAACAACAAAGGCTCAGAAACAAAAAGAGCCACCAACCCCAACTACAGCATAAACAACATTAACAGCCGATTAACAACAGATAGTAAAAGTAGTAGTCTAACAATAGATAAATAGAAAGTAAATAAACAAAGCTAAGGAAAAACATCCTCCAAGCCTTTACCCAGAAATTCATAAATCTTGTCAAACTCTTTGACTTTCTCTTCATCAGCTCCATGGGCAAGGGTGTCGTGTTCCTGCAAAAGGCACAAATTGAGCATAGCCGAACGATAGAGCATACTGCTGATAAAACATCTCATAGATCCGATCTTTTGTTCCAGGGATTCCACACGGCCTCTGAGAACATCAATTTCATCCTCTTGACCGTCATCATCTTCCTTAGCAGCCTCTTCAACTTCCTCAACAGTCACCCTTTCTTCTTCTTGAGCATTATCATCAGGTCCAAAATCCACTCCTTCAGTATCCTCGTTATCCTCTACCCCTGTAGTCTCCTCCAAAACCTCATGGACCTTAATGTCATCACCTTTAGACTTGGCATCTCCTTGAGTTGAAGAACCAGAGTCACTTCCAAAATAATCAATTAGTTTAGTCGGAGGGGCTAGTTTACTAGCAATTCTTCCAGACCTTCTAACTCCCGAAGAGTAACATTCATTCTTAGCTTTGACCGCAGTTTTAGCTTTAGCTTTTTTCGGAGGTCCCTCACTGTCACTGTTTTGATGGGCCCCCATATCCTTACCTTCGAAAACCTCCACAGTAGCATCCTTAAATTTTTGTTTTTTCCCCTTCACACTACCTTTAGCAGTAGGAGTATGGATGTCTTTCTCAGTATTCTCTTCCAGGGTTTCAGAAAAGGAACCACCTTTAAGATTTTGGTTATTAGGGGTAGAAAAGGGCTCCTCATCAGGCAAGGCAACATTGGGGGGAGTATCTGCAGGGATTTCAACAATAGTGGGGGGAATTGGTTTCAAAGGGTCCAAGGCAAGATGAAACTTATACATGCGATGAATAAGGCCTTGGTGGAGGGGAACATGACGCTTAGAGAGTTTCTTATCCATTTTAGCTTTCACTCGGAGAACCGAATGTTCCAAAGAAGACATCAAATAAAAAAGAAAGCTAATAAGAGCATTTCTCCTAAAATGGTTAAGGAGGGGAAGGTGATAATTATAGAACCTAGTAAAATGCCCTTCGAGGGTGAAGTATTTCATTAGAAGATAGCACATCTCATCCCATGGCTCTGAGAGCTTTGCCCGATCAAACCCACCTTGATAAGTGACAAGTTCCTCCCCCTCACCTAGGAAAAGCTTTTGACTGTGAAGGTCAGCAACCTTAGCCTTTTTCTTTAGCTTCGTGCCTTTCATAGAAAGGCCAGTAGCCATCGCAATAACTTCCTCAGAAATTTCAAACCCTATCTTGCCAATTTTAACTCTACGGTTATCCCATGATAGGGCACACTGCACTGAAAGGTTTTCATCGTAGCCATTGAGATTTAAATAAATTAAATGTGATAATTTAATAATTGATGATGGAAAAGTAATGCATTGTTTCATGTTAGGAATCAATTCATCAATGCTCTAGATTTTTAGGGTTGACTCAAACGAAGACATCTCATTCTACAAATTGACTATTTTTCACTTTGGTTTACCCCTATGGGTGCAAATACAATCTTCAATGTAGATTGAACCGATGTGTGTAAATCTAAACTAGTAGGAGGTGGCTTAATGTAATTCACTCGGATTTTGATATTGAGTGATTGTAAGGACAAGTGGTGTTAATAAACACCTTTGGGGAATTTGTTGAATCGTAAGGGTCATGTTGTTTTAGATCAATGCACCCTTTGGAGAGTTGGACATGCTAGAAATGAGCAATGTAGGAACACTTCTCTCGAGAAGGAAACAATGAGGGCTCGCACTTATAGAAAAGCAAAGGAAATAACTTCTTAAGCATGGAAAGGAATTCCACAACACAAACCAACAAAAAGATGTATGCTTATAGATTTGTTAATCCTAGGAAACCCTAAATATGCAAACCCATGTGCTTAGCTTTCACGAATTATACAGTAATCTCCACGGAAAGGCAACTTCCTCTAGAGCTTGAAGTTGTTCTCTAGGGTACTTTCCAATAGGACCTTCTAGGTCCTCTTGTTTGTTCACACCTCCTTCTCTTGAAAGAGATTTTTTTATTTAGCTCACATTCAAGCATTGAGTTCCACCTTAATGAGATGATGCATGTGAATAAACACTAGTCAAGACCTCGTGATGATTCAAAGTCTCTTGTGAGCATTAATCCAAGAAGATTCACTTAATAACCCAATTGTGTAGCACATGCATTCATATAGTACTTATAAACACCCCTAAGTTCAGTCCTACCCCTCAAATTTATGTTTTTATACCCCCTATGCATACATTAATATAATTAAAATTATACCTGCCTATTTTCATCAAGTATTGTATGTACCTTTTTTGTTATATATCCCCTTATTATTTCTACCCTATTAACCAAGGGCACTACCCACACCTACATTTGATTCAAAATTAGCTTTGGTTGTCATCCAATTTAATGAAGCCTCAACAAAAAAACCAAGATGAGTTATGGCAAATATGTCATCCTATAGCAAGATTTGATTTAAAATCACTTATACATCTCAACCCCCAAACCCTTCCCACACTAGCTCTAATAGTGACTCCCCCAAATAATAGATGTCTCAATTATAGTATCATATTAATCTAAATTATAATGAAGGGGTTTTAGAGGTACCTGGTGATTCTTTTAGGCAGGATCATGGCATTCCCGAAAGGTGTCAAATAACTAGCTTTAGGAAAATTGGGTAGGATTGTACTAAACCTACATGACTTTAGTGTGACCATGTTTTCTTTGTTAACTGCATTAGAGTGCTCGAATAAGTAGATGTTCCTAAGATTATGAGACACTAGCACAATACAAGACTATGTGGTGTAGAAAAAGACAGCTTCACGATCTTAGCAAGACCAACATAGTAAATGGTATTTCTTTTGATTGAGCTATGTAAAGTGATATGCAGAGGTTTTGGAATGCCATTTATAAACACCCCACTTCTATGCATGCTTACCAAGCCCCAATACCTGCTTATATTACTTTAATTATATTACCCCCCTTCTCCCTAATACTAAAATGATATATTGGTTCACAATTTAGTAATTAATAAAAGAAATGTATGCACATGATAAGGTGTTGCTTTAGAGGTGAATCCCCTGGGGCACTAATGTATCTTCAAGGTAGGTAGCATAGTTTAAGTAACAAGAAGTTGTCAACCATAACTTCGATGTGTTTCAACTTCCTTGCCAACATGCTTCTTTAGGCATTATCACTCACCACATTCTAATCTACAAGGATTGGAACCCTTTCAAGCATCAACCTCATGGGAAGTTAGTAGAATATGAGAAATAAGGAGCTCTCAAGAGCATAATTGAGATCTACTAGTTATATGGGTGGTTCTTACATATTTGTACTTCTATGCAAGCCATCTCTAGTAGTCTTTTATGTATAGTTTGGCTCACAAAAGGGCTTCCTTAACCAATTCTAAGATTTACACATAGATCATGTATAATAAGGAGGTAGAGAGTGAGGCATTAGAGAAGATGAGACTAGTGTGTATAGGTAAAAATCGAGGTTGAATAAGATCAAAACAATGATTATCGATCTAAATGATAACCAAATCAATGAATATGCAATTAAACAATTGAGAGCTATCACCTAGATTGTATTGATCTCTTGGTTAGATGTGGATTGCTCAATATGTCGTGTACCCATGGTTGCAACAAGTGGATGTAGATAAGTGCTCAAAGATACGGTCTATATGGATGCCTAAGAATAAATGATCGAAGAGGATTTGTGAAGAAGTGAAGGGGATATATATAGGTTTCAGGGTTAGATCGATCAACGGTTCAAATAATTCAATGAAATCAATGGACAAGATACTTCCAAAGCTCATGATGAATGTGCACATGACATGTGTCCTATTTTAAAGAATATTTTAAAGTTGCTTTGTTGAGTTAACTGCTTGCTAGAATAAAGCTAGGATTTGATTTCATAAATTTAGAATGCTTTTTCTAATTTATGATTTAGTGATAAAAACAATAATGATTAAAGCCAATTAACTCAACTTTAGATTTACTTTTTGAAGTTCTAAAAATAAGACTAATTGTGCACATAGAAGAAAATGATATTTTTAGAAGAATTGGAGGATAATTGAAAATTAAATAAATAAATTTATTTAATTTATTGTGCATGATTGAAGAAAGAATAAGATTAAATATAGAGAATAAATTAAATAAATAAATTCATTTAATTTATTTTGCATGATAGAGGAATATAAATAAACTATTGATTTTTATTTATTTTTAGAAGATAAAGTCAACTTAAATAAATTTGAATAATTTATTTAAATTTGGAGGAATAATTGATTAATTAAATAATTAAAATTATTTAATTGTTGATAAGAGGAATTTGGTGAAATTAATTAAATAATTGATTTATTTAATTAATGTGGATTTGAAGATTGAAAGAGGATAATTTAATTAAATAATTAAAATGATTTAATTTAGAAGAATATAGTGGATTTTGATGAAATTAATTAAATAAATAGAATTTATTCAATTAATGTTGAAATTTGGGGAAAATAGAGGAAATAGAGGAATTTGATGAAATTAATTAAATAATTAGATTATTCAATTAATGTTAAATGTAAGTGATTCGCAAGAATGTGATGTATGCAAGTGATGTAATGCAAAGGGTCATTTTTAGGTGTCTACAACTAGAATTAGAATATTTAAAGGTCAAGCAAGATATATTGGCTAAGGGTGAAAATAGCCTAATAATGCCACTAGTATAGAAGAAGAAAATTTGGTGTACCTACTGTGTAGAAGAAGTTCACCTAGATGGAAGGAGTACCCAATGATAAAAGGAGAAAAATGGTTGTGACACTTAAAGTTGATCTACAATTAACCCCTATGAATCTAAAAGCTTCTACTACAAAAATTATGGTGAATAGGATGACCATGAGGTAGATTATTTCTCATCCCTTTTGTTAATGCTAAGGGATGATGGGGAACATGAACCCTGGTTCAATCACCATTGTGAAGATAATGATCTTGTCAATAAACGAATGGCTAGAGATAAAGGATTGGGAGAAAGAGCTTTCTATGACCATGGTTACATATAGCCAACCTAGAGGAATCACTGTAATGCTCATGTGGCACAATTTTCTCCACCATAAATTACAATTGAGCAACCTCCAATCAGCTATCCTTCAAATGAAAATAGAGGATATTATAAAAATTATAGAGGAAACGATAGAGGAAGAGGCCATGGACAGAGGAGAAGAGATGACACCACCTTATTTAGGTGTGGCTAAATGGAACATTATGCTAATGAATGCTGAGAATAAAAGAAGAGTTGTGGTTTTTGTGATGCCTCTAGTCATGATCTATTCACGTACGTAAGAGCATAGAAATATTTCAAGAATACTCCATGACAAACAAAAAGTGAAGAGTTGTTTGGTGCTAATGAAAAAAGGGTGAAAATTATAAGGAAAGTACATAGACAAGATGCTCAAGGAGTGAGAAGATGTGTCTAAAACTGAGATAGAGGAATAAAATACAAGAAACCAACCCCTACTAATAGAAGATGAACAACTAGAAAAGGAATATCTAGCAAAGAAGGAAGAATTGAGAAGTCAAGCTATTGCAAAATATAGGAAGACAAACAAAGTTGTGTTAATAACTAGAGGAGGGATTGATACCACAAAAGAAAGAATATAGAAAGATGAGGTAGAAGAAGAAGGAGAATGGGACTATTTTCTAACAAGAGAAAAACATGATCAAACAGATGAAGATATCAGAAGAATAATTCTACAAGAAAAAAGAAATGAATACTATCGCAAAGCATGTTTCTCAAAGAAAGAAGCTCAACTATTAAAAGAATTAGCAAAATTTACAAAGGAATAAAATATTCTAGAAAAGTTAAAACAACTTTCCAAATAATGGAACAAAGTAAGAAATATAGCTTCTAGACCTTTGATTAGAAGTATGGTAAAAATACCATGAAGATGGAAGAAGAAATCAATTCTAATAGAACTCTAAGCAAACAACAAACATTTTAAAGATGTATTGGTTGATCTTGGAGGAGATGTTAGTATCATACCTAAAAGGATCTATGAAGAATTCAAAAAGCCAACACTCTATGGCATCCTTTAAAACATTGCCCTTGCAGATGCTACCACTATTAGTATGGTTGGCACTTGTATTAATGTAGAAGTTAACTTGATGGGAATCAAGAATAAAGTAGATTTAGAAGTAATAGAGATGAAATAACCCTTTGATACCTTTAACATTCTATTGAACTTAGAATGGTTCATGAATTGTAATGGGACAATAGAGTTCTGCAAGGAAGAAATATCATTCTTTGACAATGAAAAAGTAATACATATACCTCTTATACACTAATATAAGTAATGCATTCATAGAAGAAGTAACCCAAGAGGAGAGTGAAGAAGAAGGTATGGAGGCACTATATTCTTTGAGAATACTAATCAAAGAAATTATGCATGAGCCCAATTCAAAGGGAAAATCATATTGGATAGCAATAATTACAATACTGATAATGAAGATGTTATGGAACCTTGGCTTTGGGATGAGATAGAAGTTAGATCTAGGAAAATACTAGGTTCAAGAAGGGTAATGATGAAAACCTGCTACAAAATGTAGAAGTTGAAGGTTAACCACATCTCACATGGTATCTCTCATATCAAGCTTCCCCAGTACTCTAGAGTAGGAGATCTACTGACATACCTAGAAAGCATGGAAAATATATTTAGAAAAGAAGATCTTAGGCTAGAAGCCCTTCAAGATACTCTAGTATGCAATGTGGTAAGATGGCAGTACACTCATAAACCTAATATCCCCACTTGGAAATCATTTATAGTTCTTGTAAAAACTAGGTATTTATCGAAAGAGGGAGGTTGGAAACTCACTCTAGAATATTGTGGCAAGATAGAACCTGAGGCGCCTTACAAAATTGCATCAGGGAATGGACCAATATGAGAGAATATGATGACAAACTATACATCCAACTTTTCTAGTGGACATTATTATCCATTGTAAAATCTTGGTACATTAACCAAGAAAAGAGAGGAGAAACTAGAAGTTAGATCATGGTACAAATTGACTTTTGTAAAATATTTGCATTCTATAGCACTAACAAATTGATTCACACCACACTCCAAAAGTTGAAAGAAATAAATAATTCTATCTTTGGTGGAAACAATTATTAACAAGGAACATCCGACTATACCACTGGAGGAAAAAGGTATTTGGAACTTGATATTATGGATGGATGAGTTTGAAATCCCATCGCAAAAGTTGTGTAGTACTTCTAGGAAATGGAACTTGAAGAAGAAGACCCTCAAAATTTAAAAGTAGAAGTGAAGGATGGAGAAAGGGAGATATCCATTGTTAATACAACAAAAATAAGTACTTCAATGAGCCATTAAGGACTAGAGAAAAATATAGCCTCAGAATAAAGCCTCAAATTGACCAAAATTAGAGATTATTGGGATAAAAGACAAGTTATGTAAGTGGCGGAAGTGTTAAAAGAATATGAAGACTTATTTCCTTGGGTTTTACTGATCTAAAAGGCATCAAAGAATAGGAAAGAATGATGAAAATGCAATCGAGAGAAGGAGTGAAACCACAAAGAAAGAGACCATATCAACTAAATCCTAATGTCAAAACAACAGTAAAAATTGAACTAGACAAGATGTTAAATCAAGATGTATTATCAAACCTATGGAAGATGTAGAATGGATAAGCCATATGGTGGTTTAGCTATAAGAAAAATGGTGAGATAAGAGTATGTATTCATTTTATGGAATTAAATAAGGATTGCATTAACAACCCCTTCCCAACCCCTTTTACAGAAGAAATACTAGAATCAATAGCAGAAAGAGGGATCTATTCATTTATAGATAGATTATCAAAATATCAACAAGTAAAAATTGAGGAAGAAGACCCACCAAAAACTACATAATTTGAAACTAAATGGGGATCATTCATATATACTATAATGTCATTTGGTTTAAAGAATGCCCCTGCAATGTTCAACAAAATCATGATAAATCCATTTAAGGACTCTATTCATGACTTTCTAGAAGTATACCTAGATTACTAGACAGTTTATAAAATTAATTAAAGATCATGTTCAAGTACTAAGTCTAATGTTATAACAATGTAGAATCCTACAAATTTCATTTAATTTGAAGAAATGTATACTTATGGTACCCTTTAGAACACTCCTAGGTTGCATAATATGCAAGGAAGGTTTGATGGTTGACTCACTAAAAATAGTTATAATCTTAAATCTAACATATCCAAAGATAGCAAAAAAAATAAAAACATTCTTGGGATACACTAGATAACATATAAAATACAAGGGATATGCAACAATATCTGAACCAATTGAAGAACTCAAGAAAAAGACAAGAAAATTTTTCCAATGGACATAACAATGTCAATAAGCCTTTGACACATTGAAAAAGAAGATTGTAGAAGCACCAATCTTAGTTTTTCTAGATTGGAATATGTAAGGCATATCTAAAAATTTATTTATTAGTTATGATATTTAATTAGTTATATTGTTTTGCATTCTTTGCCACTTGCAAGAAATGGCAGTTACAAAAGGGATATTTGGTGAGTAATATTTCTTTTCAGTTTTTTATTAATAGAGTAAATTTTAGAAAAGATGAGTTAATGGATGTGTCTAGATGGGCATATGAAAAGTCATGTTATTCAATTTTAAAAGATCAAGAAATGGAAGTAGAGTCATGAGAAACATGAATAAGATTTTGGGAAGCTCTGGGAAATAAGGAGAGAATGTTATAGGTAGCCGGTATCAGATGAAACAAAGCGAGGAGGAAAGGAGAGCATGGTGAAAGAGGGCACCTAAATTCTCTGTCTGAAATACAGTTTGCTTTCTAACATAGTAGAAAACAATGTTTATTTATGTACAAGTTGGTTATATAGTATTGCATGTTAGATAAATAAAGAAATCATGGTTAGGGTTTGAGCAAGAATTGTTTTACATTACTATATGTTAACATTAGAAATAGATCCTAGAAGAAATATTTATTGATGGGTTTATTCCTATCAACTATTATTCTTTCAGTTATAAGAAATGTTTTATACTAGTCAAATTCTTTAAAACTCAAACATGTTTTATTTCCTCAAGCCTAGAATCATCTTTTGATCTAAGTGTGTTATTATTTTGATTTTAGTTTTTGCTATGAATTAATCAATTTGCATGTGCCATTGAAGGCTTCATTTTGGTCTATATTCATATGATATTTCTTTCTTTCGACTTGCAATTGTTTAATCCCTCTATGATTTTTTTTTGACTTGCAATGTCGATCTTCACCAGTTTATTCTTTTATCTATTAACTTCGTGACTGAGCTATGGGTTGTATGCATGTAAGTTACCTTGTTGTTGTTAAATCACCCTCTTCTTAATATGTTCTAAGTATCTATTTGAGTCTTACATGTATCTCCTTTTGAGTCTTAGTGATGACGCCTTGTTCTTTTTCCTTTACATATTTATATTGTCTTTTTCTAATTTTTATGCATCTGTCAAATCATCTTCCTTATCATTAGCTAGAGGCAAGATTTATCATTAGTTTCTATTTTTTTTCGGGTTTCAACCATTTTGATAATATAGAATCTTGACAAAATCATTCCTAAAAGATTATATATTAAATCTCATACATCCGTACAAGAAACCAACACATCAAGTGATCGGCTTCAACGTCTGAATGAGATTAATTTTTTTTTGACACAATGGCATTATTGATATGCTTTTCTACTTATGGTCATGTGATGTGGAAATATTGAAGCTTTCTCTATCTTAGATTTATGTTGAATGCAATTGCTAGAAAATTTTATATGATTTTCAACGTTTCTTTTTGTGCTAAACCTGCTAATGTTACATTGCATGAGGCGGCATCTCTAAAGGATTTTGTCATATAATTCATGTGCTTTCATCATCATAGTAAGTTTATATACCAATATGTATAGACATTGTTGAAATTACATATTAAGTATATATGCTTATCTCCCATAGAAAGATACTTTAGTTGATACAATTTATGTGTTACTTTCCACCAGTAATGGTGCTTAGGTTGATATGTTTTATGTATTAAATCTGCCAACCTTCTAAGTGTTGAAATGCGTCGGACAACTGAGAGGAGGGTGAATCAGTTGTCCCAAAAACTCAATTACTTCTATACTTAAACATTAATCACTCATCCACAAGTATTATGATTTAACAATGATTACATGAAATTAGAAACTTAAACACAGATGCACCATTAAATATAAGAGACACCATATTTTTACGTGGAAAACCCCAAGGTGGGAAAAAACCACAGAGAGGATTAACTCTCAAAATATATTTGTTATCACTGGGAATTGCACCTGTATGCAAGGCTGGTTAAAGCACTGCAATTCCATGTAACATGGGACTAATCTTAGGTTGTGGGTGCCCTATGACGAGATTAGACCTTCAGATTGTGGGTTGGTTCCCTTCAAATGTTCTATTGAGATGTATGTTTTTACTTTTTGGGAAAAGGGAAGAAAGAAACTAAATGAATACTAAAGGTAAAATGGTGATGCACCTGATATGGATAAAAATAATGTAATGTGATTCACAATGTTTGCTCAGAAATCTAACTTCTACAAATCCAAACTTGGCATAAATACCACAAAAATGATTCTAAGGTTTGAAAACAGGTTTTTATGAAGGAAATGGTTTTTTCACAGCATAAAAAGACCATTTCTAGTTAACACAACCTAAGACCTGTGATGAATTTATGCTTTAATGCTGTAAACAATGAGGTGAGACAATAATTTTGAAGGTTTAATAATAAAACACAGCAAAATTTCATCAAAATCACTTCAACATTCAACACTAAAAGGAAAGGCAATTCAACTGATCTGAAATAAACAAAGGAAAGCTTTGCAAAAGGACAAAAGATAACCTGTAACCTACCGATCTCTCAATAAAACTATAATAGTGAGCTACAAGAATTCTCCAATCTGTCTGAATCAGAATGAGAATCAAGAACTAACAAAAACAAACTTTTTCTTTAAAATATATAGGCCTCCTCTCTCCAAGAGGCATGCAAAAAATATAGACTTGCAGATAACTGCCTCTAAAAATACTCATTCCCAAGCAACCTCAAAAAATCCTCACAATTAGGATCTAAAACTGCCATAAATTGAGCAAAATAGGTTCAATTTGGGCCTCTCCATATGTTTGAGCAAAATTTTGACCAAGGATCCTAAAAATACTCCTAAAATTCATGCAAAACCTCCTAGGTGGCCTAGTTAACTCAACTAATCAATTTGCATGATTTTGCATGAGCAAAATTGATTGTGAGTAAATAATAAAGTAATAGAATATTACTCTATTATTGGTTACAATTTGATCCATTTTTTATTTTACAACTTGTAGAAAATAATAAAGTAATAGAATAGAGTATTACTTTATTATTTATTTACAATTAATAAATCTACAAAATCGTGCATGATTAGAAGAAAAATATTACTCCTTATCACTCCAATACATTTGCTTATTTTGCAAAATAGGACTTAGGAATAATTACAAAATTCCTTATCACTCCAATACATGAATGAGAAAAAAAATCTCCCTTTGCAAGGAAAATAAAAAGAAACTCAATCACTCCTGTAGCATTCCATGCACCAAACAAAAATGCATAAATATCCTTATGACCCCCCCTTGTTGCCATTGTGCACATACATCCATTTTCCAAATCTCCTTATATTCCTATATGCAATTTTGAAGTTAAGGAAGGAAAAAACAACTCCACTATGCAAATTGACCCCATGCATAAAAATGCCCACATATGCTGCCACCATCAATACTGCCACCATGCAATTGCCTTTATGCAATAATCACATTACTACAAGACAATACCCTATTACCCATGAAGTCATATCTCCACCATGCATAAAAGTTTACCCTTGAACTCCATGTATTGCATATGCATATACCATGTCAAAACATACACCCTCTTGGCTGTTAGTCACCATGCATAATCTTGAAATACCTATTCTTGGATGCTTTGGAAATAGATAAGGAACCTGAGCATGTGATTTGTTATTTATTCTCCATCCGACCACCAAGGAAAATTCAAAAGGTTATAAGGCTTGTAGCCTTTCCCACATGTTACATCGGCCTCTTGACTTAATAAAAACCAACTTCTAAAGTATTGTTGTTAGCCAATCCATTTTATGATGGCTAGGGAAGTCTTGACCACGACAGCAAATTGGATAAAGTAATAATTGGTTTTTGTAAGTCAAAAAATGCACTTGAGCAAAAAGAACCTTTGAACAAAAGAGGAAAACAACCCTAATCTTTGCTTATTCACTCGTCATTTGACTTCTCTCTTTGAGCTCTGCAAAATTCATGTCGGTTGAGGGTTTCAAGTAGCTCCATCATGGTTCTAGTCTTCTTCTTTCAATGACTCTTCGTTGTCGTTGCCATGGAACTCTGCATGAGTTAGGAAGAAGGTAACTCTGCTTTCTGTTTGATATGAAACATTTAAGTATCTGTAGCTTTCTTCATTTAAATGGTCACAACCTTCTTCACTGCTATGAATACCTCCATTGTTGTGCACTCTTTAATACCTTCATTATGTTTCTGTATGCTTTTTTCTCGACCGTCTTCATCAGCTCCTCTGGAAGTTTGAGGCCATTGTGAGGCCATGGAAGATCTTTCTTCCTATCAGCAACAAGGGTAAGCACTTGCCATTTAATCTCTGTAGCTTCATTATCTTTGGTTTAACTCCTTATAGCATTGCAAAACTATAGATAGACATGGGTATTGCATTTTATAGAAAAAAATGCTATGTCATTGTCAGTCATGCTTGCATATTTCTTCTTTTGTCTTAATCTATTTTCATTATGCAAAAACTTGAGGGTTTTGAAAATTTGAAGTTAGGGTTTCAACTTCTCCTACATTTCTAGAACCTCTACTTGCCATGGCTATGCATCTCTTGAAAATAGGCATAAAGAACTCTAGCTACTCGAGGGTTTGTGAGCCTTGAAGTTAGGGTTTTGACTTCAACCTGCACTGAAAAACCTTGTAATTCCACGGCCATACTGCTTTACTTGATCTCTTTCTCCTTATCTGTAAGAAAAAGAAAGGGCTTGAAGTATCTTGAAGATCTTGTTTATTTGGTAGATGGGTATACCTTCTTTCTTGTTTCTCGTTCCTCCTTGTTGGTTATGAATGTATAATGGCATATGTTTGAAAGCTCTTAACTATGTCTACAAAAATATCATTAGGGTTTGGTCCCTTGACATGGGTATACAGTCTTTTAAAAAAAAAACGGCTTCTCCTTCTGTGCACCACCACCATGACTATGGTTTAGTCTCCATCTGTTGGCATAAAGTATAAGGGTTTTGAAGTATTAGAAGGTGGGTTTTCTTGCTTTTCTTTTCATAACACTTCCCTTTTGTCCTTGTGATTGTTTCACATTTATTGATGACACATTTTACCTTATCATTCCACTGTGGCTACTAGGTAGAAGCACATGTTAGTATTCTATATGACAACAAGACTTTGTGATATTCTGTATAATGACTTTAACATCTGCTTCCATTATATATGTAGTGTAAATTGCATGATATCATACCTTTCCATTTTGTAAGGTTCTTCTTATGCATATCTCTTTAGGTTGCATGAATGTAACATAATGGACTTCTGTCATGTAACATCATCTTTGACTGTGTGTTGTTTTTATTGCATCTGGATATGAACTATGGCACATGTGTCATACTATCTCTTGACTGTCATATGTATTGGACTCCTCTGTGCATAGATATCATGCTTTTTGTTTCTTGTTGTCTACTTACTACAACTGTATCAATATGGTACATTATTGCTACCTTCTCTTTTGCTCATTTCATCATTTGAATGTTTATAGTGCTGCATATATCATGCATACTTCTTCTATACTTGTAGCTATCCTTTTGTATTTCGAGGCATATCTGTAGCATAAACACATGTCTTTATTTCTTGTTGGTTGTTATGCACCTGTAGCATGTCTTCGTGCATCTTTGCACCTGTAGTCATCTTTATGCATACTTTAAAGTATACCTGTAGCTTCCTTGTGCATCTTCAGATCTCTTATGGTTGTTCATACTTTCATCATTATGCACCTTAGTATTATATTTATATGTTCTTTATCCATCCATTTATCTGTGATCATTCTTGTGCACACTGACTGTCTATCTTATCATTTTTCATGTTCTTCTGTAGACGGGCAATGACCATTGATGTATCATGAATGTCTCTTGCTTTATTGAGCCACTTTACTGGTCACTGTCTTGGTTGTTTGTGGTGATGGTGACTGTATCTGTATCTTGATCTTCATTTATCTCACTTCTCTTGGTCTGTATCTTTCATACTACACCATGACATCTTTTTGACTGCATGACATCACTGTATCTCTCTTGATTGCATGGTAGCATCTTCTTGACTATGTGGCATCTTCTTGACTGCATGGCATCCTTTGTAGCTTGGGCATGAGAAATAAAGTTTTGTCAAAGCACAATAATGTTGAGATGTATGGAATCATTCTATTCATCCTTGAACTGTTGCATTCTTTATGTTCTACTGTACTGTATCTCTCTGTGTTTGCAACTTCATACATGGCAGTCTCTTATTTTTGCATATGTACTTGACTGTCATGTAAGAAATGACATACATAGCTACTCTACAGTTTGCTCCTTCTTTAAGATCACTAATGGTTAGTGACAATCTTTATTATTTGATGAATAGTGAACATCCTGTATGTATCTATTACTTGTATCTTCCACTTTAGTCATGACTGTCTCTCATTTGATCTTGAAAGTTGACTTGACTGACCATTCACTATGTTGGGGTATTTGCTTACGTATTATGTGCTTCATCCCTGGATGCTTGACTATTTGAACATCCAACTCCATTTAGACTTTAGCATTTGATCTTCATATATCTTTTGATGGTTTAAAGTTCTGAGGCATTGGTGATAGCCTTTTGCAAAGTTTATAGCTTCTTTCTGAATGATTGCACACCTATCTCATACATATTATGAAGCTCTATTTTATGGCAGTCAAGTTGGTATATTGTTTTATAATTGTCTTACCTTCCACTGTTCCATCTGTTGTTCCATGTGGCATTTACTTAACTATTTCTATGAGACACTTGTAACTTTGAATGTGATATAGTTGTTTAAACTTTGATCATCTTTAAACAGTATGAAAACAACATGAGAAATACCTGATATAAAATGTTGTTTCATCTTACTCCCTTGTCATAATGAGATGACCCTTCACAAGACTTATTCTACAACTTGTTCAAATGATACATAAGTTCTTGTATCCTCCTTGCTCTGTCTCTCTTCTCTTTATCAGGCACAATAATCTGAAAACTTGTATCACTCCTGAGATGACTGTAATATGATTTTCTGAATTTGTTTTTTTGTCAATCTTGATTCAGTCATATAGTTCTGATTTGTTTCAATCAATTATAATGATGTCATGATGACATCTTCTTTATGTAAGTTGATTAGATGATGCATGATATAGCTTAGAATGATGCATCATATCTTTTCTAGCACTCTTTTCAAAAAATGAAAAGAAACATGTTGGGCTCAAACCCTTGTGGGAGCCACATTTAATCCACATATTTATTTTTCTTCAAATTAGCAACAAAATTTGTCTTATACCTACATAGTGAACAAACAAGTTAGCATAAAAAGTACTTGATAGCATTGATTGATCTCCTTCATGATTTCTTCTTGATCTTATCATTATCTAATCTGAATTCTTATCTGAATGCACGATATGATAAGTAGATGTCTCTGTTTGATAAAAGCATGTGATAACTGTAAACATCCGGAGCACTAACGGAGCTGTCCCAAACATTTTTGCAGGTTTCAACTAGATGGTGGCTTGGAGAGAAGGATGAAGACTGAAGACTTGAAGACCAGCTTCAACAACAACCTCCATCATCAGGCAATGATGGATGTTTAGATTTATCATATGTTCTTTTCTCTTTTTTTTTATCAAACAGATACATAGCTTGCATGTCGGCAATTGCTCAGTTTAGTTACTCCCATGGCTTGTGTGGGAGACATTTGAACATTTCTTTAAAACATGATCAGTTAGTTTCTCTGATGCATATGATGTATATGTATTTCCTTTTTAATCAATGCATGAGATAAAGTAACAGATACCTGGATGTATGTTCAAAACATGACATGAAATAATAGTGTAATATAACATCTTTCTCTCTTTTATTGAAAACTGATTAATCTGATTAATCAATTTAACTTATAACTCGTGAAAGATCAAACTTTGTAGAACAACTGTATCTCCTTGAATGTTTGATCCTTTGATGATCAATTCTTTTGTCCTGATAACTTATCAGTCCTGATTGGACTGATGGGTTATCCTGACAACTAGATCTTCCTTTCAACTTTGTCAAGGCATCAACCATTCAAGAATCCATAACCTTGAAGTTTTCTATTATTCCTTCTGAACAATTACACCTAGGTCCAACTAATTTTCAGTGTGAATAAAAAAAAATTAGTAACATTTTTGGCGACCTCTCAGGGTGTTTACCTGCTAAACAGTTTAGAACTAGTAGCCTTGCCTTCTTATTGGGCATAGAGTCATTTCTACCCTAAACTTAGAGAAATTCTGCAAGTAACACTAACTGAAAACAACAGCAGCAACTAACTAAAAAAAATTGAAACTAAAACTGATTTGCTTAAAACAGAACCAGATACATGTGTAGAAGCACTTCTTGGAAACAAAACAACAAAATTGAAACTAACTGTGCAAAAGCACTTATTTGCAACATAAGGTTGCCTTACTTAGTAACATATCTTGAGGTGAATCTCGTTAACTGGGATTGGCAACACCTCACCATCTAACTTAGCAAGCTGAAATGCATTATTTTTCTTGCACTCTGTGATTATATATGGTCCATCCCACATTGCATCAAACTTTGTATGTTGTCCTGGTCTGCTTTTCAATTCATTCCACTTGAAAATTAGATCTCCTTCTTTATAAACTCTTGGTATTGCTCTTTTACCAAAAGTCCTTTTCATTTGGGCCTGGTGTACTTCCAATGTTTTCGAGGCCTCTTTTCTGATCTCTTCAAGTTTAATCAGCTGTGCAAGCCTGATTTCCATTGGTTGTTCTTCAAGTAACTCAAGCTCTTTTATATAGCTAAGTGTTGGCAACTCCACTGTTATTAGTAACTTGGCTTCCTTTCCATATGTAAGTACATAAGGTGAATTACCTATTGATCTTTTAGGTCTAATCCTATCAGCCCACAGTGCTAACTTTAATTTATAGTGCCAAGACCTCTTATTCTCATCAACTGTTTTCTTTATAATCTTAATCAGATTTTTGTTAGTTGATTCAGCTTGTCCATTACCTTGATGGTAATAATTTGATGAAGTATTCAAGAATATGTTATTTTTGACAGACCAATCAAATATTCTTAATCCAATGAATGCTAAAGTATTATCTGAAATAATTGAGTCAGGAGTTCCAAACCTAGACAGTAGATCTTGATAAAAATTCAGGACTGATGTTTCATTAGCATTTTTCAAAGCAACTGCTTCAGTCCACTTAGTGAAATAATTTGTAGCAGTCAAAATCCACTTGTATCCTTGTCTTGAAGGTGGTTTAATAGGACCAATGAAGTCCAATCCCCACTTGCCAAATGGTTGTTCCACTTGAATTGGATGCAAGGGCATTACTGGGCCAGCCTTTGTTTACCTACAAAAACTGAACATTTAAGACATTTCTTTACCCATTCATGAGCATCCTTAAACATGTCAGGCCAATAGTAACCATCTCTCATAATTTTCAGAGCTGTTGTTCTAGCTGCAAAGTGACCTCTAGCAGGTCCATCATGAAATTCTTCTAGAATCCTTTGAGTCTGATCTGGTTGTACACATCTTAGTAAAACATTGTTAAAATCTCTCTTGTACAAAATTCCATCAATTATGGCATAAGGGATTGCTTGTAATTTGTAATATCTTCTTTTAGATTTGTCTAGGCCTTGTGGACAATCACCAGTGTGCAAATAATGAATCATATCATGCACCCAACTTGCAGGGGCGTCTGGGACAGTAGCTATTTCATTATTTTGAAGCACTGTCTCAGCCTCTCCTTCAAGTTCTTTGCTGTATCCTTCATTTCCTGCAAGCTGTTCACACAGTCCTTTGCCTCGGACCAGCTTGGTTACCTTAATTTGTATGTCATATTCCATGACCTTTGTTATCCACCCCGCTCTCTTATCATTTAAATCTTTACTGAGCAAAAATTCTTTCACTGTTGGGTGAGAAACCATTAATTGAATTCTATTATTTGAAAGCATGTGTTTGAATTTCTTTAAGCTCCTGATAACAACTAATACATGCTTTTCAGCAAAAGAATATCTTACCTCATAGTCGTGCAGAACTTGGCTAAAAAATGCCACAGGTTGTTCCATTTCTTCACTATTTTGCTGACATAGCATAGCTGATATAGTATCCACACAGCCAAATGAATATAAAATGAAGTCTTTATCAAAATTTGGATTTATCAGAGTTGGAGCAGCAACAAGTGCTTCCTTTATTTCTTCAAAACTCTGCTTTCCTTCTTTGGTCCAGCTGAAGGGAAAAATTCTTCTTCAACATTGCTGTAAGAGGTTGTAAAAGTGCTGCTATGTTTGGAATAAACCTTCTTACAAAGTTAATTTTTCCTAAAAAGCTTTGTAAGCCTTTCTTATGTGTAGGAAGAGGTAATGCCAATATTGTAGTAATTCTTTCAAGATCAAATGATATTCCATCCTTAGACACAATGTGTCCTAGCAGTTTGCCTTCATGAACAGAGAAAATACTCTTCTTTGGGTTTAATGATACCCCAAATTCTCTACATCTCTCAAAGATTAGTCTTAAATGATGAAAATGATCTTCAACTTTTTTAGAAAAAATAGTCATATCATCTAAGTATACAAGCACAATTTTATTAATCAGGCCTTGAAAATCCATGTCCATTGCTCTCTGAAATGTTGCATCTGCATTTGATAAGCCAAATGGCATCTTTCTGTATGCTAGTGTGCCCCATTTTGTGGTAAAAGCTATCTTGTATTGATCTTCCTCTTTCACAATAATTTGGTTATAACCTAAATAACCATCCAATAAAGAAAATCTCTCTGATCCAGAAAAAATCTGCAATATCTGTTCCATAGATGGTAAAGGATAATGATCCTTTAAAGATGCTCTATTTAAATCATAGAAATCAACACATAATATGATTTCTCCATTTTTCTTTCTAACAGGAACTAAGTTGGAAACCCATGAAGTATGTTTGATAGGAAAAATGATATTACCTTTAATGAGTTTATTAAGTTCTGTTTTCATGAGCACTTCCAGTTTGGGATTCAATGGTCTTTGCTTCTGTCTGACAGGTTTAACTTTGGGTTCCAGGCTCTATTGTGTGTTGAGCTAACTCATGGTTGAAACCTTTCAGATCTCCATATTCCCATGCAAAAATTTCACTAAACTCTTGACAAAGCTGGATGAATGCTTGTTGTTCTTATTTTGTACATATCCTTCCCAGCTTGAGCAACTTTACTTTAAAGATCTCAATAGGTTCATAATGTTCTTGCTTTATTGACAAGATGACCTTGTCCTTTCTTACTCGATCATCAATATTAAAGATAGATTCCAAGGTCACTAAGCCCTTGGGTAACTTATTTGATCTTAACTGAAGTATTTGATCATCATATTGTTGTACAAAATTCTGTTGATTACCTGCAGAAAATTCAGCTTCGTCTATTAAGAAATTTACAATCTATTCATCACTATCAAACACTTGCCAACTGACATTATTATCTGGAATTGATGGTCTAACAACTTTGACATATAAAGGAGAGTGAATATTCTTCATTTCAGCAGGAATATCATATTCAGCTCCTATAGCAGCTAGTTTGTCAGTTTGTTTGTTATCAGTTCTAGGTACAGATATGAGATTAAAAGCATCAAACTCTTCTATCATGTCCCAAACTCTATGTATAATTTCAGCAATTCATTTTTTGTAGCGGCAAGGTTTCTGACTTGTTTAACCACTAACTCACTGTCTCCAAAAACTTTTAAACATCTGATTTTTCTCTTCCTTGCCCATTCTAGTCCTTGAACTAAAGCCTCATATTCACCTGAGTTGTTAGAACAACTGAAATCAAATCTGAAAGATGAATAATATTTCTCACCTGTGGGAGAAACTAAAACAACTCCTCCTCCAACTCCTACCTTGCTTCTAGAACCATCAAAAAATAGTTCCCAAACATCATTTTCAGATTCTACAATTTGTTGTCTTTCTTCTTTAATCAGATTTGGAATAACTGTATTATTTTCTTGAATCATGTACACACCAAGGCCAATCTCATCCATTTGCTCAAATGGATCTGTTTCATGATTTTTGCTACCCATTGGTCTAGAACCAAATCTGAAATTCCTTCTAAAGGTGTGTTTGGATCTTGGACAAGAATTAGATCCTCTTGATAAAAAATGAGAAGATTTGCATTTATAGAACTGGGTGTGTAAGGTTCCAAATGATCTTTTGCTAGTGGTTTAGACTTGATTGTAACTTGGGTTCCACATCTAGTTCTGAAGAATAAATGTGTCCAATCAGATGATAATACCCTCCTAATCTTGATGTAAAATCTCTGGATAAGCAAATGGCAAAGGTAGGTGGCAAATCAATGGCATAAATGTCCTGGTATATAACAAAGTTTGGACAAGCATGCAGAGTAAGGCCTAAATTTTTGAACATTTCAACTATACTCACTTCAGTTCCATCCATTTGTATAACACCTCTAACAACAGGTTCATATTTCAGACCTAACTTATCAGCTAGTTGTTTTGGCATAACTGAACTGCTGGCTCTTGAATCTATCATGCAATTATGAACTAAATAATTGCCCAAAATGAAAGTGACATAAAATGGTGGAGGTTTGCCTACTGGTTTAGGCTATTCTATTCTTTTTTCTATTTCATTTGCAATCATAATATGAGGTTGATGTGCTTTTGGTACTTCATTTGACAAAGGCAACTAAGATAGAGCATTTTGTAACAAATCCTTTTGTCCTAGAATGTTTAAAGCATCTAAAATAGACATGCTTATTGTTGTCTTTTTCATATGATCAAAAATATTAAAAATAGGGCCACTAACCTTTTGTTGTACTTTTAGGACAGCAACCTCTGGTTGGTCTTTTGCTGGTCGTTTATTTTCTGTAGTTGGCTGTCTTGACAAAATGTGCAAATATTTTGATGTAGAGGCTTGATTCTGTTCATTCTGAGTTGTAGAAACTATATTTTTTTCCTTTATCAGCTGGTTGTGATACATTTCCAGCTTGTTGTTTACTAGTTTCAGCTTGCTAATTTGTATTTTTGGACTATTGTTGTAAGTCAACAACTCTCTTTTTCGATCTTGTGTTTGCTGCAATATTAGTAAAAGATTGCTTTTGACATGACAACTGATTTACACCACAAAATTCATTAGCCTACCAATTCATTAAAGCTACATCAAGGTTAACATACTGAGGCTGAATGTCCAACTGGTTGTTTATATCACTTGCTAATTTTTTAGCAGCAACATAGTTATTCTGTACCATCAAAGCTTGACTTACTATTCCATTTGGACAAGTGGCCTGATTATGAGGTTGATTACAGGGATAGCACCATACATAGTCTTGAACCATGTTGTTCTATATAGGCACTATTTCTTTTGATGTACTAATAGCATTTGGATTGTACTGCTGATTTGGCCTATTGTTGTAATTTTTTCTTTGACCCTGATAATCTACCTGATAACCAGGTCTATTTGCTTGGTAAGGGGCTACTTGGTAAGGTCTATTATTTTGATTTGTTTGGATTTTCAAACTCACTAAGTCATTGATCATAATCTGTAGTATTTTTGCTATGCTTTGCTGATTTTCCTTCAGCTCTCTAAATTCAGAATGAATGGGATCTATATTGTTTTGTGTATTTGCTGAATAACCAAAAGATGGTATTGCTGAAATATGTGGGGCTGAAATTAGTATTAAAGGCTGTATATCTAGAAAATTTGGCATTGGGGGCCTAGGTGCTATTTTACCAGCTTGTATTAAACTATTTTCTGCTCTTATTGCAATATCAAAAGCAGTTGGTAAAGTTACTCCTCCCATGGATTATATCATAACAACAATATCAGAATTTAATGCCCTTAAATAATACAAAAAAGCATGCTCTGGTGATGGTTTCACTATTTCAAGAATTCTATTCCATGTTTTCTGAAATCTGAAATTAAAATCTGTCATTTGCTCTTGTGGAGCCCTCTTAATAGTAGTCATTTGTTCAACTAATGACAAATGATCAGACTTGTCTTGAAATTGCCTATTCAAAGAAGCACCTAATTCATCTCAAGATCTAATTGAATTTACTTTTAAGCCTCTAAACCATTGAAGAGATTTACCTTTTAGTGATGCTGCCAGCAACCTGATTCCAATGTTTTCTTCAATGATGTGGTGAACAACACATAAAGATGCCACATCTCTTATATGTTCAATGGGTGTAGTCCCATCTTCTCCTGTAAAAACTGGTAAACTTTTCAATGCAGTCATCAGTATGTCATCATGCTGATTTAGGTTCAAAGGGCTGCCTCCATTAAATGACACAAAAGGATGATTTTGAGGTGGTGGTGGATTTCTTCCACCTCCTCCACCACCTTAGGGTGGTGGTAACACTGCTCCACCTCCTCGACCAGGAGGTGGTAATACTCCTCCTCCTCCTCCTAGTAAAGACATTGGAGTGGGTAAAACTTGAGCTGGTGTTTGGACTGAAAACTCTTGGAATATTTCTCGTAATATAGGTTCTTCAACAGTAAACTCAAAAGAAGTGGTTCCTCTTGGAAAATAGGAATCTATTCTTGTGGGCTTGCTGGTGGAGAACTTAAAAATTCTATTGATGAACTTGCAAACAATGGATTCTGATGTGAAGCAAAGTTAGGATACGTACTTGGCAGATCTGTAACAACTGATAAATCTGCTGTATTAGCCTCTTTCTCTGCTTTTATTCTCCTTTTTGGTGGAGATAACTGATTATGCTTCTTATCAGATTTTTTACTTGACCTTGTTTGATATTTTTTCATAGGTTGCAAGAGCTAATCTGAAAAAACTAAAGTATTAGAGTCGCTAGGTACTAATAAGAAACCTCTAAAAGGCTGGAATTCTACTGCTCATACCAAAAACAACAAAAAGAAATAAGTCCTTTTGAACTGAAAATCAGTTCAAAGTCCCACCGAGCGTGCCAAAAACTGTTATCACTGGGAATTGCACCTGTATGCAAGGTTGGTTAAAGCACTGCAATTCCGTGTAACATGGGACTAATCTCAGGTTGTGGGTGCCCTATGACGAGATTAGACCTCCAGATTGTGGGTTGGTTCCCTTCAAATGTTCTATTGAGATGTATGTTTTTACTTTTTGGGAAAAGGGAAGAAAGAAACTAAATGAATACTAAAGGTAAAATGGTGATGTACCTGATATGGATAAAAATAATGCAATGTGATTCACAATGTTTGCTCAGAAATTTGACTTCTACACAATCTAGACTTGACATAAATACCACAAAAATGATTCTAAGGAAGGTTTGAAAACATGTTTTTATGAAGAAAATGGTTTTTTCACAACATAAAAAGACTATTTCTAGTTAACACAACCTAAGACCTGTGATGAATTTATGCTTTAACGCTGTAAACAATGAGGCGAGACAATAATTTTGAAGGTTTAATAATAAAACACGACAAAATTTTATCAAAATCACTTCAACATTCAACACTAAAAGGAAAGGTAATTCAACTGATCTAAAATAAACAAAGGAAAGCTTTGCAAAAAGACAAAAGATAACCTGTAACTTGCCGATCTCTCAATAAAACTGTAAAAGTGAGCTACAAGAATTCTCCAATATGTCTGAATCAGAATGATAATCAAGAACTAGCAAAAACAAACTTTTGCTTTACAATATATAGGTGTGCTCTTTCCAAGAGGCATGCAAAAAAATAGACTTGCAGATAACTGCCTCTAAAAATACTCATTCCCGAGCAACTTCAAAAAATCCTCAAAATTAAGGTCTAAAACTGCCATAAATTGAGCAAAAATAGCTTCAATTTGGGCCTCCCCATATGTTTGACCAAAATTTTGTCCAAGGATCCTAAAAATACTCCTAAAAGTCATGCAAAACCTCCTAGGTGGCCTAGTTAACTCAACTAATCAATTTACATGATTTTGCACGAGCAAAATTGATTGTGAGTAAATGATAAAGTAATAGAATATTACTCTATTATTGGTTACAATTTGTTCCATTTTTAATTTTACAACTTGTGGAAAATAATAAAATAATAGAATAGATTATTACTTTATTATTTATTTACAATTAATAAATGTATAAAATCGTGCATGATTAGAAGAAAAATATTACTCCTTATCACTCCAATACATTTGCCTATTTTGCAAAATAGGACTTAGGAATAATTACAAAATTCCTTATCACTCCAATACATGAAGGAGAAAAAATATCTCCCTCTGCAAGGAAAATAAAAAGAAACTCAATCACTCCTGTAGCATTCCATGCACCAAACAAAAATGCATAAATATCCTTATGACTCCCCCTTGTTGCCATTGTGCACATACATCCATTTTCCAAATCTCCTTATATTCCCATATGCAATTTTGAAGTTAAGGAAGGAAAAAACAACTCCACTATTGAAATTGACCCCATGCATAAAAATGCCCAAATATGTTGCCACCATCAATACTGCCACCATGCAATTGCCTTTATGCAATAATCACATCACTACAAGACAATACCCTATTACCCATGAAGTCATAGCTCCACCATGCATAAAAGTTTACCCTTGAACTCCATGTATTGCATATGCATATACCATGTCAAAACATACACCCTCTTGGCTATTAGTCACCATGCATAATCTTGAAATACCTATTCTTGGATGCTTTGGAAATAGATAAGGAACTTGAGCATGTGATTTGTTATTTATTCTCCATACGATCACCAAGGAAAATTCAAAAGGTTATAAGGCTTGTAGCCTTTCCCACATGTTACATCGGCCTCTTGACTTAATAAAAACCAACTTCTAAAGTATTGCTATTAGCCACTCCATGTTACGATGGCTAGGGAAGTCTTGACCGCGGAAGCAAATTGGATAAAGTAATAATTGGTTTTTGTAAGTCAAAAAATGCACTTGAGCAAAAAGAACCTTCGAACAAAAGAGGAAGACAACCCTAATCTTTGCTCATTCACTCTTCATTTGACTTCTCTCTTTGAGCTCTGCAAAATTCATGTCGGCCGAGGGTTTCAAGTAGCTCCATCATGGTTCTGGTCTTCTTCTTTCAATGGCTCTTCGTTGTCGTTGCCGTGGAACTCTACATGAGTTAGGAAGAAGGTAACTCTGCTTTCTGTTTGATATGAAACATTTAAGTATCTGTAGCTTTCTTCATTTAAATGGTCACGACCTTCTTCACTGCTATGAATACCTCCATTGTTGTGCACTCTTTAATACCTTCATTCTGTTTCTGTATGCTTCTTTCTCGATGGTCTTCATCTACTCCTCTGGAAGTTTGAGGCCACTGTGAGGCTATGGAAGATCTTTCTTCCTATCAGCAACAAGGGTAAGCACTTGCCATTTAATCTCTGTAGCTTCATTATCTTTGGTTTAACTCCTTATAGCATGGCAAAACTATAGATAGACATGGGTATTGCATTTTATAGAAAAAAATGCTATGTCCCTGTCAGTCATGGCTACATATTTCTTCTTTTGTCTTAATTTGTTTTCATTATGCAGAAACTTGAGGGTTTTGAAAATTTGAAGTTAGGGTTTCAACTTCTCCTCCATTTCCAGAACCTCTACTTGCCATGGCTATGCATCTCTTGAAAATAGGCATAAAGAACTGTAGCTACTTGAGAAGTTAGGGTTTTGACTTCAACCTGCATAGAAAAACCTTGTAATGCCACGACCATACTGCTTTACTTGATCTCTTTCTCCTTATCTGTAAGAAAAAGAAAGGGCTTGAAGTATCTTGAAGATCTTGTTTATTTGGTAGATGGGTATACCTTCTTTCTTGTTTCTTGTTCCTCCTTGTTGGTTATGAATGTATAATGGCATCTGTTTGAAAGATCTTAACTGTGTTAGCAAAAATATCATTAGGGTTTGGTCCCTTGACATGGGTATACAGTCTTTAAAAAAAAATGGCTTCTCCTTCTGTGTAGCACCACCTTGACTGTGGTTTAGTCTCCATCTGTTGGGAAAAAGTATAAGGGTTTTGAAGTATTAGAAGGTGGGTTTTCTTGCTTTGCTTTTCATAACACTTCCCTTTTGTCCTTGTGACTGTTTCACATTTGCTGATGATTTTACCTTATCATTCCACTGTGGCTACTAGGTAGAAGCACATGTTAGTATTATGTATGACAACAAGACTTTGTGATATTCTGTATAATGACTTTAACATCTGCTTCCATTATATCTGTAGTGTAAATTTCATGATATCATACCTTTCCATTCTGTAATGTTCTTCTTATGCATATCTCTTTAGGTTGTATGAATGTAACATAATGAACTTCTGTCATGTAACATCATCTTTGACTGTGTGTTGTTTTTATTGCATCTTTATATGAACTATGGCACAGGGGTCATACTATCTCTTGATTGTCATATGTATTGGACTCCTCTGTGCATAGATATCATGCTTTTTGTTTCTTGATGTCTGCTTACTATAACTGTATCAATATGGCACATTATTGCTACCTTCTTTTGCTCATTTCATCATTTGAATGTTTATAGTGCTGCATATATCATGCATACTTCTTCTATACCTATAGCTGTCCTTTTGTATTTCGAGGCATATATGTAGCATAAACACATGTCTTTATTTTGTGTTGGCTGTTATGCACCTGTAGCATGCCTTCGTACATCTTTGCACCTGTAGTCATCTTTATGCATACATTAAAGCATACCTGTAGCTTCCTTGTGCATCTTAAAATCTCTTCTGGCTATTCATACTTTCATCATTATGCACCTTAGTATTATAGATATATGTTCTTTATCCATCCATTTATCTATGATCATTCTTGTGCACACTGACTGTCTATCTTATCATTTTTCATGTTCTTCTGTAGATGGGCAATGACCATTGATGTATCATGAATGTCTCTTGCTTTATTGAGCCACTTTTCTGGTCACTGTCTTGGCTGTTCGTGGTGATGGTGACTGTATCTGTATCTTGATCTTCATTTATCTCACTTCTCTTGGACTGTATCTTCCTTACTGCACCATGACATCTTTTTGACTACATGACATCGCTGTATCTCTCTTGACTGCATGGTAGCATCTTCTTGACTATGTGGCATCTTCTTGACTGCATGGCATCCTCTGTAGCTTGGGCATGAGAAATAAAGTTTTGTCAAAGTACAATAATGTTGAGATGTATGGAATCATTCTATTCGTCCTTGAACTGTTGCATTCTTTATGTTCTACTGTATTGTTTCTCTCTATATTTGCAACTTCAAACATGACAGTCTCTTGTTTTTACATATGTACTTGACTATCATGTAAGTGATGACATACATAGCTACTCTACAACTTGCTTCTTCTTTAAGATCACTGATGGTTAGTGATAGTCTTTATTATTCGATGAATAGTGAGCATCCTGTATGTATCTATTATTTGTATCTTCCACTTTAGTCATGACTGTCTCTCATTTGATCTTGAAAGTTGACTTGACTGTCATACCTCTTGACCATTCACTGTGTTGGGGTATTTGCTTACGTATTATGTGCTTCATCCCTGGATGCTTGATTGTTTGAACATCCAACTCCATTTAGACTGTAGCATTTGATCGTCATATATCTTTTGATGGTTTAAAGTTCTGAGGTATTGGTGACAACCTTTTGCAAAGTTTATATCTTCTTTCTGAATGACTGCACACCTATCTCATACATATTGTGAAGCTCTATTTTATGGAAGTCAAGTTGGCATATTGTTTTATAATTGTCTTACCATCCACTGTTCCATCTGCTGTTCCATGTGGCATTTACTTGACTATTTCTATGAGACACTTGTAACTTTGAATGTGATATAGTTGTTTAAACTTTGATCATCTTTAAACAGTATGAAAACAACATGAGAAATACCTGATATAAAATGTTGTTTCATCTTACTCCCTTGTCATAATGAGATGACCCTTCACAAGACTTACTCTACAACTTGTTCAAATGATACATAAGTTCTTGTATCCTCCTTGCTCTGTCTCTCTTCTCTTTGTCAGGAACAATAATCTGAAAACTTGTATCACTCCTGAGATGACTGTAATATGATTTTCTGAATTTATCTTTTTGTCAATCTTGATTCAGTCATATAGTTCTGATTTGTTTCAATCAACTGTAATGATGTCATGATGACATCTTCTTTATGTAAGTTGATTAGATGATGCATGATATAGCTTAGAATGATGCATCCTATCTTTTCTGGTACTCTTTTCAAAAAATGAAAAGAAACATGCTGGGCTCAAACCCTTATGGGAGCCACATTTAATCCACATGTTTATTTGTCTTCAAATCAACAACAAAATTTGTTCTATACCTGTACAGTGAACAAACAAGTTAGCATAAAAAGTCCCTGATAGCATTGATTGATCTCCTTCATGATTTCTTCTTGATCTATATCATTATCTAATCTGAATTCTTATTTGAATGCATATGATAAGTAGATGTCTCTGTTTGATAAAAGCATGTGATAACTATAAACATCTGGAGCACTAACGGTGCTGTCCCAAACATTTTTGTAGGTTTCAACTGGATGGTGGATTGGAGAGAAGGATGAAGATTGAAGACTTGAAGACCAACTTCAACAACAACCTCCATCATCAGGCAATGATGGATGTTTAGATTTATCATATGTTCTTTTCTCTTTTCTTTTATCAAACAGATACATAGCTTGCATGTCTGCAATTGCTCAGTTTAGTTACTCCCACGGCTTGTGTGGGACACATTTGAACATTTCTTTAAAACATGATCAGTTAGTTTATCTGATGCATATGATGTATATGTATTTCCTTTTTAATCAATGCATGAGATAAAGTAACAGATACCTGGATGTATGTTGAAAACATGACATGAAATAATAGTGTAATACAACATCTTTCTCTCTTTTATTCAAAACTAATTAATCTGAATAATCAATTTAACTTATAACTCCTAAAAGATCAAACTTTGTAGAACAATTGTATCTCCTTGAATGTTTGATCCTTTGATGATCAATTCTTTTGTCATGATAACTTATCAGTCCTGATTAGACTGATGGGTTATCCTAACAATTGGATCTTCCTTTCAACTTTGTTAAGGCATCAACCATTCAAGAATGCATAACCTTGAAGTTTTCTATTATTCCTTCTGAACAATTACACCTAGGTCCAACTAATTTTCAGTGTGAACAAGAAGAAAATAGTAACAATATTGCAATCTTGAAATAATGATGTCTAGGCTTGGTCGCTCCATGAGCCTAGAACATGCTGGCTCACTACCATGAAGAACAACTAGGTCTAGCAGGCTGACTGCCTCAACCCTAAACTTGGTAAGATTACAATAAGGGTTGTTAAACCCTACTGGTGGCTCAATGCCAGGCTCACTGCCAAGATCAACATCTTCTTCTTATCTAAGATTAATACATTGAAGTACAATAGATCCTCTACTTTGCTCTACCTCTTTTCCTCTTTCCTTATCTTCCCATCTTCGCACCAAGGATATCTTTTCCATGACTCAATTACAAGTATTTATACACTTCATCAACCTTGGAATGATCATCAAGGTCGGCAATACAATCATCAATCATTGGAATAATCTCCAAGGTTGGCATTACATTTACATTTACAAAATAGGTCTTGACTTATTACAACATTATGCAAAGGAAATGAAGTAAAAGTGAATGTGGATCATGCCACGCCTTAACTCAGGTTCAAGCATTATCTTCCATGCTACGACACGCTTCCATAATCTTCAAGGGATCTCCACAATTACTGGAATTAACCAAGTCGGCTAAGACTGGTTATAGGCTATGTTATCTAGGAACAATCTTCAAACACAATCTCAATTCCTTAATGTGGGCTAATGTCAAGATAGGAACATGATCAGGAGGCATCCACAAGCATGTTATAATCATCAGGAGCAACCGCACAAGCCTTAACCATTTTAACCATAGGAATCTTCACATCAGGACACATGAACTTCACTATCTTTAACTGTCATAAAAGAAAGATAGCTTGCGGACCACCAAAACATGAACCATTGCATTTGTAGGCACTTATCATCATCCCAAACTTCCCTCTAGAATCACAGATCAAAATACTTTATTGCAGAGGAATGTAGAGCAAAACACTTTCTCCATGTCGCCAGAGAATAATTAGAAAAAGTAGGTTTTACTCTGGTGAATGTAACTCTCTCAATTCTTCATACCAGAGGCTCAAACTTAGGATTTAGCATCTTTAGACATCCCTTCAAATAACTTCCAATCTGTAGACCAAAATCTTCAAGCAATAAGAAATGCAGAGAAAACTGTCAGATTGTTCTTCAGCATATAGCTCACTGTCTACATTGCACTTCACTGTAACTTACTTGATTTTTCCATAGAGGCCAATTTTCTCAATATCATCAACATATAAAGCTTCTAAACAAGTAATATAATAGGACACAGTTGACACCAATAACAACAAGAATATGTTGACATCAATGACAACACCGATTAGGCACATACTTGCAACACTAAGTTCAAATATCTTGTTACTAAATTGAAGCTGGAGAAAATTGTATAAGATTTCTTTATGTTGTAATAAAATGAATATATTTCTTTTGGAGAAGAAATTCGTATTCCAATAAAAGATCTCAATTATAGCTTTTTTTTATCTAGGTTCTATGCTATTAATGGTGATCTATTCATAGGGATGTGATAAATAGGAACATACTCATGTATTGATAGGAAATCATATCTTGTGGATTTATATAATAGAAGCAATGATTAAATATCTTTAAAACCCTACTATGATCTTCCAAGTTGATTTTATTTAACATGAATACTTTGATCTTCTTATATTACAAAGGCATGTTAGCCTATTCTTACAACTTATAAGTATTTTACCAAAAACCAGGAGATAGAAGAGTGTTTTAAACTTATATGTTTTAATTTGTAAAGTTTTCTTTTAGTTTGGCCAAAAATTGATGCAGAGATAAGGTGGATATCAAACACAATCACAAATGAACCAACCTTTCAAATTTTGAAATCTAATTTTGTGGATTCTATCACCAACTCTTCATCTTTCCCTAGTAGGACAAAAAACTCTATTTTCCCCTCATAACATCCATGTCAAACCTTCAACACAAAATATAAAGGCTTTTTTAGACACCCATTTGGGAGTTCTACAACATATCAAATTTTCAAGGTGGGTTACTTTGGAACACAACCCTCAAAAACTCACTGCTACGCTGCTCACAAGGCCTAATTAGGACAACAAAACTAGTTTTTCAAGCATAAATTTCAAACCACACCTCATACCTAGAAATAAATTACAGATATAGATACCCATTTTCCTCTTTCATAACATATCTTGAGTGCAGGTAGGGTTGTTTTGAAACAAACACCTCAAAAATTGATTGTTCTTCTACAAATTAGGCCTAATTAGGCTTGCTTCACTAGGTCACAATAAGTTTTTCTGTAGTGCCCCTCACCTTGCTTCTGTCAGACTGATGGTTCTCATAGTAGGACTGGACATTATGATGTTCTGTTGGATGATGGATCCTCTATTAGTATGCTAGTTGACTATGGACCTATTGCTACATGATGACGTTTGATGATGTTGATTACTAATATTTTATGTTTTCACAATTTGATGGACATATTAGATGTTATAGATTAATTTAATTTTAGTTTTATGTGTTATTTGATCATGATTATGATACATTTATGGTAATAGATGTATTAGAACACTATGTAATTGATTATTTTATCTTGTTGAAAAGCACTGGAAGATTATATACAATGCAGTTATTTATTGATGTGTTTACGTGAACGGAATAGTGTCGCATTACTCATGTTCGAGTACCCTGCCACATTGCGACTTCCGTTCACTGTATTTATGACTACGTGTTTATATATATATGTTCAACCTTGTGGTTTGCTGTAGGATGTAGGTACTGGGCATCGACTCCACCTAAACTAGCAGGTCTGAGCATACCTTAGCCAATGGAATTGTTGATTGGAGTTAACCTAAGGTCCCCTACTCAGTCAACATCCTCAAAGAGGATGAGTATCTGGTATCGCATCTAGTCATTATCGTCTGTTGAACTGTTTGTTCCTGCATCGTGGTCATGTCTTGAGGTCTTGTATGAAGGTCAGGCATCTTTCTGTAAGATGGGTTTATCCAATTAGAAACGGTTGATTTAAGTCTAGTTAGTACTTCATTAAAACAAGGTTAATTTCAATTTAAAGTTAAATGAACATTTATAAAGAAATTATGTGTTGTTACTAATTATAAACAATTTAATTGTTTATAATAGGTAAAATTAATATGAAAATAAGAAATAAATAAATAAAGTTGATAAATGATTAAATAAAATAATAAATTACAAGTTATAAATGAATAAAATTAAAATGAAAATAAAATGCGTAAATAAATAAATATAAACAATTATAAATTGAGTTAAAAGAAATATATAGTTAATATTAAAATAATAAAATAATAATATTATTAGGAATATTGTAAAAGAAGATATGGTTGTCACTTTGGATCATGTGCATACCTCCTAATAAGGTGGAGAAGGTTCTGGAAAGAGGGGAAGAGATCTCTCTCTAAAATAAAAATTTTGGAGGATTGTTTTGGGAGAGATGAGAGGAAGCTAGAGCTGCAGGCTTGGATCTGGGAGCAGCAACAAACTCTCAGCCAGTCAATCGAGTGGTTCTAGGTTCCATTTTTCCTTTAGATTTTTATCTCTGAATTTTGAAATTGTATGTCGTGTTCATGTCTTGATTTGTCTCCCTGTTGATTGCTGTGTGTGTCTTCTAGATTTGTTGGATTAATTTCCGATAGAAATTTAGTTCAGATTTCAAAGTTCTCTCAGTAAATATAATGATCCGTGGCTTAGGATACCCACATTGCATTTTAATACAGCTGATTCTGATTTCCATCACACGGAATGAATATTCTACATACCCGTTGAGTAATAGGGATGCAGCTTACCAAGTCGCTTGAGTTTCACTCTATACCATCATGGTTTGTAAGTAGCTGACCACTACAAGAGAGCATGGTCGCTTGAACCTCACCATACCTGCCCACTTCTGCTTAGATGTTGGAGAGAAGAATGGAATTTGTGTAACATTTTAGAATCCAAAGAAAAAAAAACGTTGTTGCTGTAAATTCTCCTAAGCCTATATTGATATGTGATCCACAGTCACCAAGAAACAAATCGTTACAATCAAACACAGATTGAACTAGTATCTCAATGATATTTAGGGTGTCTTTAGATCACCCAGCAGGACTAGTTGGTCAACCCTGCACACATAACGATCACTGTAGGAGTGATTGCAATAAGGAATATAAATGTGATTGAAGTATGCACAACTTCCTTTCACTAAAACCTATGACCGCGCGTCTACTGGGTGAAGGCTGACAAAGTTAGAGGAGTCTAGTTAAAACACCACCATATCTATTCTCCAATGGCCGCTATGATCCCCAACACCACTTTTGCAGGCACCTCAATTTTGTCAATAGACACCAAATTCAACCATCTCCAACTGTGAACAACAAGATGTTTAAGTACGAGGAGACGCCAGAGAGTGAATGTATCAAACTCTGTGGAGAATATGCTAGGAAGTTACAGTTCGAGTGAAGTAATAGACTAGGATTCTTCATCCTCAGCATTCCCCCCCCGTGCACTTACACTTCACTAATTACGAGCTCTAACATTTGGAAAGCCCTCGACGGAATCGGTTCGTGAGGCATTTAAGAGGAAGTGTGAGGACCTTCCGCAATAAGAGGTTGACGAAGAGAAAGTTCAAAGTAAGATACAAGATTTGAAGGAATTTTATGAGATTTTGTCATCAGAGCAGGAAGAAGGTTTTATGATTGGAGTTTAGCAAGGACTGAAGACCAAGAAAGAAATGTTTGGCCTTACGAAGTTGACATAACTCAAAGGTTTTCTGCACCGGGTTTCCCAAAGATTGAATATACTATGGCGTGCACGGATTTAATTAACATCTAGATGGATTCTTCTCCTCCACTGAATAGCAGAATCAATGCTTTATAGCGTTTACACACTTGCATATATAGAATTGGATTTCGCAAAAACTGGAGAGAGAAATGAATATCTCTAAGATCATAAGAAAACCTACGCTGCACAAGCATTTAACCAACCTGCTGGGAAAGTTGTCAAAGTTTCTCTCACTATAGCTTTATTTATGATATTTGTTTCTAGCTGCCATTACATGTTAGGCGTCAATGTTTATAGTTGTGATCAAAGTGCTTATAATTTGAATTATTATAAGTTGTTTAAATAATTTAATTTGAGAACTTATCAAATTGACTCCTTAATAATTTTGTTGTTTGATGGACAATGACATGAACAACTTAAAAAAAAAAGACTGCATATTCTGAGGCGTGCACAGCTAAAGTTGATATTAAAGATCCTTTGCTGTTGTTTGAAAATTTTAAAAAATCTTTTCAAGTAAATCCAATTCATATTTTTTACCCTGCAATCATTGCATGGACGGTTCAAATTCAAGATTGATAGCGCTGTTGTTCTTTTTCTTGTTTGTTGTGAGTTCGTCCTTGTGTTTGTGCATGCATGGCATCTTTAACTAAAGCCTATTCTACCACATCACACTTATTTAAAAGTTTCTAAAGTTTTCCAACAGATCCGTCCTTCCGAAGACAATGAAGCTTAGCAGTGTCTAAACAATTTCAACCACTTGATGTTCATTATTCTACCATGCGTATATCATAAACTATACTCTCAATGCACCTCATGGTTGTAATGAGAGCTGCGTTCCATTTATGCATTTTGTCTTAGGATAAGTTAATGCACATTAATGCCTTACGAGATTATGTTTCCGGTACTTAGTGGACAATAAAAATCTAAAATTTAGTCAAATTAAATTTAAGTTGCCTTTGTGAGCTGGGCGCTCCCAGCCGTCCCATGCTCCAGTTGCACCCAACATTCTTATCATTTCATAATTTTGGGTGCACATAATTCACAATGTTACAATTAGGGTAGGAAATGAGTGTAAAGTATAATTCTATGGGCTATTTTTCACTTTTAATCTATTAGCTCGTATAAATGTTTTAAAAAATTAGATTTGGCAGCTAATAAAGTTTTCAACCCTACAACAACCAGCTTCTCTTTCTCATGTTCAACATTGTACTCTTCTACAATTATTATTCTCCCTCAACCAACTAAATATATATGCATTAAGTAACAAATTACAACTCTGCAATGTAACAATATCGATATGCCTTTGATTAGTATTGTTAGAAAACAATGAAATGCATATATATGGAATATAACGAATTAATTTAAAATGCCTAAATACAGATATATAGCTGAAAATTTTAAGAGGACGGTATCATATGAAAGATGAGATTTTGAACAAACTGTCAAAATTTATATAGGATTATGACGATATGCATATTAGGTTTTTGAATAATTTTCTTATACTAAAGTAGATCATAGTATTTTAAAGGCACTATTGAATAGATAACTGTCATATAAAATTTATTTACAATGTTCGTTTATTGTGCTTCTAAAAAATATATATATTTACTATACTATAATCCATGGAATTTATTATTATTATTATTGTTAATATTATTATTGTTATTATTATTATTGTTATCATCATTACTATTATTAATATCATTTGATAGAAATAATACACCTCATCTTCAACATAGTGGTAAATAATTGTTCTATGTCATTTTTATTGGTAAATATATTTGATTAGATTATTGAATCTTAAAAGTAGTTAAGATAGTCTGTAATCTAATGACACAATTGTTAAATTAGATTAAATAAAAATTGATATGATTATGGATTAATTGTTGATTAATTTGATGTAATCATGGTTTGAGTTTATTACGATTTATTTGTAATAATTTTGTTAAATTGAAATTTGATAAGAAGGTTTGAAATTAGGTTTATAAATATGGTAATGGAAATTGAGTCATAGGTAATTGGTTTATTGTGCATTCAATTACATAAAGTAAGTAAAATTGTGCGTAAGTTGGATCATTGGTCCTATTGAGGATTTTTATGCAAGTTGTTAGGGTGTCATTCCAAAGGCATAGGATAACATAATTTGTTTTCAAGTATAGTGTTGATATGTGTGTTGGATTTATGATGTTTTAAGACTATGTTGTCTCTTGTTATGTGTGAGGTAAAAGATGATGTGATTAAGGCATGATCTGAGTTGTCAATGTACCTTGAGGAGGTAATAATTCCCTTGTGGATGATTTGTTGACCATTTAATTGTATTTATCGTGTAATGGGTTTTGAGTTGGATTTTGTGAATGGGGAGACATCGGGAAAATGTAAAAAGGATTATGTTATTTTTGGATTGCTTCATTTGGAAGCTATGGACAATGTTTTGTGAGTTGTTAATGCCTTGAATTGTTGTATATACCTGTTGATATGAGGATAATTGTTATGCAAGATGGTTAATGCCTTGCATGGTTCATGTATCCTCATTGTCATGAAGATGTTTACTATGCTTGTTGAGTAGGGTCTTCTAGTTGCAGGTAGGGTAGTGGCTCTCAATGGGGGCCAGAGCCCAAAGTGGTGTCCAGGAAAACCTATGTGAGAGTTTCTTAACTTAGTGATAACCTAAATAATGAATTAGGGGGCGTTGGGTAGTTAATCACACTAAAAAAAGATAAGTGGATGCCTCACTCATGGCTCAAGTGCTCGTTTAGGCTTGAGATGAGATGAGAAGGCCTGGAATGGAAAGATCAACTACCTTGTCATCATGAAAGGTATGTTGATTCCGCATGATTTTGTATGGGGGCCAGGAGTCAGGAGAGGCTGCCAGGACAACTCAGGATGGGGGCTGGGGCCTAGGAAGGCTTACCAGGACAACCCATGACAAGCTTTGTGATGACACTCTCTCTATTGCAGCCTAGCATTCCCTAGTTGTACTCTCCCCATTCGATGTGTGTTGCATCTGGATGTATGTTGAGTTGATTGTGATAATGTCATGTGATGTGTTGGAGTTTTGTTTAGACCTTGTTCCTGTTGTAGTTCCTTACCTGAATGTTGTGGTAGTAGGACCTTATGTTAAATCCTAGCACGGGGGGTGGACCTCACAGGTTTCCACATGGTCGGGTGGATGTGCTTATTTCCATTGGTTTTTCCCTTGCCAATGTTCATGTGCAAGGAGGATATATCTTGTGTATCAGACATCAGATCTTGCACTAGTTATGGAGGCAGTGTTTTATGTTCATGTACTAGTCTTGTGTTCCAGTTAAGACATTATGTATGTATTCCAATGTAACCACAAAGGTGATAATGTAATTAATGTAATGATGGACTCATATGTAAGGAAAAATTGTATATGTACTTGATCATGTTGATTATTTATCTGATGTCATGATTTGAAGATGTAAATGTTTATTGATTCAATGCAATAGAATTAGAATGATCTACTGATATTAGTTAATGATGTATGTTAAATCATGTTAATTGATTTGTCAAGTAATGCAACCATGAAATATTAGAGGACAAGTTGATAGTTAAATGATGTGTAATGAATTGTTAAACATTACTTTGTTATCTTGTTCTTTTAAAAAAAAATTAGCCTATTTACATATAGCATAGATGTGTTGTTCTCTAAGGTGTTCATGGCGGGCGTTACATTTTCACACTCCAAGGTTCAAATCTCCATGTCAATGGCTTAGGCATGTCAAAGATGGTCTACCCAAGCAACTCCAACCATTACAAACCTTTTCCCAAGAGTTTTTCTATAAACCCTAACTCATAAGCAACTTTTATGCCAAATACATGAGGTTTTCAGGCAGTTTGGAGTAAAACAGCTATAACTTTCTTAAAACATAATGAAATTCATTGCTACAAAAAGGAAAATTTAGAAGATTCAATACCCTATCAATTCCAATAGGTTTCAGGTCACCATTTTCTATACACATCCATACCAAGCTCTGAAACAACTAAATAATGCTCAGAAAATGCAGAAAATAAAGGTCTTTTATTGAAATTCTCACACATACATTCTCCATCCTCCACACTTTGTTCACCTTCATAGAGCATATTTGAAACCAATACAATGTTTTTTCAACTACCATTGGAATCCCAACAGTCTAACCAACCCATGGCAACTGATGACTCTTCAACTTCCATGATTTTTTGCACTTTTACAACTATGACAACTTTTACAATATGACTTAACAAACCACCTAACCACCTATTAATGGACTCAAAAACAACTAAAATGGTCTCATAGACCTTATTACATGGACAAAACCCAAAAATCAAACCAAAATAACAAAATGGTCTCATGGAGGCATGAACTCAACTAGGTGCTCCACCAGTAGAAATAGAAAGGTTCTTTTCTAATATTATAGATAATATATATTTAGAAGTGATTCAAAGTCTTATATTATTCGATAACTATTCTAGAAGTTTTATTTCTAAAATTTGGTATCTTTTATGGACTTCTATTAGCTAATCACTAATAATAAAATAGGAGTAAAATATGTTAGTAAGTATAATTATACTATTTTTTTTATTATATTTAAGAATAGAAGCTAGAAATGATAGCTTTCAGTATGATTGTTTTCTTATAAAAGGTTTCTTATTAAGAATAGAATAGAATAGAAAATAGACACTCGTTTTAGCTATAAATATTTAATGGTTTTGATCTATGCATGGCTTAATGGTCATTATACTACTATACTGTTTACAAGAATAATTATATTGTTCGATTATATATTTTCTTGGAAGACTATATGATACAAAATGGGCCTTTGACTTCTTTTTTTTTTTTGTTAAATAGTTGCAAGCAGCAACACCCATAATATTATTATCAAAAAAGAAATTACATCAGAGTTTTTCAACTGAGTTTTTTAAACAAAATGGCCAGTGATCTAGTCATCATACTAGCAGCTGCTAACTACCCTCCCCAAACTAAATTTTCTTAACCCGCCCTGATATCCAGGCCTGTCATACAAAATGGCCATTGCAATGACAGTAAAAACTAACAGAAACTAAAGCATGTACATCTACCCAATTTAGACTGTATACAGGACCCGACCAATACTAATCACTGTCTCCTTCCACCTCCCTGGCACGCTTCACTACCAAAGCACGAGCCACCATCGGACACTCTGCTCTGCATGCATGATGGGCAGGGCTATCAGAAATCTCCATCTAGTCTTCTCCCTCGCCCAAGCCCCAGAGTTGCTCATCGTTGGTGTCACTGCTCACAGCCAGACCTTCCTCCTCCATATACCGCTTCACCCAGCCAGGATTCAAATTACTCGCTACCCCTGCCACTCGACCCAAGAAGTTGATGCTTTGTTCTATTTCATTCCACCTCCCTTCCAATTCGACTGGCCTTAGAGTACGCACCACCAGGAACTTTCTTACCTCAACACCTTGAACTTTGGACATGTAGTAATTGTTGGCCAGCGGGGAATGAAGATTAGCATCAATGTTGTCTAGCGCTGCGTCAATTTCTCCCATGTGAGAATGCAAGAAGAGCCGCTGACACAAGAGTTTGGCTTTGTTCTTGCCTATCCTCATGTAAACTAGCATCGCGAGGAACATAGCTGTGATGTTTGTGTTCACCCGGTATCGGTGGGAGGTCTTGATGAATTCCAGACCCAGCACCTTCTTCACTGCCCATAAAACCAAAGGGTGTTTTGAGATGATGATACCCTTGAGTCTCTTATCCGTCACTTCCCCTCGAAACGCCATCTAGAGCATTGTTGCTTTGAGACAGATGGGCGTGTCCATCGCTGTGACCTTCACTTGCACAAAAAGGATTATAATTTTTGTGTTTCCTTTCTGGAGTCCACGATTTATAGAGCTTGGCCTAGCTCATTAATGATTGGGATGACGCCATTATTATTGGCACGAGACCAAGATTTACAATTTTGGAAATAATGATGCGAATCTTGCCAATGACCCTTTGCTGTACCTCCCAACCACTAGCTTTGTGCCATTAGTCCTCCGTAGCTGACACTTCTGAAAGTGGACATTTCCCACGCTTGCCAGTTCTAATGCCAACTTAGGTGAAGGACTCTTGATGTCACCCAAGAGTTAATTCTGCGTGCCTTGAGCCGTCGCCTTTGCCAGATCATCGACAGAATCATTCCCTTCTTTGTACACATGGCTTGCCCGGAAGTCCTCAAAACCCTCCAATAGTTGTTTAATGTGTCTCAGCCATTGTCCTAGGACCCAATTTGGGGTGATGTTTTGCCTAATGGCATTGATTGTATTCAACGAGTCCCCTTCTAGGTGAACTTTTTTGACTCCTAACTCCTTTTCCAGCTGGAGGCCTACTACTGCCACCCTAAATTTTGCTTGGTTATTGGTCACCACCCTGATACCAATGCTCTTTTGTCCCGGGATCTTGCCTTGCTCATCCCGTACTACGTAGCCAATGCCTCTTGGCCCTGGATTACCTTGCAAAGCCCCGTCAAAATTCACCTTAATCCATCCTAGCTCCGGTGGCTCTCATCTCACATTTGCTCTATTCTTTGGTCCTTTATCCTTTTCTCCAGACATAGCGAGAATTTTGTGACTTGGGAAGGCTTTAGATATTCTGTCATCTTAGCCCGTGTAGGCTTGCTTTTTCTTTAGTTTTGAGCTTGTTGATTCATTAACTAATTCAGTGATGAGGGACTCAACCTTAGTGCAAAGGGCTTCTGAGGACATCTCCTTGTCCTGGGAGATACGCCTATTGCGTTCTTTCCACAATTCCCAAATGAGAGAGGATGGAAGAATGTACCAGATCCTGCCAAACACTGCTCTTTGATGAAGAATGGGCCACATGTTGAACCAAGTCAAGATATCCTCAGGAAGTCGACTTTGTAAGTTCAATTTTTCCATGAAGAAATGCCAACACTCTGCTGCGAAGGGGCAGCTCAGGAGGATATGGTCTGCATTTTCATTATTGTTCTTGCACATAGTGCATGCACCTAGACCTACTACCCCAAATCTTGCTAGCCTGTCCTCTGTTAAGATTTTCCTTTGTACTGCCAGCTAGGAGAAAACCCCTCCTTTTGGGAGATTGTGTTTATTCTAGATGAGTTTCAAGGGCCAGTCTTGTCTAGCAATGGCCGCTTCTTTGATCCTGTACCTGCATCTGACGCTGTAACTCCATGTAGTCAACCCATGCCACTTGACTACATCATCTTGCATTGAGGGGGCTAGAGGTCTATTTCTGAGGATTGAACCCAATATTTCTTTCTGATCCTGAGGAGCCTCAATTTCTGTTAGGGATTTCCATTCCCAGGTCGGGACCCCATCCTTCACTACTGTGGTCCCATAGTTGCAAACCTTATTGCCCCAAACCCTCCTTGTGGCCGTCATTACTTCAACCAGGTTGGGATGATTGGCTAGGGTCTCTCCTCCTCCCCAGGAATCCTTCCAGAAATCTACCCTTTGCCCATTTTTTACCTCCCAAGTGACATGTTTGATAATGATGTCTTTGCACTCTAGGATGTAATTCCAAATTGCTGATCCCCTTGGAGGGTCCAGGATGGTAAGGATTCTGGTATCCTCATCCAAGTCCAAATACTTCCTTCTAAGAATCCTGACCCATTTTTTCTCTCCTTTGGTGTGTAAGTTCTAGACAAGTTTGGCTCCCATGGCTAGGTTCATGATAGCCAACTGCCTGACCCCTGTGCCCCTTGCTTCCTTTGGAGAGCAGACCTTTTTCTAGGCTACCAAGGGTAGCTTGTGTTGCTCACCTGACCCACTCTAATTTTTTTTTTAAAGTTCTGGAGATGACTCCTTCCACACTTTTAGGAATTTTCAAACAAGACATCGAGAACACTGAGATGGCTGAAAGAATTGACTTCACCATTAAAATCTTGTCTACCAAAGATAGCCACTTCCCCATCCATGTTCCCAACTTGTTCTTGCAACTATTGATCAGGTTCTCCTAGTAACTTCCTTTATTGGCTCCTGCGAACAGGGGGGTCCCCAGATATCTGCCAGGGAAGTTGGCTACCCGCAAATTGAGTATCCTAGCCAAATCCCTTTGAAGACTAGGTTGAGTGTTTAGGAATAACACTTCTGATTTCCTCCAATTGATGCTCTGTCCCGAGGCTAAGCGATATTCATTCAAAAAGGTTTTGATTATTCTGGCCTCACTCCTACAGGCTTCTCCAAAGAGAATAGTGTCATCAACAAATTGTTGATGAGTTACCTTTTCCACACCATTGGCTACTGAAACTCCCTTCCATTTGCCCTCTCTTCTAAGAGTATTGATTCCTCTACCTAATGCTTCAGCCATGATGATGAAGAGGAATGGAGAAAGGGGATCCCCTTGCCTGATACCTCTGGAAGAGGCAAAGAAGCCCTGGGCTGAGCCATTAACTAGGACTAAAAACTTTGGTGTGGAGATGCAACTACTAACCCATTCTCTCTAGTTGTTGCTTAAGCCAAATCTTTCCAAGACTTCCATCAGGAAATTCCTATTCACTAAGTCATAGGCTTTGAGAATGTCTAGTTTGAGGATCATACTAGCTTCCCATGTTTTCTTAATCAAGTGAATTGCTTCATGAGATATGATGATGCCTTCCACTATAGTCCTCCCTGGAACAAAACTGGTTTGTTCCTCTGAGATGCATGTCTTTCTAGAACTTCTCTCAGCCTATTGGCTATTATTTTGGTTACAATCTTGTAAACCACATTGCATAATACAATAGGCTTGAAGTCACCCATCTCCTGGGGGTTTTTCTTTTTAGGGACTAAGGCCAAGAAAGTGTGATTGAAAGATTTCAGCATCATCATCTTCCTCCTTGACTCCTCCACTACCTTTGTCAGATCTTCCCCCACCACCTCCCAAAATTTTTGAAAGAAGTGTGCTGTGAAGCTATCAGGGCCTAGGGCCTTATCAGGTTTAAGGAGAAAAGTGGTGGTTCTCACCTCTTCTTTCTTGATTTGCTTGTATAATGCCTGACTTTGTTCCTCTATTATCACTGTGAGGATAGAAGCTAGGATACTGTCTCTGGCTTCCCTTTGGATTAGAGCTTCCGAGTTCAAAATTGATTCAAAATAGGAAACTACTGCCTGGTTGACTTCTTCTATAGATTGAGTTATGCTCCCATCTACCTTCTTTATCTCTGTGATTCTATCCTACTTCTGTTAGCCACTACAGTTTTGTGAAAAAACTTTGTGTTTCTGTCTCCTTCTTTCAGCCAAGTTTCTCTTGACTTTTGCCTCCAGTAGCTCTCTTCTCTCTTAAATAGTTCAGTCCATTCTTCCTTTAGTGCCTTTTCTACAAAAAATTCCTCCTCCCTCATCCCATCTTTGATTATCTACTCATTTAGGATAGTTAATTCCTTCTCCACCCTCTCCTTTTCCTAGAAAATGTTTTTGAAGTGTGTCTTGTTCCATTCCTTCAGTTTAGATTTCACATATCCTAGCTTTTTGTTTAGGGTATAGAGCTTTGACTAATTTACAATTCTAACCTCCTCCCACCAGTTGGCAACTAGCTCTGGCAAGGAATTATCTCTCAATCACATACTTTCAAATTTGAAAGGGCACCTCTTTGGGGGTTCTCCTGGCAGAATTGTTAGTTGGACTAGGTAGTGGTACGAGCCAGAGAAGGGCATTATGTTTGCCTCTGCTACTCGATTTTTCTCCTCCCAATCCCCAGCTAGTAGGAATCTATCTAGTCTTTCAGCTATGTTTGTAAATCCCTTCCTTCTATTTGTCCAAGTGAAAGTGCCATTTTTTGTGGGTATGTCTTTGAGCTAGTTTCTATCTATGAATTCTTGGAATTCCATTTGAATGTTTGTCAGTCTGGACAGGCCCCCCTTCTTCTCCTCATTATTTATAGTAGCATTGTAGTCTCTTGCTATAATGCCCCTGTCCTCTCCGAAAAGCCTCAATTTCTCAGATTTCTTTTCCAAAGTGCCCTCTTCTCTAGAGTGACCGTTGGGCCATATACATTGATCAAAAAGAGGCTCTCATTCCTTTGCAATAGTCTACCTTTCATGATTATCCACCTCCTATTTGCCTCAACTAGTTCTCCTTCGAATGTTAGGGGGTTCCAGAGTATGCACAATCCTCCTGAGGCCCCTTCTGCTTTACTAAAAAGGCTTTTCCACTGTCTCCAGTTCTTGAATCTTCCCTCACTTTCCTCCTTTCCTAATTTGGTCTCTTGTAGTAAGATTATGTCTACATTATTTTGGTCAACTTGTTGCTTGACCAAATGCCATTTGTTAGGGACATTAATGCCTCTAACATTCCATGTTATTACCCTCATTGCTCCTGGGGAAGGAATACATCCTTCCCTGATCTCAGTTTCATTTGCCCAGCTGCATTGGCTGCTATTTCCAACTTTGCCCTATTGGATTTGGGTCCCCTTTTTTGGGTCTTTTTGATGTTTGGTTTCTTCCTCTTGGACTAAGTTTGTTCCAAAGACCTCTCATCCCATATTACCTCCTCTTCCCCCCCAAGTCCCTCTTCTCCTTCCTCCTCAGACTCATTCTCACTCTCCTCTGCACCTGTAGGTACTTCTTTTTGTTCCTCATTTCTGCTATTCAGTGGCCTTCCAAGGGTTAATAATTCTGATACTTACTCATTCTTCCCTTGTGGAGTTACCTGGGCATCCTCTTTAGGTGAGTCCCTTTGAGGATTGTCCTCCTTTTGAGTACCTACCTTGATCTGTCCCATTTCCAGGGGCTTGTATAAGACCAAGTCCCAAATCTCTGCTTTATTGCATATTTCCATGAGAGTTGGGGATGTATTTCCTTTCTCTTGTCCAAGATTCAATTTGTCTATCCCCAAATCCTTCAACAATGCCTCTTCAGCCCTGAATTCATCCTCTAGATTGACTGCCTGGTTAAGGCCAGGTTCCTTTTGATTCTTGGGAATCTCTTATGGATGGGTGTCTTTCCAGAGATATCTGCCATCCTTGTCAGTAAAAGCTATGTTCTTGCAATCCAAATCCCCATGGTCACAAAATTTACAGGTTGTACACAATTTCATTTGATCCTCCCTTAGCAGATCTTGTGTCAATTTCCTCCCATCCCCGTGAATTTCCACGTTCTGAGGTAGGGGGTGATGGGGCTTTAGGCCTATGCACATCCTCACATAGGCACCCTGGATTCTATCCTCAGTCATCTTATCTATAGCTAAAAGAGACCCTATGCTCCTTCCTATTTCTTCTAGGGTTTCCTCCCCCCAGTATTCTGCTGGAAAATTATATATGCAGATCCAGACCGGTCCCTCCCTCATCTTGTGCTTCCACATGTCAAAGTTTGGGTACCAGTCAATCAGGTGGACACCAGATCCATCCAGGATGTGTGGCCCCCCTTCAGGGCTTCCCACTTTTTAGTCTTTGAAGAGAATTCTATCAGAAAGAAAGCATTTGGAATTGTTGTGATTTTGGTTTGCCTACCTGACAAACCCCAGCACCATTTCTGGATTCTTTCAATTTCCATCCAACACCCCCCTCCCATTTGACCATGATCCCCAGATCCCTGAGTTTTTCTATAGATTTTCCAAATTGAGATTTACTCAAAATTATCTTAGGCCTACCACAGTCAGGATTTTCAACCATACCTTTAGTGGTGTCGAGGATGTTCAGATCTTCCATCACTATCTCCTTTTGTTTCCAAGGACCTCTTTGGAGCTCACTCTGTTCCTTTGATTCACTGTGGTGCCAACTTTCTACCATATTTGCCTTGGAGCGATTTTCCCTGAACCATCCATTTTGTCTTGAAGATGAGTTCTTCCAATTGAGATTATCTCTGCCCTTCTTCTTCTTGAATCTGCCTTGCCTACAATTTTTTTGAATCCATTGATTCTGAAGGGGTTTTTGCCTTGGTTGCATCTAAGGTAGGTCATTCTGTGGGTTCCATCTCTGGTGTTTACAAAATCCTTCTGCCTCCTTCCAAAATAGAGCCCTAGCTGTTGTCAGATAAGGGTTTGGCCTGTATTTGTCCATCCATCTCCCTCTTTCAAAAACCCATTGGGGGATATGTAGGTTTCCCTGAGCGCGCCATTTTTCTCTCTCTTCTTCTTTTGAATGCCTGTCATCTTCCACATCTCCCCAAGCTCTTCCTCCCAAGTCGCCTGCAATTTTTCGGGCTTCTTCCCCCATTTCACCTCCCCCGGCCTTTGATTTCTATTATGACTATAGCTTGATGATTTCTTGAAGAAAAATGGTTGCTTTTCATTGAATAGGATAAAAGAATTTAGAGTACAGATGACTTAATTGGTTTTTCTTATATTAGAATGCAATTTTCTATTTAATAGATTAATAAGAGTTGTGATATGTTAAGGTGAATTGGATTACTCGCACTTTGGGTTGTATGATATTCTAAACCTTGTTATGCTAGGAAGGTGCCATCGTTACTTGGAATGTAGAAATTTTATGAAGAAGAAGTATAGTTTTATAAAATTAAATTAAAGATGTTTCTGTACCTTTTCTAAATGAGTAAATGTTGTTGTGACGATAGGGGTTTTCATGTGTTTGTATCTAAGTCAACCTTATGGTTGTAAGATTATTTTCCCAAATTACGAACTCTTTGCACTATGCATACGTAGGCAAGGCCATCATAAGCCCTCAAGACATTAGGATGGCCCCTTAGGGCCTTAGTCTCATTATTTTGTACAATGATATTTTATGTGTTAATATTGATTTTACGGAAAACTAATGTTTACTTTAAGTTGTGCAGAATACAGGTCTGTTAACTAAGCAGATTACTGGAGCAAAGAAGATAGTTTTTCCACTGAGCTAAGGATGAACATGTGGTTCTTATTGTAAATTGATTATAATTGCAAGAGGGATATTTATATCTATGAAAATTATTATTTTCTAAACATGTTATTAAACGTATGTTAATCTAATAAATTGTATTTTATTAAGTTAAATAAGTGAATATTCTCCTATCATCGTACTTTATTTCTATTATTTCTAACTTTATTATTAATTTATTATTATTTACTGATATTTTCTTGGGTGGGCATTACATAGGTATTAGAGCACCAGGTTGCAACACTTGGGATCTTTGGGGTAAAAGTATTGGTAATGTAAACCCATTTTTGGGTCTCATCTTGGTAAGTAGAGGTAAATTTTGATTGATTAATGATACAAAATGGACGTCTAGTAAATCAAATTCAACTTATATACAAATATGTTCATAGATGTATTCTTGGAATTGTAAGTTTCTGTAATATTAATTAATGATTTCTATCCAACATGTATATTTATCACCTTAAATTAAGATGATATTGACAAACTTGAGTGTTTGGTGATGGTGTTGTGGCTGGATTGTATGGAGTTGGATGGATGGTTGATTGGTTGTGATTTGGGAGCTACTGGTGTGTGGGAGTTGTTGTTGTTGCTTTGTGTGAGCTATGATTGCTCTGTGTGAGCTTTGGTTGCTCTATGTGAGCTATGATTGCTCTGTGTGAGCTATGGTTTCTCTATGTATGGTTGCTATGTGTGAGCTATGATTTTTCTATGTGATCTATGGTTGCTCTGTGTGAGCTATGATTGCTCTGTGTGAGCTATGGTTACTTTGTGTGAGCTATTATTATTGTTTTAAGGGAGATATAATTTTCTTTCATCATATTATTTGTTTTATTTTGAGTAGAAATGCAAAGAAAGTTATTTTTCATATTCTCTCTAAAAAGAAAGAGCTGAAATTTCAGGGTGTAACCGAATCTTTATGATATTGGAGTTTCTGTGGGTTTGTGAGATTTTCAAAATTCAAAGAAGAAAATGAGTTAAATTTGTGAATTATATTCTTGAAAATGATATTGTAATCTATTTGATAAGGTGAACATCAAGGAAAAGTTTCTATTTAATTGCTCGGGGGTGGATTCGATTTGATGAAACCTATGGTTGGGTGGTGAGCAAATATGGATTGTTACTAATATTGTGGTTACAGATCATGTGAGCTAACTCTGGTTGGATGTGTTGAAGTTAGTAAATATTCATTTCTCCTAATGAGTTCCAGGAGGAAGTCCATTCCTAGGGGGGAAGAATGTAAGGCATATCTAAAAATTTATTATTAGTTATGATATTTAATTAGTTATATTGTTTTGCATTCTTTGCCACTTGCAAGAAATGGCAGTTACAAAAGGGATATTTGGTGAGTAATATTTCTTTTTAGTTTTTAATTAATAGAGTTAATTTTAAAAAAGATGAGTTAATGGATGTGTCCAGATGGGCATATGAAAAGTCATGTTGTTCAATTTTAAAAGATCAAGAAATGGAAGAAGTCAAGTCACGAGAAACTTGAATAAGATTTTGGGAAGCTCTAGGAAATAAGGAGAGAATGTTATAGGTAGCCGGTATAGAGGAAACAAAGTGAGGAGGAAAGGACAGCACGGTGAAAGAGGGCACCTAAATTCTATGTTTGAAATACGGTTTGCTTTCTGACATAGTAGAAAATAGTGTTTATTTACAAGTTGGTTATATAATATTGCATGTTAGATAAATAAAGAAATCATGGTTAGGCTTTGAGCATGAATTGTTTTACATTACAATATGTTAACATTAGAAATAGATCTTGGAAGAAATGTTTATTGATGGGTTTATTCTTATCAACTATTATTCTTTCGGCTACAAGAAATATTTTATGCTTGTGGAATTCTTTGAAACTTGAATGTTTTATTTCCTCAAGCCTGGAATCATCTTTTGATTTGAGTGTGCTATGATTTTGATTTAAGCTTTTTCTATGAATTAATCAATCTACATGTGCCATTGAAGGGTTCATTTTGGTATATATCCATATGATATTTCTTTCTTCCGACTTGCAATTGTTTAATCCCGTGTGATTTTTTTTGACTTGCAATGTCGATCTTCACCAGTTTATTCTTTTATCTATTAACTTCGTGACCGAGATTTAGGTTGTATGCGTGTATGTTACTGTGTTATTATTAAATCATCCTCTTCTTAATACGTTCTAAGTATCTATTTGAGTCTTGCCTATAACTCCTTTTGAGTCTTAGTGATGATGCCTTGTTCTTTTTCCTTCACATATTTATATTGTCTTTTTCTAATTTTTATCCATCTGTCAAATCATCTCCCTTATCATTAGCTAGAGGCAAGATTTATCATTAGTTTCTATTTTTTTCGGGTTTCAACCATTTTGATAATATAGAATCTTGACAAAATCATTCCTAAAAGATTCTTTATTAAATCTCATACATCTGTACAAGAAACCAACAACCTCAAGTGATCGGCTTCAACGACTGAATGAGATTAAAAAAAAAATTGACACAGTGGCATTATTGATATGCTTTCCTCCTTATGGTCATGTGATATGGAAATATTGAAGCTTTCTCTATCTTAGATTTATGTTGAATGCAATTCCTAGAAAATTTTATATGATTTTTAACATTTTCTTTTTGTGCTGAACCTACTGATATTACATTGCATGAGGTAGCATCTCTAAAGGATTTTGTCATATAATTCCTATGCTTTCATTGTCATAGTAAGTTTATATACCAATTTGTATAGACATTGTTGAAATTCCATATTAAGTATATATGCTTATCTGCCATAGAATGACACTTCAGTTGATACAATTTATGTGTTACTTTCCACCAGTAATGGCACTTAGGTTGATATGTTTTATGTATTAAATCTACCAACCTTCTAAGTTCAAATATCTTGTTACTAAATTGAAACTGGAGATAATTGTATAAGATTTCTTTCCGTTGCAATAAAATGAATATATTTCTTTTGTAGAAGAAACTCGTATTCCAGCAGAAGATCTCAATTATAGCTCTTTTAGCTAGGTTTTATGCTATTAATGGTGATCTATTCATAGGGATGTGATAAATAGGAACATATTCACGTATTGATAGGAAATCATATCTTGTGGATTTATATAATAGAATCAATGATTAAATCTCTTTAAAACCCTACTTTGATCTTCCAAGTCAATTTTCTTTAACATGAATACTTTGATCTTCTTATATTACAAAGGCATGTTAGCCTATTCTTACAACTTGTAAGTATTTTACCAAAAACCAGGAGAGAGAAGAGTGTTTTAAACTTATATGTTTTAATTTGTAAAGTTTTCTTTTAGTTTGGCCATAAATAGAAAGGTTCTTTTCTAGTATTATAGATAATATATATTTAGAAGTGATTCAAAGTCTTATATTATTAGATAACTATTCTAGAAGTTTTCTTTCTAAAATTTGGTATTTTTAATGAACTTCTATTAGCTAATAACTAATAATAAAATAGGAGTAAAATATGTTAGTAAGTATAATTATACTTATTTTTTTTATAATATTTAAGAATAGAAGCAAAATGATAGCTTTCGGTATGATTGTTTTCTTATAAAAGGTTTCTTATTAAGAATATAATAGAATAGAAAATAGACACTCATTTTAGTTATAAATATTTAATGGTTTTGATCTATGCATGGTTTAATGGTCATTATACTAGTATACTGTTTACAAGAATAATTATATTGTTCGATTATACATTTTCTTGGAAGACTATATGATGCAAAATAGGCCTTTAACTTCTATTATGACTATAGCTTGATGATTTCTTGAAGAAAAATGGTTGCTTTTCTTTGAATAGGATAAAATAATTCAGAGTACAAATGACTTAATTGTTTTTTCTTATAGTAGAATGCAATTTTCTATTTAATAGATTAATAAGAGTTGTGATATGTTAAGGTGAATTGGATTACTTGCACTTTAGGTTGTATGATACTCTAAACCTTGTTATGCTAGGAAGGTGCCATCATTACTTAGAATTTAGAAATTTTATGAAGAAGTATAGTTTTATAAAATTAAATTAAAGATGTTTCTTCACCTTTTCTAAATGAGTAAATGTTGTTGTGATGATAGGGGTTTTTATGTGTTTGTATCTAAGTCAACCTTATGGTTGTAAGATTAGTTTTCCCAAACTATGAAGTCTCTATGCTACACGTACATAGGTAAGGCCATCATGAGCCCCTGAGACATTAGGATGGCCCCTTAGGGCCTTAGTCTCATTATTTTGCACAATGATATTTTATGTGTTGATATTGATTTTATGGAAAACTAAAGTTTACTTTAAGTTGTGCAGAATACAGGTCTGTTAACTAAGCAGATTACTGGAGCAAAGAAAATAGTTTTTCCACTGAGCTAAGGATGAACATATGGTTCTTATTGTAAATTGATTGTAATTGCAAGAGGGATATTTATATCTATGAAAATTTTTATTTTCTAAACATGATATTAAACTTATGTTAATCTAATTTTATATTTTATTAAGTTAAATAAGTGAATATTCTCCTATCATCATACTTTATTTCCATTATTTCTAACTTTATTATTAATTTATTGTTATTTAATGATATTTTCTTGGGTGGGCATTACATATCCCTTTTCGTGTACATGTGGATGCATCAAACACTACAATTAGAGTAGTACTAGTGCAACCAAGAGTAAATAAAGACCATCCAATTGCATATGCTAGCCACAAATTATCGCAATCCAAGAGAAATTACACTACCACAAAGAGAGAGGCATTGGATATGGTTTATGTACTACAAATTTTTAGACACTATCTCTTAGATACTCCATTTACATTCTTTACCGACCATGAGACACTTAAGTATTTGATGAATAGATAAATAATTCAGGGGACATTCTGTAGATGGATACTACTATTTCAAGAATTTGATTTTAAAATTATTTTAAAACTAGGAAAAGTGAATCAAGGACTAAACTATCTATCTAGAATTGTCACATGGGAAGAACCGATACAAATAGAGGATGAATTGCCTCACACAAACTTGTTTAGAATCAATGTGGTACTGGAAGAATTGATAGAAGTAGCATAGTTATTTTCCACAAAATAATTCCTAGAGTATTGTAGACACCTAAAATTGTCCCATTCTCAGATCATCCATTCTTCACATTAATTAAATAATTCTTAATTATTTGATTAATTTCATCTATTGATCTCCATATCAAAACTGTGGGATTTTTAGTTGATTTCATAGGTTTAACTCTTTGTTTTTAGGAGAGATCCGAAGGCAATTTTTTATAGGAAGTTTGTTGGGTGAAAACGGATGCCAGGGTTGCATTTGGAAGGATTGGTAGGCAAAGAAAAACATATAATTTGACCTATTTTGGTGCAGGTCAAAAAAACAATTTTTAAGCCCCAAGCATACAACCCAAGACCGTACGGTCACTATGCAGGGTTTAAAAAAATGTTTTTTATTTTATTTTAAAAATGAAAATTTAAAAGGGGAGACCCTGTGGTGGAATGGTGGAGCTTCTTGCCTGTAGTGCCAACAACCCAAGTTCAAACCTCGCGGGGTCGCCATCTACCGCGTCAACAATTGAGGGCCTTACCTAGGCAAGATCTTGTGGTGAAATAGTGGGGCTTCTTGCCTATAGTGCTAACAACCCAAGTTCAAACCTTGCGAGGTTGCCCTCTACTACGTCAACAATTGAGGGACATTACCCCCAATTTTTTGTGTAAAAAATTTTAGCTCTGAAGATGCTTTGCAATTCTTCCGCTCCTCTGCCCTCCTCCGTCAAGAAGACTCTTATCCCGAGTGATGGAAATCCTAGTTCGTAGTTATATGGAAAAAATTCCACATACCCCCACCCCACAGCATTCCTATAATTGCCGCTCCTGCCGATCCCTCATTATTGGTTTTCTCCATAGATGTGGACGGAAAGGCTCCCAGTAATATCATTTTTCATGCACAAGAAAGGGGGTCGATGCCTGTGGAAGAAGCCATTTCTTCAAAACCTTCAAAAGCGTTCCCTAGTTCGGCTAGGGTTTTGGATTCTCAAAGCATAGAGATTTTCATAGGTGAGTCAACTTCTTTTCTTCTTGCTGGTGTGTCACAAGGATCAACCGAAACAAAGGCAGGGCATAGCCTGTCTTTTCAAGACATGTTAGTTGGAACGAATCAAGGAAAGTTTAATTTAGTGACTTGAGATGCTTAGCCTCAGAAGGACAATTTGGTTTCTAAAGAGCATGGGTCTTTCAAGAGCTACCCAAAATCCTTTATCAGAAAGGCATCCTCCTCCCCAGTGCTGGTATTTTCAGAGAAATTAAAAAAAGAGGTCGATGAGGGTGAAAAGTTTTTTGCTTCCAATGGACTGATTGGTCAATTCAATCGTTTGTGGCCAAAATTATCAGAGTTACATGACCAGATCTCTTCTGCTTGGGGGCCCTTGCTCAGAGGTAACATAGAAGTCTACACTTGTGCTCAAAGTTTTTTTTATTGTGGTCTTTGACTGTATTCAGGATAGGAATGACATTCTGCAAAAGCAATGGTGTTGGGGTCAAAGCATACTTCTAAAACCTTGGTTTCCAAATTTCAACCTGGTTTCTACTTCATTCTCTATTAAACCTATTAGGATTCGCCTCTTGAATCTCTTGCTACAATTTTGGTTTTCAGATTGCTTCCAAGCAGTTGGAGACTCATTGGGCAGCTTTCTTGCAGTGGATTCAAACACAACTAATTTCACCCACATAACTTTTTCTTGAATCCTTGCAGACTTGGACATCTCAAGAGATCTTCTAGCAGCCATCACTTTCAAGATTGCTGACCACAATTGGATGTAACTCCTAGACTACGAAGGTCTACCCTTCTGATGTAAGAAGTGTTTTGAAACAGGCCATATGGCCAATTCGTATCCCAGAATTATTAAAAATTCTTATCAGTAGTCGTGGAATAACACTATGCCTCATCATTACATAGTGAAAGCCCCTTCAAAAGTGAAGGAAGGAAAGGAGGAACCTTCACAAAAGATCGATTCCTCCCCTAAAAGTGAAGCAGGGAAAGATGAGGCGCATCAAGCCTTGAAACCTTGTTTAGAAACATGTTCAACTCAAAGTCCACCTCAGCAATCAGGCAACTCCTTAAAAGGCATTTCGCAGCGTATGGTCCCGAAACCAGCTAATATTGTTTCTCCAAAAAATGACAGGAATTCTTTTACACAGAAGGATGGTAGTAATCTGCAGGATACTTTACCTATCTTGGATCCAAAAATGTGAAAGGAGGAGGATGGGGAGGATTGGCAAGAAGTTCAGAATAAGAAAAAGAAGAATTTAAAGACATAGTTATATAGGATTAAAATGCAACTGCAATCCCATTACAATTTTGGTGAGAAGACTACAGAGCCCTGCATGGTATAATATCTATGACCCTACGCGGTCACTTTTGTAGGGAGGGGTAAAATAGTTTTTGTTGAATGTTTTAGTCCCTGCGTGGACATAAGAGTAGGGGGAACAATATAGCCATCTAAGATATGGCACAGTCTGTTGGCATGGTCAGCCATGGAAGCTATAATTTTGAATTTTTAGATATATATAAAACTTATTATTACGCATAAAAAAAATGAAAATTTAAAAATATCAAATTAAAAAAAGCTTTAAAAAAAGACAATGTAAAAAAAAAAAACTTAAACGTTGCGCTGACATGTGCATGTTTTAAAGAACCAAAAAAAAGTGCAAGTACATACCTTTTGATTTCTTTTAAAAAAACTTAAATGTGAGGGTTTTGATTTCTTTTAAAAACTTAAATGTGCATTTCTTTTAAAAACAAAAAAAAAACACATAAAAATTAAAAAGTTTAAAGTTTTAAAAAAAATTTAAAACATTATAAAAAAAAAATTCAAAAATAATTTTTTTTTAAATAAAAAATCTGCAAATCATATAAGTGATTAGGGGCTAATAACAGGGGGTTAAATAGGACTCCTCTTCATTGAGCATTTTTTATAAGTAGGCAATTTTCAAACGTCATTATGTTGATCATACAGAGGCCGATTGGAGTGATATTTTTTTTTAAATTGGCTAAAATCTCGTCCTCTTCATTATGGTGATATTGGTTTTTTCTCAGGATTCTTTTTTTTTTTTCTAGAAAACTCATATTCTCACTGCTGTCTCTATCTTGTCACAATTTTTAGACCTTCCAAGCTTCATAACTTTCACAAACGAACTTCGATTCAAGTGGTATTTTTTTAAGTTGATATTTTTCTGTCCTCTACACATTATTATTATCAGTTCAAGAATTTTATGAGTTTTATTTTTTAAGTCCTCTCATTGGCCCGTCATCAATCTATGATTTCAAACACATGCTAACACTTGATTTTACCATTTATTTTTATCTGTTGTTTGTTGTGTTCTAACATGATTTTTGCAACCTCTTATCGCTTGACGAAGTCCAAATTTTTTCTTGCAAACTACTAACAAGTGTGTTACGAGTTTTTGCTTGTCAAAGATGTCATTTGACACATTGTATTTCTCTTGGCTGTGTGGCATTATTTCACTTTCATATCATGGAATTGGGCCCCTTGTACCTTGTGTATATTGGGGACTTCTTAGACAACTTGTTTATCCTAGATTAAGACCTCTTGGCCACACCCATTTGACAAATATTACATTTTTTTATGTGTCTTCAAGTGTTTTCATAATCACAACAATCAATCTTGAAAAGTCAAACTTGCCATTGTCTTGTGTGTTTATGCATGTACATGTGAAATATTTTGTTTGCAAGTTGCTTAAGTCAAGATATCAACAAATACATCTTACATCATCCTAAGTGTCCTTATCATCACTTTCATCCTAATCCAATCCTAATCATCCAATCCATATACACATCATCCTAATAATCATCCAATCCAATCCAACTTCTTCTAATCCTCACCACAATCTATTCCATTCTTGAGCCTCATCTAATCCATCCTTTGTTAAAATGGTTATGGCACTATAAAACAAGAACCTAGAGATGGTATTCAAAAAATGTTTGATGAACTTAGGATGTTATATAAATAGGAGCAAGTCACTACCCCACCACAACATCAACACATACAACAACAACAACCCCTAGACCAACAATTCCAACAACTCCTAAACCAACAAATCATAAAATAACAACAATCCCACATACAACTACAAGCTCTTTTACAACATCAACAATTCCAAACACAAAAACAAGTCCAAACACAACCACAACCTTCATTTAACACGTCATTCACTACACCTTTCCCCACACAACATCAACAACTTCCACCTCAATCCTACGTGTCATCTCTCTCCACATCATACCAACCTAATCCATACACATATCAAGTTAATCCTAAATCATCATACCCCACTTCTTTCTATATCAACCAATATCCATGTCAATCCATCTCCCAAGATCATCCAACTCCTTATCTTAACATTTCACCTCACCACCAAATCCATTCACAAGGATATTAAGTTCCTTCACAACAAAAACACACCAGTCCAAGTTACCATTTGCAACAAAATCAAGTGTTCTTAAGTCCTTATAGTACCTTTGAAAAGGGGAAATCTGCTCTAGCCTAGACATCCTATGGGTACCCTACAACATCATCTAATCAAATGCCACTACAAGAGCCTACTAGTCCTATCCCACCACATCCATGTAGTCCCTATCATAGCCCAATGGTCCATCAACCTTCTAATCCATCAATCCCTTCATTACCTTCATCCCCATGTTCCTCCAATCTTCCACCAAAGGATCCCTCGGAGATGACCCTACGACAATTGATCCAAACAACATTGATTAAGCTACCCTCGATAAAACCATCCAATCCAAATAGTCATCCTAAGCCATTATCCACCTACTCCATCTCCCTCTCATGCAATTCCCTACCAACATCCACTAGTAGAATTTTGGCAAATAAATGACTAAGTGACTAAAACTTTTAGTCACAACAACTAAAAATGATTAAATTCTACTAATTTTTTGCAACTCAGCTATAAATGAGTAAATAAATGACTAATTTGGTTGCTAACTAAAAAATTATTTAGTCACACAAATAAAAATGACTAAATAGTTAGTCATTTATTTATCACAATCCATTTGAATAAATCATTTAAGGAATCAAAAATCAATAACCCGCCAAAATACTCTAAAACTTTAATAAATATACTCTATAACTTTCATCAAAATCTTATTTTCAGGTGTAGCCTGCCAAAATGGAGAAGTGTTTCAGTAAAGAATGATAGAGAATGGTAAGGAGATGTGCATGACAGAATGCATAGGATTCATGGCTGCTTATCTCATTCCTACTCTGCTCAACAAGGGTTACATTGTTCGCGCTATTGTTTGTAATCTAGGTATTTAATTGACATATAATTGCATAATCTCAAATTCCTAATTCAAATGCTTTTGAAGTATCAATGTATCCTATATAGGGTTTAGAATGATTTCTTTTAATTTAAAAAAAAAAATGATGTATTTGCTTGTGATTAGATAATGTGGAGATCTCCTCAATCTGCCCCAGCTCACTATCCTCTTTGGCACTGTATTCATTACTCCAGCTGCTAGGGTTTTGCATGTGACATCTTTAATATCTTCATGATAGTGGCTTTTAAATAGATCTCAGTCCTTGCTTTAATCTTTATCATGGTAACCCTTGAGTTCCATAATACACCTTTAATCTCTTCTAAGAACGTTGTCTTAAGCTAGATTACATAGTATGCATATAAAGCAAGTCCTTCATACCTACCATTGTTCCAAACCACCACTCACTGCCTTGTTTAAAATGTTGCCTTTATAAGCACAATAACATGTTTTAAAATCATGGTTGCTAGTGATTGACCATTAAGGTCACTACTTTCATCAAGATACAATGAGATTTTTGTCTTCAAACTCAAGGCATTATGCAAGATAACATTGTGAATTGTTTGTTGTGTAGGGTTTGATTTTCTTTGATATTTATTGCTTCGCTAACTGCCTTTAAGACTGGATATTGCACCTCCAATTGCAATCTCAAACAGATCACTCACTATCACTTGAACATTCCTTTCATGAGCATCCTTCTATAAAATCAAACCATGCCCTAAGACTACCTACTTACTTACTATAAGGGACTCATTGTTTCATGGTATTGTGGGTCTTAAGATCCTTCAACCTTATTGTCACTACTTCACAGTCCACAAGGTATTATTCACTATTCTCCCATCTTTGATGAGTCTCAAATTACTGCTCAAACATGCAATCCACTAACTCCATTATACAATGGCTAAGAAGAAACATTGAACCTGTGATTACCACTGTTACTTTATTTGGACAGTCATTCCCTGATTGCATTTGCCTTGTCTAACACTATCAATAGCATTTGAAAAACCCTCAAGGTCAGCAAGGGGGTAAGGAAACTCACTGTTAAAATCTCCACTTTACTATGCAAGGTTTGAGCTTTATTATCTTGTCACTGCTCAGCCTCTTTTTGACTATCACACCTCAAGTGACTGTCATTCTTCTTAACATATATTGCATTTACAAATGTCACTGAACTACATAATGTGGTTGTTATTGGCTTCAATCTTTAGATTGCAAGATTTTGTTATTGGCTACATTGTCTCAATCTTTCTAGTATTACAACCTCACTAATCCGCTAGAGTTATGGTTTATGTTTCTATGGAGGCCTAGGGTTTGTACCGTAGTCATGCTCTTACCAATGCTTTTGTTGGTATTAAAAAACAACCTTAAATCTTGGGTTAGAAAATTAGTTGTCTTGACAGGGTGTGGTATGATCTTGGATTGTATCCTAGAGTGTGTGGGAAGCTTGTGTTTGATCATTAATGTATGTAAACTTGATTAGGGAAATGTATACTATATAGCATGGGTCTTGCTTTAATACTTCCCATAATGGTTATTAGCATATCACATTATTATAGTTTGTGGTAAACCAAGATTGCATTCAAGTATGTAACAAACATGGTCAGTAGTTTAAGTTGTACACTTTTAAGTAACATTCATAAGGTTTAGAAAATCTTGACCACTCTCTAGAATAGCCCATTAAACATGGGTTGTGCTTGAATGCACTACATAATTAATATAACACATCCACTCTGCATATCAACCAGAGTTATAGGCTCTTTATTGCAGTAAGAGGTAATTGCTCTTGGATCATGCTATCATTACATTATAACTTGTTAAACTTGAGTCAACCTAAATGCATTCAATGATGATTGACACCTAATTGTGATGACAGTGACTAATTTGTACATGAATTGTGCTCATATGAGTGCCTCCATTTCTATCACAACATAGCCACATTAAACTTCCAGGTCACACATGAATGCATCCTATATTTGTTATAGCACAATTATGCCACATGACCAATAGAATTATGGATCACATAATTACAGTCACAAGAATTGTTCCTCGGTTGTGCTCTTATGGTAATTCCATTACTGTTACAACATAACCCTTTGGACTTATATTGCTTAAATCCTTACATTGATTATTTTCTCTTTGGATGGATGGCAATTCAATGGTAGGGATTTGTATGCAGGTCATGCTCATATAAGTGCCTTTGTCACCATTACACAATAGTACATTGGAATTTCCTTTCTTGAACCTTTACTTCACTTTTTATTATTAGGGTTTCTTAGTGGTTATTCCATTTCAACATGGCATATTGATAAAAGAAACCATGCAAAAAATCATTTTGTTTTTAGTTAACTCCTGCTAACATACTTTTGGAATAAATGTTTGACTACATTAATTTGAGTGTGAAGAATTTTATTTTCTTCTTATAATACATTCATTGAGAGCTGTAGTAGAAAGCTTCTTATGCTGAAACCCACCCTGTAAACTTGATTTAAGATACATTTAGGAGGTTTCATGGATTTTACATGATTTATACAGCTTTTGTTTGATAGTAAATGACATCAGATTCTTTCTGAAATTGAAATGATTTATTAATTATGGTTTTATGATGATCAAATATTTTATTTAGAAGGGTTAATATGTGGCATTTTTATGTGCAGGAAGAATAGATTGTGATGCAACATTTGGGTATGGACGGTTCAGGCAAAATTGGATTGCTATTAGTGACATAACTAGGTTGGAGAGTACCTTGAGCTAGTCTGAAACACTTCCGAGTGTTTTTGCTCAGAAACAGAACCTGAGTACAGGAATACAAATGTCAATGGACAGAGAAAATCATAAAACTGCTGGTCCAATTTTGGATCCAATTTGAGGTCGTGAATATCAGACAGAGAAAGTTCCTACATTCTAAAGATAAAATCATAAATCTGCTAGTCCAATTTGAGATCCAATTCAAGGTTGTGAAGCTCTGACAGAGAAAGTTCCTACATTCTAAAGATAAAATCATAAATTTGCTTGGTCCAATTGTAAGGATTTGTCTTTTTAATTATACTTTATGACATTAGTCTTGATACAAATTGTTATTTTAGAATTATGGTATTGCTTTTCTTCTAATGTTTTCAACCCTCATTTTAGGGAAGAGCTCTGAAGATTGTTCCTTCAGATGGAGACTACACTTTTCCGCTATACGTTTCATCTAGAAACACCAGAAGCTCAGGTACTGTCATACTTAGAGAAAAAGTAGGAGTCATGCAATGACAAGATACTCATTTTTGGAGCTTTGGTTAAGAAATTTAAATGTTTGGCTATGTGCATAGAGAATGTTCATGGAGTGCAAACTTCCTTACAAAGTAATTACCACAACAGAGTTTGAGGTGAATTGCACCTACTATTTTATGCTAATATGGATATGTTCTAACCTATAGTTAATTGTTGTAGCATAACAGATAGGATAAATAGTTAGATGCATGTGCTTCTGGATTACACTGTGTATGTTTTTGAATCAAAAACATACACAATGTAATCCAGAAGCACATGCATCTTATTATCATGGACTGTGGAAAACTCATGCCTTCTATAGGATAAATAGTTGTTTATATACCATTGTTTCTAATTGAAAATTGCTATACCTTATTCTAGGAGCAAATCACAGGGGGAGTCTATACATAAGACACCATTGTTTCAAATTCAAAATTGCTGGCTCTTTCACAATTGTTTGCTTCATTTATTTGATCTAAGACAACCTGTTGTATAGAAGATGCTCTCAAAATCACAGTAAAATCCTTTATTTTGGGAAGACTATTCAGAATCTTCCCATCACAACAATGAACAAAAGCATCAGTCATTAGCCTGACTTTGCAAGAGTTTCATCAAATTCTACTTTTCCACTTTCTTTTCTAAATTTTATTCCCATCCCTGAAGAACTTCCTTAGCTTGTAGATCTTGTTGTTAGCCATAACTTTACTAGGTGTCGAGGATAGCTTCGATTTTTTACCCAAGCACCAATTGACAAAATTTGGCCTTACCATATACAATGTGTTGAAAAGCTTTTTGAAGTTATTCTGGAAAAGGGTTCCTGAGAGTATAATGCACAATTTTGAATTAACCTTTTTGCATGAATTCCATTGTATTTGGTAAGGCTGAATTTTGACAAAAAAGTAGCAATTGACAAAATTCAGCCTTACCGGATATAATGGAATTCATGCAAAAAGGTTAATTCAAAACTGTGCATTATACTCTCAGGAACTCTTTTCCAGAATAACTTTAAAGAGCTTTTCAACACATTGTATCTGGTAAGGCTGAATTTTGTCAATTGATGCTTGGGTAAAAACTCGAAGCTATCCTCAACACTTGGTAAAGTTATGGCTAACATCAGGATCTACAGGCTAAGGAAGTTTTTCATGGATGAAATTAGGAATAAAATTCACAATGGAAAACAGAGTGGAAAAGTAGAATTTGATGAAACTCTTGCAAAGTTCAGGTTAATGACTGATGCTTTTGTTCATTGTTATGATGGGAAGATTTTGAACAGTCTTCCTGAAATAAAGGATTTTACTATGATTTTGTGAGCATCTTCTATACAACAGGTTGTCTTAGATCAAATAAATGAAGCAAACAATTGTGAAAGAGCCAACAATTTTGAATTTGAAACAATGGTGTCTTATGTGTAGACCACCCCTATGATTTGCTCCTAGAATAAAGTATAGCAATTTTGAATTAGAAACAATGGTATATGAACAACTATTTAGCCTGTATGTTATGCTACAACAATTAACTACAGGTTAGAATATATTCATATCAACATAAAATAGTAGGTGCAATTCAACTCAAACTCTGCTATGGCAATTGAATTGTATGGAAGTTTGCACTCCTCCATGAACATTCTTTGTGCACATCAGTATGTTGGTTATTATCTAGATCTCCTTTGTGATCCAAAGAATAGTGAAGTTCACTACATAACTCATGACCATTTTGCAGTGCTATGATCTAGTACTCTTTTACTTCTTACTCATTGTGTTCTCAATCACCATGTGCAAATGACTTAGAGGACATATCTTTGATTTCAATGGCCTTGCATAGCATTTGAAGAAATTTTCATTCATGCCTTGGCATTTAATAACCATATAGGGCATATGAAACATAGCTTATTGAAATCACTGTTAACACAAAACTCTTGAAGACCACCACCCTAGACTGCTAGACAACTTCCAACATTCATGTCACAATGCAAGGTTCTAGTAGGTTGAAAGTATTTCCCTTAAAAATATACCATTGTATTGATAATGTGTTGAGGACTAAGGGTCCCACTTTGAGCTAAAGAATAATCTCATATGCATTCATTCTTAGGTTCATATTTCAATTTGTAATATTTATGTGCAGCTTCTTGTTGGCAAGAGAAACTGCTTTACTTGATAAGTGTTGTCATTGATGGCAACTAAGATCATCCCAATCATCGGCATAACACAAATTGTTCATACTGGAAGTCAGATTCAGAATTTGTCTAAGTCTGGGCAGTTAGGAACAGAGCAGTAACATGGTCTGGTATTTTGGTCCGGATCTCTCTGGTGGGAAGTCATGATTAACTGCAGATCTACGGGAGTCATGCATTGTCAAGACAGTCTCAATCCAGATTTTTGTCCTCCGGTGATGAAGGATTCAAAAGATATTAGCCTCTGAGTTCTGGGTTCCAGTTTGATAGAACAGACAAAGGAAGAACAGGCTGACCTTGCAGAAGATCCTGATTTCAGATGTATAGAAGTTGTTTGTTGAACAAATGGTGATGATCAATGATAGTGGCCGACATGAGTGAGATTTTCAGGAGAAAGTTTTGGTCTGCACCGTAAGTTATGCAAAGATCTAGCCGACAGAATAAAGCATTCATAAAAGTTCTAAGTGTTATTGAAGCTGACTGATAGAATGATTGTAGATCTTGATGTGGATATATATAGCTGATGAAATTGGATGATGTAGTGGGTGTAGTGTGTGGTATGTGCGAATAAGGTGTCTATGAGAAGAGCAAAAATCTAAGGTGTGAATGAGGGCAGAATAGTAAGAAGAGCAGAGCAAGGATGAAATGTGTAAGATCAGTTTTTGTACTCAACTGGAACTGAAATTTCTACATGAGTAGATGCTATTAATCAGTTCAAATCTCTATTTTTCTCTTGTAATATTTTCTTACGCAATGAGCCTCCTTTTGAGCAATGAGCTCTGGGCAGTGAGCTCGAATGCATGTGCATTCCCATTTTGTAACAATACTTTTAACAGGGTATTAATTTTTGTGGATTAATCCCCATCGTGGTTTTTCCCTTAACTAGGTTTCCACATCAAAATTCTGGTGTCAAGTGTGTTATTTATGTTTGCTGCTCATGTGTTATTGATTGAAGCTGAAATGTTTATATCACTAATTTGATTATAAGTTGCAAAAGAAAATTAAAGGTAGAGAAGATGAAAATATATGACAACTAATTCACCCCACACCTCTCAGTTGTCCAGAACTAAACCAACAATTGGTATCAAAGAAAGGTTCCTTTGGAAAAGTTTACCAACTTAAGGAAGATCTAGGAAAGCAGTAAAAATGGACGAATGTGACCTTCAAGGACAACTTAATCTTGCTCTAGATGATCTTGAGTAGTGCAAGGTAGAAGTCCAAGAGCTGCAAGAAAACCTCAAAAAGGCTAAAGACTTCATTGAGATCTTAAAAGAAAAGTTGAGAAAATCCAATGCAAAAGGAAATGAACAACCTCTTCAATTGGAAGACAAGGCCCTAAAAGAGAAGATAGAAGAATGTGAAAAGTTAGCTAAAGAAGTTGTTGTCCTAAAACATGAGATGGAAACTGGGGTGATGAGACTAACCAAGGAAATTGAAGATAGGAAGAAAATTGAAGAAGAAATGAGGCAAATTCTGAAAGAGAGAACTAAAGAATGCTGCAAATTGGATGGAATAACTGGTCTCCTAAAATCTAATCTACAAGAAAGCATAATCAGTGAGAGAGAACTTGAAAGACAAATTATCACTCTCAGACATGACCTAGAAATTGTAAATGAGTATAAGGATAAGTTCAAAATAAGCTCAGCTAAACTTGAAGCACTAATTGAAGAACAGAAAAAGGATGATGACAAGCATAATCTTAAATATGAAAAAGGTGAAAGCTCCAGATTTGGACAAAGAAACTCTCAACTAAGGAACATAACTAGAAAACCTCCGGTAAGACAGCCAAATGCTCAAAGATATCCATCATTCAATGGAAATTGTTTCAATTGCAATAAATTTGGTCACAGAGCTACTCAGTGCAGAAGTAGAGCAAATCAAAATGATCCATCCTTCTCTGGTCAATGCTTCAAATGCAAGAGGTATGGTCATAAATCAAATGAATGTAGAAGTATGATAATGAATAACTCAAATGGCTATTACTTTGCTTGCAATGGATTTGGACACATGGCTAATCAGTGCAGATCAAGAAGAAATCAAGTGTGTTTTAATTGCAATAAATTTGGTCATATTGCAAGATTCTGCAAAAGAAGGAACAATGGGAGAAGAGGTCTGATAAATAGAAAACTGGATGAACAGAGTTAAGACAAAGGCAAAAGAAAAATTGATATGAATGAGATACATAATGAAATGAACAAGACTTGGGTAAAGAAAGATACAATAAACAATTATGATGGGTCCACACTAGAATCCGGTGCTGAAAATTCCCCCAGGAATTGATTTGGAGCCTTGGCTCAAGGGGAGTAGCATTGGAAATCAAATTCCCCCAGCCAGGAAGTAAGTGCTTGAATCTAACACATTAAGGAATGAAATCATTGATTACTTCAGATCCCTTGGAAGGATTTCTGGAAGAAAAGATGTTGATATGAAATCTTGTGGAGTGATTCATAAAGAACTGTCTAAAATAGAGTAACCGGATACAATTAGGGCAACACATTTATTACAATGCCAAAATTAGGTTTTGCAAAAGATAAAAGGCCATTTGGTCACTCATTTGAATCAATTTTCATATGGAGAAAACAAGAAGAAGAGCAATTGAGCTGTGGATCCAGAGACTAAGGCACAAAAGGCAAATTCAACCAGAAATTGATCAATCCTAATCCTGCGAAAGAAAAAGGTACCTCTCTTCAAAAGCTTTGAATTTGAAATCCATAGAAATGGCTACTCCTCATGTTCTTAACGTTACCGAGAGACCTCATCCCAAATTTAAGAAGCATCCTCACAAGTCAATAGAAGTCGACCTGTTAGGTGCTTTTTCAAGTGTTCTGTATGGTGTGTTGCATGTTGAAGACATTAGGGTTTATATTCATGCAAACATAGATGAATTCAGAGATTCAAGGTATGCAGACTTATTTGAGAAACAACTTATAGATGAAAATCAAGAATTTAAACTCGAGTATAAGGCACTACAGGATAAACACTTTATTTAGATTATGGGGTTTCCAACATTTGATGAGGATGAATGGGTCTGGTATGTTTTGAGTAGGATGCATGACGAATTCATTTGGTCGTTAAAACCATTCAAGATTACTAGGGATGCTATCAAAATTGTAACTGGGTTAAACTCAATTGGAGGATTGCCCATGCTAAAAGCTGTGAAAAATTTGACAGTGACTGATGCTACCAGTGCCAAGTTTGATAGAAGGGTGATGACCATTAATGATATTATAGAACCGGATGTCAAATTTGCCTCCATGGTGATTGGGTACAATATTTACCACTCTAGCAAAGAAAATTTTGTCTCAGAAATAGCCATATATGTTGCATACCAGATGATAAAGGAAAATACCGATTATGACTTGTGTGAATTACTACAGAATCAACTGATTGAAAACTTAAACAAAATAAAAAAGGATAAGAAAAACACTTTCAAGTATGGTACATTGGTTCTATGTCTATTCTTTTACTTTATGAATGAGGTACTTGGGGTAAAAGGTGTGCATTGGACTAAGGATGAGCCAGTTGCCATTCAAATTAGAAATCATCTTTGCAGCATTGGTGATTTCCAGGCTTAGAAAACTACTATATGGGGTTACTTCAAGAATTTTCAAAGTATGATGCACTTAAGGGAAAGAATCCCTAAATCAATTGTTGAGAAGTACAAAAATGAAATATGCTTCATGGTTGATATCGATCAGTGTCTAATGGAAGCAGTGGAACACAGGACTGCTTGGATCATGTCCATGGGGTATGAAGTGGATGAAAATGTCTTAAATATACATGCTCAACATCTTCTAAGGAATCATAAAGACACAACCATTGAAAGATTTGGAACTTATGAGGAGCTTGATTCATAATTGCATACTGAGCTCAGAGAACCTGAAACCAATAGGAGAGTAAGAAAAGAAGTTGAGTAGTTAGCTAAAAATTTGGTTCTAACTAAGGAGGCTGTGAAGAAATTCAGAGAAAGAACTGAAAAGACTGAGAAATAAAAACAAGACAAGAAACAAACAAGTGCTCTGGTGGAACCCTCCTCCACTTCAAGAACTACTAGGAGCTCTGCTACTACCCCTGCTCCTTCCAAAACTATAAAACCTAAAGCAAAATCATCTGGAAAATGGGAGAAAAGGAAGAAAACAAAAGTATCCCAGACCTATGAAAGCATAAGAGAAGAAGTAGAAGATATAGATTCTGACATTGAAATCAAGGAACTAAAGGCCACTAGAAGAAAAGCTACAAAAGTAGCCAAAGAAAAATCCTCTGAAATCAAAAGAGCTAGTAAAAAGCAAAAGACAGAGGCATATGAGGAATATGTTAAGAAGCCCACACTTTCCCTAGAGGATGTGATAAAGTCAGTCACTGTGGATGGTAATCTAAAACCCATGATTGAATTCTATGATGATTATAGCTATGCGGATAAAAGGGTATTGGAGGAAGCAACTGTCAAATATCTTAACATCTACAACAAGACACAGATTGAGATAACTTCTGAGTTGCCACAAAGTCTGACAAATATTTTGGAGCTGAGAAAGGAAAATGCCAAAAGCAAGGACATAGAAATTAGGGAACATGAGCTAATAAATTTGTGTCCTCATATTTCACCTAATCAAATAGATATGATATTCAAGGAAGTCAAAGATGAATTTAGAAGCAAAAAGAGAATGAACAAACTTATGCTTGGAGAAACAGGTGAAATTGTCAAGGAGACCCAAGAAATCCTTTTGAAAGCATTGAAAAGGCACAATTTTCCCATAGTCACAGGAAAAGTTCCAGATGGTGAAGAAGAGAACATCATTAAGCAACAATCTGAGTTGGGTGAAGCCTTTGTTCCAGAAGTAGAACAAACGAATCAGGAGGATGCTGAATTGATGGACAAAGTAGTGGATGTAGGAGATACACCTAATCCACCAAATTTGTCAGAAAAAGAAGATAATGTTACTTCACAGAGCCCTTCGGATCAGGCAATAAGTGGTGAACAAATAGAAAAGTGTACCTCTATAGAGAACACAGAGTAAAATAAAACAGAGAAAGAGGAAGAAAGAGAAAAGAAAGATAAAGTAGAAGAAGATGGTGCAAATGTTGAAGCACCTAAAGCAGACATTGAGAAGTCTGGTGAACAAAAAGAAAGTTCAAAAAATGTTGCAAGAGACACTGCAGATGTAGTGAAAAGTCTTCTTGGAAAAGAAGTGTTTGAGCTTGATGAGCCTAAACTACTCCAAGGTCTAGCCAATCCAGATGCTCTCTCTCCAATTCAACTGATAAAAATAGCATCATTCACCCATAAAGGCTAGAAAAAAGATGTTAAAGTTCCACATGTAGGACAATGATCTACTAGGGCTTGCATCTGGGATTCTGGAAAAGCTAATGCCTACTTACAAGAAGAATCCATCTAATTCCCCCTCCGAACATCTGAAAAATCTTGTATGTTATGTAAATACTCACTTTGAGTCCCTTGAGAAGTCTGTGGAGGCAAAAGTTCAAAAAGAATTCTTGGATAAGAAATTTTGTGAAATAAAGAATTTGATAGGAAATGATAGAAGAATACTTGGTATCAGCATAAAGAATATTCAGAATGCTCTAAATGATGGAAGTGATATGTATTAATTCTGTCTATCATGGCCCAAAGTAAATGAGGATATTGAGAAAAAGATAAAGGAGCAAGAATAGAAATTGACAAATCTCTCTCAAAATTTTCCTCTAATAGTTTCGCCTATAAGTCAAGAATGTTAAGTAATTAGCCTGACAGATGAGATAAAAAGGCTTGGTAAAGAAAAGGGTAACATTATGAAGAGAATGTGCGAGCTCTGGGGATTGATTGCCCCTAAGTTAGAGACAATGTATAATGCCCTATCTGAAGCTCAGACTAGTGATCCATCTGATCTATCAAAGGTAGAAGCATACTCATTTTTGTTGAATGGTCAGATCTGAATTTTGGATGGAATGAAGAGTACTTGGGCCTCCGAATTTGTGCAAATAAAAACTAGTTTTGCAGACATTCTCAAGTTTATGTAAATAGAACTTGATGATTAATTGTATAAATAATATTTTTGGAGAATTTTGACTTGTGGACCCCACCCTTTGCCATTGATGTCAAAGGCGGAGTGAATGGTAGTGAAGAATGAGGTATTCAACAAAGGGGGAGAATCAGAATAAGTGAAGGGAATGGGTGTACAAACAAAGGGGTAGTTGATCTAAACACTTAGTCATTTTTCACTAAGTGTTGCCATCAATGCCAAAGGGGGAGATTGTTGGCAAGAGACACTGCTTTACTTGATAAGTGTTGTCACTGATTGCAACTAAGATCATCACAATTATCCACATAACACAAATTATTCATACCGGAAGTCAGATTCAGAATTTGTCTAAGTCTAGGCAGTTAGGAACAGAGCTGTAACAAGGTCTGGTATTTTGGTCCGGATCTCTCTAGTGGAAAGTCATGATTAGCTGTAGATCTAGGGAGTCATATGCATTGTCAAGACAGTCTTAATCTAGATTTTTGTCCTTAGGTGATGAAGGATTCAAAAGATATTAGCCTCTGAGTTCTAGGTTCCAGTTTGACGGAACAGATAGAGGAAGAACAAGCTGACCTTGCAGAAGATCTTGATTCCGGATGTATAGAAGTTGTTCGTTGAAAAAATGGTGATGATCAATGATAGTGGTCGACATGATTGAGATTTTCAGGAGAAAGTTTTAGTTTGTACCATAAGTTATGAAAAGATCTAACTGATAGAACAGAGCATTCATAAAAGTTCTAAGTGTTGTTGAAGCTGACTGATAGAATGATTGTAGATCTTGTTGCGGATATATATAGCTGATGAAATTAGATGATGTAGTGGGTGTAGTGTGTGGTATGTGTGAATAAGGTGTATATGAGAAGAGTAGAAATCTAAGGTGTGGATGAGGGAAAAATAGTAAGAAGAGCAGAGAAAGGATCAAGTGTGTAAGATCAGTTTTTGTACTCAACTGGAACTAAAATTTCTGCATGAGTAGATGCTATCAATCAGTTCAAATCTCTATCTTTCTGTTGTAATATTGTCTTAGGCAGTGAGCCTCCTTTTGAGTAGTGAGCTCTGGGCAGTGAGCCCGAATGCATGTGCATTCCCATTTTGTAACAATACTTTTAACAGGGTATTAATTTTTGTGGGTTAACCCCCACCATGGTTTTTCCCTTAACCAGGTTTCCACGTCAAAATTTTGGTGTCAAGTGTGTTATTTATGTTTCTACTCATGTGTTATTGATTGATGCTGAAATGTTTATATCACTAATTTGATTATAAGTTGCAAAAGAAAATTAAAGGTAGAGAAGATGAAAATATATGACAACTGATTCACCCCCCCTCTCAGTTGTCTAGACCTAAACCAACACTTCTAATGAGCTTGGAGAATGGCATTGTGTAAAATGAGAAGCTCCTTTAGCCAATTGTGTTGTTTCCTGAAGTTGATGGCATTGAATAATCTGTAGTACTGTCTTCTAACATTGAAATCATTGACCTTCAAAACAAAGATACTAGGACTGTCCCTTCAACATTTGTGAAGTCACTACCTTAATCAAATTGGTCACTATCCTTTAATCATCTTTGTTTGGCATTTTACTGTATTATGACAGTCCTCTCACAATGACCACCATATCATGATTGTAAAAATTCTGATCCCATCACTGGCAAAGGTTGTCAAATTTGGATTTACACCTACTAATTGCATTTTCTTGAAAGTTTCTAAAGCCTTTTCAAAAAATCCATTTTGTGCATATCCTACAATCATTGCATTCCAAGAGATGATATCTCTTTGAGCCATTCCATCAAATAGTTCACGTGCCTTATCTATACTTCCACATTTTGCATTCATGTCTACCAGAGCATTTCCAACTATAATATCTGACAAAAATCCCCCTTCCATTATGTTATGATGGATGTCCATACCCTATTCCAAAGCTCAAATTTTGGCACAGGCAGGGTGGATGCTAACAAAGGTTGTCAAATTTGGCTTTACACCTGCTAATTGTATTTGCTTGAAAGTTTCTATAGCCTTTTCAAAAAATCCATTTTGTGCATATCCTGCAATCATTGCATTCCATGAGATGACATCTCTTTAAGGCATTCTACCAAATAGTTCACATGCCTTGTCAATGCTTCCACATTTTGCATACATGTCTACTAGGGTAGTTGTAACTACAACATCTGACAAAATTCCTCTATCTGTTACTTTTTGATGGACGTTCATACCTTTTTCCAATGCTCCCATTTTGGCATAGACAAGAAGGATGCTGGCAAAGGTTTTGGAATTTGTCTTTACACCTCCCAATTGCATTTGCTTGAAAGTTTGTAAAGTCTTTCCAACAAATCCATTTTGTGCATATCTAGTAATAATTGCTCTCCCCGTATCCCCACGTACATACAAATGTTCCTTCACAGGGATGCGGGGAGAGCCCTCCATCCTGCACCCTCATGTCCTAGCTCATTGTGGGGTTGCGGGGGAGCCTAGACTACATAAAGATAAGTAGGTGAGGTAGCAATCACACCAAATGAAATACCCAATAGATGTCTTCCTTGAATTTCTAAGCAGGTTCATCCTACACGACTGCATTACTTACACCTCCCTTCATTCTTCTTTCATCCTTTCTATTGCAGTCGATCAAGAGGCTAACAATATGAACACACTACCATTCAAATCATTGTACATACCATGAAAGTTTCATGTCACCTTCTCAATCATATGAGCTCTCTCTAAGTGGTTAAAAGCTCTCTCTATATGTAGTCCATGAGACCACATTTTTTCTCTTCTTGCATCCCCACACACACACAAAAGTTCCTTTGCAGGGATACAGGGAGAGCCCGCCATCCCGTACCCTCATGCCCTAGCTCCTTGCAGGGCTGCATGGGAGTAATCACGCCAAATGAAATACCCAATAGATGTCTTCCCTAAATTTCTAAGTAGGTTCATCCTGCACGATTGCATTACTTACACCTATCTTCATTCCTCTTTCCTCCTTTATATTATAGTCGATTAGGAGGCTCTCTCTAAGCTCTCTCTATGCTATCCATGAGACCACTTTTTTTAAGGCATTCTATCAAATAGTTCACATGCCTTGTCCATGGTTCCACATTTTGCATACATGTCTACCAGGGCAATTGTAACTACAACATTTGACAAAATTCCTCTATCCTTCATGCTTTGATAGATGTCCATACCCTGTTCCAAAGCTCCCACTTTGACACAGGCAGGGAGGATGTTGGAAAAGGTTGTGGAGTCTGGCTTTACACCTACCAATTACATTTGCTTGAAAGTTTCTAAAGTCTTCTCAAAAAGTTCAATTTGTGCATATCCTGCAATCATTTTGGATGGATGTTGATTTCTATATTAGAAGTGATGATATGATATGACAGTTGTTCATGATAGTGATGTGATAAGTGACATGACTAATGATGGACTGGGTGAACTTTTAACAGTCTGGTAGATGACATAGAGTTCATACCTAGGTAACAATAGTAATGATGAACTATTTTCAAGGAATTTGGAAAAGATACAGTGATGTCAAAGGTAGTCAAGGCATTCAATAGAGGGGTAGAGTTCTACGTTGATGGGAGACAGAGTACAAGTGAAAGCATGCTAGAATAATGAGCTAGGTAGTGGCAATCATGAGGCATTATTATTTTATAAAGGGAAAATGCATGACAATAAGTTGACAAGTGATTGGACAATGCATTCCAAGAAGCTACAAGTTTGATTAGGACAATGCATAGCCTAGTCATAAGGCAATATTGTTGAATAATAGTCCATGACAATTGAGGCATCCTACCAAAGATGATAGTCATCAGAGACATAATCATCAGAGATAAGGACAATTTATTACTACAGGTAACAATTCATAGTGGTAGCTTATGAACTAGATCAAGTTGGGTGCATGAGTCAGGATCTCTACAGAGATGACAATGTGATCTTGAACTAGGACAATGAGCTTCAATATGGGACAATCATGGATTTGTGAAGAAGACATCTATGAATGTCTTTATGCTTCTATGCTTAGTGATACTCAGAAAATCAGTTTCTTGCTCATTCTTTGAGCTATGTATTGTAACCATGAAGTTTTTTTTAGCAAAGAGAAAGCATTGTAACTTGATTTCAGATCTGTATGCTGTTTGTAACATTTTTTATTAATAAAACAAGTTGTTTTTACCTTCTCAAAGTTGTTTCATTGTGCAAGCTTCAAAATATACTACTAAATATACTAATGACTAAATGCAAGCTTCAAAATGATTAAATATACTACTAATTGACGTCAATTAATAATTAAAATGACTAAATATACTATCAATTGACAAAAAATAGTGAACAATGAATAAATATGACTAAATATATGACCAGAATTAAACCAGTGAATAAAAATGACTGAATATACTACCAAATTGATCAAAATGATGATTAAAATTAATGACTAAATACAATACCAATGGACAGAAATCAGTGAATAAAAATGACTAAATAAGTGACCAGTTAACAACAATCAATGACTAAATTAGCGACAAAATATAGCAGTGAATAAAAAATGACTAAATAAGTGACCGGATTACAACAATCAATCACTAAATATACTACCAAATCAATCAATCAAAATATCCAATAAATGACTAAAAATGGTTTAGTCATCAATTTGGTCATGTTATAATGACTAGCAATAAAGTACTAATGGTCACGTGACCATGTTTGGTCATTTATAAGCAATTTTTAGTAGGTTGTTTAGTAATATATTGCTCTTTTTATATTAGTGATCTATGAGCATAATGCCATTGGACCTAGTCTATATGTGTCATCCGTCTTTAAATGGGACTATCACCTTTCATGGAACTAGACACTTGAGTCCCTCTTGTTCATATCCACCTATTCCAAAAAAATGAAAAAAATGAAAAAATCAAAATAGTAAAGAGAAATCCCTTCGTCCAATGGTGAAAACTTGGTAAACAAGCACCTTGGATAAGTACCATGATGAAAACCTGGCAAACAGACATCATGTGTAGGTTGACCATTTATGTGTCTTACACTTGGGGGCACGTTGTCTCATCCAACCTATCATTTCCAACCTATCTACCTCATCCTATCATATCCTATCTTACCATCCTTAGCCATTATACCCACATACCTATCTCATCTATGCATCCATCCTCCCTTCTTCCTTTTGATCTTGATAAAGACATAGGGGTAACATGTTGAAAAATGCTTTAGAAAATCTCTTGATATACCTCATCCTTTTCAACCAATCCAATCATACTCTCATCCTAAGTTTTGTCATGTAAAATCCTAAACATACTACTTATAATGGGGCATGTTATTTCTATGTGACATAATCTTTGGAGATCACATCCTAGCTCACTTATGATGCATACATCCATTCCATCCACTATTGTCTATCCTTTTATCCATCCCCCTATCTTGAGCTTTCCATCCCACACACTATCACCTACCCTTTTATCCATCTCATTATTGTGTGTCTTCCATCCCATTTATTATCACCCATCCTTTTGTCCACTTATCTAATCCCATCTTCCTCCTTGCATCTAGACCTAGTTTCCCTTGTCATTGGTATCTAGTAACAAGGCTATCCAAACTCTAATACAATTTCATCCCATAAAACAAATATATCCAAAAACAATCAAAAAATCTCCAAATATCCAAAAACAATCAAAAAATCTCAAAAAATATCCAAAACCAATAAAAAAATCTCAAAAATATCCAAAAACAATAAAAAAATCTCAAAAATTTCCAAAAACAATAAAAATATCTCAAAATATCTAAAAATAATCAAAAATCTCAAAAATATCCAAAAACAATAAAAAAATCACAAAATATCCAAAAATAATAAAAAAATCTCAAAAATATCCAAACACAATACAAAAAAACTCAAAAATATCCAAAAACAATAAAAAAATCACAAAAAAATCTAAAAATAATAAAAAAATCTCAAAAAATCCAAAAAACAATAAAAAATCCTCAAAAATACAAAAAATAAAAATAAAATATCCACAAAATCCAAGCAATAAACCAAATGCAAGTCATCCTTAATCCATGTACCAATCTAGTCAATCAATCTAGCCAAATCATCCAATCACATCCTTTGGTCTTGATCCTAATCTTGTCATAAACTAAATCAATTAATTATCACAAATCAATCATCAATAGGATATTTCACTCCCGCATCCTTGTGTTGATCTAGGGATATATCATTCCCCACAATGACAACAATATCATCATCATCATCATCAGATCAATCAATCAATCAATTGATCATTGGTCTATAGCTTGACAGGGGAAAAAGCTTTTTTGTTTTTGTATTATTTGTGCATGCTTGCTTGCTTGCTTGCTTGTGTGTGTCATCTTTTTTATCTTACATTTGTATCGAGTCCTTATTATTCCAGCTAATATTCATATCTTGTGTATGTTGGAATAGCTTTTTGCTTTATCCTTTGCATCTAAGGTCATATCATACATTCTGTGCATTAGGACTTTAATGCTCTAAGTATTCTTTCTCATACATCTAGACAAGGTTGTATTACTCTGGGTACACAAGACACATCGTCACCCTGCTCCTTATACCATGGTGCATAATGTCTAGTGCTATATCAAACTATAGGATTGCTCTACTTAAGTCAGCATAACTACTCCCCGTATTAAATCCATCATTCTATCATCCATCCTTTTATCTTCTTCATTTTTCTTTATTTTGTTATCCATCTTCTATCTCTTTTTTTTTCATATCCATTCATTTCGAGAGCACACCCGTATTCTTCCAATTCATCTATCCTCTTGAGGGGGCATCATTCAACCTATTAATTAATCTACTAAGTACTTCATCTACCTGACTAGGGCATCATCATTCTAATCCAATCATATTGTTCTTCTAAACCAAAATTTAATTCTATCCAACATAGAACTATGTTTTAAACTTCTTTGAAATGATATTACTTCGCAACACCATCTCAAAGAGGGGCAAAATGTAAACACCTAAAATTGTCCCATTCCTAGATCAGACATTCACCTGCCATACTTTACATTAATTAAATAATTCTTAATTATTTGATTAAGTTCATCTATCGATCACCACCAAATTTATCATCCATATTAATTAAATAATTCTGATTGTTTAATTAAATCATTTTTCCTCCACATATTAATTAAATAAATTTAAATTATTTATTTAATTAAAGGTAATATTCCATTTCTTCAAAATAAATAAAATCTAATATTTTATTTATTTATTTTTTCATGTGCATGAAATTAAATAATTAATTAATTTAATTTCCTATTATTCCCTCTCCTCCATAATTTACTCTCAATCAGTTTAGATAACTAATCAATCAAATTAGATTTTTAAGAAATGAAGTGATTTGGCTCTGCAACTTTCACGCTCGAACTTGTTTTGAATCTACTTAGGTCATGGTTGCCATCAGTCTAGGGGGGACCTCTAGTCCCTTGTCGAGCCCTCTGGTGGAACATGTTGCCTGTACTACCTCGATTAGTACTACAGAGCGGGATTCCCTAGGCTCGAGGCTGAATCCTAAGGCTTGGAAAAAGGCCCTTTTGGGAGAATAAGAACATATCGAGGAAGACCAAGTCGAACCTGTGTTGTCAAAGTCAGAGAATGGAATTGACCTCCAAATCCTAGACCACATGATGGAGAAAATTGTTTCATCCATGGAACTCTCACTGGTGGGCAAGTTCCAGGCCCTAAGACCTAACATTGACATGGTGAGGAGATGGATTGCCTCAATGTGGAAGCTGAAAGGAAGTGTCACTACTAGTGCTATGGCTGGGGCCTCTTTCTCTTTAAGTTCACTGCCAAAGAGGACTTGTTGGTAATCTTAGCAGGTGGACCTTGGCTATATGGTAAACATAACCTCTGCCTAGGATGCTGGAAACCTAGGTTTGACACGGCTTTGGAACTGAATAGGTCGGCTCTAGTTTAGGTCAGACTGCCTGGCCTTCCCTTGGAAAATTGGGACGAGGAGATCTTCTCCTAGATCAGGAACTCATTTGGAAAGTTCATAGTGTTGGATGGTACCACCAAACACAAAAATAAGGTTAGTATTTGCTCATTTTTGTGTCAGCATAGACATAAATAGAAATCTTCCTAACACTATCAACATAAAGTCCAAGTATGGGAGCTAGGAACAACCCTTAGTATATGAGAATGCTACCACATTTTGTCAGAATTGCTCTAGGAAAGGCCATTTGATAAATGAGTACAAATTCTAGAGGAATAGGGAAACTAAAGAAGCAAGTGAAGAGGAGGTGAGTGCTGAGGACTACCCATTTAAGGACTTGCTTAGCATTATCAAGTCCCCAAAAAACCCTAAACAACTAGCTGGAACCTAGGAGAAGGGCTCCCTAGTAGCTGATCAGCCGTGGTCAGACCACAGCTAGCCTGAGACTATTGACTCAGAAGATATAGAAGAAGGGGAAATCAAATGCTAGACTCCCAAAGAGAAGGAAAAACCCATGTCCCAGAAAGGGGATTCTGGGGTCAAAATGACTAACCCAGAGAAATTCGAGGATCCGAAGAACCCAAAAAACGATTGTCATCTCCCCTACAGAATGCTATCACCTGGTGTTGGCCCTAGCTCTACTTGGTCCAACCAAGATGGTTGGGTGACACTCAAAAAGAAAGGCAAAGGAAATAAAAATAAGTTTGCAGACATGGGGACAGAGGGAAAGGTAAGAAGACTTTCGTAGAGAGAAACAAGAAATAGGGAAGCTAATAAGGAATAGCCATTGTGAGACAAAGCACCCTGGAGGCTCTCTCCAAGTGAGGTAAGAAATGAGAGTTCTATCCTGGAATGTGAGGGGACTCAAGAGACCCCAAAAGCTATTTATAGTGAAGAGATGCATCTATGAAAATAAAGTTGACATTATCCTGATCCAGGAAGTCAAGATGAACAAGGAAAATTTCAAAACTATTGCCAACAGATTTTGCCCTTTGGATGATTACCTTATTAGCCCCTCTGAGGGGGCCTCAAGAGGCCTTCTCACTATGTGGAATAAGCACATATTCTCTTGTTACTATTGCTCTCATAGCAAAAACAGTTTGGAAATAAAACTCACTGTCAATAAGAAAGCTTGGAAACTTATAAATATATATGCACTTAATACTAGGAGTGCTAGAAATGATCTCTAGGAAAACCTTGTTTATAGACTTAATGCAGAGAAAATGACTAAATGGATGCTGGCTAGAGATTTTAATACCACATTGTTCCCATCAAAAAAGTTTGGGGGCATCACTGACTACTCTGACAGCATGGTGGACCTTGTTGACTTTCTAAATTAGACAAGGATGATGGATATTGAGGTCAATAACCAACTCTTCTCTTGGACTAATAGACGAAGGGGAGACGAGTTGATTCAAGTCAAACTGGATAGGTTCTTGGTCTCATCCAATTGAGACGTAGTGCAACATTCTTCTCTGACAGCCCTACTCCACACCATCTCTGACCACAATACACTCCTTTTCTCCTAGAGAGAAGGTGTCCCGAAAGGACCTTTCTCATTCACATATGAAATCATGTGGGCCTCCCACCCTAATTTCAGAGATTGCATTATTGACTGGTGGAGCATCTCAGTTCATGGATCCCTGATGTTGAGACTCACCCAAAAACTTATTCATGTTAAAGAAAAAGTCAAAGGATGGAACAGGTTCTATTTTGGCAATATCATGAACCAAAAGAAACGCATCTCTACCAGTCTCTTGGAAATTCAAGAAAATATGGCCAAGGGAGACAAAAGAGAGGCAAATTTCAATAAGGAAGAGGCCCTTCTAAAGGAGCTAAGGGAAATAATGAAAAAGGAAGAGATCTTCTAGAAACAGAAGTCTAGAGTCCAATTGCTGACTGAAGGTGACATAAACATTGCGTTCTTCCACTAGTCAGCAATGAAACATAGGAAAAGGGATAGAATCTCTAAGCTTCTCAATGAAAACAACAAGGAAGTTATCTCTGAGGCTTAATTGGGTCATCTGGCTTCCAACTACTTCAAGAACTTTCTAGCTGAGAAAAGGAACACTATGGACCGGGTCATTATGGAAGAGTTGCTAGATAGCATCCCCTCTATTCTCTCAGTCAAAGACATCAGTATACTATTGAATCCCATTACCATGGAGGAAGTCAGGGCAGTTGTGTTCTCTATGGGGGCTTTTAAAGCCCCAGGCCCAAATGGGTTCCCTCCGCCCTTCTTCCAGGATTTATGGGAAATAGTTGGCTTTGATGTCACAAATGCTGTTAGAGACTTCTTCAAGACAACCAAGATTCTCAAGAAAATTAACTCCACTTTCATAGCTCTTATTCCCAAGAACACCCCTGAGAAAATGGTTGATTTTTTCCCTATCAGCCTCTACAACACTATATATAAGATTTTCATGAAGGTGCTGGTTCTCAGGCTCCAACCCTTGATGGACAACCTTATTTTAGATTGCTAGAAAGGTTTTGTTCTTGACAGACAGATAGTTGACACAACCATCTCCACACATAAGATTATCCATTCGATGGACAAAAGCAACACCCCCAGCATGGCTCTCAAACTAGACATTTCTAATCTTATGATATAATTTCTTGGAACTTTCTCTTTATGATTCTTAGGAAATTCAGATTTCAGAATAATGATAACCTTTTAAAGAAATAAAATTTCCATAGTCCATAATATTGTTTAGTTGTGTGTTTCTAGATTTAACCGTGTAATTAGTTACCATCAATGTTTCAGATCATACTCTGTGATCCATCATCAGGATGAAGATAGCTGTAGAGAGAGCTATAGGATTCTAGATTTAACTATCTATAATTAGTTACCATCAATATTTCATATCACACTCTGTGATCCATCATCAAGATGAAGATAGTTGTAGAGAGAGCTATAGGATACAACTCTCTCTATAGCTATCTTCATCCTAATGATGGGTCATAGAGTGTAATCCAAAACATTGATGGTAACTAATTACACACAGTTATTAAATCCAGAAACACACGACTGAACAATGATAACCTTGATACGAGAATATGTCACTACTATAAGTATTTAGTGCTGGTCAATGGCTCTCCCCAGGGATTCTTCAATGCAGACAGAGGTATTAGATAGAGGGATCCCCTCTCACCCTACTTGTTCATCATTATGGCTGAGGTCTTGGGAAGAAACATTCTATCCCACCTGGATATAAAGGACCTGAAGGGGAATAGAGTCATGTCTACGATGGGGCCCTTACCCATCCAACAGTTTGTTGATGACACTATGTTGTTTGGTGCGGCCTCGATTGTGGAAGATAGAAGATGGAACGACCTACTGAACTCTTATGCTAATGCCTCAGGTCAATGCATAAATTATGAAAAGAGTAATGTGTTCTTCTTCAATGCCGATCTAGAACTTTAGGAGAAGGTCAAAAACATTATGAACTGCTATAAGGCCAATCTCTTGGCTACTTACCTTGGTCTCTCCCTCACTATCAAGGAAGTGAACCCCACTTTCTGGAACTCTGTCTTGAAGAGAATTTAGAAAAAAATGGAAGGCTATGAAGGTAAACTCTTAAGCCAAGCTAGTAAGCATCAACTCTTGAAGGCCTCCTTGCAAGGCATCCCCACTTACTTTATTACACTCTTCAAAATGCCCAGATACATTGCGAACAAGTTCAAAAAGATTTAGAAAACCTTTCTTTGGACAGGGGTTGAGGAGAAGAAGAGAATTTCTCTCATCGGTTGGGATAAAATTTGGCTTCCATGTTCCAAGGGGGGTTGAGGATTAGAAAGACTCAAAAGATGAACAAACCATTACTAGCCAAGATTGGATGGAATTTCCTTAAGGAGGATAAGGACTAGGTGCAGATAATGAGAGCCAAGTACCTTAAAAGTGGAAACTAGGAAAAGGAGACAAAATCAGGTTCTGGGAAGACAATTGGCTACATAGGGTCCCTCTATCCAACCAGGAAAATATCAACATCAAAACTAGAGCTATCAATCACTTTGGGAGGTTTGTCAGCAATTACATCATGGTTCAAAATCAGGGCCAAAGACAATGGAAGAACATAACCAACTACTGGAAGGATAACCAGCCTGGTGTCTAGGGATGCTTGTCTCTACAATTGGAATTGAGGAATTACAAAATTCCTTTATCCCCTAGGGAGGATGAGATGCTCTAGGCCCAAGACCAGAAGGGAGCCTTCTCAGTTAAATCAACTTACAACATGCTGACCAATAGCGGTCAGGATAGCAGTTTGTGGAAGAAAGTATGGAACAAAAACCTGACTCCTAAGATCAACTTCATCTGTGCTCTGCCACCCACCACAAAATCCTCACTACTGATAGCCTCAACAAGAGAGGTTACCAATTTATTAACAGACGTGTTCTCTTTTAGAAAGAGGAAGAGTCTATACAACACATTATTTTCCACTGTGACTTCACCAAAGAGCCCTGGGGAAGGACCCTAAATAAACTCAACATAGTCTGGGTTCACAATAAAAACCTCAAGGATTTCATTCATGGTTGGTTCTCTCCTTTTACACACCTAAGGATCAGAGAGATATGGAGGCAAATCCCACCACACCTAGGGTGGAGTGTTTAGAAAGAAAGGAATAACAAAATTTTTAGGGAAATGACTAAGAGTGCCAAGGATGTCTTCTTCTCATTTTGTAGAATGGTCTTGCAAAATATGTCCATCATCACCCTAAAAGTTGCTAAGGAACCCCCCACTTAGCTGGAGATCTAGATCGCCAAGAATTGGGGTCTAACATATGACATGACCACCTTTGACAACTCTAAGCAACTTGCCAAGGAAAACACCATCTGGAGACCTCCCCCAAGGATTGGGTCAAACTCAATTTTGACTGTGCTAAGAAAAAAACTACTGGTTTGGCCAGTGGAGGCAGTGTCATCAAAAGTGATTAATGAAAACTCATTGCTGCTTATGCTAGGGGCATCAACACCCAGTCCAACAATGTGGCTGAGGGGCTAGCCCTCTTATGGGGATTGAAATTGGCCCTCCCATTAGGAGTGGATAAGTTACAAATAGAGGGAGACTCAAAAATTATTGTTGATGCTGCTCTAGGCAGGACTAACAGTGGATGGAAACTCAAGGACATCACTAAGGATATTAAGAGCTTATTGACTGGGTTCACATAGAAGGAGATAGGACATACCTATTGGGAAGGTAATAAAGTGGCTGATGGCATGGCCAACCTGGGTCAAAACTTGAGCATTTGGAGATGTTGGAAAAAGTTTGAAAACCTCCCTACCCACATCCAAAACCTCCTATGTAAGGAGCGGGATTTTATACCTAATTCACCATGAGTTTAAATCATTTCATCTCAAATACCCTGCCTAAGGTTTTCCTTAGAGCCGCATGAGGAGTGAAACTAATAATATTGATTATAATATTATTAAAGAGTCTAGAAGATTCAGTGGCGGGATAGATTATCGCTAGATCATCTTAAAGAGAATTATTATTTGCATCAGTATGACATGTTACCAAAGCAACATGATGACATGGATGCTCGAAGGGGTTATTCACATGGCCACTCATGTGACATGTGGTTGGATTAATACTTCTAGTCTCCGTAGAACCCATTTTCGTGATTGTTGTAATCATAAGATGGGTTGGCATACTAATTTGCATGAGGTGAATTTATGGAATTATGTCATTTTGAACCAGAGAGGTGACAAGTTGCTCATTAATCATCATACACTGCGCTACTCTCCATTTCATATCTACATAGGTAAAGTTATTCAACTGCAAAGAACTTTCCTATTGTCTAAAATTTCTGCTAAGTGTGGTTGCTCACTACTAATAGGGGGGATAGGACTCGTATTGAACTTGAGTCTTATGAGGAATTAAGAAGGAATGATACCATCTGGCATATTTACCAAGAGGGTGGGGTGGCGTCATTCTTGGAGTGCCTTCATGGGCACGATGAGAATTTATCTATGCAATTTGTGTAGTCTTGGTCAAATAGACATGTCCAAGTTGGCGGTGTTGGATTTGAAGTGTTTGAATAAGTTATAGGACTAGCTACGGGCATGCCCATGGATGGTGTGAAATATAAGAAGACCAGGAAAGTCTTAGACCCAGAGGGTATGGCTCTATTTTTGAAAGAAGATGAAATTTTGTATAGCCTGCAAGGTGGGTTCGATAGAGAATAGCTCCCCAAACCCTGGGATGATCTCTGCCATATGATCATCAAGTATTTTACACTTAAAGGTAGGTTTCACCACTTCTTTCACTACCATTTTGTTTCACTGAATCATTTTAGATGCAATAAATTCAGCTTTCCATTTTACCTGCTTTCCTCCCTGGAAGTCTCTATTGAGGCTGCCATTGAGCAACACAAGATTGACCCTAAGAAACTCCCCATCCTACTCCACCAGGGGCTTATTTACAAACTATACAAGTTTCACTTAGGCCTTTGTCCCCCCAAGAATATCACCACCACTCGCGTTGATAGCTCCTCTATGATGCCTAAACCTAAACTGAAACCTACTCGTAGCAACCCTGCGATTATAACTAAAGTAACTGCTAAAAAATACACCCAATCCCACAAAACCACTAAGGCCTCTTATGCCAAAAGGAAACCCTTTGGGATGAATAGCCCTGAAACTCATTATGTGGACCAGAAAGACCATAAGGCGGGTAGCCCTAAACCCACCAAAAGGAAGCTTGCTATCAGCGATGTTAAGGGCAACATTCCCCATATGAAGGTTAAGGAGGAAAAAGATGGGGGTAGCCTCTCTATGAATTCTAAGAATAATCCCAAAATGGAAGTGCACAACTTGGAGAATGAGGATGAGGATTTTGTTGATGGTGGGGATGGTAGTGAAGATAAGATGGACGAGGAGTCTATTATTCCTTAGACTAAGGGTAGGGCTCTATTGACCAGAAGGTTGACTAGGATGGCCACTAAGCCTACCCCTATGTGCAAGGATTAGAAGTATTATGTTGAGTCAGAAGGTGTTGAGGAGAACCTTGATGGCAAGACCAAGGCTAAGAATCGGGAGGAGACTATGGTCCTGGAGACTGTGGATGAAGGCCTAAGCAATTTCCCTAAACTAAACATCTAGGGGTCGAAGACAGATAGCTCTGAGAAAACTAAATAGGATACTAGGAAGAGCAAAAAGGGTAAGAAGATTACCTTTAAAGACAAAGAGATTGAGGCCATCAAAACTAGAATGACGAAGCTGGAGAAAAAGTTCATGACCCTGGCTAGGTTCACCTCTAAAATGATGCACAGTTCTGTAGATAACTCTGGCTTTGCTGCAAGAAATAGAACTCACCAGGCATGACATGAAGGACAAAGAGCTAAAGGAGTATGAGGACATGTACCAATTTCTCATCGAGGATTGGGAACAACTCTTCAATTAGCTCGAGGAGCTTTTCTATGTTTTTTTGTTCATGTTTATTGTCTGTCAGCTATTAAATTGTTGTTTATGGGTTTTTTGTTAGTGGTTCTTTTTGTTGTGATTGTCTTTTTTTATGACTCTCTAGAATTCCCTTGGGGCTACTTTGTAATGGGTTCAACACCCTTGGTTTGCCATTTATCTTGTAAAAAACTATTCAATAAAATTAGTTAACTAAATCAATCAATTTAGTTAACAAGTCAATCAATTTAGTTAACTAAGTAATCAACTCAGTCATCTCTCCAATAAAATCTATTAATTCCCCTGATGTATGAGAGGAAAAGGACACTTGTCACTCTCTCATTTGCTCACATCCTCTCAACCAATTCTAGCCCTTGATCTTCATTCCTGAGGGTCTATAAATGAAACATCCTTCTCAACATCTGGCATCTCTCATCTTCATACAACATCATGCTGCTAAAATCATTCTAGATCTTATCATCCTCATATCACAAGGTTATGTTGACAAATTGAGAAATCCACATACTTAGAAGCAAAGAGCAATCCATTGGAGTTTGGGTGCAACTTCAATATGCTTGATCAATGCATGGTTGGTTTGTATGCTTGGAAGGTATATTGTATTGATTTCTATATTGCTTTCATTTATATTTGCATTTAAGATTTAGACCATTACAAGTATTATTCACAAAAATGACAAATATATGATTTTGTGAAGGTAATTACCATATACCTTAATTGAAAGAGAACTACATATCATAGGCAAACACAAAAATTTAAGATTTTTTTGTAGAACATGAAACAATTAGCATTTTAAGAGAAGCACATGAAGGAATATCATGAGGACATAATTCAAGAGAAGGCACTGCAAGAAAGGTGTTACTAGAAATACTATGGTGGCCTACACTATTCAAGGATGCAAATAAGTATGCAAGACAATGTGACATATGCCAAAGAGTAGGGAAACCTACCATAAGAGATGAGATTCCATTGCAACTAGTATTGGCACAAGTCCCATTTGAGAAATGGGCAATTGATTTTATTGGACCCATGATCCCCTACAAAGAAATCAAAAGAGAGATTCACCATAATAGGGGTCAAATATCTCACAAAATGGGGGGAATAAAAAGAAACTAAAGATTTCACTACTCACACTACTATAAAGTTTATTTACCAAAATATTATCACAAGATTTGGTTGTCCATTAAGCATGACAAGCAACCCAGGAAAAACAAATTGTTAATAAAATAATTACGAAGCTATTTGACACCTTTATGATAACACACAATAGTAGTAGCCCCCACCATCCTCAATAAAATTGAGCGAGGAATTGAACAAGATTATAGGCACCACACTTAGAAAAATGTGCAATAGTAGCACCATAAACTGGGACATCAAGATACCTATAGTATTATGGGCTTGACAAAATAACTTATAAAAGGATAACAAAAGTTTACCCATTTGAATATATTGTACAAAGAGTTGATGTGACATTACCCATTCAATATATTGTACACAATTTGAGATTATTTAATAATTTGTTGTTGAATAAAGAGGAATCTTTATAAGAAAGACTAAAGGAATTGGAAAAAAATAGATGAGAAAAGACTATTAGTAGTATACCATCAAAGTTTAGAGAGGAATCACTAGAAAGAGTGACATCATTGGAATTTGTGACAAAAAATTCCAAATAGGTGATATAGTTCTCCTATATGATAGAAAATTTTATTAAAAATGCAATGGTTGGGACCATACAAAATTGTGGAAATATCTAAGTCTAGAGTTGTCAAATTATAAACATTGAAAAACGAGCCACTAAAAGGTTATGATAATGCAACAAGACTTAAAAATTATTACGAAGAAATATAAGAAAGTAAAATCTATGGGAAAGTGACATAAGGGTGTAACATAGTGTAACATTAACATAAAGTAAAATTACATGAGGAACACCCCAACAAGAGAATTGGCACAAAGAATACAAGTAGGTAGGAACAATAAATGCATAACCCTCATTGAAATTTTATAAAGCCAACGCCTTCCAAGAAAAAAATACTTGCGAAAATTTTCAAGAGATCTATTTTGAAGAGAAAGAGAGATGAGTCTGAAAGGAAGAAGCAATCTACATGAAAGGAAACAAATAAAAAGTAGTTGGAGAGATGGAAACACCTATTCTAGTTGACACAACCAATAACCTATGTCTGAATACAAGAAACATGGAGATAGACCTAGATGGAACATTCTCCAATGTTCCCATTAATGTCATATATGCAGAGGATGTGTGGAAGTATATAAATGCCAACCTAATAGAGACTGATCATACAACATTCAATCCTCTCTGAAGAACACTGCTAAAACCTAGATGGACGAAGAATATCTCTTGAAAAATTAGTAAGTCACCAAATTCTAGCTATATACATGAAATGAATTCCTATATTTCTCAAATAACATGCTTGGATCTACCTAGTTCTAAGTTACATCCATGATGAGTACCTATACCTAGATAAACCCCACTGAATTACAAAGGAAGCGATCTATGTGACCACAAGTTTATGCACTAAGGATGAATTACCTTTGAAGAAGAGAGTGAGCACCTATAAAGTGAAAGAGGTCATGGGAGAAACAACAAAAGGAAGAAAATTGTCTATCAAAAATATTTTAAACCTTGTGATAAGATATTCAACCTAGGGCATAGCCCACAAAATATATTACACAAACCAAGAAGGATCTTCTATAGGTATGGTCATTTTGATTTCATACAAGATGGTTTTCCAAGGAAAAGATGTTTATTTTTATGAAGTCATCCATGAGAAACTGATGAAAAACCTCGCCAAGATGAAGGGATCAAACCGCTACCCATTCTGCTATGGCTCTCTCATTATTTCTTTAGCATTATATTTCTCGATATGGCAACAACATTCGTTGTGGCCCAAATAAAGGAACACATAATTTTTTTTCTAGGAGTTACTTCATACACCAAGGTATACTGGGGTTTATTTAAAGCATTCCAAAAAATGATGCAAGCAAGGGACCAAATTTCTTATGTAGTGAGGACTTGTATGCACTAGATCTCATTTTTGTCATAGATAAAGATCATATTTTCATGGAAGTAGTAGAGATAAAGGAATCTCAGATACCATAGCTTCCATACAAAGTAAGTGATGATTTGATACATGAAAATACTAGGGAATTATTGGCCCTTCCTAAAGACAAAAATATGGCAAGATTTGGCACATATCAAGAGTTCATAGATAGACAAAAAAAAACAAAGGGCCAAGGAACACTTGGAAAAGAATAGAGAAAAGTTGCACAACAGTGGGGATTATTAATGGATCCCACCCCACCAAAGATCACATAAATTCTAGATTCACCACTCTCACTTGAAGTAGGGACATCACAAGTGTGGCACTCAGAGTGGCTAAAATTAGAGTCTCCATGGTTTGGGATAAGAGATTCTCAAATGTGCCAACTGACGAGGTATAAACAACCTCATTCCTTTGATAAAACAAATAACCCTTTTTGCATTGCCCAATCACCCTAGCCTTGCCAATTTGTTTATTTTTATAAGCAATATTTATCTATTTTTAATAAAATGTTGTACAAATATTTATTTCCTAAATTGATTGAAATTAGCTCTTAAATGTTGATATAATGGTATGTAGGGTTGAGTAATTGTGCAGGGTTAATGCATGGGCTACGAGAGGAGTGGACTTCATGTAGCTAAGGTCAAGTGCACCAGAAGTTAAGGGTGCCATAAATTCTAGGTGTACATTGATTGAAGACTCTTTTTAGTTCAGTTTATTCTTGTTGGTTAACCAAGACATTATGGCTTCACTCAGAGCCTTTTTATATGTTTTAAAGACACCAGTAGTTAAAAATTCTATTTTTCTATTATAAGACTTTTTCAAATGGCATTTTACCACCATCTGAAATATTAGAGTTCGTAATAGTTTAGTTTTAGTTGGTTGCTCAAAACATGGATATATATCATACTATGTGATGGATGAAAATCAATCTTTTTGAAAAATAATCAGAGAACTATGTTCTGCAATATTTCCATGAATGCAAATAGTGTTGTTCTGAGTATTTTCTTTTGAGTTATGAAGATATGAATGGAGTTACCATGTTGCTGTGGATATGATTGAATGTGATCTGAGTTAAAGATGCATTTCTCCCAAGAGCTAGCCACTTGCGAGACTGTAGAGTAGATAAGTATTTCTATTTCTATGGATGTTTCGTTTTAGCTAGAGTTATTTTATGTTTAGTTTTTTGTTGTGAACTTGCAGGGTGTGTTGTTTAATATGTTAGTTCTTAGAGCTCTATTTGTTTAAATATTCTGAAGCATCTGCTTTAGTTTAGACTTCTGTTTACTGATAATTGAAAGTTAGAATGTGTGTGCAGTATAGAATTTGTCATTGTTCAAGATCATAGTAAAGTTCCATGTATGAATTTCTAGTATAAAGTTTGTATGCTTTCTAGTATAGAGTTTGTATGCTTTCTAGTATAGAGTTTATATGCTTTCTAGAATAGAATTTATATGATTTTCAGTATAGAGTTCAAATGCTTTCTAGGATAGAATGCGAATGCTTTTTAGTTTAATATGTTGTTTAAGTCTTTTAAAGGAACTAGAAAGTTGTTTCTAAATGAGATATCCAAATAATACTCCCTATTGCATATAGCCTCAGACACTACCCCATTCAATAAACTAATATTTTTCAACTAAAGTGTTAGGACCTCACGATAGCCTGTCAGCAACCACTAGGGAAAGAAGAATTATAAAAGAAGTCACCACAAATTACTACAAGGAGGAAGTTTCATATTTCATTACTACAAAACACAAACAAAGGTAGCTCAATCATTAGAGGGAGAAGTCACATAGGCTTTATTACAAAGCAATGAAAAGAAAAAAGGGAATCATCCTAACCCAGAAAGAAGCAACAAGAAAAGAGAAAGTATACTACCGCAACAACAATAGAAACCACAAAAACAACACAAATGGATGTGGAAGTAGAAGAGAAAGAGGCAGGTTTAAAAAAATCACCTCCAAAGAAACCCAAGGCATCTTCTTAAAGAACACTCATCACAAAACAAGGACAAGAAGGGATAAGAAAAAATAAAGCAACAAGTAGAAACAAAGGGAAAAGGTAAACAAAAGGATATAGATAAAGAAAAGGAAGAACCATTAGATGAAGAGAAACTATTCAAATCATTAGTTGACCCAGACATGCTACTCACAACTATAAAGATGTATCCTCAAGTAAGCCCAAAAAATAAAGAGAGAATTGTAAAGGTAATGGTAAAGTATATCCTAGCTTCACTACAAACACTTGCACAAATAATTGAATACTTCCTTGAGGAACTAGCAATGATTTTGAGATAGAAAAGGGAAGAGGTGATGAAAACTAAAGACAATATAAGGAACCAAGCCTTAGATGCAATAGTGGCAAAATTATCACCAGAGCATAAAAGAAAAAGAAAACAACTACAACAAGAGTTAAGGTCAAAGTATAGGGTAGACACAATCCTCTCCTAGGAGAAAGAAGCCATTCAAAGAGTAAAACAAGAAACTATAAAGTCAATACAAAAGTGGTGCATGAGCACCTAGAAAATCATGTTTTGTGTTGTAATAAGGTCTATTTGACCAATGCATTTTCATTTTAGTTTGTCTCTAGGTCCTTTAGGACCTAGAACCCATTTTGTAAGTCCTAAGTGCCAAAATAGGGCAGTAGGACAGTTTGAGGCAGTTGGATCGGTTGGTCTCCCAACTATTTGCATCAGTTGGTTTTCCAACTACTAGCAGGTTGAGTTGATAAAAACCAAAGGAAGGAACTACCAAAGGGAGGGGAAGAAGAAGTGTGAATGTAATCGTGCATTGTTCTGAAGAGAAATAAAATCATTATGTTCTATCAATCTAGTTTCTATTTTCTGTAACTGTAAGTTATGTAACTGTAGATTTCTCTTCAAAGTGTAGTTCTTTCTGTGTGTTCCATTGTTGTAGTATGCTGACGTGAAGCATTCCACTGGTACGATTCCTGTCGAGATCAGTGGAATGGCTTCATTGTACAGTATTTGTTTTTGTTTCTTGTTTTTTTTTTTATGTGCAATGGTGCAGAGGATCTAGACAGAATGCCTTGCACAGTAGGGAGGCCTAGCATCTCCATGTGCTAGGGTTCGGTTGAAGGGGGAGAAAGTAAATGTGCATTAGCGTATTGTTGGGACTCAAATCAAGTTCACTGAAGGTTGAAGTCATGCCGAAGAGTGGTGGTCCATCAGCGTATCAACGAAGTAAATTTGAACATGGCTGACAGTAATTGTCCTACCGACAAGCAAGAAGCGTAGAGTCATCTGTTGGGAAGAGTTGTGATGTCAGAGTGACCAGTTCGAAGATGACCGACGGTGATTTTCTTACAAATAGGCAAGAGTGTTGAACTAAAACAAAAGGTTCAACGGTTCAAAAGTTCAATGGTTCAATAGTTCAAAGGTTCAACGGTTCAAAGGTTCAAAGGTTCAAAGATCTGTTCGCTGAGTCTAGAAAGGGTTCCGAGAGGTTCAAGAGTTCAAAAGTTCAAATTTTGAACAATTGTGTGCTTCCTGCTGTACACTCCTCATCATATTGGTATCAGAGCTCGAAAAGATTTGGGCAGCAAGTCAAATTGAGGATTTGCAGTAGTGTTGGCATTTGGGTGCTGTTTGTAAATAGTGTATGTCAGACAGAGAAAGTGAGACAGAGGCAGAGAGGATGCCTCCCAAAAGTATGTTGCAGGATGCCATTAAGAAGTTGATTGAGGAGATGCTTGAATCCAAGCTGGGAGAGTTCAAGCAGTCCAAAGGCAAAGATAGGGAAGATGAAAGTGACAGCGATGAAGGAGATACATAAATTGATGGAACCAATAAGAGGACAGAGGAGATACTAGAAGACCAGAGGGAATTTGTAGATGCTTTGAAGTCAGTCAATAGGGACACCATGGATGGGTTACCTATGTATGGTGGAAGTATGGAAGTTGAAGAGGTGATTGATTGGATCGAGGCATTGAACAATCATTTTGAATACAAAGAAGTCCCTGATGATAAGAGGGCTAAGTTGGGAAAGGCAAGGTTGAAGGGGTCTACTCTTGCATGGTGGAATTATGAGCAAGGAGAGAGAATCAAGGAGGGGAAGAAAATGATAACCTCCTGGGAAAGGATGAAGACCAAAATCAAGGCACAATTCTTACCTCTAGACTATAACGTGCAGATGTATAAGAAATTGCAGAACCTTAGACAAAGAGACCTTGATGTGAATGCATACACACAAGAGTTTCATAAACTTAGTCTCAGATCAAAGAGACAAGAAGAAGAGTCAGAGAAGGTGGCAAGGTATCTGAATGGCCTAAGGATGAACATCCAAGATGAGATCAGCATCTTAGCACTAGAAACAGTGAATAAGTGTTTCCAAATGGCCTTAAGGGCTGAAGAGAAGACAAAGATAAAGAGTGAGCAGAATAATAGAGGTAGAGGAGGAAAAAGTTTTAGAGGCAGAGGTAGTTTTGGAGGAAGAAGTCCTAACCAGAGGCCTAGTGGTGAGTCTAGCCAAGAAGAGCAAGTTGGAGACTCAAGTAGCAGAGGAGGCTACCGAGGAAGAAGGCCTAATGGAAGAGGTGGGACAAATGGATTAAGTAGAGGACCCAAGTTCTCCAATATGAGATGTTATAACTACAATCAGATAGGGCACCTAGCATACAAGTGTCTAGAGAAGGCCTCAACTTCTCATGGTGGTGAGAAGAGAACCACTTTGATTCAAGAAGATGCAAGGAGTGTGACATCTCCTGAAGTGAATTTGGCAGCAGAAATGGGAGAAAATTTGATGATCAAGAGGATGCTGCTCAAGGATCCAGTGCAGACTGAACCGTCTCAAAGAAGGGCTTTGTTTATAATCAACTACAAGATCCAAGGTAAGGTTTGTAAAGTTATTATTGACTTTGGTTCTATTGATAATATCATATCTTTGGAAGCAGTGAATAAGTTGAAGTTAGAAAGGATACCCCATAGCAGTCCATATAAAGTCAGTTGGTTGAATAAGGGGCAAAACATACTCATCAATGAGCAAGCATGGGTAGAATTTAGTATTGGGGGGTATAGAGATAAAATCTTGTGTGACATCCTTCCAATGGATGCTTGCCATCTTTTGTTAGGCAGACCATGGCAGTTTGACAGAAAGGCTCATCATGATGGAGAAAAGAATGCTTACTCATTCCAAAAGGATGGTGTAACTTATAGGATACAGTCATTGATAGAAGGGGATCCACGGCCTGTAGGATCTAGTGTAATGCTAGTAGGAGAAAAAGAATTCATGGATACACTAAAGGAAGGTGGTGGAGTAGGTTTTGCTTTGATTGTGAAGCCTAAGGGTGAAAAGAAGGAAAATGTGAGAGAAGTAGGGCCTAGGGAGGTCAGAGATTTGCTTGAGAGTTACAAAGGAGTGATTGCAAAAGATATACCTGATTCCCTACCACCTGTCAGAGACATTAGCCATCAGATAGACCTCATACCTAGAGCAGTACTCCCTAATAAGGAAGCATATAAAATGACCCCTCAGCAGAATGAAGAGATATTAAATCAGGTTCAAGAACTCCTAAACAAAGGACTGATAAGGAAGAGCCTTAGCCCATGTGCAATACCTACTATTTTAGCCCCAAAGAAGGATGGGAAATGGAGGCTTTGTACCAATTCTAGGGCCATAAATAGGATAACCATCAGGTATAGGTTTCCTATTCCTAGAATAGAAGATCTAATGGATTGTTTGGGAGGGGCTACTTATTTCTACAAGATAGACTTAAAGAGTGGGTATCACCAAATATGAATAAGAGAGGGGGATGAGTGGAAGACAACATTTAAAACCAATGAAGGGTTGTATGAGTGGCTTGTGATGCCTTTTGGTCTTTCAAATGCCCTAGAACCTTTATGAGGCTAATGAATGAGGTGTTGTAAGAATTCATAGGGAAATTTGTGGTAGTATACCTTGATGATATCTTGGTGTTCAGTAAGAGCAAGGAAGAACACTTGAAACATTTGGAGATAGTCTTGAAGAGGCTACAAGATTAGAAGCTACTAATAAAATTGAAAAAGTGTGACTTCATGAAACAAGAATTGGTGTACCTAGGTTTTGTCATCTCTAAGGGTGATTTGAAAATGGATCCTTCCACGGTAGAGGCTATTTTGAATTGGCCTACACCCAGGACAATAGGAGAGGTCAGATGTTTTCATGGCTTGGCCACATTTTATAGAAAATTTATGAAGAACTATAGTGATATTTGTGCACCTATGTTGGAGAACATCAAGGGTGGCGGTAAGGTGAAATTTGTGTGGACAAAAGAGGCAAACTAGAGTTTTGAAAGTCTGAAGCAGAAAGTTGCCAAGTATCTTGTCTTAGTACTTCCTGATTTCAATAAGGTTTTTACCATTGAATGTGATGCAAGTGGGCTGGCCATAGGGGCAGTGTTGAGTCAAGAAGGTAGACCAATGGCCTTTTTTAGTGAAAAATTGAATGAAGCTAAGAGGAAGTACTCCTCTTATGATTTAGAGTTGTATGCCATGGTACAAGCTCTGAAAAAGTGGAGGCACTACTTGCTTCCTAAAGAATTCATTATGTACACTAACAATCATGCTCTCAATTTTTTGAATGGATAGGAAAAACTCAGTCATAGACACATGAAGTGGGTGGAAAGTCTTCAAGCATACACCTTCACCATCAAACATAAGAAAGGGATAACCAATAAGGTTGCTGATGCCTTAAGCAGAAGGGTGTTGACAGTGCAAGAAGTGTAGCTACAAAGCATGGGTGTTGAGGCACTCAGAGGATTGTATGAAGAGGACCAAGATTTCAAGGAGATTTACAAGGTATGCAATGAGTTTGCTAATGCCTTCCACAGTGAATTTTTAGATTATACATTGCAGGATGGACTTTTGTTTAAAGGGAGTCAACTATGTATCCCTAAGTGTTCAATGAGGGATAATATAGTGAAGGAGAAACATAGTGGTGGTTTAGGAGGACATTTTGGGCTCAATAAGACCTTAGGTCTAGTAAGAAGATTTTACTTTTGGCCAAAGATGCAATCTGATATCAGAAGGTTTGTTAAGAGTTGTATGGTATGTCAAAGAGCAAAGGGGGTCTCAACCAATGCAGGACTGTACCAACCTTTGCCCATACCAAACAGACCTTGGGAAAGTTTGAGTATGGATTTTGTGATGGGATTGCCCAAGACAAGGACAGGTTGTGATAGTGTGTTTGTTGTGGTAGACAGATTCAACAAAATGACGCATTTTATTCCTTGTAAAACCACCAATGATGCTAGCTACATTGCAGATTTGTTCTTTAAAGATATTGTCAGGATTCATGGATTGCCTTTGAGTATTGTATCTGACAGAGACAACAAATTTGTGGGACATTTTTGGAGAACCTTGTAGAAAAGATTGGGTACAAATTTGTCCTTTAGTTCAGCCTATCATCCTTAGATTGATGGCCAAACTGAGATTGTGAATAGGTCATTAGGCAATCTGCTGAGATGTTTGACAAGAGAACATGGAGGTAGTTGGGATGTGGTACTCCCACAAGCCAAATATGCCTATAATGATTCTACAAATAGAAGTACAGGTCTAAGTCCTTTTGAAGTTGTCTATGGTAGTCATCCTAGAGAATTTTTGAATTGAGAGATGTTCAAGGGTTGGACAAAAGGAGTGGACATGCTGATACATATGCAGAGGCTATGAAAGAGATCCATCAACAAGTCAGAGATACTCTACACAAGAATAGTCAGAAGATTAAGGCTAGAGTGGATCAAAGGAGAAGGGATGTGTAGTACTAAACAGGAGATATGGTCATGGTTCATCTCAACAAGAATAGACTACCCAAGGGAAGCCACATCAAGTTGATGATGAGAAAAATTGGGCCTTGTCAGATTTTGGAGAAATATGGTCCTAATGCTTACAAAATTGAAATCCTTGATGATATTGCTATTTCACCTATATTCAATGTTGTTGATCTAACATTATACAGGAGTCCTGATATAGGAGAAGGTGCAGAAGATTCTGTCCAAGACAATGAAGAGTGGGTGCAACACTTACCACCTAAGGAACCACCTAAGATGGAGTGCATCTTGGATAGCAGGACAACCAAAAAGACAAGAAATCAAACCTATTTTGAGCACTTAGTCAAATGGCAAGGACTTCCAGACTCATAAGCCACATAGATGCTGGAAGAAGACATCAAAAAGTAGGGTGGTGATTTGCAGCAGTTAGTGTCTAAGAGGACTTGAGACAAGTTTTACCTGGGGAGTATGGTGCAGGAGCACCTAGAAAATCATGTTTTGTGTTGTAATAAGTTCTATTTGACCAATGCATTTTCATTTCAGTTTGTCTCTAGGTCCTTTAAGACCTAGAACCCATTTTGTAAGCCCTAAGTAACTTAAAACACACTTTTGTCATATTGTATTCACGTAATGCTAAAATAGGGCAGTAGGATAGTTTGAGGCAGTTGGATCAGTTGGTCTCCCAACTATTTGCATCGGTTGGTTTTCCAACTACTAGCAGGTTGAGTTGATAAAAACCAAAGGAAGAAACTACCAAAGGGAGGGGAAGAAGAAGTGTGAATGTAATCATGCATTGTTCTGAAGAGAAATAAAATCGTTCTATTCTGTTAATCTAGTTTCTATTTTCTATAATTGTAAGTTGTGTAACTGTAGATTTCTGTTTGAAGTGTAGCTCTTTCTGTGTGTTCCATTGTTGCAGTATGCCGACGTGGAGCATTCCACTGGTATGATTCCTGTCGAGATCAGTGGAATGGCTTCATTGTACAGTATTTGTTTTTATTCTCTTATTTTGTTTTTATGTGCAACGGTGTAGAGGATCCAGATAGAATGCTTTGCACAGTAGGGAGGCCTAACATCTCCATGTTCTAGGGTTCGGTTGAAGGTGGAGAAAGTAACTGTGCATCGGCGTATCACTGGGACTCAAATCAAGTTTGCCAAAGGTTGAAGTCACACCAAAGAGTGGTGGTCCATCAGCGTATCGGCAAAGTAAATTTGAACATGGCCAACAGTAATTTACCTGCCGACAGGCAAGAAGCGTAGAGTTATCCATCGGGAAGAGTTGCGATGTCGGAGTGACCAGTTTAAAGATGGCCGACGGTGATTTTCTTGTAGATAGGCAAGAGTGTTGAACTAAAACAAAAGGTTCAATGGTTCAAAAGTTCAATGGTTCAAAGGTTCAATGGTTCAACGGTTCAAAGGTTCAAAGATCTGTTCACCGAGTCTAGAAAGGGTTCTGAGAGGTTCAAGAGTTCAAAGGTTCAAGAGTTCAAAAGTTTAAATTTTGAACAATTGTGTGCTTCCCATTGTACGCTCCTCATCAAAAAGGCCTACATTGCTTTGGTGCAAAAAAAAGATCAAATGCAGAGGAAAAAGAAGAAAAGTCACAGAAGGAAAAAGAAGAGAAGTTGAAGAAAGAAAAGGAAGATAATCAGTAGGTAGAGAAGCTACAAAAAGAGGAGGATTAGCGACAAAAAGAGATATTATAGAAATAAAAAGAAGAAATATCATAACAAAAAGGAAGAGTAGCAGTAGGCAAAAAGATTGTAAAAGGACAAGGAATACAAATTATAACAGAAAAAGAAGATAACTTGTGGAAGGAAATGGAGGAACAATAATAGGAAGAGAAGGAAGACTGAGAAACAACAAAAAATAGAACAAGAGAAACAAGCAAAAACATAGAAGGCAATACAAGAAGAAGAACAAGTTGAACAAGAAGTACCATAATAGCTACCTCCATCATCTACACCACCTTCTCTATGCCAACATGTGATGAATAAAATCAAACAATTTCCAATAGAGCATAAATAATTATAGTCACTTCCACTTCCTCTAATCCTGCAACTTCCAATTACAAATTTGGCACAAATTTCATCTCTAGAGAGATTCCAACTAGGGGATACTATAGTCCACAACAAGAGAGGAATTACTCAAGCAATAGGTCAATATAGTTGATACAATAGAAGATGCACTAAGCACATCATAGGCAACATCCCCATAGCTAACTAGAAATACTTCAATCATGTTGGGCCAACAACTCAAATATTTTATAACAGACATGGTAAAAATGGTGTAAAATAAAGAAGATGTGGTAAGAGAGAGATTAATGGAGGAGATCAAGAAGAAGTAGATCAAAGAAATTTGGAAGAAGTGTGCCACCCCCACACACTAAGTTGGAAGTAGAATTAAGAAATATGCAAACCACATAGTCAAGTGGAAATTATTTGCACCAGTGACAATAAAAGTATTAAAAGTATAGCTTGAGTAGATTGAGAATCAAATAATGCAATAAGGATCAACATATGTCCAACAAGATTGGGATGGGAGCCAATGAGTGTTCATTGGGACTATCCATAACTAGTATTAGAAGATCTAGGACCAAAGGGAAGCACTTAGAGCTCAAATAAAACAACTCAGAGAGGCAGTCAACCTCTACCTTGCTCATATAACAACCCTTATAGTATAAGAAAACAAAATCATAATGCAAATTTAAAGATACCAAAAACAATAGAAGGGGAGCAAAGTTTTCTCAATATTAATGGTCAAATAATGATCCAACAACAAGGAATTATCCAATGGGATAACATATACACTCAACTTCAAGGAATATATAAGCATACTGTAATATAAAGTACAATAGTCTTCTACAATTTTGTGGTACAAAATTTTTTCAACCTTAATAGAATAAAGCTAAGATCATGTCTTGAGGATAAGGCATCATTTCAAAGGAAGGTGATGTTAGTAGGATAGAGTCAAAATTGGAGCAACATTCACCGACCAAAAAAGGATTGCACTAGCAACTCAACCAAAAGAAACAAGGAAACACACTTGTTGATGGCCAAATTGACACTTGAAAAATAGGTAGAGTGAAAACCACCTTACCTCCTAAAAATATAACTAATCCAAGAATCAACTATCCCCAAGGTCTTGGGAGTTGGGTCACAACTATGCTATATAAACTTAAAGGTCAATATCATTTATTTGTTTAAGGGATTTGTATCAATCTAGATGAATTCAATCAATTGTCACCCTCTCAAAATTGTTGTTCTTTCATCCTTGAGTGTTGGATAGTTCCTCACCTAGTTCTATTCTAATGATTTATAAAAAAATAATAAAAGATTCTAAGGTTTTGCAAGAAGTATGTTGAGCATTTTCAATTTCATTTTTTTTATGATGAGAACTTGAGAAATCTAATTAACTTGTAATGCTATGATTAGTATAAAACTATATAATTCACACTAGAGATGTAAGATTATAAGGAAGGTTTAATGAGAAATAGGAATAAACACATGAAACTACTATATTTCCCATGCAAGTCTATGTGTATCATACCCACAACTCATTCACATAAGATTTATAATTAAGAATTCAATAATATTTCAGCAATAAATCAACATGCAAAGAGAAAGTTTAAGCACCCCATCATTCAAGAGAAAAAATGAAGAAGTTGGAACCATTTTATTGATATGAAAGAAACTGTTGCAATTCCAACAATACTGCTATATTAAAATTTTGGTTCTCTTCTTCAAAGATATCCCTCCAACTAAAGTATTAAACTTTTAAAATCAAATCTAAGTCTAAAAATGATAGAATTCTAATAGAAATGGATCCATATTACATGCCTATCACCTACCTTTTATAGAGCTAAGGAAACCTTAATGCCCTAGCTCTATCTGGGAGTTGATTATCCCAAAAATCTCTATGCAATGTTTCTTTTTTATATTTTTGCATGCAACTAGGAAATCTAGAATCTATAACTCCTAATTTTGACAAAGCTCATGCAGATAGCCAAGTGAGATACATGCAGAGTATTTTCTCTCTCACAATTACGAACCGCTTTATAATTTTACTTGGACCCATTTCTATAATGCCTCAGACTAAGTCCAAAGAATAAATTAAATTGAATTGAAAATAATTTATGCCTTACTAAGAATAGAAATAAAGTTTTTAGTTTAAAATTTTAACATCAGAAGCATCTTTGCTGCTTTGTCTCCATTTATACTCTCCAAAAGTTGCTAAACACTTGTTCAACCTGACCTCATTAGGCCCATCCAACCAATTTATTTAGAATTTATACTCTTCAAGATCCCTATGTGTATATTCTTTCTATGTCTTCATCATCAGGATGTCCTTTTCTATAACCCTGAAATTGACTTTGGTTTCCAAGCACTTATCTAAAGTAGAAATATCAATGTCCTCAATCTAATCTAATTCTTCCTCCACTTTCTTTCTGAGGATTTCTTTTATAAATTATACTATGTTAAGCCCATGTTCTCTTGATTGAACCAATTCATTGCTTATGACCTAAGCTACAAAATCTTCAAAATTTCTCATGACTCAACATACATTTTTTTGTGCTTGCAAAATTTTCAATTTATATTCAACTATTAAATCTATTCTAAAGGCTATCACATTGATGCATTTTCTCACAAAGTTTGGCTCTTCATCTTGTAAAATTCCTTTAGATTTCAATTTTAATAAACTCATTTTATCTAAGGCTTACAACTTTGGGATGTTTTGTTCATATAAATTTTCTTCAACCCTTAAACCTTGCATGAATAAATCTATCTCCTTCTCTAATTGAATATCTTGTTTATACAATTGACAACCTTGGTCTAAAACCTTGTTAGCTTCCTTAAAAAAATTAGATATCTATTTATCTATTGCATTTGATGTTTTCTTCATACTTTGGAGAGACTATGCTTCTTGCTTTGTCATCAAAATTGGAGCATTGGAAGGGAGGGTCTCCTAGTAATATATAGGGGTGATAAGCTCCTTAATGAATATCTTTATTTGTTCCAATTTCTCTTTCAACTCCTCTTTGGTCTACTTGTCTTTTTGCATTCTTGAAATCACTACTTCCACTAGAAAACCAAAAGAAGTAATTTCCTCCACTCTAGTTTGCTTACCTAGATTATCTAATAATCTCCTGGACTAAGATCTTTGTCATCTTTCCCTATTGTAGGGGTGTCTATCTTTGTAACTGTCTATCTAAATTTATTTGTTCTCATAGTGGAAAGTGTTCTAGGTTTCTTTGAGGGTTTTTCTCTCTCCACTTGGACTGTAATGTCCTGAATGTCAAGTGGTTTCACCACCACTTTCTACCTCTTTTCTAAGTTAAGATTGAGCCATTTTGGCAAAGTAGGATCCACTTTGGGGGTTTGATCAATTTATTGTTACAAATATGTACCTAAGCAGTGTTGTCATTGATGTCAACATATCCTTGTTGCCATTGGTGTCAACTGTATCCTATTTTGTTGTCTATATAGAAGACCGAATTGTTGAGGATATTGAGAAAATTAATGATGATCAATGTATGTGGACCATATGGATGTGTAGAGGTTTGCCTGAAGAATGATTTGAGAAGTTCACATTAAGATCTGAGGAAGTTATGGCCATCTGAGTAGAACTGGTTCCTGCAATACTTAGGAGAGACAAAGTGACATGAAAGAGGTCCGGATTGCTCCGGTAACGTAAAATGATGATCTGCAGATCTAGAGGCATGTTTGGGAAGTTAGTGTATATCATCAATACAAGTGGTTCGTGGTTTGGAGGTTCGCAAGCAATCTTTCTAGTTTGACAATCATGACAGAAAGTGTTCTTGAGGTTCGGGATAAAGATGCAAGTGATTCTGATGAGTTGGAGGAGTGTGGATGTTTTTGTTGAATTCAATGTACTTGTGGAGATCTTTGGATTGTGTAGCTGCTGTGTTGGAGGTCCGCATTGAAGTTTAAGCTCGTGTTTGAAGATTTTCCTTTTCATTGTTAATGTTCTTCCTAGTCTTGGCTGACCGGATGATCCTAGCATGTTGCGGATGATCTAAGATCATTTTATGAAGTGTGGCGTGTTTGTAGAGGAAGATTCAAGTCTCAATTATGTTTGGTCAACAACGTAATGATCTGCGTCAAGTCTATCTGACCTTGTTGATCATTCCAAGGTTGATGAAGTGTATAAATACTTGTTGAAGATTTGTTGAAAATCATCCTTGTGCGAAATGAATTAAATCCAAAGAAAGGATCAGAAGTAGAGTAGAGAAGAAGAGGAGAAAAAGAAGTATAGAGTGAAGAATCAGAGAAGAAGAATTTGGAGATTGAAGTAGAGGTTTTTGTGAGCATTAATGAAACTAAACCAAACATGAAAAGATGCTAATTATCAGTTAATTCTTTCTGTGTTAAACTCAAATTTCTTGTAGGTAGTGAGCCTCTCTTTTAAGCAGTGAGCTTCGGGTAGTGAGCTTGAAGGAAAGTGCCTTCCCATTCTTTTAAGTACTTTTAACAGGGTATGAATCTTGTAGGCTAACACCCACCATGGTTTTTCCCTTAATCGGGTTTCCACATCAAAAATCTTGGTGTCAAATGTGTTGATTATGTTTCTGCTTATGTGTTGATGTTATATGCTTTAATGTTTGCATCATTAATCAATTTGCCAATTGTGAAAGAAGATTAAAAGAGAAGAAAAGATTAATTTTGGGGACAATTGATTCACCCCCCCTCTCAGTTGTCTGGGCTAATTCCAACAATTGGTATCAGAGCCAAGTACCTCTAAAAGAAGCTTAACCGCTTGAGGAGATCCAAGATGTTGGTTTACAAGAAGGAAAGGTTGAGATTTGATGGAACAAATTAGTCCCTCTGGAAGGTACGCATGCAGTGTCATCTGGAATGTATGGGTGTTGTCTTTTGGTTAATAACCAAGAATGTGTATAAGATTCCAAAGAATGGACCTTCAAATATAGACAAAATCAGAGATGCTGAACACAACATTCGAACCAAAGAAGCAGTGTTGAGTGCACTGTCTGATACCGAATTGGAAAATGTCTTGGATTTGTAAACTGCTCATGAAATCTAGATTAAGTTGGAAAATCTGTATGAAGGTGACAAATATGTTAAATGTGCCGAGCTACAAATCCTAAAGGGTAAATATGAAAGATTGGTAATGAGTGAAGATGAAAACATTACTTCCTACATGCAGAAAGTAAATGAACTTGTGACTGATATCAGAAATGCAGGTGGAATATTAGAAGAATAAAAAATTATTGTCAAAGTGCTCAGATCCTTACCGGTAGCTTACAAGCATAAGGCTACAACCATTGAAGAATTTAGGACAGTAACAACTATCACAAGGGATCAGTTAGTTGGTAAGCTTTCAACATTTGAAATGAGTGAGTTTGGTGATTCTCTCCCTAAGTCTAAATTTGCATTCAAGGCCAGTGTGTATGGAAAGCAAAGATATGATCCAGGTGAAAGTTCTTCAGGAAGATCAAACAGATTTGTGAAGACTGTTGTCGATGAGGATTGCACCCTTATGCAAAGCTGTGACACTCTACAATCCTTCGAAACATGGGGACAAACTCAGGCTGTGGGTGACCTATAGTGAGTTTGAACCTCCAGATTGTGGGCTGGTTCCCTTAAAATATTCTATTTGAAACTATGATTTTCTATTTTGGAAAAGGGGAAGAAGGAAACTATAAGGAAATAAACTATAAAATTTGGTGATGCACCTAATAAGGATTAAAAATTTGCAATATGGTTCACAATAGAATTTAGAAATCTGACCCACACAATCCAATCTTGGCATAAATATCATAAAAAGTATTTCTGAGGAAGGCTGGAAAATTAACTCCTTATGAAGGAAAATGACTTTTCACAACATAAAAGAACTATTTTTTGTAACACAACCTAAGAACTATAATATCACTATGCTTAATACTTCAAGTAAGAATGAGACAATAATTTTAAAGGTTTTGATAATTAAACACAGTAAAACTTCATCAAATCACCTCATACAATTAGCATCAAATGGAAAGACAATTACTTGATTCCAAAAAATAAAGGAAATATTGAATGAAAACAAAGAAATTGGACCTGTAATCTGCTGTGATCTCTATAAAACTATAAAAAAATGAGCTACAAAACCTTCTTCTCTCAAAGTATAAAAGAGCAAAAAGGTAAGAACTAGCAAAAACCAAGTTTTTCTTTACAATATATAGTTTTCTCTCACTAAGAGGCTTGCAAAAAATGAACTGTAGCTAACTGCCTCTAAAAATAAGTCCTCCAAAGTGATCCACGAGAAAACTCAAAAATCCCTAAAAATAAGGGTTCAAACTGCCACAAATCGAGCAAAAATAGCTTCAATTTGGACCTCTCCATGTGTTTGACTAAGAAGTTGACCAAAACCCCTCAAATCACTCCTCAAATCATGCAAAAATCCCCTAGATGGCCTAGTTAACTCAACTCATGAATTTGCATGATTATGCATTTACAAAATTGATTGTGAGTAAATAATAAAGTAATTAAAATAATTACTATATTATTAGTTACAACTTGTACTATTTCTGATTTTACAATTTGTGAAGAAAAATAATAAAGTAATTTGAAGAATATTACTTTACTATTTATTTACATTTGATTTGTTTGTAAAATCATGCATGAAAAGACTAAATCTCCTTATCTCTCCAATTTACATATGCCTAATTTGCATGATTTGAGCAAAAATAGGACTTTAGAGGAAATAAAATCTCCTTATAGCCCCCCTGTGAGAAAATATATTTATTTGCATGCCAATATGCCTCAAGGGAAAAATATACCCTTATCACTCCAAAATACATCATCAAAATGCATGAAAATACCTAGGCATAACATCATAAACCCTTATGACTCTAATTTATACAAGGAGAAAATTAATACCCAACTCTGCTTTATCACTCCATTTACCATACAAAAATGGCCTTACTGCGATATATCTTCTTTATGCAAGATAAAACCCTAAGTCACCTTACCACCTCACCATATGCATTATTATGCAAAAAAAATCTCTTCTTCCTCTCCATATCTCCTTCATACAAAAACAATGATACCTCTGCCATCTTATCTGCCACCTTGTAAACTTAATTTGTCTTCATGCATCTCCTTGGCTTTGACTTCAAATGATGACTCTTCAAGGTCAAAGGAATATCTCCCTTGACAAAAAGATACAAGGCATTGGGAATCCTCAACCAATATGATATGAACATCATTTCGACTATAATAGTTGACACAAGGTAATAAGTATTTGTTTTTGAATTTGCATTGCTCATAATGTATAATACTTACCATTCTTCTATCGACCACCATTTGACTTCAAACAAAATGTAAGAGATACATTCTGTCGGCCCTTCCTAACCATGATTGCTAGGAGACATATCATTGATGTTGTGACCCTGATCGACATTTTAGATAAGGTAATAATGGATTATTTTGAGAAATCAAAACACAATGAAGAAAAGGGATTTCAAACAAAAAGGGTAAGAAAACCCTAATCACTGTCATTTCATTTCCTCTTCTCACCCAACCACCACTCTGCAACTTTCCAGGACATTAGGGTTTGATACTCCTTCGGCTTCTCTTTGTGTTCTCTGAGGTCAAAACTTTACAATTTTTTGTTATTTCCTGAGTATAGAGAGTGACATGAAACAGTGAGTATGGCATCTTTGTTTTTGACTGGTATTTCTTTCATTTTCTATAGTTTCCTATGCAATGGCTGCGACCATCTCTGCTTTTCTTGCTCCTTCTGTAGCATTTCTTTGACAATATTCTTTTGCTCTCTGTGTTTTCCTTCTGCAAATATGATAAAATATGGAAAAACCTCTCCATGAGGTCACGGCCATGGTATTCTTTCTCTTCATTTTGAAGGTAACTCTCTTGCTCTTCTTTATTGTAAATGCATGACTATCTTTTAAAATGCAAAAAGGAGATAAGGGTTTCTTCTTTTCCACCTGGGTATTTTCAATATTCTTCTCTTTTTGTATGGCCATTGTTATTGTCATTCTATGTAGCATCTTTTACTGGTTTTCTTTGATATGAACTCGAAGTCTTCAAAAATTTTACATGAGGGTTTGCTCAAAATTGCACATAAATGCAATCTACACACACGGCCATACCAGAAAACACATGTTTTGAACTTCTTCTTTGACCGTCTTGTAAGAATGAAGAAGAGTTTCATTGAAATCTTTGACAAGGGTTTTCAAGAAATGCATATCTTTTGCCATTTCTAGGCATGACTATGACATAAATGAATTGTAGCACCATTGTTTTCCTGTAATGTTAAAAATATATTAGGGTTTCATAAAAACCCATATGGGTATCAATAAAAAGTTCTCTTTCAGGCATGACCATGCTTGGAGACACACTATAACTATTTCTTTTCTCTGTATGCATGAAATGGAATACAAGTGTTTCCTCAAAAATGAAGGTTTTCATTTTATCATATGGGTATCTTCTTTCAGGCATAAATCTTGTTCCTCTTCATGGCATATGCCTATCATAACTGTATCAATCAGAAATAATGATATATGAATAATGAATAATTGTCTTGTATCTCTGTCAATAGTATCACTATAGCATATAGCATATCATGAGTCTTCTACTATTTATCCTCCAACATTGTATCAGTTAGCAACCATGATGTATGAATAATAATACTTGACTGTCACTAGTTAGAGGTATTAATACCTTGTTGTTTTGATCTCTCTTGTGTATCAGATATCTATAGATATTTTTACTATTTTGTCAGAGATAATGATGCATGTACTTGATATTTCTCTGAAACTGTAGCATTCACTTGATCTATTATATGATGTACCTCATTCATTTATATTTGTCAGATGCTCTTCATGATGAACTTGTCTGATCCTATCCTTCTAGAGGCATGAACTGTATCACTTGTTTCAGATATACTTGATCTCTATGAACCCCTATATCTGATCATTTTAAATTATCTTGTCCTTCTGATCATAATTAGATAATGATTTTCATGTTTATATCCCGTAACTCATGTAAATGATACACAAATTTTGTCTCCTGTAAGCACTATTCAGTAACCTTAACTTCATCAGGTAGCAATGTACACACTTATATGACTGATAATCTCAATGACATACATAAGTGTGATTTTGTGACTTGTCTTCAATTGTAACATCATATGTATGAACAATGAACACTACGGTAGCATATCTTCACATTGTAGCTCATTTATCATTTGTTCATGATACTTAATCACTTTGAGATGAAATAAATACCTGTTGTACTTTAAGATGGCTCTTGTAGCCTGTTCTTTCTATCTGTTATGCATTTGAGACTTGATTGGCATATATGTCTTTATCTGATGTGATCAACTGATCATACCTATACTTGACATCTGTACTTGGTTTATCTAATTTTATCCTTTTAATCCCTGAACATTTAATGCATGATTTGTTCTCACTAATCTGTACATGTTCATTATGTATATAACTCTCAATCTTTAATGGCTCTTGAATCAACAATGCATTTGAGAGTTATGTTCCATTATGAACATCTACAGATAGGGATTAGTTTGATAATGTCTTGTAAACTGATACTTTATCTGATCATAGGCTTGTTCTTCATGATGAACTCATATTTCTATTATTTCTTAAGTCTGATTTTGTGAATTGTGACATGAAATATGATAGAAATAAATCATCCTGATAATGATATGAACAAGAAAAAATACCTTTCATGGCTGCATTTCTATTTTCTTCACTTTGTCAACCTGAATCAGGCATTCTAAACTTATCTGATTTGTTTCAATCAACTGTAATTAATGTCATGATGACATACTTTTTTTGTAAGTTGATTAAATGATGCATAATGTACTTTGAATGATGCATCCTGTCTTTTTCTGATATTCCTTTCCAAATGAATAAAAAGGAAACATGTTGGGCTCAACCCTTGTGGGAGTCACATTTTCTCCACATGTTTATTTGTCTTCAAATCAGCAACATTACTTTTCCTATACCTGCACAGTGAACAAACAAGTTAGCATAAAAACATACCCGATGGTATTGATTGATGCTCTTCATGATATTCTAGTTTATAGCACATGTCTGATTTGATCTTTCATATGAAATGCATGATGTGACAAGTTGATATGTCTGCATGATAAAGCATATGATGACATTAAATATCCAGAGCTCTTAAAGGACTTTCCCCAAATTTTTGTAGGTATAACTGATACAACTAGAGCTGAAGATGAGGACTGAAGATCAACTATCCACTAGCTCAACAACCTCCTTGCTCAAGCAATGATGGATATTTAATTTTATCACGTGTTCCTCCTTATTTATTTTATCATCAGATGTATAGCTTGCATATGTCTGCATTTCTCAGTTTAGTTACTCCCACAACTTGTGTGGGACACATTTGAACACTTCTTTTAAACATGATCAGTTAATTTATCTTATGCACTTGATGTATGCATATTTCTTTTTCAATCAATGCATAGGCTAGAGTAACAACTGATGAATGTATGTTCCAAATATGACATGAAATGATGGTTTAAATAAATATCTCTTTCTTTCTTCAAAATATGATCAACTGAATAATCAATCTGTCTTATAACTCCTGAAAGATAACACTATGTTAGATCAATTGTATTTTTTGAATGATTGATTCCTTAACATCCTGATTCACTTGTTATGATGATTCATTAGTCCTGATTGGACTGATGGGTTATCTTGACAACTGAATGTCTATCTCTACTTTGTTAAGACATCAACTATTCATTAAATGCAATAACTTCAAAGTTTTCTTTTATTCCTTCTGAACAACTGCACTTAGGTCTAACTAAATTTAGTGTGAACAAAATTTAGTAACAAAGACAAGGAAGGATCTTGAAGATGATGAAATTGAGACTGCAGATCTTGAAGCTCTTATTTCCAAAAGAATGCCAAGAGGATTCGGTAAGTATGAAGGAAAGTTGGCACTCAAATGCTTTGCTTGTAATAAGATTGGTCATTTTGCCTCAAGGTGTCCAGAGAGGTTTTCAAAACCAAACCCTAACAGATACAAAAGTTAGAAGAATTACTACTATGTCCAAAAAGATGGAGAAGGAGTCATAGATGATGAATCTGATCATGGAGAAGGTGATTGGGTGTTCATTGCTATTAAAGAAGAAGATCTAATGTCTACTGAATCTGCTAGTTGTGCAAATGTGGAAAGTGCCTTGGCTGCTCAGGTTGTTGAAAAGGATGAATGGGTGATTGATAGTGGATGTTCTCATCATATGACTGGTGACAAGAGTAAGTTTGTGAGTTTTGAAAAATATGAAGGTGGGCTTGTGAAATTTGGAGACAACTCAGTTGGTAGAATCCGTGGCAAAGGATCCATCTCTTTTGATGGTAAGAATTGCACCAATGATGTTCTATATGTGGAAGGACTGAAACATAATCTTCTCAGTGTTGGAGAGTTGGTTGACAAGGGTTATGATATTTGATTCAAGGATGGAAAATGTAGAATCTTGGAGAGCTCCGGAACTGAAATTGCATCTGGTACTCAAACTAGAGGTAACATCTTTCATTTAAGTAGTTCTGGAAAAAGTTGTTTGATTGCTCAGACAGATCAAAGTTGGTTATGGCATAGGAGGATGTGTCATGTGAACTTTGATAACATTGTCAAAATAAGTTCCACTTAGACTGTAAGAGATCTTCCAAGACTTGTGAAACCTGATAGCATATGTAGAGAATGTCAATTGGGTAAACAGAATAAAATTTCATTCAAAAGTAAGGAACAAGCTTCAAGTGGGCGAATTGGAACTGGTACATACTGATCTCTGTGGCCCTGCTAGAATTAGGAGTGTGCAAGGAGATAGATATTTCATGTTGTTGATTGATGATTACTCCCAGATGATGTGGGTAACTTTCTTAAAAGAAAAATCAGAAGCGCTTGACAAGTTTAAAGTATTCAAGGTGATGGTTGAAAATGAGATTGGTGGGAAATTGAAGTGTTTGAGATCTGACAGAGGTGGAGAATTTACTTTCGGTGAGTTTGATGCTTTCTGTGAAAAGCATGGAATAAAAAGATAGTTATTGCTCCTAGAACTCCTCAACAAAATGGAGTTGTGGAAAGGAAGAACTAGACCATTCAAGAAGCTTCTAGGACCATGATGATGGAAACAAATGTTCCTCAAGTTTATTGGAGAGAAGTTGTGAGTACTGCTGTCTACACTCTTAACCGGGTGCAGATCAAAGGAAATTCTGGTAAGACTCCTTATGAACTATGGTTTGGTCATCCTTCTACTGAGATATTTTAGAGTTTTTGGTAGTAAATGCTATATCAAAAGAGATGAGGATTTAGGCAAGTTTGATGCAAGAAGTGATGAAGGAATATTTTTGGGATACTCTACTCAAAGTAAGGCTTATTGGTGCTTCAACAAGAGGTTGAAAAAGTGTACGATGCTACCCCTAATTTTTTTCAAAAATGACATACAATGATAAGACAATGTTAGCATCAATTACATAAACCAACTAAAATGCCTCACACTTTCTGATCACCCAGATCCCAGGATGGGCAAGGTGAAGCATACAGTGATTGGCTTACTCTAAGTAATTATGCAACAATGAAAAATATAATTCATCCGCTGCGGCGGGCATCCACAAGCTGTGGGAATTCACCACCTCAGTGGGTAAAGAAAAAGAAAGAAAGATTACAAAGCCATCCACTTGTTCAGTGGGAATACTCCACTTATTCAGTGGGTGAGAGCAATTAAGTAAAGTTCTTTCTTCACACTGGCAGTAAACCATTCAGGGGTACTTATTATGTGTTTATGCAACATATAATGAATAAGAACAAGAGCATTAGTTGAGAGCTATATCATATTGATTACAATATTCATAAAAAGTACCAATGCATGGTGGCTAGCTTTTCAATATTCCTTGCACATGAAGAAGATCAATTGGCACCAAGACATGAATAACCCAGTTGGAAATCTCTGCATATGATCAATCAAGAAACAGTCTAAAATAACTCAGTTTTCACACCATAGTACGACAGTCCAGCATGCTGTCCATTTACCAAACTTAATGCTCATGATGAATTTGCCAACAATTAGTCCACACAACAATCATCATAGCAATTATAATAACAGATTTTAAAACTACCCACACAATAACAACTCTACACTTCAAGCAATTAGACCTAGGCTGTATAGCTCTAGAACCCCAAAGATCACTTCAAACAATTACAAACTTTGTCTCACAATGAAGTAGCAAGTCTACATTAAGGGAATCCACTCATGACAATGATGTTTTAATATCAAAACTGCCCCAAAAGTTTGAATTGAATTAACCAGCACAAATCGTACCCTTTCATGGTACGGATCATTTAGAGCTTCATAAATCCCGCCCCAAACAACATCAAAAGGATCTCAAAAGTAGCACTCAGCCATAGCAAATAACTCCCAAACAACATAAAGATTAAAGGAGACTATATGAATTTATTTCCAAAATCACCCTCAGCTACAAAGTATGGCCCAGCAAGAGGACATTCACATATTTCAAGAAACACACATCCAAACACTTTAAAATTCATCTAATATTTATCATAAACATACCCAACTAAAAACCAACACCAAACTCCAAGAAATTAACAATCTCTAATCAACTCTGTGCAACTTTATGATTTAGAACCTCTAATTCGAACACTGTAAATCAATTGCCACATGCATTCAGCACAATGGTGATTTCTGCAGTGAAACCACACCCAACCTCAAGAGGGTTTTCATCCTCAAGAGCATTCTACAAGAGGGTTTTCATCCTCAAGAGAATATGGAAGAACACACAGGTTCCATCTAGCAGAGTAACAATACAAATCCCAAGCTTGATCAAACAATGAGCCCATCTCTTCCATTTATAACTTTTTGAGGGAAATAAAATATTATTTCCTCTATCCCTTCATATTTCTCCTCAAAAGTATAAAAAATAATTCATTATGTGTGCACAACTTAAAGTCACCTTTTTAATTAAAAGCCCCCCCTTTAGTTCAAAAGACCCCTTTATCAAACTAAAGGAAATATTTGATTCACAAGGCCCCAATATGATGCATCCATGATTTAGATCTTTTCATCCCCTTTCTAATGAGCTATAACACTTAAGTGTTAAATGAAAATTTTCCAACCTTTTTAACTTAAGTGCAATAATTAATTGTTTAGCTCATTAAATCAACTGAGTTTACGAAAAATCCCAAATATCACCAAACTGCAAAATTAAGCATATCAACATACTCCATGAAGTTTGGGAAGATGAATGATGCCTTCTGGGTGACTTTCTAAAAATAGACGGCTTCTCCAAGAATCTTGGAGAGCAAATTGGGAACCCGATCAAACATCATAAAACACCACTGCGATCCTGAACACCATCTGAGCTCAAAGCCAAAGAGAATTAATCCATTTTCCAGAAGGAAACCCACTTTTATAATTAATATTACACTAAGTTGCAATAATTAAATATAACCTTAGGCAACCTTAGTGAAATATTAATTAATTATCAGAATAATAGTCACAAGCCAAAATAAACACTAGAAATGCACTGATAAATAACTTTGACCAATTCTTGATGAAATGAAGATTTGAGACACACACAACTACTCTACAGATAGAACAATGACCACTCCAAGAACTTTGGAGTTCTCCTAACAAAGTCAGATAGCTACTAAGAGACTAGGAACAAGCCAAAATGCTCACAATAATCGATGCGCCAAAAATGGAACATTACAGTCCTTCCCACTCAAGATTGCTAGTCCTCAAGCAATGCATGCTATCCAACAGAGATACCTGCATGATTAACAATAATATACCTGGATCCCAAATCAATCTCAAGAATGCTACACACTGCTTCTACTGTGCCACTCTGATATAATTGTGAACTACATAGTTGGAATTCTGATTATAACTATGAAACATTCTTTCAATCGTAAATCTTTTTGGATCCCAGACATAAATAAACCCAAAGATGAAAGAGTTAGCAATCATCAATACAATTGTCCAACATGAAACTACTGCTGGGAACCAAAATCTAAAACTCTTCCAAAAAAGAACATAAATCAGCTTGATCACAAGCTGAAAACAATTCTGAACAGCCATGAATCAGCTGATTCTCACTCTCCAAAAGAGCATTAATATCTATAACACTTGTTTCTTTCAGCAAATTACTTCTGTCATCTTTCCACAAAGAGTTAAAAGCAACAAAAAGATCACTCTCATGGTTGTATAAGTCTAAAATAATCTCATGAAAATTAGATTTCAGTGATCTAAAAATGGGATAGCAACAACAAAACTAAAATATTTTGACAACAATAAGAAATTTAGGCCATCTACAATATGAATATGTCAAAGTTATGAGAAAAATTTCTCTGCAATCAATCAATATGTATGTAAATGAACATTTATGATGGCTAATTGGATGAAGGACAGCATCTTCATGACATAAATTTGACTCCAAATTCATCCATAAAACAATCTTACCAACACCACTATACTCCATAGAACCTTGCAAATAAACTCCATTATGAAAGTACGCCATCATTGAACCTAATCCATTGCATACCTGAACCATATGCCCATCTTCAATAACTGATGAAAACTTCCAGTTGAAGAAGTTTTTGTGCATAGTAACATTCCATGAATGCTTTGCACTAGGATACCATATCCTGTTACTATCCTCCTCCTTATTAGTTACATCCAATTGGTCTTCATCATTCAACATGAGAAGTGGATTATCATGTGTTAACTCAACTTCCGTCATAGAAAAAAATTATCAAATGTTTGGAAGATGTTTTCACCTTTTTGTTCACACAATTCATCAATTGACTCCAACTCCACATCTGCATACTTAGGAGGCTGTCCTAAGTCAAAATCTTCGTGAAGTAAACCAAGGTCTTCAATTTCCAACTTGCTTTCATTTTCTCTAGCAACTCCTACTTGCTCCTTGAATTGATGGACATCATCAAGCTGTTTTTCCACTTCTAAGAGAGCCACTTGGGTACTCTCTAAAGAATCTATAGCTGATTTAAGCTTAGAGGTAACCTTATTAATTTCAGCCTCTCTTCCCTTCAATGCATCACATATTTGACCAGCAAACTCAAGGACATGATCTTTATCAATAAGCAGGTTCAAATAATCAATTTTCAATGCTTCTAATGCCTCTTTGACTACAATCCAATCTTCAAATGAAGATCTTTTTTCCATGCCCATTTGTTTCCTTTCAACTTGAGCTCTCTAAATGTGATCTTCAACAAACTCCTCATCAAAAGACTCTTCTAAAAAGACACTTGGTTCTTCAATTTGCATGGGAGATGAGTCTTCTTCTTCTTCACTTTGATCAAATGTTATGGTAGTATCAAATTCATAAATGACTGATTTCAATCTTCATCAGCATACTCTTCATCCTATATCTTTGAGGAATCAATAAGCTCTTCACTTGGCATGGGAACTTCCCACTCATAATCAGGACTACCATCACTGGAATGGTGGAATTGCTCTTCATTAGGTGTTGTTCTAAAATTTTCAGCAGCATTAACTTCTTCAATTTCATTGTTTCCCATGTCCTCAAATAAACACTTCACTTCAATGCTCTCAAGCTCACTTGCACAGTCACCTTCTAGTAGTCTATTGATCATCTTCATCTCCTCAATTGTAGTGGCATCCTTAGGATCTTCATCAAATGACAGACTTGCTAAGTCCAACACTTTTGGCTCCTCGTCAAAGCAAGGCTCAGCTTCACTAATTTTTGTTGTAGACTTCTCCAAATCATCAAACTCTTCTATGCATGCTTATTGATTGGTGATCTTCTCTTCATCATACAGAGGCTCAATCTTATGTATTTTAGATATCAGGACTTCATCTTCTTTTTTATTTATTTCCACATCATCTTGAAAGAAAGGACATGTGATGAAAGTTACTGGTTCAACTTCTTTGTTCTTGCAATGATGGTTAGGATCCCAAGAGTCTTTGCATAGGAAACAAAGATTTCTTCTTCTAAGTTCATTCTTGTTGAACTCTTTCTTCCTCGAAATAGGAGGCTTCTTATTCGGTGGGCTAGAAAGTGAAGACTTAGAATGAATCTTGGTCCTTGCCAAAGGAAAAGGTAATTTGGCCTTGCATAAATACAATGTCTTCATCTCCTTTTCCTTCCTTATCTTCTAAATGTATTCTATAAATCCCTTTTTGTCAGGATTACCCTCTTTGATGATTTTCAAGAAAGCATCCCAAGGAAGTTGTTGCTTACAATTATTTGAAAGTCTTTCATACTCATCAATGATCTTAGTGGCCTCATGATGATACTTCATTCGATCCAACTTTTGTTGAACTGCTCTTTCTAATTCATCCTGACTTTGCCTAAGAGAATCAAATAGAACATATGTCTCACTTCTCCTCTTAAGAGATGCCATAATCTAAAAATCACTGAATAACCTCTTTCAACTGCCACACACTGAACAACATGCAAGTGTTGATCACTCACATGCAAGGCTGAAAACTGACTTGCTCAACTAAAATATTTGCAACAAATTAGCTCCCCAATAAGCTAGCAAGAACATACCAGCTCTGATACCACTATATGGTGCTACCCCTATTTTTTTTCAAAAAAGACATACAATGATAAGGTAGTGTTAGCATCAATTGTATAAACCAACTAAAATGCCTCACTTTCTTATCACCCAGATCCCAGGATGGGTAAGGTGAGACTATACAGTGATTGGCTTACTCTAAGCAATTATGCAACAATGAAAAATACAATTCATCAGTTGCAGAGGGCATCCACAAGTTGTGGGAATTCACCACCTTAGTGGGTAAAGAACAAGAAAGAAAGATTACAAAGCCATCCACTTGTTCAGTGGGTATACTCCACCGATTCAGTGGGTGAGAGCAATTAAGTAAAGTTCTTTCTCCACACTGGCGGTAAACCATCCAAGGGTACTTATTATGTGTTTATGCAACATATAATGAATAAGAATAAGAGCATTAGTTGAGAGCTATATCATATGGATTACAATATTCATAAAAAGTATCAATGCATGGTGGCTAGCTTTTCAATATTCCTTGCACATGAAGAAGATCAATTGGCACCAAGACATGAATAACCTAGTTGGAAATCTCTGCATATGATCAATGAAGAAACATAACTCAGTTTTCACACCATAGTACAGCAGTCCAGCATGCTTTCCCTTTACCAAACTTAATGCTCATGATGAATCTACCAACAATCAGTCCACACAACAATTATAATAACAGATTTTAAAACTGGCCACACAATAACAACTTTGCACTTCAAGCAATCAGACCCAGGTCATATAGCTCTAGAACCCCAAAGATCACTTCAAACAATTACAAACTTTGTCTCATAATGAAGTAGCAAGTCTACATTAAGGGAATCCACTCATGACAATGATGTTTTAATATCAAAACTGCCTCAAAAGTCTGAATTGAATTAACCAGCACAAATCATACCCTTTCATGGTACAGATCATTTAGAGCTTCATAAATCCTGCCCCAAACAACATCAAAAGGATCTCAAAAGTAGTGCTCAGCCATAACAAATAACTCCCAAACAACATAAAGATTAAAGGAGACTATATGAATTTATTTCCAAAATCACCCTCAGCTGTAAAGTACGGCCATGGAGTATGGCCCAACGAGAGGACATTCACATATTTCAAGAAACACACATCCAAACACTTTAAAATTCATCTAATATTTATCATAAACAAACCCAACTAAAAACCAACACCAAACTCGAAGAAATTAACAATATCTAATCAGCTCTGTGCAACTTTATGATTTAGAACCTCTAATTCTAGCACTGTAAATAAATTGCCACATGCATTCAACACAATGGTGATTTCTGTAGTGAAAACACACCCAACCTCAAGAGGGTTTTCATCCTCAAGAGCATTCTACAAGAGGGTTTTCATCCTCAAGAGAATATGGAAGAACATGCAGGTTCAATCCAACAGAGTAACAATACAAATCCCAAGCCTGATCAAACAATGAGCCCATCTCTTCCTTTTATAACTTTTTGAGGGAAATAAAATATTATTTCCTCTATCCCTTCATATTTCTCCTCAAAAGTATAAAAAATAATTCATTATGTGTGCACAACTTAAAGTCACCTTTTTAATTAAAAGCTCCCCTTTAGCTCAAAAGACCCCTTTATCAAAATAAAGGAAATATTTGATTCACAAGGCCCCAATATGATGCATCCATGATTTAGAGCTTTTCATCCCCTTTCCAATGAACTATAACACTTAAGTGTTAAATGAAAATTTCCCAACCTTTTTAACTTAAGTGCAATAATTAATTGTTTAGCTCATTAAATCAACTGATTTTACGAAAAATCCCAAATATCACCAAACTGTAAAATTAAGCATATCAACATACTCCATGAAGTTTGGGAAGATGAATGATGCCTTCTGGGTGACTTTCTAAAAATAGATGACTTCTCCAAGAATCTTGGAGAGCAAATTGGGAACCTGATCAAACATTAGAAAACACCACTACGATCCTGAACACCATCTGAGCTCAAAGCCAAAGAGAATTAATCCATTTACAGAAGGAAACCAACTTTTATAATTAATATTACACTAAGTTGCAATTATTAAATATAACCTTAGGCAACCTTAGTGAAGTATTAATTAATTACCAGAATAATAGTCCCAAGCCAAAATAAACATTAGAAATGCACTGATAAATAACTTTGACTAATTCTTGATGAAATGAAGACTTGAGACACACACAAATGCTTTGTAGATAGAACCACGACCACTCCAAGAACTTTGGAGTTCTCCCAACAAAGCCAGATAGCCAATAAGAGACTAGGAACAAGCCAAAATGCTCACAATAATCAATGCGCTAAAAATGGAACATTACAAAAATATTGTTGAAAGTGCTAATGTTAAAGTTGATGAAAGCAAAGAAGGACATTCCAGGTATTATGGATATGATTCAGATGATCAAGATGAAAGTCAAAGTCAAGGAAGGCAAGTCCAAACTCAGACTCAGATCCAAATTGATCCGGTAACTCTAGTGACTCAAGAGGTTAGTACAGATGATGAGAAACAAGTTCAAGAAATAGAAGTTCAAACAATTCCCAAAACTCCTAGGTATGTAAGGTTGAATCATCATAAAGATTAGATCATAGGAGATAAGAGTAAAGGTGTTCGAACTAGGAGAAATATTTCTAAAGATCAAGAGGGGATTTGTTTGATTTCAAAGATTGAACCTAAATCAGTAAGTGAAGCCTGCAATGATGAAAATTGGGTTAAAGCAATGGAAGGAGAATTAATGCAAATTGAAAAGAATCACACTTGGGATCTTGTTCCTAGACCGGAGGAAAAAAATGTGATTGGAACCAAATGGGTCTTCTAGAATAAACTAAATGAAGATGGTGAGGTTGTAAGAAACAAGGCAAGGTTGGTATGTAAAGGTTATTCTCAAGTGGAAGGAATTGATTTTGAAGAAACTTTTGCTCCGGTGGCAAGGATAGAGGCAGTCAAATTATTTCTTTCTTTTGCCACTTTCAGATATTTTAAAGTTTATCAGATGGATGTCAAATCAGCATTCCTAAATGGAGAGCTGGAGGAAGAAGTCTACATTGAGCAACTAGAAGGAATTCAATTGTCTGATCAGAGATGTATGGTCTGCAGACTAAGAAAAACATTGTAGAGCCTCGTATGCAAGATTGGATAAGCATTTGCTTAAGCTAGGATTCAACAAAGGTACCACTGATAGTAATCTGTACTTCAAAATTAATCATGAGGACATTCTAATTGTTGAAGTCTTTGTTGATGACATCATTTTTGGTGGAAATGAATGTATGTACAAAGCATTTGCTGATAAAATGAAAAGTGAGTTTGAGATGTCAATGTTTGGTGAGGTGAATTTCTTCCTAGGTCTGCAAAATGTTTAGTCAGATAAAGGTATCTTTATATCTCAGTCCAAGTATGTGAAAGAATTGTTGAAGAAGTTTGGAATGGAAGATTCAAAGCCAGTAGGTACTCCTATGGTAACCGGATGCAAGCTAAGAAAAGATGATGACTCCCCCAAGGCAAATCATAAAAGGTATAGATCAATGATTGGAGGATTGCTCTATATCATGAATGTAGTTGGACTTGTTGCCAGATTTCAAGCTGATCCAAAAGAATTTTCAGATATCTCAAGGGGACAATTGATTATGGACTGTGGTATCCAAAGGACAATGAATTCACTCTTCATGCATATACAAATGCTGATTGGGCAGGAGATGTGGATGATAGAAAAAGTACTAGTGGTGGTGCATTCTTCTTGGGACGAAGATTGGTCTCTTGGATGAGCAAAAAATAAGAGGCAATATCTCTGTCTACTATAGAGGTAGACTATATAGCAGTAGCAAATAATTGTTCTCAAGTTCTGTGGATGAAGCAAATGTTGAAGGACATCAGAATTGTGTTTGAGGAACCAGTCACAATTTTCTATGATAATTCAAGTGCTATAAGCATTTCAAAGAATCTGGTATTGCACTCAAAGACAAAGCATATATCTATCAAGTTTCATTTCTTGAGAGAGAAAGTAAATTAGAATGAAGTCAAGTTGGAGTTTGTGTCTTCCAAAGATCATATTATAGATATCTTCACTAAGCCTCTTCCTAAGGATACTTTTGAGTATCTCAGAGAAAAGTTAGGGGTTATTACCCCTCCTAATTAGAACTAAGATGCACTAAGGTGCATCAGTCCGGTGGAATTCACATTCATATCTTGTGATTCGGATTGATGTTGAGGAGTTACTACTCAAGGGGGAGTAGTCAGTATGCAAATTTTGGGATCGGTCTAAAGCAAAAAGGGAGAAAAGATAGCAAATATGTGCCCTTTGCCATTGATGTCAAAAGGGGAGAGAAGTCATGTGAAAAACTAGTTGTTGATGTAAGGGGCAGCAATAAAGAAAGTAATTGTAGAGGTGAGAAGAGAAAGGGGGAGAAGTTCTTGTCTTGATGGTTGAATTTAGTTTTTCACATCATATGTTGCCATAAATGACAAAGGGGGAGATTGTTGCAAATATGTGCCTAAGCGGTGTTGTCATTGATGTCAACATATCCTTGTTGCCATTGGTGTCAACTGTATCCTATTTTGTTGTCTGTATAGAAGACTGGATTGTTGAGGATATTGAGAAAATTAATGATGATCAATGTATGCAGACCATATGGATGTGTAGAGGTTTGCCTGAAGAAGCTCTAGTTATGATTTGAGAAGTTCACATTAAGATTTGAGGAAGTTGTGGCTGTCTGAGTAGAACCAGTTCCTACAATACTTACGAGAGACAAAGTGACAGGAAAGAGGTCAAGATTTCTCTAGTAACCTAAAATGATGATCTGTGGATCTAGAGGCATGTTTGGGAAGTCAGTGTGTATCATCAATACAAGTGGTTCGTGGTTTGGAGGTCCGCAAGCAATCTTTCTAGTTTGACAGTCATGACAGATAGTGTTCTCGAGGTTCTGGATAAAGATGCAAGTGATTCTGATGAGTTGGAGGAGTGCAGATGTTTCTATTGAATTTAATGTGCTTGTGGAGATGTCTGGATAGTGTAGTTGTTGTGTTGGAGGTCCACATTGAAGTTTAAGCTCATGTTTGAAGATTTTCCTTTTTGTTGTTAATGTTCTTCCTACTCTTGGTCGACCAAATGATCCTAGCATGTTGTGGATGATCTAAGAGCATTTTATGAAGCATGGTGTGTTTGTAGAGGAAGATTCAAGTCTCAGTTGTGTTTGGACGACAGTGTAATGATCTGTGTCAAGTCTAGCCAACCTTGTTGATCATTCCAAGGTTGATGAAGTGTATAAATACTTGTTGAAGAGTTGTTGAAAATCATCCTTGTGCAAAATGAATTAAATCCAAAGAAAGAATCAAAAGTAGAGTAGAGAAGAAGAGTGAAAGTAGTATAGATTGAAGAATCAGAGAAGAAGAATTTGGAGATTGAAGAAGAGGTTTTTGTGAGCATTAATGAAACTAAACCAGGCATGAAAAGATGCTAATTATCAGTTAATTCTTTCTATGTTAAACTCAAATTTATTGTAGGTAGTGAGCCTCTCTTTTGAGTAGTGAGCCCAGAGGCAAGTGCCTTCCCATTATTTTAAGTGCTTTTAACAGTGTACGAATCTTGTGGGCTAACACCCACCGTGGTTTTTCCCTTAACCAGGTTTCCACGTCAAAAATCTTGGTGTCAAATGTGTTGATGTTATATGCTTTAATGTTTGCATCATTAATCAATTGTCCAATTGTGAAATAAGATTAAAAGAGAAGAAAAGATTAATTTTGGGGACAACTGATTCACCCCCCCTCTTAGTTGTCCGGGCTAATTCCACATTTATTTCGATATTTCTTCTACTTTCTATCAATCATCTTGATCAGGATATTTCTCCTCATGACAAACATCCTATTGAAGCATTTCCTTGTCCGTAACTTCTTCATCATGAGTGTTTTCAATCTTGTCATCTACAAATATTTGATTTTCCTTTTGGGGATCTTTCTTGGAAAACTCCTTCAAAATACTATCTTCCTATTGATCTCTTCCCTCAAGAACCTCCTCAAATTTGTCTATTTTAAGTTCCTCTTTCTCCTTTTTTGTTTAGAGTTCCCTCACTTGTTCTTCTTGAAGTTTCTTCTCCTAGTTATCTTGTATCTTACCTATTTAAAGCTCCTCTTCACCTATAGATATTTCTATATTATTGTTAAATTGAGGGCCTCCCTCTTCATCTGTAGTTATTCCCTTTAATTCATCCATTTGTAGTTTTTCCTATTGCTCTTTCTCATCTTCTCCAATTACTACTTTCACATTCTCCTACAAGATTATCTCTTCAACTTCATATTTTTTAGGAGGAGAGGGAGTAATAGGGTATTGAGACAACTCTTCTTGTATTTCTATGACAATAGGTTGGAGAGAGCTCTATAAGATTTGTTCTCCCTTCTTGAGTTGCTTAGACACCTCCTCTACTATCTTCATAGATTCCTCTTGAATTTTCTTATCAGTTTCTCTTTTTAATTATAGAGAAGGTGGTATGGTGTATGATAGGTGCATAGGAGAGTGTGTTCTTTCTAGAGATGAAGTAGGGTAACCTTCTTCTTTTGGACCTTCTTGGAGATCTAGCTTTGGTGATGAGGTTGTAGCAGAAAGTTGTCCAAGTGAAACTTGAGTTGGAAGGACCTACAAAATTGGAGTAACTCCTAAGCTTTCCACCACTCCTACATTAGTTGCATCATATAAAATTTTAGCCTTCAACAAGGCTTCTTGTAGATATTCTTGGGTTACATCATTTGATGTACCCTTGTTTTTCTCCTTTTTGCTATCATTTTTTCTTTAGTTATATACCTTGGGTTGATAGGAAGATACATCTTCCTTTTTCCTCTTCTTATCTTTCTTCTTTTTTCCTTTGCCTAAGTATGCAATATTGGATTTCAACCAGGAGGTATTGAATTCAAAAACACTCTTACTTATTGAATCAATTGATAAATCTTCTTTTAGCAAACCAATTCAAATTTGGGAGTGGTTTGTTGTCCACTCTCTAGAGATCATACATTAGGTTGAGAATATGACCATCATCTAAGAGCTCACAAGGAATTTCCATTTCTATTTTGTAGTCCTTTATTTGATATGCAATCAAACTATAGTAACTCCTCTTCCTTACATAAAAGTCATCTTGACAATTTTCCTAGAAGTCTTCTAGGGCATGATCATTCAAAGACCCCAAAAATTTCTTAATTCTACCATTTGGGTCATAGTTAGGTCTGGAATGATAAACTTTAAAGTTCATTGCAGCCAATTCCTCATATGATGATTCAACATAGATGATGTTTTCACATGTTTAGAAACCAAGAGCAAATGGAAATTGATCCCCAAGCTAATGTTTATCTATGAATTTCTTATGTACTTCTGCAATCTATCTTGAAAAATCCAATAATGCAACCTTGTCACTACAGTATTTGGGTAATAAATAGGGTGCCCTTGTGAATCTAGCTACCCTAATGTATGTAGATATTAGATAAACCACATTCCCAAACCTTGGATCATTTTCATGGCTTCTATTGATAGCCTAGCATGTAAATCTCTTGATAATTTCTTGATGATGGTGAAGAGGAAGGCACCATTGACTCTTTTGTAGTGTTTTTGTGCTTCCTTGAGTTCCAACTAAGGATATAAATCCTAGACTTTGTTTTGTCATGGTGCCTCTACTATTACTCCTTTTGTTTCCAATCTAGGAAAGTTGCTTGCCTAGATAGTAAGTAGATTATGTAAGAAGTCAAAAAAAATCTTATCAGTCATCACATAATTGAATTAAGCATGTAATTTATCACTTACAATTTGAGCCCAATCCAGAAATTATTCATTCTTGAGAATAACATTAATGAATTGGAACATCCAAGATTGGTAAATTCTAGCATCTAGTTTTTCCATTACTCTATTCAATAATGTAATCATGTCTCTAATCTCAGGTTGGAAATCTAACCTTGTCAAATTCTTTGGAATCTTGGAAATATATTTTCTCTCTTTCAGAAGCCAATGTCTATTCAAATATTTTGTGTTATCTATCTCATGATCCTTAAATGTAGTCTGAGACTCTTCTTCTATCAATCTTACCAAATCTACATGATGAGGGAGATAAAAAGTTTGTCTAATCATCGCTTGTGTCACAATCCAAAATGGTATTACCTTAGATATCATGTACCTCCCATCCCTAGAATGATAGGCTTGTACATAAGCCAAGATTAACTCTAGGCTCTATACTATAGAAGGAAACCCTACTACATGAGTCGACCCTGAATCTACCAAGATCATTTTCCTATGTGTTTTAGCATTTCCAAAAACATATTGTTGGAACTGCTTCAAGTTCACATGTCCCATTCCAGTATCAATTATAGCTTGAACTACTAAAGTAATCTTTGAGGCTTTGGTTACTCCCTAAAATGTGTACTTCATTGTTCCTAGTAGTTTTTTAACTTGTCAGTCATCTATTTACACATACAATGTCACACAAATCCATAATAAGTCCTTATATACCATTAAAATCTATTGAATTTATCAAATTCTAAATATTTTGGTGTGTTGCAGGTGCTTTAGTTCTAGGAGGATCTTGGAACTTTGAACCATGTCCATGGATATAAAGAAAATCTGAGGTTCGAAAGGGTTGGGAGGAAAAATAATATTAGAACATTAGAATCACAATTAAGGAAAATGTAGAGTTTTAGAACTTAAGAACCTAAAACTTTACAAAATGAAAATAGGGAAAGTGGGGGGACTTAGGATGTCTAGACAAAGCTTTCAAGTTCCAAATAAATTTTGGAACTCCAATTTCATATAGTTTGTTTAATTAGATTTTTTAGTAACAGGAGAAATGAAGGATTGGTAACCTTAATGTATTACATGGGACCAAGGAAGGTGGGGGTACTTTAGATTTTGGAACCAAGAGAAAAGATGCCTAGAAACAATGGGAACCCTCAAAAATCTACATAAAAGGTTTTAACTCAATTTGCATGAGAATTGAGAAAATGAGGGAAATCTAGGTCTTTAGGACAAAGTCCGTAAGTTTGAATAAAACCTAGAACTCTAACTAGACTAAAGGTTTTCTTACTATTTTATAGGGTTTCAAGAGCCAAGGAATTTCTCAGGCTTGTAAAAAAGATTCCAAGTGCAAAGGGAATCCCAAAGTCTACATTCCTAGCCAGACATAACTGAGATGGAGAGATCTGGAATGAAACAAGAACCTAGGAGAAATATAAAAGGTCTAAATCTAGAGAGACCCCCTAAAAAACAAAAAGTTACATGAAACTTAAAATTTAAATCGTAAACTCAAACAAGGATCCAAGCTCATTTATTCACCTAACCCTAAAAGCTAAAAACCTTAAAACAAATAAAAAATAAACAAACCATAATTCAAACAGAAACATAATGGGAAACAAAACAAAAACACAAGAACACAAATGAAGAAAAACCAAATAAAGAAATAAAAAGATCAAACAACAAAGGAAATTCAAGAAAATGTAGAAATCACTAGAGCTAACCTAGAAAAAGATGTGGGAAGTTAAAATAGTACATTAGAAAGTTGATTCCATGCTCGTCACAAATCTTGGATGTGGAATTGATGAAGAAACTCCTCTTAGCTAGTTTGAATTTACTCAAAGATCACAAATTTTTCTCTTAATGTTGTCTTATAAACTTTGTTACTCAAGATTTTAAATGCTAACTAAGGAAAAGACTTGGAAAATTGACTATATAACGTTCAAAAACCCTACATGTTTAGTATTAATGTTAATTAGGTAATTAGGTGGGAAACTAGGGGTTGGGAGGAACTTGAAACTCAGAACCATATCCATGAGTGCTCATGTTCCCTGATCTCCTAAAAGTATACAAAGTGAAAGCAAAAAGACACACAATGCGGGAAGTAGGAAATGAGGAGGACTTGGAACGAAGTTCCACTATCCACAAAACTCCTAGAAGCCTAAACTTCTAGTATAACTACGGGATGGGGTTTGAAAAGAACCCTAGACTTCTTAACATAACACAAAGGTTGCATGAAACAATAAAATGTAGGGACTTGGGGATAAATTCCCATGTCCATAAGAACCCCAAAAACCAAAATTTCTATAAAAAGAAAAGGGACAGGGTTTCAAAGAAACCCTAGACTTGAACCCAAGGTCCATGAAAAATCTAAAAACTTGCAAAAAAAGAAAAAAATACAAAGGAAATATCCTAAAGTGAAAATAAACATAAAGGCAAGGATCCTAAAGGGATCAAGACACAAACCATAAGAAATCAAGAAATCAAAATTCCAAGTCCAAAGACAAAAAGAGAAAAACAAACACAAGGAGATCCCCATTTGCTAAGAAAAAATATGAGGTGTGTGTACAAGGCACAACACCCTTTACTTATACTTGGGTATAATTAAAGGTGTCACAAAGATAAAATGTAACAAGAGGATCACGAGAAAATGCATAAAAATGAAGATATACATTATGTATAGAACATGAAATAATAGATCAAAGTGTAACATGTATAGGGCATATGTAATAGATAGGATATAGAATAGATATGAGTATGAATGTAAGAAAGCATAGTAAATTATATTGTACCATCTAAGTGTAACATCTTGTCAACAGATTATATATATGATATCATAAATTGTTAAGACATACTTATGATGCGTTATGGTGTATGTTATAGTTATTAATATCTTTATTTTATTATTTGTGCATGGTATTCCCTACCAAAACCTTTTATAACCTATCACACTCACTCTGAATCTCTTATTATACCTAACGATGGGGTATAAATACAACATTTCAAGTACCCAGGCATGGAATAATTGATTTGTGTCCATACTTGCCAACACCTATAATGGAGGAAGAAGTGAGGTTTGTAGTCTTCTCCTTTGAAGAAAGTAAGGCCCTTGGCTTAGATGGTTTCCCCCACTTCAATTTTTAATTGTATGAGGATATTATTGTTGATGATATGGTGGTTGCAACTAGGGAGTTCTTAGGAATGTCAGATTGCTAAAGAAGTTGAATACTACTTTGGTCTTCATTACAAAAAATTTGGGGTTACTACTTTCTTAGAGTTTTGACCAATCAACCTTTGTAAACTTAGTTTACAATATATTTGCAAAACTCATCTCCTTAAGGTTGCAACAAATCCTCCTAAAACTTATCTCTCCTTAGTAGAGTGGTTTTGTTCAAGGTAGACATACTCTAGACTCAATTATTACTATCCATGAAGCTCTCCACTCTATTGACATCAACAAAATGGTAGGGTTTATTCTGAAACTAGATTTGATGAATCCTTATGATAGGGTCTCATGGGAATTCCTCATCAAAGTTTTAGAAAGGTTTGGATTTGGGAAAATATTCCTAAATATTATAACAGAATGTATTTCAACCCTGAAATTCTTTATTATTATTAATGGTATCCCATTAGGTTTCAAGGGATCTAGAGGGATTTCACAAGGGGATCTCACATCACCCTTGTTGTTTATAATCATGGTATAAGCCTTGGGAAGAAGTCTCTAGCAATTGGTTCTAAAGGGTAGGTTAAGAGGTGTCAAATAAGTGCTCCAATTTCTCATCAACAATTTGTGAATGATAGCATTGTGGTTGATGATCTTTGGTTGTGGAAGGTAAGGAGATAAAAAAATACTTTCTCATTATGAGAATGCCTCAGGTCAAAATTGTCTTACCTAAAGTACCATTTTCTTTCTCAATTTACTCCTATACAATTGAAAATCATCAACATTCTGGATTGTCAAATATGATTTTTCCTCTCCTCTTACCTAGGGATACCACTTTTTAAGGGCTTCATTCCAAATACTTTTTGGAATGGGCTATTAGATTTATTTTAGCATAAAATTTTCAATTGGAAGGCTCTCTCTTAAGTCAATCCGATAAGATTTAGCTTATAAAGGCTACTCTTTAGAATATCCATGTCTACAACATGAGTTTGCTATGTATGCTGGTGAAAATTATAGATAAGGTTGCGAAAATTTAGAAGAGGCTCCTTTGTTTAGATACAAAAGAAAAATAATGTATTTACTTGTTGGCTTGGGAGCTTGTTTGCAAACTAAAAAGGAAAGAGGGGCTAGGTTTAAGGCCAGCTATGGAATTTTATTTATCTCTAAATACTAAAATAACTTGGAGACTTCTCAATGAAGAGAAAGACTAGATGGATATTATTATGCCTAGATTTTTTGGACCCCAACTTGCAATAATTTTCCCTAAGTGTGGCCTCCCCCTATATTATTTGCCACCCTAGTGTTTTACTTGGTTTCCCCTTTGGAAAAAATCCTATGGCAACTCAAACACCATGAAAAATTCTAAGTATAGGCCTTTGTCAACCCTTTTGGGCTTCTTTGAACCTTGTCAACAAGTTCAATGGTTCTTGAACTTATTGAAATGTTAACAAGGTTCAATGGTTCCTTGGTTCACCAAAACACTAACAAAGAGAGGAAAGTAAAGGATAATTGTGTCGACGAGTTCAAAAGTTCTTAAACTCACTGAAATTGTGACATGGTTCAAATATTCATCGAATCACTGAAATTGTGACAAAGGCAAGATAAGGAAGCGTTGGTAGTTCACAAGGTTCATGAACCTTTGAAACTTCTGACAAGGTTCAAAAGTTTAATGGCACTCTAAAATGCTGACAAGTTGAAAGAACAAAGGAATACAAAGAAAAGAAAGGTGAAGGATGGGAGGTGGATTGTCAACAAGTTCAGAGGTTATTGAACTTACTAAAACACCAACGAAGTTCAATAGTTCATATTCAATAAAAATGTCAAAATTCCAATAGAAGATGGTAGAAATAAAGAAAAAAAAGAAAGATAAATGGCTCGTTGGAAATTTAAAAGGTTCCTAAACTCATCGATGTTGGCAAGAGACACTATGTGGCTTCATAATTGTTATCATTTATGGCAACAAAGTCTATCCCACACATCCGCAGAGCACAATATGACTATACCGGAAGTAAGATTGAAGAATGTTTTGGTCCGGTGAACAAGAACAGAGCATGCAACAAGGTCCGACAATCAGGTCCGGATCTCTTAGAGGATGTATCTCAGCAAAGTGTAGACTTGCAGAAGTTAAGAGGAGTACCATGACTACTAAATTCTAGAGATTGAGCCTTCGGTGATGAAAGAATAAAAAGATATGAGCATCTAAGTGTTGGGTTGCTGATAGGCAGGGTAGACTAAGGAAGAACTAACTGGTAGAGCATCAGACTTTAATCCGGATAAGAAATTGATGGTGATCAAGCTTCTTGAGGAATCATTCATGGTTGCCCAACATGATTGATGACTTCCATGTCTATATTTTTGATACGCATCACATATTAAGCATGGATTCAGCCGACAGACCAGTATTCAGTAAATATCTTGAGTATTTCGATTGCCAACTAGAAAGATGTTGAAATCCTTGGCGCAGATATATATACTAGATGGATTTCGGTATGAAGGTGTGTGTTGTATGGGATAGTGTGTGAGAGAAGTGTGGAAGCAGTAATACAAGTCCGGTATGTGATAGAATAGTAGCACTAAAGCTGAGGAATAATGAAGTGCAGTAGATTAGTGTATTGAGCCTAACCAGAACTGAATCTCAGCATATGTGGATGCTTCTCTTCAGTTCAAACATATGGTTACATTCTATGTCCTTGTAGACAGTGAGTCTCTTTAGGCAGTGTGCCTCTTGTGAGCAGTATGCTCAGGCAGTGAGCCCTAATTGGCAAGTGTCATTTTGTACTTCTTATTCTTTTAACAGAGAATACAATCTTGGGTTAGTCACCCCGTGGTTTTTCTCTTAACAGGGTTTTCCACGTAAAAATCCTTGTGTTATGTGTGTTGATTTCTTTTCTGCTCTCATTATGTATGTTTATATGTTTTGATGCTGCACCAATTGATAAAGAAGAAAAGAAAGTTAAATATTTAAAATAATTGATTCACCCCCCCTCTCAATTATCTACCTTGTTTCCAACAATCGATTCACTGAAAAGAGGTTCAATAGAGCCATAGATTGCCAACAAGGCAAAAATGAATGTTTTTAATGCATTTTTAATAGGTTCTCAGTTTGAATGCCTACATACCTCCTAAAACTTCCATTAATGCCTATAGTTAATGAATTGGAGGTAGGTGAGGATTTGATGGGGTTGAATAGAGTAGGTACAAAGGTAGGTGGGAGGTTAGAATTGGTTTCTTGCCCAAACAATAAGAGTGAAAATGTAACGTTATATATTCATGAAAAAGGATATAATAGTGGTTGGTCACCAAATCAATTTTTCTACTCTACAAGTGCCTCAAGGTGATTTTGGGGCATCAAACAAAGCTTGTCTATTCTGTAAGGAGCTAGAATGCATCTAGTACAGTGTAGGAAGGATTTGTGAAGCACATTTTCCATGTAATGGTATGTCTCCATGGTGGTTTGTAGTGATTCGGTGGAATCTATAATCACAATTGTATATTTTCTCTTGCCACATTTTGTTGGCATGAGTGTAATGAGGATTTGATGTATGTGTGATAGTATCTAATGCATTGCAAGGCTTTTGTAATGGTCTTTTATTTATTTCACATGGGTTATTGTAATTCTACTATGGATTATCAAGTATGTCTGTTGCATGTAATGTATCTATGATTTGTATGAGAATACACATCTGGCTCTATTGGTTCTATTGGATGTATCTCTTTTCTCCTTGCTATTCATGAATTTGTTGACTAATGGAGTAGGCACTGGTCTAGATTAGTGAAGGGACAACATTATCTTTAATCATTCTACTATCATATTATTTGTAGGAGTATAATATGAGTAGATTAGATTTTTCATGTTGTTCATGATTCAATATTACAATCAAGGATTAATCTTATGAAATCAAAAAATGTCTAAATTAGATGTGAATCATGTTCTTGCATGCCTCCACCTTGCAGGTTGTGTATGTAAGGCTAAGTGGATTCATCTTACATGATATCATGTTGTTATCATTTGTGTAATGATCAACTTAATTAGAGGTCTTATATAACCATTTTGTCTTGACCTAGTGACAAATATAGGGGTCAAGTGTACATTGGGTATGATTTCTATTGTTTATTTGTGTTTCATTTGATACCTCTAGGAATACTGACCTAGGTCTAGTTGAGCCCAAAGTGTAGGAGAGAATATCTACAATCATTAATTGTCCTTTAACCATCCTCAATCTATTAATGAACCTCTATTGCACCTTCTCGATGATGCCTCTAGCCTAGAAGATGAAGAACATACTCTAAGGTTTTGAACTTGTAGTTTTGGGACCCAATAGAGTGGCACAATTACTAAGGATAAAGTCACTTAGTTGTTGCCAAGTTATAGGTAGCTAGAGATATTTTCAAAACCTCAGTAACAATAATTTGTAATTGTGTATTGTGTGTGGGTAAGTTTACTTAGCTGGCAACTTATGCCAACAGAATGACATTGTTACCAAGGAAGACATTGCTAGAGAGTTGAACTCAAAATTAGTTTGTTATATTAAAGACCAATTATACTTCAAGGATTTCCTCTTCTGAGAGAGGTGGTGACTCTGCTATAAAGAAAAAAAGTTTTTTGCTGCTCCTCCTTAGTTGTTGTTAGCGTTTCAAAAGGACATCTCAAACTTGTAGTAGTTGGTTCTAAAGGTACACGTGATTTTCTTCCTACCTTTGAGACAAAGTTTCTTTCTTGGTGAAGAAATATATATTTGTAATGTCTCTATTCTCTACCTAGCATTTTAGAATACTTTAGTCAGTGACTCTAAAATTAATAATATAAACTTTAGGGTTGTTCCCTCATATGTATCCTCTTATGTTTCATTCCCTAGTTATTATGATGCCTATGACTATTCTAGTGATGCATCTTCTATTTATTCTAATGGCCCTGCATCCTATGTGAACCCATGCATTGACCTACGTATATCCATGTAAAGGAAAAAAATGTAGGGTAGCAAGATGAAATTGAAAAATATACCAGGTTTCTTGAGTCCATGTTATAGTAGGAAAAGGAAATTCAAAATCATATAAAGTTGCTTGAGTCTAGGGTGTAGTCACATGCTTGCCTTGCCACTACCAAAAATCAAGTTTCTTAGTCCCTATCTTTCCCGTAGACACAATTTATAAACAGCTAGGGCTCTCTTAGGTTGATTAAAAAATACAAACTATGTCAACCAAGGTCTAAAATTAGATGCCTATCTTTGATGGGTATGATATTTGGGAAGGGGATACACATGTTGATGACTTTTTAGAATTTATGGAAGAATTTTAGTTTGAAGATGAAGACATGTAGATGAGATTTTTCATTAGGTCCTTATGTAGAAAGATGAGGAGTTGGATTGAAAGTTTTCCAAGCAGTCATTTGCCTCTTGGAATGAGGTTGTGGTTGCATTTAATGAAGAGTTTGCATATGGTTTAGACCTTGCTAATCTTGTTCAAGAATTAGAAAAAATCAAAAGGAAAAAGGGAGAGTCTATTATGGACTTTAGTCATAGGTTAGTTGTGGCCCTTTCCAAAGTTCCAAATGATTTTAGACCTAACAAACCTACCTAAATTGACATGTTCTTTGAATTCTATGAGGATGGTTTGAGTTTACTACGGTGGTACAGAGACCACCATAGTCAATTTTGGCTTGTATGCTCACTAGGAGCCTTAAATTTTGGATTTTATGCTCATTATGAGCCTAGGTGGAGTTATGTATTAGTTTATTATTGTAATAAGGTCTAAGTCAGACCACTCTCTCTATTATAGATGTCAATCTTGTAGTGGAACTCCAAATAGCATGTGCTATGTTTAGAAAAAATAGTCATAAGGCTAAAATTAGTGAAATTAGTAATCCTTTTTGCCTTTTGGATAGAAAACAAAACTTGCACGATGGGAAGAGATGAATTTTCATTGTATTTATCTCTTGGAGCTCGTGAATAGAGGGAGATTGAAGTTTGAAGGAAGAAAATAATAGAGAAGACTGTTATGCTATTTTTTTTCCTGTGTAATCCGCTACTCTTGTGTGTGGTACTTGCCCGTACAGCCATTTCAAGGGATCTCACATTTTGGATGTTGTAAATGCATGTTTTACCTTTCAATTAAATCATATTAGGTGCCTTGACATTGCAGGAGAAGAGAGAACAATTCATTGTCCCAGTTTTGCTGTTTTGAAGAGGGTTTGTTAGGGTTTTAGGAGTTTGATGGGGATTTGACCCAAATCATTGAGTTAGAGCCCCAAAATGGATTTTTTGGGTTTGTATATGTGTATTATACAATGGGTTTTGTGTGCAGGTGCAAGGGAGCAGTCCAAGACAAGTTTTGAGGAAGATTTTGCTTGATATATCTATGTATTAAGCCATTGGTGATAGCTAGAGGAAGATTTAGTTAGAAAACTAGTTTGAAATGCCCATAGAGGTCCAAAACCTATTTAATCCATCTATTTTCAATCCATACTAAGTTCTAGAATTGGTTAGGAAGTTCTGGGTCATCTTGGTAGGGTACTTCCTTTGTAAACCTAGGGCTAATTGCCCCTTGGAACAACAGGTACAGTCATTTTTAGAGGCTTGTGTTCCAAAAACAAGTACCTTGCATGTTAAGTATGTTATAGAGGGCCTTAATGGGTGTCTAAAAAGCTAAATAGTTCTAGGAGTTGTTTGGAAATTTTTGGAGTTAAGCCCTCTAAACTGCATTTCTAGGGCTACAAGGAAAATAGGTCATTTGTGAAGGAACGATTGGAAGGACAAATTGCCAGGTAAATTTATGAGTTTGAAAAGCCTCCATTGGTCAAATGAACATGTCTCATGCCCTCCCCAAATGCTGATATTCATCACATGTGTCCAAACCAAGTTGGGTTCAAGAATGGAGGTTGTAGGTGTCTTAATGTGCAAGTTTGTTGTCCCTCTTTCCAAGATCAATCACTCATGTTTGTGAGACTTGATAAGTGTTCCCCTATTTTGCATCATATAGGAGGACATGAAAATTCTAAGCATATAGCAGGCCTATTTGTGCTTAGACTCTATGGAAAAGGTAAAGAATGATTACATTATGAGGTTGCTATCCACAAATGCAAATGTTGTTGATAATGAACATGCTCATGTGAACAACAGTGATGTGGATACAACTAATCATATGGATACATCATCAAATCAAGATAAATGTGTAATTAGAAGGGTAGAAGTTGAAGATGATGCATTATGTGACAGTAATGCAGATGATGGTGATAGTACGTACACCTACCTCCAGTTGGATATGTCATTAGTTGAAAATGATGAAATTAACAATGACTTTCAACTTGATGTTGAGGCATGTGGCCTAGTGAACAAAGAGGAAGACATGTGCATAAATGAGTAGCTAAATGAATCATCTCTTGAAGCTGATTTTATTAAATATGCACAAATAAGTGATTCGAGGTGAGAAAGAAACTAGTTTTTTGTTTGATATGTTGCCCTCTTTTGTTCATGTTAGTGATGATGAAGCAATTAATATTTGTTTGCATGAGGTTGATATGGGCATGCTTGAACTTAATGATAACCAATTTGAGATAGATGTTAGTGCAAGAAATGATTTTCAATTTGAATAATTTGCTCTTGATGAAAATGGAGATGGTGATCATGTGTATGCATATGATAACCTGTTTCTTTGGTGCAAAGTTTATTTTCTTCCCCATGTTGATTTCTTCAAGAAGGCCACAAAGAAATGATAAAAGAATGAATGAGGAAGAAGAATTGTGTCATCAGTTAGTTAGCAGTAGTATGTATGACATAGGAAGTTTCTAGAATGAGCTCCAAATAGTGGGACAATTGGAAGAACTTGGTTCTTCCTATGATGTGTCTCATGGTGTTGATAGCTGTGTTGATGGTTTAGATTGTAGCCTAAATCATGCTTATGATTTAGATATTGAAGATTATAGTAGCATGTGTGAAAGAGTATTCAAGGGTTTGGTGGAGATGCAAATGATTATGAATCTTTCCACTTTGATGTTGGGTGTTCACCGACTCTTGAAGGTGTTGGTGCTATAGTCAAGGTTGAGTCCTTTATGTGGGACAATGATGTAAGTGAGCAACAAGCTAAGGAGATCCCACAGTACTATGTCCCATGTTTTGGCCAAAGTGGGACATTGAAATCAATATTTTAAACCAAAATTTAACTTTCTGACACCTATAGCAACTAAACTATTAATAATTTGAAGATGATGTGAACTAGTGGTTTTTGATATTTCGTGTGTAGATTCTAAATGTTTTTTTTTTAAATTTAATAAATAATTTGTGATTTTTTTTCGTAACTTTTAATAACTTATTTTTATAGTTAACAATATTTTTAAAAAGTGACAATTATACTGGTCATACATCATAACTTCTTTTATAGAAGGGATCAAATTATAAATTTTAAAATAGATTTGTAACACCTATATCTAGTGTGTATATATTTTTTCATAATTTTTGTTGCATTTTTTAATTAATTTTTGAAGTGAGGTTAATTATAACTCATTCATAGTTTTATACCATACAATATAACTTTTTTGTATGTATCCAAATTAACCTATTCCTTTTTTGTTGAAATAAGAACATCAATACCTAGTGTGCAAATATTTTTCAAAATTGTTTTCTCTGTTCTTTTATTTTTCCGTGTGTGTGGAATAGAGACCTTGATGTTTAGTGGAAAACCTATGTTCACTAGAAAATCAAAAATAAATATAATAATCAAATGAAATATATTCAAAACCATACTTTTTTGAAATCTTATACTAAGGGATACATACTTACAAAATAGAATTTATAAATGACTTCTTTGATCCCTCAAACGGTGAAGCATAATTGGTGCAAAAGAGACTCCATCGAGGGTTTGATTTAAGACTGAGTGGTTCTTTCCAAGGGGGTTTGATCTAAGGGGTTTTATCTAAGCCTCTTTAATTAAACCCCTTTACATGGATCCCCTCAAGGTTTAAATCATCAATTTTTCTAAAGAATATGTGATTTCAAACAAAAATCAGGATGTCCCATAAGTGGGATACAATATTGTGGTAGCACCCGACATCTGAATGCCTAAATTTTAGTAGGTTACATCCCAACTTGATGGTGTACCTAAGATTGAAGAATTCCAATTTAGAATGCAAGATGATTTCCTTCCTAGTGTTGAGCAAGGTTGAACTCAGGTACATTTTTCTTTGTCATGTGAATCAGAGGTATTCTCATTTTCCCTTAGTTCACATTACGAGGTCAACAGGTATGATAATGTTTCATTTATGGGTGGGTTTTTTCTTCCATCCATGTCTTTTGATGGTAACCTAATTTTTAGTTCTTCACTCTTTGTTTCTAAGAATGCACAAGATGTTGTGTGGGATAGTTCATACACATATTACTTATGGTTTCCCTACATTGATGTTGGTGGAGTTGGCTTCCACTTCATGGTCAATGTTCACATAATGGTGCATGTAGGTGGTAATAATAATTTTTTGTAGCCATGTGATAAAAATGTTTTCAGTTTTAGGGAGATCAACTCCTTCATTTATCTTTCCTTTGATAGAGGCAAGTAGGTATATCCATCTTTTGCAGGGCTAACCTACATGTGTGTTAAAATTTTATTTGCATCCAATCCTTGTGTTATAAATTTGAGATTTCATGCTATTGGATGTAAGTGTGTCTTGTATATACCCTCATTGTGTGTCACTCTATATATATATGTTCATTTGTTTTCCCCTATTTTGTTTTTCCTTTTATGGTTTTCTCCCAAAGATGTTTTGATCCTCGTTGTGCCTACAAGAGGCACACGTCCTCAACTAGAGCCTCTGTTAGTGCCTAGATTTTCTAGCCCCCAACTTTCAAGACATCTCCCAAAGTGTGGCCTCCCACCTATGTTATTTTTACCATCTAATGTTTTACTTGGTTTCTCCTTTGGAAAAAATCTCTTGACAACTCAAAAACCTTGGAAAAAAATCTAAGTATAGGACTTTGTCAACCTTTTTGGGCTTCTTTGAACTTTGTCATTGAGTTCAATGGTTCTTGAACTCGCCAAAATTCCAACAAGGTTCATTGTTTCCTTACTTCACCAAAATGTTGAAACACCAACAAAGATAGGAGAGAAAAGGAGAATGTTGTCAATGAGTTTAAAAGTTTTTAAACTCGTCAAAATTACAGCATGGTTTAAAAGTTCATCGAATCACCAAAATTGTGACAAAGGAAATATAAGGTATCATCAATGGTTCAAGGTTCATGAACCTTTGAACCTACTGACAAGGTTCAAAATTTCAATGATGCTCTAAAATGCTAACAAGTTGAAGGAAAATGTCAAAGCTTTCAGAGGTTCAAGAATATCTTGAACCTCTTACAAGGTTCAACGATTCGGTGGAGCATTAATTTGTTGATGAAGTACAAACTAAAACAAAGAAAAGTGGAGAATGGGAGGTCACTTGTTGGTGAGTTTAGAAGTTCTTGAACTCGCTAAAATGCTAATGAAGTTCAATAGTTCATCAAATCACTGAAATGTTGACAAAGTGCAAAGGTTTGATAGTTCACTGGTTTACCAAAATGTTGAAATACCAATAAAGGATGGTAGAAACAAAGAAATAAAATAAAGATAAATGGCTTGTCAGTGAGTTCAAAGGTTTTTGAACTCAATGATTTGTTGAGAAGAGGTTCAACGGAAACCCAAATCATTGACAAGGTGAAAGAGAATGTTTTAATGCATTTTTAATAGGTTCTTAGTTCAAACACCTGCATAGCTCCTAGAAATTCCATTAATGTCTAGATTGAATGAATTAGAGGTAGGTGAGGATTTTATGGGATTGATTTATAGAGGTAGGTGGGAGGTTGGAATTGATTTCTCACCCAAACAACAAGAGTGAAAATGTAATGTTATATATTCATGAAAAAGGATGTAATAGTGGCTGGTCATTGAATCAATTTTCTAGTTTGTAAGTGCCTCAAGGTGATTATAGGGCATCAAACAAAGCCTATCTAGTAGAAAGGAGCTAGAATACATTTGGTATAGTGTAGGAAGGATTTGTAAAACACATTTCTATGTAATGGTACATCTCCATGGTGGTTTATAGTGATTCAGGAGAGTACATAATCACAATTGTATATTTTCTCTTTCCACATTTGTTGGCATGAGTGTAATGAGGATTTGATGTATGTGTGATAGCATCTAATGCATTGAAAGGATTTTGTAATGGTATTTTCTTCATTTCACACGGGTTATTGTAATTCTACTATGAATTATTAAGTATTTTTGTTACATGTAATGTATCTATGATTTGTATGAGAACACACATTTGATTCTATTGATGTTCTATTAGATGTATCTCTTTCCTCCTTGTTGTTCATGACTATGTTTCCCAATGGAGTAGGCACTGATCTAAGTTAGTGAAGAGACAACATTATTTTCAATCATTCCTCTATCCTATTAGTTATAGGAATAGAGTAGGAGTAGATTTCATGATTTAGTGTTACAACTAGGGATTAATCTTATACAATCAAAAAACATATAAATTAGATGTGAATCATGTTCTTATATGCCTAAACCTTGCAAGTTGTGTACACGAGGTTAAGTGGATTCATCTTAAGTGATATTTGTTAGAATAATTCATAACAGAATCATGCATGTGTCTAGAGTTGCAGTGGTGTCACAATCAGTTATAGAGGTGTCCAGTTTGCTGTCAAAGACTCTACAGTTCGATGTCACAAGCACTCAGTCTGCTGTCAATTATCTTTGCATATTTTTAGGAAGTTGTTAAGCTGTTGTCAACTATATGTATGTAACCGTGTTTCATTGAATACAATGGATTCTTTTCATTGTTATTTTTCAATCTCTATTAATTCTTTTATGGTATCATAGCTCTCTCAAAATCTTGGGTGAGTCAACAAGGATTGAAGGTAGTATCAAATGATCTATGAATGACTGCTGTGTGTGATGAGGCCTATAGAAGAGCCATCTGTGCTTACTGTTGCTAGAGAAAGAGTCTAACAGAGCAGTTAAGAAGGTTGCTAAGGCCATGCTGCAAATCCCTCTGCTGTGAAACATTCACAAAGGTATTTTTTGTCTCAAAGTACAGATTTGTTTTTTTTGTTTATTACAGAAGTTTTTTGAAAATGGAAACACCTCTAGATAAATTCAATGGTCATAATTTTCACACATGGAAGGTGAAAATACAAATGCAATTGATGAACAAAAATTTATGGGGTATAGTGAATGGCACTGAAGTGGTACCAACAGATGCTAAAAGGAAGATTGATTGGGAAAGCAGAGATGAAAAATCCAAGTCCATTATTGGTCTTGCTCTTTCAGATTCAGAATTACACCATGTGGATTTAGAAAAATCATCTAAAGAAATCTGGGATGAATTAAATAAGTTGTTTGGAGCAAAAGCAACAAATGCAAAGTTCTCTCTGAAACTGCAATTATTTAGCTTCAAGATGTCTAATGAAATCACCATGTCTAACCATATAAACAATCTGAGATCTCTCATTAAACAACTAGCTGAAGTCAGTGTTGTGGTAGATAAAGAGGATGCTAAAGTTGTCTTGTTAAATAGTTTGCCTTCGAAATATAGCAATATTATTTTTACTCTCAGTCAAATGCCTTCACAAACTTTAGAAGACATGATTTCAGTACTCTTAGTTGAAGAAAAGAGAGCTGCTACAGGAGATCCAAGAGAAGATACTCAGCAAGAGCTTGCATTATACTCAAATAAAAGGATGGGAAAGAGAATGTCAGGTAAGAGTGAAATTGAGTGTTACTATTGTAGGAAAAAAGGTCATACAACAATTAATTGTAAAACCCGTGCAAGTGACCTTCTCAAAGGGAAAGTTAAAGAATCAGTAAATATAGCCATTATTGAAGAACCACCAGATATTGATAGTGATGATGATTTCATTGAAGATGAGGCACTTGTTTTATTTTGAAGAAGCCGACACCTTGAAGACAAGGAAGGATGTAGTAGAGGATAGATAGATGTTCAATAGTCTAAGATGCTTGTGGATCGGAGAAACTACACCTCATTGGGGTTATGAGACATGCATGTGAGGATTGATGTCCAATAGTTCAGGGGAGATCCAAAAATCTAGAAGTTCAGCATCATACCTTTACAAGAGTAATGAGACACTTCACGTGCAAATGGTGTCCAATGATGTTGGGAACTTGGATTACAGCTAGGAGGCTACTGGAGCAGCTTGCAGAAGTTTTACTGGTCCGAGAACTATTTTTCAAAGAACAATTTCTGAATAATGTAATTTTGAATTTTATGTTGTTAGTTAGTTTAGTGGTGTAGGGGTGTTGGAATATTTGCTCCAACATAAATAAATGTAACAACAAACTATTTTATTGTAGTCAGTTCACAGATATGTTATTCATTAAGAGGGGGTGTTAGAATAATTCATAACAAAATCATGCATGTGTCTAGAGCTGCAGTGGTGTCACAATCAGTTATAGAGGTGTCCAGTTTGCTGTCAAAGACTCTACAGTTCAATGTCACAAGCACTCAGTCTATTGTCAGTTATCTTTGCATATTTTTAGGAAGTTGTTAAGTTGTTGTCAACTATATGTATGTAACCGTGTTTCATTGAATACAATGGATTCTTTTCATTGTTATTTTTCAATCTCTATTAATTCTTTTAATATTATGTTATAATAATTTGTGGGTGCATCTGCAAGGTGTAGTGATCAACTTAATTAGAGGTCTTATGTAGTTAGTTTGTCTTGGCCTAGTGATAAATATAGGGGTCAAGTGTACATTGGGTATGACTACTATTATTTATTTGTGTTTCATTTGATACCTCTAGGAATACCCTCCTAGGTCTAAATGATCCCAATATGTAGGAGATCATACCCACTCTTATCAATTGGCCTTTAGTCATCCTCAATTTGTTGATAAGCCTTTGTTCCACCTTCTTGATGACACCCCTAGCTTGGAAGGTGAAGAACATACTCTAGGCTTTTAGACCTATAATTTTGGGACCCAACAAATATTACTTCTAAAAAGTACTTGGGAGGGAGGAATGGGAATATTTTATCAAGTAATGATTTACCACAAGGTTCTACAATATGGAAAAGCATGGTTACTAGCATATTTATCATTAATAAAGATGCTAAATGGAAACTTGGTGATGGTACAAATATAAACTTATGGGAGGACACTTGGCTATTGAACTCTCCTTTAAAGGAAATAGAATTGATAGCTCCTTTAGTGGACTTTTAAAAAACTATGTTTGGGATTAAAGTTGATAATTATATGGAAAGGGTGAATGACATGAAGACTTGGAAGAAAATAACCTTAGCATCCCCCCTCATTTTAGAAGCTCTATCAAAGTCAAGCTCCTTGTTTTATGATTTTCACATTCCTCAAGCTAATAGGAGTGATGAGTTGGTTTGGGTTGCCACGTTGTCAAGATCCTTTTCCGTGGACTCTAGTTTTTCTATGTTTGTTGATTAAGGTACCTCCCTCTTTTAGCCAAAGTTGTGGCAATCTCATATTATTCCTAAGATTAACATCTTTTTTTGGTTGGTTACTTATAATAAGGCCATTACTATTAACAATTTGGTTAAAAGAGGCTTTGTTTTGCCTAATAGATGTGTCTTATGTGAAGTTACAAAGGAATCAGTTCTTCATTTGCTACTAGAGTGCTCTTTTTCTTAGGAAGTTTGGGCATTGTTGCTCCCTCTCTCTTTTTAAAGTAGGTTGTACTTTTCTCAATGATAATGGATCTCTCCTTTTCATAACCCCTCCTTAAAACTCTTATGGGACCTTGCTCTACTACATTTTGTTTGGGGGATTTGGAAGGAGTTTACTATCAAAATCTTTTAGGAGTAGAAATCTTTGGTTGCTAAGGTGTTCAATAAAATAAGCCTGGCTATAAAGGAAAATTTCACTATGGCTACCAAGGAAAAAGTTTCTTCGTATAAAATTTGGGCATGTAAGGAGGAGTTCAAGGTGGATTTAGGTTAGAATCTTGATTTTTATATGACAACACCCTTTAAAAGAGAAAAAACCCAATGTCATAATGTTAAATGTTCCCCTCTTTCACCAAACTAGTGCAAACTAAAATTTGATGGGGCTTATAAGGCAATCTAGGTCCTCTAGGAGGGGGTGGAGCCTTAAGGGATGACAAAGGTTGCATTTGTGATCAATTTAGGATATAAACTAGTCACTTTATGGAAGCAGTGACAACATACCATTCCCTTAAATTGGCTAAACACTTAGGAGCCCATTCTCTAATTCTAGAAGAGGATTCTTTAAACATAATAAATTGCTTGAAGAAAATACTAAATAATACTAGATGATAGTGATGCAGACATGGTAAAGGAATCAAATGTCTTCAATTAACTTTGTTTCCAAATCAATTGTCATGGAGGATGAACATATCTCTCCAAAACCAAATATCTTGTCTTTCTAGACCTTGACCAAGGAGCCAACTTGAGAAAAAAAACTAAAAGACTTATGATCTCAAGGGCAGACTTGAAAAGCTTCATGGGACACTAGTACAAGCCTTCCACACACCTTAGATAGGGTCTTGAGTTCAGAGTGTTACTAGTTTCTTCACAGACCAAACTAACTCCTTGTAGCCTTTTTGGACAGACTATGTCAAATAACTTACAATAGAGGCACAATGTTCTAAAACAAAAACCAAAATTGAGTACCCTTTATGGAGGTACTTCACATACTCCAATATGACTATACCTTACTTTGGGAAGTGTGTCCCTAATTTGGACTGTTTCTGTTGTGTAAGGGCTCAAAAAGACCTAGTTTGCAAAGAAACTACCACCACAGAAGTCTAAAGATTCATACTAACCATTTGGATGTGTGGAGACAAATACAAAACAATAGATTATGTGGGTTTCAGGTGCATAACATCAAGATTATCAGTTTTACAAATGTTGTCCTATTCCTGTCACCTAACACATGGTTTTGTTAGGTTTATTCTTGCTCAAACTCGACTAAAACCCTACCTTCTGCATGGGAAGTGATAAAGACAACAAAATTGGACATGTTATTCTCATTCCACTGATTCTATGGAACCAGATTCAATGGAATGGTTAGCAAATGCATTTTTAAGACCAACCTGCAGAAAACGTGCTTTATTTTCCTTCTAATATAATGAAAATGAAAAAAACAAAAAGCAAATGAAAGTAAACTTGAAGCTCATTAAATCCTGTATGGTTTTATCTCATGAAAGGCCCATATAATTGTAGGGTAGGCCAGGAAGTGAAGAAAAATAGTGAAAGTGTAGGAAATAACAGTGGAAACAGCAAAATGCTCACCAAAATTGTCTTCATCAACCTTCATTCGATGCAAAAGGAGGTTTAAATACAAGTTTACATCCATTTCCATTCAGTTGTGGCCAAAAACTACCTAATTGAGGCTGATATTCAACCTAAAACTAACTCCTTGTCATCTAAAAGAGGATTGTCCCTCATGGAGGTTACATGGCATGGTTAAATTTGTCACTTGTTGCTACATCATGGTCATAGAATGATCTTGTTACATGTTGAAAATGATAATCATGACCTTATTGCAAGTCCTAGACTCCCTAGGACATCTTATTAGACACCAAAAGCATAAAACAAAGGACTAAAACTTCACAAAAATATGAAGATTGGAGGGTGCCCTGCACCATACACCCGGGGGTGAAAGAAATTCAATCTCCTGATGGAATGGGGTCTGCAACAGTGACCCCATGCTTAGCAACATCATCCTCAAACATCCAAGTAGCATCCTTAGGGGGTAGACCAGCCCACTTGACCAAATACTCTTTGTAGACCTTCCTTCTAGTTCTTTTGACTTCTTTAGTGTCTAAGATGGATTCAAGCTACATAGGCTAAGCTGGAGGCAAGTCTTAGATCCAATCTGCATCTGCAACATTAGAACTACCTACTTCATCACCTGCACCAAGAGACCCTTTGTAGGATAGAGGTCTGAAACATTGAAAATTGGAGAGATGGTAACACCTTGGGGTAGCTCAAGTTCATAAGCATTCTGTCCATACTTGTGTAGCACTCTATAAGGACCAATTTTCTTCGTCATAATTTTGGAGTACTTCCCTTTAGGTAAGCTATCCTTCTTCAAATGAGCCAACACAAGATCACTCACTTTAAATTGTCTATCCTTCCTCTTCAAATCTGTAGTTTGTTTGTACTTATCCACAGTCTTGGCAAGAGTTTGTTTGACTTGATGATGGATATTAGACATAGCAGCAGCAAAGTCCTCACCTTGGGCACTTATTCTGTCCATTCCACTTAGATTTCTAAGTTCATAAATACCCCTAGGATGTGCCCCATAAACAATTTCAAAAGGGGTTTTACTAGTACTCCTATTAATTGAATCATTTTAGGCATATTCAGCTTGAGGGAGGATCAAATCCCAAGATTGCTTGTGCTCTTTAGTTAGGCATCTCAAGAGGTTCCCCAAAGACCTATTGACAACCTTAGTTTTCCCATCTGTCTAAGGGTGATAGGCAGAGCTGTAGGTCAGGTTTGTGCCTAATTTTCTCCAAAGAGTTCTCCAAAAATGGCCAACAAATTTTGTATCCCTATCTGAGACAATAGACAATGGTAGCCCATGGATTCTGACAACTTCCTTAAAGAACAAATGTGCAATGTGAAAGGCATCATTATTTGTCTTGCATGCAATAAAATGTGTCATTTTACTAAACCTATCAACTACAACATAAATGCTATCATAGCCTCTTGCTGACCTAGGCAGGCCTAAGACAAAATCCATACTTATTGCTTCCCAGGGCTTGCTTGGAATGGGCAAAGGCTGATACAAACCAACATTTGAACTTGTCCCTTTTGCTCTTTGATAGATGATACATTCCTCTACAAACTTTTTGACATCCAAATTCATTTTGGACCAATAATAAAACCTCTTAACCTGATCTAGAGTTTTGTCATAGCCAAAATGTCCCCCTAGACTTCCACTATGTTTCTCTCTCACTAAGTTGTCCCTCATAGAACATCTTGGGACACATAATTGGGCCCCCTTAAACAAAAGACCATCTTGTAAAACATATTCAACATAGTTACCATGAAAAGAATTAGAAAACTGATTGCATACCTCAAACACTTCCTTGAAGTCAGCATCCTCCTGATACATGTCTTTGAGGGAATCAATTCCCACACTTTGGAGTTGTACTTCTTATACCATCAACACCCTTCTACTAAGGGCATCAACAACCTTATTTTCCTGCCCCTTCTTGTGTTTAATGGTAAAATTATAGGCTTGCAACTGCTCCACCCACTTCATATGTCTATGGTTTAACTTGTCTTGACTATTTAGATAACTCAAGGCATGATTATTAGTATGAACAATGAATTCTTTGGGCAGAAGATAATGCCTCCACTTCTTAAGAGTCTGCACCATGGCATACAATTCAAGGTCATAGGAAGAGTACCTTTTCTTAGCATCATTAAGTTTTTCACTAAAGAATGCCACTAGTTTACCTTCTTGGCTAAGTATTGCACTAATTGCTTGATTGCTAGCATCACAATCAATTACAAACACTTTATTAAAGTCCGGGACTACAATGATAGGTCTTTGTGCCACTCTTGTCTTGAGGTATTCAAAGCTTTGAGTTGTTGCTGGTATCTAATGAAACTTATTTCTCTTTTCCCCTTTTATTGTGTCAAGGATTGGAGCACATATATGACTGAAGTGTTTTATAAACTTCCTATAAAAAGTGGCCAGCCCATGAAAACTTTTCACATCCCCTACTGATCTAGGAGTTGGCCAATTAAGTATGGCCTCAACTTTGGTAGGATCCATCTTGAACGTGCCTTGGGATACTACAAAACCAAGATAAACTAGTTCCTCTTTCAAGAACTCACATTTTTTGAGATTGATAACCAACTTTTCCTCATTTAACCTCTTGAAAACTCTATCTAAATGCTGCAAATGATCATATTTTGTTCTACTATGCACAAGAATATCATCTAGGTATACTGCCACAAACTTACCAATGAATTATTTGAGAACTTCATTCATGAGTCTCATGAGTGTGCTAGGGGCATTGGACAAGCCAAATCGCATCACCAACCACTCATAGAGGCCTTCATTTGTCTTGAAAGCAGTCTTCCATTCATCACCTTCCCTTATCCTTATTTGATGGTACCCACTCCTGAGATCAATTCTGGGAAAGTAGCATGCCCCAACAAGGTTGTCCATGAGGTCTTCTATCCTTGGTGTAGGAAATATATATCTTAGTGTGATCTTATTGAGGGCTCTTGAATCAGTACACAACCTCCATTCCCCTCCTTTCTTTGGTGCCAAAACAATAGGTACAACACAAGGGCTTAAACTCTCTCCAATCAGCCCCTTATCTAGTAATCCTTGAATCTGCTTCTTGACCTCCTCATTCTGTTGTGGAGTCATCTTATAGACTGCCTTATTGGGCAAACTTGCAACAAGAATGAGGTCAATCTGATGGCTAATAGGTCTCATAGGAGGCAAGGTACTTAGTGACTCCTTTTCCACAATATTCTCATACTTATCTAGCAAAGTCTACACCTCTTGAGGAATGACAATCTTATCAGCTGCTGCTTGGTCTAAGACAGCCTTAGAAACAATAGCATAAGCCACTCCTTCTTCATGTATGGTCCTCATAAACTCCTCTTTCACCACCATTATACTAGGCCCTTCATGTTCTACCCTCTCTCCTTCTTGAAGAGGAGTAAGGTTATATGAGAATCCATCTTTCTTGATTACATAGGTATTCTTTTCACCCTCATGGCGGGACTTCCTATCAAATTGCCAAGGTCTGCCCAAGAGTAAATGGCATACATCCATAGGGATGATGTCACACAAAATGTTGTCCTTATATGCCCCAATATTGAAGTCCACCCAAGATTGCTCATTCACAAGTACTTGATGCCCTTTACTAAGCCATGAAACTTTATATGGGTTAGGATGAGGAACTCTTTTCAAATTTAACTCTCCACCATCTCTAATGCCACTAGATTATTAGTAGATTTTGAGTCCACTACTACCTTGCACACTTTGCCTTGCACCTTGCAATTTCTTCTAAATAGTGCCTTTCTTTGTGGTGATTCATGGACAACCGATACTTTGAGCAATGTCCTAATCATCAAGGTCTCTCCAACTTCTGAAGTTACATTCACTAATGGTGATGTTGCACTCTCCTCATCTTCATGGACAATCTGATTTCTACATTCTCCCCCTTGTGAATAAGAGGGTTTCTTCTTTGGACACTTGAAGGCAGGGTGCCCAAATTGATTGCAGTTATAACACTTACCAGAGAAAGTGTTTGTTCCCCTTCCTTGACTATTAAATCTTCCTCTTCCACTCCTACCCCTAAAGCTTCCTCTAGATTCTTGGACTATTTCTTGGCTTGTGTTTGAGTCTCTTTGTGTCTTTTGTGACTGATTCCTACCACCAAAGTTTCCTCTTCCTCTTGGATTTCTACCCCTTCCTCTACTTTACTGCTCTTGCTTCCTCCTCAACTTGTCTTCAACCTTACTTGCCATTTAGAAACACTCCTCTATGGTTTTTGGTGTGACAAGACTGATCTCATCTTGGATAGCATATCTTAGACCATTCAAAAACCTAGCCACATTCTCTTTCTCATTCTCCACATGGCTAGTTTTCAAGCTAAGTTTGTGAAACTCTTCGGTGTAGGTAGCCACATCCATATCTCTTTGTTTCAAATTCTACAATTTTCTATACACTTGTACTTCATAGTCAACTAGCATGAATTGTGCCTTCATCCTAGACACCATTCTACTCCAAGAACTAATCATGGATTTGTTATTCTTTACCCTCTATCCTTGAAGCTAATTCCACCATGTCAAGGCAGACCCTTTCAACTTGGTTTTGACAAACTTAACTTTCTTGTCCTCTGCCACCTCTTTGTACTCAAAATAATTGTTCATAGCATCTATCCACTCAAGCAATTCTTCAGCATCCATCTCCCCCCCATACATTGGTAAGTCCATTTTTACATTAGAAGTCTCTCCTCTCGTAGACTTCAAAGCATTAATAAACCTTCGCTCTTCAGGAGCTATCTCCTCTTCCTGAGGTTTCTCTAGAAGGTCTTCACCATCTCCCTCTAGTTCTTCTTCAGAGGTGGTACTGTCTTCTTCACCTTCTTTGCTCCTTTTCTCTTTAGCTTTCAATGCTTCTATCTCCTCTCTTGGGGATTTCAATTCCCTAGCAACCACTGACCCACCTTTTGGAGGCATCTTGACAACTTCTTCTCACAATCAACCAACTTCTTGTTTGCAACCCACAACTATTTCCCAATCAGAATTGGCTCTGATACCAATCTAATGTAGAGGTGGCAAAGGAATCAAATGTCTTCAATCAACTTTGTTTCCAAATCACTTGTCATGGAGGATGAACATATCTCTCCAAAACCAAATATCTTGTCTTTCTAGACCTTGACCAAGTAGCCAACTTGAGAAAAAAACACTAAAAGACTTATGATCTCAGGGGCAGAATTGAAAAGCTTCATGGGACACTAGTACAAACCTTCTACACACCTTAGATAGGGTCTTGAGTGTAGAGTGTTACTAGTTTCTTCACAGACCAAACAAACTCCTTGTAGCCTTTTTGGACAGACTATGTCAAATAACTTACAACAGAGGCACAATGTTCTAAAACAAAAACCAAAATTGAGTACCCTTTATGGAGGTACTTCACATACTCCAATATGACTATACCTTACTTTGGGAAGTGTGTCCCTAATTTGGATTGTTTCTGTTGTGTAAGGGCTCAAAAAGACCTAGTTTGCAAAGAAACTACCACCACAGAGGTTTGTAGATTCGTACTAACCATTTGGATGTGTGGAGACAAATACAAAATAACATATTATATGGGTTTTGGGTGCACAACATCAAGATTATCAGTTTTACAAACGATGTCGTGTTCCTATCACCTAACACATGGTTTTGTTAGGTTTATTCTTGCTCAAACTTGACTGAAACCCTACCTTCTACATGGGAAGTGATAAAGACATCAAAATTGGACATTTTATTCTCATTCCACAGATTCGATGGAACCAGATTCGATGGAATGGTCAGAAAATGCATTTTTAGTCTTCTAAAACCCTAGTTCAAGGTTTAAGACCAACCTACACAAAACGTGCTTTATTTTCCTTCTAATGTAATGAAAATGAACAAACAAAAAGAAAATGAAAGTAAACTCGAAGCTCATTCAATCCTGTATGGTTTTATCTCATAACAGGCCCATATAATTGCAGGGTATGACCAGGAAGTGAAGAAAAATAGTGAAAGTGCAGGAAATAATAGTGGAAACAACAAAATGCTCACCAAAACTATCTTCATCAACCTTCATTCGATGCAAAAGGAGGTTTAAATACAAGTTTACATCCATTTCCATTCAGTTGTGGCCCAAAACTACCTGATTGAGACCGATATTCAACTTGCAACTAGCTCCTTGTCATCTAAAAGAGGACTATCCCTCATGGAGGTTACATGGCATGGTTAAATTTCTCACTTGTTGCTACATCATGGTCATAGAACGACCTTGTTACATGTTGAAAATGATAAGCATGACCTTATTGCAAGTCCTAGACTCCCTAGGACATCTTATTAGACACCAAAAGCATAAAACAAAGGACTAAAACTTCACAAAAACATGAAGATTAGAGGGTGCCCTGCACCAGATAGAGAGTATGATTCACGTGACTCCCTATATATTATAGCAAGTATCATACATGTAAATATTTCACATATTTATCGAGAGGCAAATAGGTCCAACTACTATGCTAATCGAGGAGTAAATCATGAGAGCACATTGAGTTGGAAAGATAATGATGTCTTCCGCTTAGGGGTGGCTAAACTAATTGGGAATGATCTTGATAATTATTTATGATTGTTAGTGAACAAATTTTGTCACCAAACTCTCTATATGATTTGCCCAATTAAATGATAACAAACACACTAATAGTTGAATGAATTGCAAATGGTTTTTGCAATTGTTCTCTGTTATTGAAAAGGGGAAGCTCCCTTTGTAAAATAAATTCACATTTTTGTGGTACACTTTTAACCTAAAAGTGAGAAAAGGGTATATTTTTATTTGACAATATGAAAATAAATAATGTTCCCAATTGCCCAATGCACTAATAGGAAACCCCAAATGTACTTTTTACGATAATATAATCACCACATTCGACTCAAACATAAGAATGGAAAGATTCAGTAAACGAATGGTAAATTATTCAAACTCCCACTTCAACATCAGATTCAAACCTAAGAATGAAGACACATCATTGGAAATGATAGACTTAAAGAAGGTAGGTTATTAATACTCTACATAGACATAAATTTTCTCATATTCATACCACCACACATTCAACATGTTAAGTGTGAGAAAGGTGAATGATGAGACTAGCATGCACACTAGATCAAACCCTCTTTCACGATAACATTCAAGGACAAGATTGAGCCAAATCACTTCTGAATGTAGTTAGACTTAACTACAAATCTTGTACTCAAGAGTGCTATGGAAAAATCTGATTTAATCAAGCCGTTTTATCAAACCCTAGGTCAATGAAGCAACAAACCCTAGTTTTATGATGATTTGATTATAACAAAAGATGTACAACAAATCTCTAGAAACAAATTATATAGGGAGGATCAGGAAGATGATAGAACCTGTGTCCTAGAAGTAGAGATGTTGAAGGACTATTTTGAGGGTGCCCAAGTCCTGAAAACTTGAATCTTTAGAAACTGTAAACTAGAGAAATGTTATAGAGACTACCCTGACGCTAGATTTGAAATCTACTAGGATAGAAAGACTAGGGCGCCAATGCCCATGTCTTGCATAGAGGAATATTCCTGAAATGTTATCGGATCCTAAAACCTTTATTCTTGCTCAGTCTTCCTATATCTTCATATTTCCTGGATCTCACACCTGTAACCCGCACACAAGAAGATGAAAAGGGGTTTAGGGTTATGGTGTTTAGGGACTTACCTTAGTCAAATTCTGGGATAGCATTCAAGCTTCCCAACACCATTGATGGATAAAGAGAGTTTGCCCTTGCAGGGCAAAGGCTAACATAAAATCAATATGATGAATCAAATGATGATGAGCAATAATGATATCACCTATATGATGAAACCCTTAAGAGGATGAATGCTCTTCAACTCATAAGGAGAGATATATGATAACTTCAAACCTACAATAACACACACAATGACAATACAAATCTACTCTAGAATCATAATGAATGCTTTGAATGCTCTTTACTCTAATGCTTCAAGTTAGCTATCTCTATCTCTATCTAGGTTCATAATGAATTCAAAAACACGCTTATATATGCTTTCCTGCTAACATTTGTCAAATTAAACCAAAAGAACCGACAAGGAGAAACCTTTTTAAAGGTCCTAAGCTGACATAGATTTAAATTTGCCCTGACCAATCAAGGAAGACTTGGGCGCTAGCACCCAAGTCTTGAGACTCCTTTTTGGTCCAGGATAAGATAAGATATGGGCCCCTTGTTCCCAATTTACATTGGTTTTGGGTAATTTTACATCAGGATGAATATTTAGAATGTATAATATATTCATTGGGACCTAGAAGCGAAACAAGGAGGTAAAAAGACATGTGGCCACTTTTTACTTCATAACATTTAGCCCCCACTTTAACATGTGTGTATCATATTACAATTAGTACATGCATTAAAGTATAGTCAAAGCATATCAAACACATCAAACACTAGAGAGAAGACACACCCTAAGTTTGGAGAACCATTTCTAGCCCCAAGCTTAGGCAAACGTAAGAAAACACTTGACAATCACACAAAACACAAAGAATACAATAAGGAAGCATACAATACATGAAGAAGACAATAAAGAGGCATGTAATACATAGAGAAGACATGAACACAGTCACATAGTACACAAGGCATACATGAAGAGAAGACATGATTAAACAATTTATACAACCCTAACTAGGCGATGGGGGGAACTCATCACTACAATTCACCATCAAAAGCACACAAGACACACAGCATGGGGGAGCTCATCGCTACACACCACCACTAAATATGCAAAACACACAGCATAGGGGGAGCTCATCGCTACCGGCTGCCACTAAAACATGCAAGACATGCAAATAAAACACATGGAATACATGAGTGTTGTAGACTATGTCGTTGACACACTATACATCTTAAACACATAAAACATGTGCGATGGGGGAGCTTATCACTACATGCCACCATCTAAGACATGCCAAACACCTGACGGTTGAGCTACGCTACCACAATCGCCAAAGACATGCTTAAGGGTGAATAACTCAAGATCCAACCCCACCTTCGTAGAGGAATTTTTAAAAAGATGTGCAACCACTCAAGGGAATACATAATCCCACCTTCCGCAGAAGGGATTTTAAAAACACACAACCCCACCTGCATCACGAAGATGCCTTACAGTGAAAATGAAGCATGTTCTCAAAGAATATAACTCCACTTGCATCACGGAGATGCCTTATAGTGAAAAGGAAGCATACACAACACACAAAATAAAGTATACAACCCCACATGCATCACAGAGATGCCTTACAATGAAAAGGAAGTATACACAAACATGCTTTATCACAATATCTAAGATATCTAAGCATTTACCACAATATATGCCCCCACCTTAAAGTGGTTGATCCAGCTTGTCGGTAACAGTCACGTTTAAGGTAAGGTTGAAAACACGCAAGGGAACAAGAGCTTTTGTAAAGCCCATGCCCCAAACTGACATGTGCTTACAATCATCGATTGTTTCCAACAATCACAATAGAATGACATTAGTATTGTATGCTAACATTTAACAAACTTTGGTTAAAAAATATTAGCTAAAATAACAACCAAATCATCTCATGAAACATATACAGAAATCCTTTAACATATCACTTAATAAACCAAAGCTACACTTGCGGGTTCAGAACCAAGTATAGTCGTTAGGTTATACTTTAGGTATCTCAAAACCAAGAGTAGCTACAAGGGGAGACAAAAGCAATTCAAAGGTGTATAGAAGCAGATATAGAGTATTGCAAAGGTTTGTTACAAGAAATTCACAACATGACACATGATCACATCACAACACAAAGTGATTCTACTAGGCAAGCATCAGTAACATATTAACCCCATCTTCATATATGGACTAGGTCCATTTTTATTCTTGTTTATGGTCTCTTCATTGTAGCAACGAATAGAGTTTAATGATGTAAATAAGAATTAGATTGAATTTGTTTTTGGATTGCATTCAAATTTTATTTTGAAAATGCATGAAAAGAGGCTAAGTTATGGCAAAATTTTCCTAGAATGGGTTGTGAGTAGGAAAGAATTTATTTAAGTTGAAAATAATGTTGTGCAATTTAGAACCAAAAGGGCACTTTCAAATTTTTGAAATTTTATGTATTATGGAAGTTAGAAATTTGGGTGTTCTTGAGGGAGGTCTCCAAATGGTGAATTTGGGAGGGGGTTATATAGTTTTTTTCCCTCTTATTGAAAAATGAAAATTATGTTTTAAACCTTAGTTTTTAGTATTATTTTGTGAGACGAAAAGGCTCATGAGGGAAATAGGATTCCCTACCTATTGGATATGAGTGTCGCATTTTTGACCTCATTTTTTGTGCTTTGACTTTTTGGTCAAAGCTGGCCTTTTTATAGGCCTTATGTTTGAATTGTATACTTATGGCCACATGGATATGGTTGTTATGTGTTTTGACCTTATTTCCATATGTTTTGACCTCTTTCATCATAGTTGACTTTTTGGTCAAAGTTGACCATTGTATAGGCCTTATGTTGGAATTGTATAATTATGGCTATGTGGATTTAGTGTATGTGTTTGACTTCATTTCTCTATGTTTTGACCTTTTGGGTCATAGTTGACTTTTTGGTCAAAGTTGACTTTTTATATGCCTTATATTAGAATTGTATACTTCTAGCTATGTGGATATGAGTGTTATGTGTTTTGACCTCATTTCCCCATGTTTTGACTTTTTTTGGTCAAAGTTTGACTTTTGGGTCAAAGTTGACTTTCGGTCAAGGTTGACTTTTGAACTTAGGAATGGATACGTAGTCTTCATATGGGTTGCCTATAGAAGGTCATAATCCCCTTGCACCATTGTTTGATCTTTATGATTGTATGTATGTTTATTGACCTGATGATGTCATACCTTGTTTTGCGTGTTAATTCCATTTTAAGAAAATTATGTTTTAGTATGCATTAATGGATGAATTGTATTATGGATTTTGAGTGTTTTCACTTCCCTTCTCCACTGCATTGAAATGGTATGTTAGTGATGATGTATCAAAGAAGGATGTGTATGAATTTAAAAGTATTGATGCTCTTGTGTTAAACACTTCCCTTCTATTGCTTGGTTGGGTCATGAGTCACCCTATGGTGAATTATGCATTGGACCGTGATATGTTTGTATTCATGTGTGGGTGTGCATTGAATTCTACTAGTTATTTTACCCCCTTGGTGTTATGTTGGGTGTGTGTGGAACCCACGTTCAACCTTGTGTGGATTACCTTGGAGTCTTGTTGAGACCCTTGTTTGTGTGAGATGGCTTGATAGCGGTTTTGCCATCATCTTCTTATTCGTAGCTTAGGGGTTGCCTAGAGTTGCATAGACATCTATTGCGCTTGATGATGGTAATACAATGGATGTTTATGGTCTCTTCATTGTAGCAATGAATAGAGTTCAATGATGCAAATAAGAATTAGATTGAATTTATTTTTGGATTGCATTCAAATTTTTGTTATCGTCATCCACTGACTAGTAGAGCCACAAAAGAATGAAATCACAAAAAATGTGAGAGGAGACAAAAGTGACTTAAGTGTACAACATGGGAAGATGCCCCCAAGAAAACCTCCATAATGCTATGCCCCTAAGGCACCACACACTTTAATTGCAATAAGAGAGATGAAAATATAAGAATAGAGAAACAAATAGAAGAAACGTCATAATGAAGGTGGTGTCCTTGTATCGTTGACCTTATAATACTATCAATGGTCATCCAAGGATACCTAAACAAACATTTAACACTACATAGCCGAACACAACACAACACTATATATATATATATATATATATATATATATATATATATATATATATATATATATATATATATGAGGAGGAGGAGGAGGCTAAATGAGGGAGAAATACTTACCTGATTTAATGGAATATTTCCTGGAAGACAAACCGTGTCTATCATCTCAGGATATATCATATTTAGTCTTGGGCTTGCTGATATTTTATTAGTTGATATTGTATTAACATTAAGAGTAGGATAATGGTAGGCTTTGGTGGGATTCAAAGGATAGTATCTAATACCAGCCGAAGAGCTATGTGTAACAACTTCTAAGGGCACTTTGATTCCTTGTTTTATGCCACAACCATTACCTACATAGTTACAATTTTTGTAAAGGATCTGAAGTCTACGACCATAGAGAGACTCTATCTTTTTAGAAGAAGGTGGGGCCTCATAAGTCTCATATTTTGTAGTCTAAGTAAAAGTATTGTATTTGCTTGCTACTAAAGAAAGTTTAGGTTTCTTAGGTATTTCCAAAGATTTCTTAGATGAGATTGAGGCAACTTTTGATTTTTCAGGATTAGAGTTACTAAGTTTATATTCCCCCATAAAGGAATGAGTAAAATCTAATGAACCCCAATCGTCACCAAGAAGTGCATTCGATGGTGATTTGGAATCTTGCACAATATTATGTGGCAAGAGGTATCGATGAATTAGCTTTTAAGTTATTAAGAAGTTTGTGATTGATAACTTATTTTTCTGCCTCATCTTGTAAATAGCTTTTTAGATTTGGGTAATCGTCAATGGTGTGAAGTTTATTTTCATAAATAAATTTACCAATTGATGAAGGGTAGACAAAACTACCCCTATGATATGAATCCACAGTCTACCAAGAATCATATTATATGAAAGTGCATTAGGCATGACATGGATAAGAGTAGATAATCTCATGGGTCCAACCTTTATGGGTAAAGTTATGGTACCAAGGATTGTCTACCAATGTTATCAAAGCCATGAATGTGAAGTTTATCCGGTTTGATTAAATATGTATCAACCTTGATTTTATGTAGTATATCAATGCCACAAACATTAAGACCTGATCCATTGTCAATCATAACTCACTTTATCAACTTTTTATTTATTGTGACAGAGACTATAAGAGGATCATATTGGTTTTGAACTTCAATTGACGGTAACTCATGTTGTTGAAATATATATCTATTTTTGTCGCATGCATATAATCTAACAAAGTTGCTACATCACTAGGCTTAACAACATGTGGTACAATCACCTTTTGTAAATCTTCTTGGAGGTATGTAGGTGATGTTTGTATGAGTTCCCAAAGAGAGATCTTAGTGGGAGTAGAATGAAGCTACTCAACAAGATCATAATCTTGACCAAGTTTATGAGTAAGACGAGGTGGTTGAGGAAGCATAGGTTGAGAAGTTGGTAAAGAGATCATAATGTTTGACTATTGTTTACTTTGTTTGTTATTTTGTGTATTGTATGTGTGAGAAACCACATTGTAGTAGGGTTGTTGCAACACATTTTGATACATTTGATTTCTTTGAGTAATTCATTTTGAAAAATTGAGAATGTAACCCAGGCGTCAAGGTGGTGTTGGAGCACCTTGAACCATAATCACCAGTTTGAAGCGAGGAGGCACATTAGTTGCCTTATTTACAATGATTTTAGGAACATTAGTATACTTATTCACTATCACCTTAGTATTTAATGTGAGAGGCCTTTCTTCATCCACTAATGCTTTGTCTCTTGAAGGGAAAACATTGGAATGAAGGGAAGGTAAAGTTTTGTTAATATAATTGTTGATTATTATATCTTTAGTGATGTCCAAGGGGTTTGAGCATGCAACCAAAGGAGAACTATTCAGGGTTTTCACATACTTAGTGATGTGCAAAGTACTTGAACATTCGTCCAAAGGAGGAAGATCGAGGGTCTTCACTTCCTTAGTGATATCCAAGATGCTTGAACATTCAACTAAAGGAGGATTAGGATGACTCATGGAATAATCATCATCATTATATAATTTAGATAGTAGATCCAAGGCATTATCATGATTTATAGTAGGAAGAAGAACTTACACAATCATCTTTCTCATGAGCATTCATGGAGATGAATTCGGTTAAAAATTTTAATATCAAGGAATATGTACCCATGAGTATTGTGAAGCTATAAAAATCATGTATATAACAAATTAATTTGAGTTCATATGTAGAACATTTAGAAACATCAATATCATTTATGGATGCTATGTGTTCTAGAACATGAGGTCACATTAGTGAACTTAGAGAGATTTTTAAAATCTAGAATATACTCATGCAAAGATTTCAAAGAGGAAGAACATGAAGATGCCATCATGAAATGTCTTGGAACAACAATGTACAATCAAATCTATTCATTAATCAAGTATCACCCAAAATGATGGCCTTTTGTACACCAAGACACTAGTTTGAGGAAATCAGGTTTTTGAAGCTTTTTGCAAAGATAAAAAAACACACTAATGTCACTACAAATGAAGTGATGAAGATATTAAAAGTGTTGCACAAAAGGCAATATAGACAATTTTATGATTTATTGCAAATATATGTTAAAGAGATCCTATTTTCTTATGTTGAAATACATAATTTAATTGCAAAAGTATGATAATTATGCACTTTTTTCAAGATCATGCAAGATTTTCAAATGAATATTGATACATATGAAATTAAATTTAAGCAAGATCTAATTTGAACTATCAAAAAGATGCAAATTCTTGAAGCTACAGGTTCATCAAAATGGTAAGTGTGAGAAAGGTGAATGATGAGACTAGCATGCACACTAGATCAAACCCTATTTCACAATAACATTCAAGGACAAGACTGAGCCAAATCACTACCGAATGGAGGTGGACTTAGCTAAAAATCTTGTAATTAGGAGTGCTATGGAAATATTTGATTTAATCAAGCCTTTTTATAAAACTCTAGGTCAATGAAGCATAAACCCTAGTTCTATGATGATCTAATTATAACAAAGATGTATAACAAATCTCTAGAAACCAATTGTATAGGGAGGATCAGGAAGATGATAGAACCTATGTCATGGAAGTAGAGATGTCAGAGGAGTATTTCGAAGGTTCCCAAGTCCTAAAAATTTGAATCTTTAAAAACTATAAACTAGAGAAATGTTGTAGAGATTGCCCTGATACCAAATTTGAAGTTTGCTAGGGCAGAAAGACTAGGACACCAATGCCCAAGTCTTGTACAGAGGAATATTCCCAAAATGCTATCAGATCCTGAAACCTTGATTCTTTCTCAGTCTTCCTGTATCTTCATATTTTCTAGATCTCACACCTGTAACCTACACACAAGAAGAAGAAAAGGGGTTTGGGGATTATGGTGTTTAGGGACTTACCTCAGTCAAATTCCAAGATAGAATTCGAGCTTCCCAACAGCATTGATAGATAAAAAGAGTGTGCCCTGGCAGGGTAGAGGCTAACATAAAATCATAATGATGAATCAAATGATGATGAATATTAATGATATTACCTATGTGATGAAACCCTTAGGAGGATGAAGGCTCTTCAACTCATAAGGAGAGATAGATGATAACTTCAAACCTGCAACAACACACACAATGACAATACAAATCTTCTCTAGAATCATAATGAATTCTTTGAATGCTCTTTACTCCAATGCTTCAATTTGGCTATTTCTATCTAGGTTCATAATGAATTCAAAAACACACTTATATATGCTTTCTCACTAACATTCGTCAAATTAAACCAAAAGAGCCGACAAGGAGAAACCTTTTTAAAGGTCCTAAGCTGACATACATTTAAATTTTCCCTAACCAATCAGAGAAGACTTGGGTGCTAGAACCCAAGTCTTGAGGCTCCTTTTTGGTCCAGGGTAAGATAAGATACGGGCCCCTTGTTCCCAATTTACATTGGTTTCAAGCAATTTTGCATCAGTATGAATATTTAGAATGTATAATGTATTCACGGGACATAGGAGCTAAACAAGGAGGTAAAAACATGTGGCCACTTTTTACTCCATAAAACAACATAAGAAGAATAAAATGGTAACACACAAAGATGATTAACCCAAAGTCCACCACTTCCCTATATTAATAAATAAGGTAGATCATAATACTCTATTTCTCTAGAAAATCACATGACCTATGTAAAAGTATCCCCCTTTCCTCCAAAAATTATGAATCCCATATACTAAATGATCTATTCATGAAAGTAATTTCACCAAAATACCTGAACCCTCTTTTACTCATTCATTTTATAGTAAAAGAGTTGGGAACTAACTTTCCCGTGAAACTGTCTTTTTATAACCAACAATTAAACACAATAAAGTAAGTTTAAGAACCATAAAAACTTAAAGAAATATTGAGAAGAGACTTCTTTTTCTTCACCTTCCCCTACATCATGTCATGCATGTTCATCTTGGGGTACTTGTTCACCAGTGCCATCCTTATTTGATTGATCTCCAGACCTCTGTGAGGCATCTAATTTGGCTTTAAAGACTTTGAACTTATTTAGGATTGGGATAATGGCTTTGGCATTCAGAATGCTGGTGACCATCTACCTCGTTCTCCACATTTGCAAGGTATTGTTGGAATCCTCATACTTCTTATGCATCTCCACTATATCTTTCTTGAAGTTTAGGAGATATGCAACCAAATTATTTAGTTTCTCAAAAGGATTATTGTTTAGGGTAAAGTTGGATTTTGTTAATCTTTTGATGTTTAGATGTTAAAACCCCCCTTTCCACTTAACATTCAAGAATCTAGGGTCGAGTGACGAGCACCATCATACTCTAGGTCACTGTGAGATGAAGGGAAACTTGGATTAGGGAATTAATTATCAAATTTTCCTTCTCCTATGTCCAATTGACCATTAAAACCCTAATTATGCAAATCCGACAACAAATTAATGATTTACAGAAAAAGCTCTTGCAAACAAAAATACTGAATTACAGAATACCTATTTTTGGGGTTCCAAAGCAGAATAGTCTGGGACACTGGAGCGGGCGCCCAAATCTAAGGTACCTACTTTTTCAAGGAATCTGGACCTCCTTCTAACACTAATCAGCCCTATAACTTCTATTTTCTGAGATCTATCTGCAGAGGACACTAGAGTGAGTGCCCAACTCCTAGAAGTGCTCCTTTGTCTAACTTTTCTTCAAATCCTGAATCCCTGATGCCTACCAAGTCTTCCTACAACTCCACTTTTTCCAGATGTGACACTTGTAACCTACAATCACAAGACTTGGTTTGGGGGTTGTGGTGTTTAGAGGCTTGCCTCAGTCAAACCCTGGAGGACACTTAAGTCTCTGAACACCATTGTCAGATAAAGAGGGCGTGAACTTGTGAGGCAGAGGCCAAAAACCAAAGGAATCAATGATAAAAACACAATGATATGTCACCTTGTAGTGAAGCTCTCATGGAGGAAGATGCTCTTCATGCTATGAGGAGATTGATGCTCAAATCTGCAAATATCAACACATAAAACACACAAGTCTACTCTTGCAACACAATAAAAGGCCTTCAATCACCTTGAGAATGCCTAGAGTTCACAATGATCATCTAGTAGGAATCTAGTTTACAAATGAATGCCTAATCATGTTTATATATGCAACTACAAACACTCCTACGAAGATTTTGAAATTCAAAACTTACTGGGCAAAGGGACCTAATAACGATCACAAACTGACACCCAGAAATTGGGGCTGCCCCAAAATAGGGTAGGACTAGGGCACGGGCGCCCAAGTTCTCCCCCCTATTTTGGGCAGGGTATAGCTCAAGGGGTCCACCTAGGTCCCATTTGCCATGAAACCCAGGTCTCATTCCATCGGGATGCCAAAATATGAACTAAGATGTCCTAAATGCATACTAAATACCTAGGAGCTAAACCTTATGAGGGAAAAGCCCCCAATGGGACATTTTCTGATGTTACAATTACCAGTCGAATCCTCTTTGGTCCTCAATTCTTCCACCAACAGATCTTTAAAATCCTATTTGACAATGGCAACATCTAACAAATTAGTCTTGGTCTCATAAAAAATATCAACTCCCAAGAAAGGCAAGAGCTCCTGAGATCCAATAAGTAAGATTTATTATTTTTAGCCACATTTTAGAGTCTATGAGGCATTGTTTTAGAACCATTGTCAATTTCCAATCAACTGAATTTATTCATTTAACAATTTTTTTTTTTTTGGATTTCTTACAATTTGCTTTGAAACCAAGGCAATGGATTTAATTCTCACCATCCCCATTAACCCATTCTTAGCCACATTTAGCATAGTCTCTTCTTTCTTGATGGTCTTTAGATTAGCTAAAATCTCAGTTTGTTTATTAGATATTTTAGTATACAAAAGAATGGTTTCATGAATAAAAAAGACCATCCATGGTAAGTTTCTAAACCCATTCTTCCACTAATTTACACAAAAATGTACTTATTGATTTGGTCCATCACCTCTATACTTTCAACTTTAGGAGGGGTCTTTATAGGAGTGTCCATGGTAGCATCTAGAGGTTGGGATGTAGTTGCAACAATAGACTTGATGTTGTTGGCAAGAGACACTGCTAGGCGTGTCAGGTGTTGTCATTGATGGCAACCAAATCCAACTTACACATCCACATTACATCAATGGATCATACCAGAAGTCAGAGTGAAGATTTGTCTAAGTCTGGGTAGTCAGTAACAGAGAATACGACAGAGTCTGGTATCTTGGTCTAGATCTCTCCGGTGGTAAATCATAGTGTGCTATAGATCTAAGGGAGTGATGAGGATTGTCAGGATTATCTAAATCCAGAAATTTAGCCTCCGCTGATGAATGATTCAAAAGTTATAAGCATCTAAGTATCAGGTTCCAATTAGTCAGCTTAGTCAGAAGAAAAATAGGCCAACCTAGTTTTAGATCTTGGTCCAGATGAAGAAAAATTGTTGGTCAAGAAGTTTGTGATAATCAATGGTATTGGGCAACATAATAGATGATTTGAGAACACAAGTTTTTGGTCCACATTGTTGATGGTGCATGGATTCAACCGACAGTGTAGAGTTCTTAATCAATGTTCTAAGTTTTCTTATAGCCAACTGTAGTTGATTGAATTTCTTGGTGCAAATATATATAGCCGATGGATTAGAGTGCTTTGGGTGTGTGTGTATGGGATGATGGTGTAAGAGCAAAAAGGCAGAAAGAAGTGTGAAGGAGAAGATCTGAGTTCAGATTATGGCTGAAGAGTGAAATAGAGCAGAGTAAGAATGAAGTGTGTAAGATCAATATTTTGTGCTTAATCGGAACTAAACCCTTGCATTTGTAGATGCTATTCATCAGTTCAAATATTATGTAATCTTCATATAATCATTTTTCGTAGGCAGTGAGCCTCCTATAGGCAATGAGCCTCTTTGAGCAGTGAGCCTGAAGGCATGTGCCTTCTTCTTTTGTAATACTTTTAACAGATTATAATTTATTGTGGGTTAACCCCCACCGTGGTTTTTTCCTTAACTAGGTTTCCACGTAAAAATCTTGGTGTTATGTGTGTTGATTATCTTTCTGCTCTTGTGTTGTTAATTTATGCTTTCATGGTTACATCATTAATTTATTGATAAGTGGTAAAGAAGATTAATTGCAACAGATGTTAAAGTTTTGAGACAATTGATTCACCCCCCTCTTAGTTGTCTACCCTAATTCCAACAGATGTATGAGGTAAAAATATTCACCTATTCTTCTAGTAGCTCATTTTCCCTTTCCCTCTCTTCCAACCTGGTGGCTAAGATTTCCACAGATAACTTTGCATTATGAATATCACCTTGAATAGAAGGAGGCACCAAGTCTACCTTGCTAACATGGAAGTCATCCATAGAGACATGCCTTCCTTATTTCTCCACCATTGGCTTTGCTATTGTCACACCCCAAATTTTGACTATGTTTTACCTCTTTACTTGCACGTAAATAGTAGATGATTATGCATGATTTAGTGATTTGACGTTATGTGAAAATGTCAGGATAAATCAATGATATTATGAGTTTATGTTTATATGTTTAGAATTAGACATGTGATTATATGGTGTCATGATTATTTATTCATAAGATATATGAAGTAACTAATGATGCACTAATCTAGTTTGGTTGATTGCAAGTGTAACCAGGAAAATAGGTTTTCTGCCCTCAAAGAAAGAGAGGGAGAGCATCATCAGAGAGAAGTGAATAGATGTATGGAAAGAACAAGTTGTTGCCATCTAATTATTGTGCTTGCACTATTAGTGAACCCTCGTCAAGTTTGGTACATTATGTTTGACTCTTTTGGTCTAAGTTGATTTCGATTCAACAATCGTCGATTTGTCATCAAGATCCTTTGTCTTAGGTTTTGTCAAAAAACCAAGTAGAATAGTACGACCATTGAAAGTTATGGTTGATAGTTGTTATTTTCCTTATGAGATATGATTATAGTTTATTATTTTATAAAATAATTAATATTAGTAGTTGTAAAGGGTGTAAAATTTGGATTGTTTAGTTTAGTGTTTGAATCTTCCTTTCACCAATTACATTCAAGAACCTTAGGATCGAGTGGCAGAGCACTATCATGTCCTTGGTCACTTATAAATGTAGGGAAGCTTGGATTAGGGTGTTTGATTACCAATTTTCCTTCTTTTATACTCAATTATCCATCAAAAACCTAATTATGTAAATACAGAAGTAAACAGATGAATTACAAAAAATGCTTCTGCAGAAAGATGTAAAATGAAAAATAACAGTGCACCTATTTTCAGGGTTCTAAGGTAGAAAAGTCAAGGATTAAAGAGCAGGTGCCCAAGTCCAAGGCCCTACTTTTTGTTGGGATTTGGAAACAAGGTCTGTAACCTGTGTCTAATGTTCCAGAGATTTTCCTGTTGCAGAACTTTAAGGACTAATGAGCGGGTGCCCTAGTCCAGGGAGCTATTCTTCCTTCTATTCTGCAATTCTGACACTCCAAGATGTCGTCCTACAACTTCACTTTGTCTACATCATCAACCTATAACCTGCAACCATGAAAACTTTGGGAGGGGGTTGTGGTGTTTAGGAGCTTGCCTCATTCAAGCCCCAAAAGGACACTTAAGTCTTCCAAACACCTTTGTCAGATAGAGGGTGTGTGCCCTTGTGAGGCAGAGGCAAAATCCAAATGAAATAATGATCACAAACATAATATGATGTCACCTTGTAGTGAATATCTCATGAGAGGAAGATGATCTTCATTCCATGAGGAAATGGATGCTCAAATCTGCAAACACAAACACATAGACAACACAAATATGCTCTTGCAACATAATGAAATCCTTAAATTACAAGTTGATAGCTAGTTGTAATCTAATTGCAATCTAGTTTACAAATGAATGCCTAAACATGCTTTTATATGTAGCTACAAACATTCCCGCCAGGATTTCATAAATACAAACTTACCGTGTCGGCCTAGGGACCAAATAACGGTCTTAAACCGACACTTAAAATTTGGGCCTGACCCCAAATAGGACAGGACTAGGGTACAGGTGCCCAAATCCTCCCCCCTATTTTGGGTAGGGTTAAGCTCAAGGGGTCCCCCTAGACCCCATTTGTCATGATACCTAGGGTTCATTCCATCGGGATGCCAAATTATGATGTAAGATGTCCCAAATGCACATAAAAGACCTGGGAGCTAAACCTAAAGAGGGAAAAGCCCCCAAGGGGACATTTTTTGATGTTACATTTAGCCCCCACTTTAATGTATGTACAAAAACAAGGCTAATACATGCATTAAAGTACAGTCACAAACACACCAAACACAGAGAAGACACGCCAATCACATAGAAGACAGTAACAGACACGTAAAACATGCCGGAGAAGATAGTTACAGTCACACAAAACACAAAGAATACAATAAATGCATAGAAGACACATTAATGCATGGAAGACAAAAATGATTTCTTTTCTTTTCTTTTTCTCATATATATGAAATGCAGATGCAAGTACTAGAAAGTAAACAAACCTCCCATAATGCAAGAAGCACTCATCGCGATGGTCTTTAAACTGCATATATGGGGAAACACACACACAAGACATGTAAAACCTGCCAAAATGTAGGAAGCACTCATCGCGCTAGTCTTTAGACTACATATGGGGCAACAGACATGCCAAACACACACTTTGAAGACACAGAGAAAACACAACAGGCAAGCGATGGAGTGTTCCTATTTCTAGGTTCATCGCCATCTCAGGCACATTACATGCACACACCAATGATTGGGCTTTGCCACAACAATCACTAAAAACATGCTTAAGGGTTGAGTTAGTCATAGAACTACTACCCACCTCCACAGAGGACTTTTGAAAATGACAGGATGATGTAATCTACTCCGAGAAATACACCATCCCCGCTTCCGTAGAGGGCTTAAGATAAAAAGGATATACACAATATCCCACCTCCGTAGAGGGCTTACATGATAGATTAATTACAAACAAACGCAGGATGTAGGAAGCACTCATCACGCTGGTCTTTAAACTGCTTCTGAGGACAAACACATTGCTAACATCTACAACATACAACTTACCTTATATATGCCCCCATCTTAAGGTGGTTGATATCAGGTATAGATATCAAGCACGTTAAGGTAGGAAGAAAAAACACAAGGGAACACAAGCTTTCGCAAAGCCCATGCCCCCTAGAGGTGACATGTACTTTACAATTGCTAAATGTTCCCACAAACACATCCCTGCAAGAAACATGTTAGTGTCTACAAAATCATGATAAACAACATCAATGCATATAATTAATCACACAAAGAGCCAAGGTTATACAATGAATTCGAAGTTCGAGGATAACCATGGGGCTATATCATGAAGCTCTCCAAATCGAGTACCGCCAAGGCTAAATTCAAAAACAAACAAAGGTGCACAGAGCAACAATATTGTTAAGGTTTGTAAATGAGATAGCATACCATCAAAATCACTACGCAGAAAGCACAGAGTGCTTCTACTAGCCAAGCATCAGATAATTTATTACAACCCCATCGTCATATTAGGAACTAAGTCCATTTTTTGATTGCTCTCGAAAGGGACACTAGGTTCGCATCAATGTAAATATTTTTTGTCATCTACCCGCTAGATAGAAACACTAGAGAAGGGAAACAATAAATAAGAGAGGAGAAACAAATGTCTTAGGGACAATCACGTAGGAGGGTGCCCCCAAGTCACTAACTGCAACGCTATGTTCGTAAGACAACACATAACAATGAAATCAATGAGAGAGGTAATATATAAGAATGATGATACAAATAGAAGAAAGCCACAATAGAGGCAGTCTCCTAGTATCCCGAACCTTACAAGAGAATCAAGGGTCATCCCAGGAGACCTAAACAACACATAACACATCACGAGGGAAGCACATCACGAGAGAGACGAAGGGTTAGAGATACTTACCTATAGGGAACGTGGGGCTAGCGGGTATCATCAAGTGAATCATCATCATTATCCTCCCACTCCCTAATGTTAGAGGAAAGTGGGATATAAGGTACATAGCCCAATTAGTCTCTTTCTCGTCACGTTGTTCATTGTTAGGATCATCTTTGTTTGGTTGAATGTTAGGATCAATGTTTTCTTGTTGAGATGCAAGGTTTATAGCATAATCTTGTCTTCTTCTTCTTCTTTCTCTTGCTTTTCTATTTTGTTTTCTTTTACCACTTATCTCTTGTAAGATAGGGCTCTTCTCTTTCATAGGTTTGTGCAATTTAGAAGATGAAGCACCAGGATCAAACCTCATTTGTCACGGTAAAATATTTTGTTGTCGACAATGATCTCCCGATCCTTGTAAGGACTTCAGGGGAGGAACCTCAACATAGGGACCTTGTCCTCTCAATCTAAGGTTCTCTTCACATGCTAGTTGTTTATCTTTTGTCATCTGTTAAATAGAAGGACCGGGCATTGGGTGTAAAAGTTTTTCTTTATATTTTCTATAGCTCAAAAAGTTAAAATCTATTCATGGCTCCAGTTCCTTTTCAGTTTTATCCCAAAAGTAATCCAATATGCAATGCTTTTTCTCAACCAAAGGTTTATACTTATTGTGAGGGACAGTAATCACACGTCCATCAAAAAGGAATTTTAGACAATGGTGTATTGTTGAAGGGATAGCTTTCATTTCTTTTAACCAAGGATGTCCCAGTTTAATATGGAAGAGGTCAGAAACAGCGACAACATCAAACCACTATTTGACATGTTTTTTAGATAGTGTTACCAACAATGATATCTTACCCAAAGGCTTGATAAAGGTTCCCTTATGTGTTTTAATCATCATGTTCGAAGGGTCATAAGAACCTTGCATTAATTGATGTGCAAAGAGGAATTATTCAGTGACAATATTATTCATGCAATTAGGATCAATAAGATTTCCATCCATAGGGTTTCCCATTATTTTCATAGTGATATAAAGAGGCCCTTCAGAGTCTCCAATTGTTCTATCATGAGGTGTAAACACAATTTTAGGTTCAGGGGCCTTTCTTTTCACGTAATGCCTAGGAGGGAACCTATTGTTTTTGTTGCGATTAGAGGCCATGTTTATATGCTCAAATAAATGTAAAATCAGATTTAAATTTTTTTCCAAATGTATGTCAAAGACAAGTGCAAAACTATATGCGAAAATGGCCTAAAATGCTTTTTTTTTGTACTTGTTTCAATGCAAATGAATGAAACAAAGGGTGTTGTAAGGATTTTGATCAAGGGCAGAAAATTATATGTCTAATATCAATTCAAAATAGAAATAGGATCATTTACAATACACTCTTGATGCAAATCTAAGATGATGATAAGTCAAAATATAGTGAAAATATGTCAATATGCAATTTTCTTCACCAAATCTCAATGCAAAAGAGCATGACAAAGGGTGTTGTGAGGAAAATGATGATGGAAATAAAAATATATCAGTAATAATAGACACTTAATGTCAAAATATCCATCACAACACACTTTTAGTGCCATTCAAGGTTAAACCCTAGTGAAAATATGACAAAAATAGGCTATTTTTCACTATTTTTCAACTCCAATACCTAGAAAAAGGGGTGTTGTAAGGAATTTTAGGAGGTGAATCAAATAATAGAAATTATATCAGTCACCTCAATCCATAAAATTTGTCACAATATGCTTGGAGTGCAAACTAGACCAAACCCTAGGGCAAAAATAGTAAAAAATGTGTAGTTTTTCACCAAATTTTCAATGCAAGAGGTCAATCGAAAGGTGTTGTGAAGATTTTTAGGAGAGTCAAAATATAATTACCCTGGTAACAACCAATTAGTGCAAAATACTCTTCAAAACATGCCTATGGTGCAAATTTAGAGAGTCGATAAGGCCAAATCTAGTGAAAATTAATGTTTTTGAAACCCTAGGTTTGAGATCTTGACACAAAATGCTATATGAATGTTTTGAAATCTGTTTATTTATGAAAATCAAATATACTCAGATCTGAAAATGAATTCCAAGTTCTAAGATGCAAAATGCAAGTGCAAATCTAATGAAAATGCATGAAAATTGCTAGTTTTTTGTTGAAATTTTCTATACAAAAATGCAAATATTTGAAATCTAAATGCAAATTTACACTAAAATGCAAGACTACAGCCAAATGTAAATTTAATGAGTCCCTAAAATCAGTAGAAATATCTGAAAGAAGATTTTGCCTACTAACCCTAGTTTTTGGAATTACTAGGTTATATGAAAATTGTCAAAATTTCTACAAAACTCTAGCAATTGTATGATGAAAGTGCAATGTAAACTAATGAATTTTTGCAATTTTCTATAGTTTTTCTCAGATCTAATGCAAAAATTAGAAATTATAAAAAATTAGGATGAATTGATGCAAAATAGTAACCCTAAAATGTAATTTTTTTTTCAAATTTTTTATTTTTATTTTTAAAATTTCTCAATGCAATAAGATGAATGAATATATGAATGAATGAAATCAATCCAAATCTGAAGTAAAACAATAAAAAAGGTGTCAAATTCAATAAAAACACGGGTTCACCAAAATGTAAAGGGTGTAAATTTTGGATTGTTTAGTTTAGTGTTTGAATCCTCCTTTCACCAATTACATTCAAGGGCCTTAGGATCGAGTGGAAAAGCACTATCAGGTCCTTGGTCACTTATGAATGTAGCGAAGCTTGGATTAGGGTTTTTGATTACCAATTTTCCTTGTTTTATGCTCAATTATCCATCAAAACCCTAATTATGCAAATACAAAAGTAAACAGATGAATTATAAAAAATGCTTCTGCAGAAAGATGTAAAATGACAAATAATAGTGCACCTATTTTCAGGGTTCCGAGGCGGAAAAGTCAGGAACTAAAGAGTGGGCACCCAAGTCCAAGGCCCTACTTTTTGTCGAGATCTGGAAACAAGGTCTGTAACCTGTCTGTTGTTCTAAAGATTTTCCTGTTGTGGAACTTTAAGGACTGATGAGTGGGTGCCCTAGTCTAGGGATCTATTCTTCCTTCTATTTTGAAATTTTGACACTCCAAGATTCCCTCCTGCAACTTCACTTTGTCAACATCATCAACCTGTAACCTGCAACCATGAAAACTTTGGGAGGGGGTTGTGGTGTTTAGAAGCTTGCCTCAGTCAAGCCCTGAAAGGACACTTAAGTCTTCCAAACACCTCTGTCAGATAGAGAGTGCATGCCCTTGTGAGGCAAAGAAAAAATCCAAATGAAATAATGATCACAAACATAATATGATGTCACCTTGTAGAGAAGATCTCATGAGAGGAATATGCTCTTCATTCCATGAGGAAATGGATGCTCAAATCTACAAACACAAACACATAGACAACACAAATATGCCCTTGCAACACAATGAAAGCCTTGGATCACAAGTTGATAGCTAGTTGTAATCTAATTGCAATCTAGTTTACAAATGAATGCCTAAACATGCTTTTATATGCAGCTACAAACATTCCCGCCAAGATTTCATAAATTCAAACTTACTGTGTTGGCCTAGGGACCAAATAACGGTCATAAATCGACACTTAAAAGTTGGGCCTAACCCAAAATAGGCCAGGACTTGGGCACATGCGCCCAAGTCCCCCCCGCCATTTTGGGCAAGGTTAAGCTCAAGGGGTCCCCCTAGGCCCCATTTGTCATGATACCTAGGTTCATTCCATTAAGATGCCAAATTATGATGTAAAATGTCCTAAATGCACATAAAAGACCCGAGAGCTAAACCTAAAGAGGGAAAATCCCTCAAGGGGACATTTTTTGATGTTACAGTGGTAAAACTATTTTATTATCAGTGTTTTCTGACAAGTTTTCTATTTTGATAACCTATCCTTGTTGGTGTTTATGCAAAATAGAGAGTGGGAGAATACTTTGACCCCATTCTCATATTTTATCAAGGGTTAGGAACAATGTGAGAATACGTTGTATATACCTACACTATGATGTTTTATATCTATTTAAATATTATTTATAAATTATACTTATAATATTATGTCGAAGAGATTCTTTTGTATCGTGGTATGATATCATTTATGTAAACTCTCCATGTATTTATAGAGCATTTAACTCCCATCTCCACGTCATTTGATGAGTTAAGAAGGAGTACGAGAGAGTGGTCATTAAAGACCAACTACTCCACTTCATTTGCATGCTACCGAAGCATGAACTAATAGGCATGAAATGTGCCATAGGCTCCACGAGAAGGCGGAGTGTGGAAGTCTTAAAAAACTATATCATTAAGAGTTAAGCAGAGAAAAAGTACACAGTAATGATATCAAAGTTTTATGAATACTATGATAATAATAGTGAGTGGCATCTTATAAAGAAATCTATGGAGATTTAGAGTTGGAAACTCAAAGGAAAAGGTGGTGTCGTGTCTAAGTAGCTAGAGAATAAAATAGAGCTAGCTTAGGCATTAATATCAATGGCTTAGAGAGGTATGAATGCCTTAGAATGACACTATCCTTTCACTTACAATTTGTATTTATTTTATTACATTGTGTTGCATACATGAATATGTTCTCTTAGAAGAAAATGTAATTTAAGAGAACTGAGATTATAATGTATTGTACATAGTATATTGGAAACCGTTGTTGTAGCTTCTTATGATATAGTTTCTTAAGTAAAATCTATAGATAACAATGTTTTCTTATTACTTTGCTAAGATATCAAACCTACAAGGCCTTTAAGTATATTTTTCTATACTTAGTTTGCAAGCCGACAAGTTAGAAGATTTTACTATACTATCTTAGGCTAGTGAGCTATGTAGGCCGATAGGCTAGCAGATTGTTTTGTTTAGTATTCACTAACTAGTAAGCCTTTGTAGGCTAAAGGGAAGTATGGTCTTATACACAAAGGTTGATTGTATTTTATTCTTGTCTACTCAACAATGACTAATCTATTATGTACTTATTGTTATCACTTGGAATTGCACCCGTAGTGCAAGGCTAGTAAAGCTCTGCAATACATGGGACTAATTTCAGGTTGTGGGTGCCCTATAATGAAATTAGACCTCCAGATTGTGGGCTGGTTCCCTTCAAATGTTCTATTGGAATGTATATTTTTTTCTATTTTGAAAAGAGAAGAAAGAAACTATATGAAATGAAAATTGTAAAATTCGGTGATGCACCTAATTTGGATAAAAATATGCAATCTGGTCCACAATATAACTCAGAAATCTAGCTTTCACACAATCTAATCTTGGTATAATATCACAAAAAGTGATTCTAAGGAAGGCTTGAAAACAAGCTTTCTATGAAGGAAATGTTTTTTCACAACACAAAAAGAATATTTTTGGTTAACACAACCTAAGGCCTGTGATGATTATATGCTTAATGTTGCAAGTACGAAAGTGAGACAATAATATTAAAGGTTTAATGGTTAAACACAGTAAAATTTCATCAAATCACTTCAAACAACAAGCATTAACTAGAAAGGTAACTATTTGATTCTAAAAAACAAAGGAAATATTACACGAAAAACACAAGGAATTAACCTATAACCTGTTGTGATCTCTCTATATAAATGTCAAAAATGAGCTACAAAAATTCTCTAATCTATCTGAATCAGAATGAGAACCAAGAACTAACTTCATAATGAATGAAGTTTTACAATATATAGAAAAGATATCTCAAAAAAGCACATGCATAAAATCATAATTGATTCATGTGCAAGCCCTGAAATCATGCAAAAAACACCTCCAAATTGATGGAAAAATAGATAGAAGGTGTCAAAGCTGTCTCTGATCCATGCACCAATAAAATGAAGTGCTTGACTCAAGGTGAACTGCTCATATAACTCCTCAATCTGCTCCACAACTGAAAGATTGAACTGATGACTCAGTTCCCCTCATCACTCCATGTAATGCAATGGCTAGTAAATAATATTCAATAAATGAATATTCCATCAAGTCCTCTTGTGTGCTATATATGACTTATATTTTAAAAATAATTTATTTAAGCTATTATTAGTAACAATTAGTATAATTGTCCTAATAATATCTTGAATAAATTATAATATATTTGCTATTCATAACATAAGTCAAAACCTTATGTCTCCCTTTGACTTCACATCCTTGCCATGCATTAAGGCAAAAAATATCCTTATTACTCCATTCATAATGCATTCACCATGCAAAACAATATCAAGGGTAAAATGCATTAAAAACACTTATCACTCCACATGCAAAGAAAGAAAAACTTATGATAAGTCTCTGCCACCTTGTAATTCTATCTTGTCTTCATTCATATACTGACCTTATATCTCCCTTATACATAAGGATTACATGCATATCACTTATTTATCATAATCAAGATGCATCAAACAAAAGCCTCACCTTATGACTCCTGAACATTCACACCTATGCCAAAAGGGCACCTTACTTCTTCCTTGATTTCAAACGATTATCATTTTTGACTTTGTAAAGTTTGAAGGAGAAGGCAAAAGGTGATCATGGCCTCACGGGCCCCATGCAGAATCATTGCTAGGTTTTAAGACTTGACCACGGGTTTGGATATGTTTACAATGATGTTTGATAAAATAAAGTCAAAAAGATGGGAAAAGACTACCATCGAGATCTTTGGCAAAAATATCTCAAACCCTAAAAAAAATCATCATTTGCTTCTTTCATTTTGTACCTCAATGTGGCCACCATGCCAGTCGAGGGTTTGCTTGGTTTCTCTAGTTTTTTGCTGTATCAATGGCCATCCTTGAGTTTTTTGCTTGGCATTTTCCACAGAGTCTGAGAAGGTGAGCAAGTTCTGAGGCTTTCATGGCATCTTTTGGTATTATTTTGCTACTTTATTTGGTATACTGTGGCCACCATGCTGTACTGTGTGTCACTGTGTTTTTGGCTTTGATATTGACACCTTTCTCTACTAATTTTCCCTTGTTATTTGCTCTCTGGTATATGAGCATTATCACAACTTCATGAGGAAAAAAGAACTTAGAAGCTACAGCTTCCTCACTGGCCATAAAGGTAAGCTATGATCTTTGCTTCTAAACTTGCTCCTTGTGCTTTTCACTTTGCTTCTATGTTTTAACAATAGAGACAAAATGCTTTAAAGAAGACTGTCGACACTTCTTTTGTATTGTTTGTGATATGAAGGAAAAAGGCTCCTGGCCGTGGTCTATAGGCTCTTTTCATACCTCCCTTGCACTGAACACTTGTATCTCTGTTGCTTTGTTTGAAGCATTCTAAAACCCTAAGGGTTTCAAAGAACTTTTTGCTTTCTTGCCTTTCAATAAAGCATGAAATGAACAATAAGAGGCTATTAAAAACCACTAACTGGGTATGGCAGAAATATGTTTATTTCACTGTAAGTTGATAAGAGCTTCATTATTTTTTGGGGTTTTTCACCTCTTGATGGGAGACTGTAGGACCTTTATTCTGCCTATCTGGGTATAGCAAGAATCTTTTGCTCTTCAAATGTATAACTGAGATGTCTATATTATATTGTATGAAAGGAAACTTTGAACCTTCGAATCTCTTTAGTTTTACCATTTTTCTTTATATGAAGTAGTGGGTTTTTCAAAACATCCATCTAGATATCTATGAAAACCTCATTGTATTCGATCAATCTCAGGCTCTTTTTCTGATAGCAATTGTATACTAATTTTTTTTTAATGCTCCACTTGTGCATACTGTATCTCTTGGTAAATGGTTGCAAATAAAGGTTTTGATCTAGCTAGGGTTTTATTAACTGTATCTTCCTTTTGCATTTGTTGAAGCAACATCCCTGTATATGCTCTTTCTCATACAAAATTTGAACATAATGATTTTCCCCTTTTATTGGATGCCATGTTGTAGGTGCTTCCTCTGTATATCTTTTATCACTCAGGTTTGATGAGGCTTTTTTCTTAGCTCCATGAGAGATGTTACATATGGATAGAAGTGGCTCATCTTTGGATACTTGATTATGATGTCATGCTAGTACTAGCTATTTTTTATTCATTCTTCATTGCAAAATATAATTGTTTGACCTTGTAGATAATATGACATCTCTCATGGCTATCCTGTAGCGTATAGATCTCACTTGTCAATTTCTTTCTAGTTGTAAAGGCTCCCCTGTCTGTATCTATTCATCATTCTTATATGGTTTCCCATCTATATCTGCTTCTTTGACATGTGGCATTACTATTGCATTTATCAACACTGTATTTCTGTAGCACTCTATCATACATGACCTTTTTGCACAGTCATCATTAAAAATTACTTCTAGATTTTAAAACATCACTTTGGCTAGATCATGACTGTTGCCTCATGTGTGACTGTGGGATCACTGTTATCTTCATTTGAACACCTGGTTGTGGTATTCTTTAGATACTCATCCTAATTGTCTTTGTGTACGTTCATTTGTTATCTTTTGATGCATTTGGGTCCTATGACCATTCTGGAGAAATCAAACTACATCCTCTGTGACTTGGATAGAAGTCTGTCACCTTACTAATGTTGTTATTATTTTCCTCTTTAATGAGTTGTTGTTATGGCACTTGATTGGTCATCCTCTTTGGCATTTGATAAATCATACACCTTTTATACTTCAAGAAGGCAACTATGACAGTGTAATGGTACTAGGGTGATGATGATATGACTCCTTCTATGGAGCATTGTACCTTATGTTCTTCATAAGGCAAGGCCTGTATCACTTGTTTCAGATGTACTTTATCTTCATGAACACATTAGTGTGACTCTGATTTGCCTTCAACTGTTTGCATGAAAAAAGAAGACTCTTGTAGCCTGTTCTTTCTATCTGATATGCAATAGAAACCTGCCTAACATATGTGACCATGCTTGCACTTGATGACTATACATGATGACTGTACTTATCTCTATTCACTCTTCTATTATTTCTTAAGTCTGGTTTTGAAAATATGGCATCGAATATGACAGGAAAATGGTGTTCTGATAATGCTATGAAAGAGATGAAATACCTTCCATGGCTGTAATTCTAATTTCTGCATTTGTCAACTTGATTCAGGCATTTTAAGTAAATATGATTTCCTCCAATTAGCTGTAATGAATGTCATGATGACATAACTTTTCTGCAAGTTGATTAGATGATGCATAGTGTAGCTTGGAATGATGTATCTTATCTTTTTGATACTCTTTTTCAAATGAAAAGAAAACATGCTAGGCTCAAACCCTTGTGGGAGTCACATTTAATCCACATGTTTATTTGTCTTCAAATCGACAACAATACTTGTCCTATACCTACACAGTGAACAAACAAGTTAGCATAAAATATATATATTATGGTATTGATTGATCTCCTTCATGATTTTTTACTAATTTGTAGCACTTATTTGATCTATTCTTTCATATGCAATGCATGATGTGATAAGTAGATATATCTATTTTGTAAAAGCATATGATAACTTTAAACATTCGGAGCGCTAACAGGGTTGTCCCCAAATTTTTTGCAGGTTCAACTGATGATGGGAGCTGAAGATAAAGACTGAAGACTGAAGACCGGCATCAACAAACAACCTTCTTGCTCAGGCAATGATAGATGTTTCATTTTATCATGTTTCACTTCTTTTCTTTTATCAAACAGATGCATAGCTTGCATGTCTGTAATTGTTGAGTCTAGTTACTCCCACGGCTTGTGTGGGACACATTTGAACACTTCCTTTAAACATAATCAATTAATTTATCATATGCACTTGATAAAAGTGTACTTCTTTTTCAATCAATGCATAGGATAAAGTAACAGATACTTGAATGTACATTCAAAACATGACATGAAATAACAGTTCAATACAAATATCTTTCTTTCTTTTATTCAAAACTGATTAACTGAATAATCAATCTAACTTATAACTCCTGAAAGATAACATGATGCAAAAACAACTGTATTTCTTGAATGAATGGTACCTTGGCAATCCTATTCTCTTGTCATGATAACTCATCAGTCTTGATTAGACTGATGGGCTATCCTATCAACTAAATCTCCTTTCTGCTCTGTCAAGATATCAATTGTTCAATAAATGCATAACTTTGAAGTTTTCTTTTATTTCATATGAACAATTACACTTAGGTTCAACTAATTTTAAGTGTGAACAAAAAATTAGTAACACTTATATTTGTTCCTTCATTTCCAATAGTAACCATGTAATATTAGTGATTGTCTCTTACATTTAGATGACCGAGTATTAATTATATTGCATGATCTGGAGGCTTAGAAGGAGTTTCGAGCCCTTTATGTAGCTATCTTATCTCAAATTTACTATCTCATTAGTATCATAAGACAAATTATTCATTAGAGGTCAAGACTAAATTATTGAAGACTCTAATAGTAATCTAGCAATATGATAGAAGGTTAGATTGAGATAGGTCTTTAGTTTCTAAGACTTTTATGTATAAATGTTATTATGATCTATCAAAGATTATGTGATAGTTAATCTTTTATCTTAGAAATGAAGATATGATATGGATATTGACAAAACACCCAGAGAGGTGATATCATATCCTATGTGCAAACCACATCATGATAGTATTGTTATTTTACTCTAGGATGAAACACGAGAGTCCATAATCTTTTTAGTATGAAATGGTTGATAGATTTGCAAAAACCTAGAGATTGAAGATATTGAATTGTTATTATTATAGACTAAAAGATTGACTTAGTTCAAATATTATATATAATAATGATAGTATTCATTAATATTTCATATAAATGAGGATATACCTGATGATTTATGTTTTTATATAATTTTTGAGAGATATAAATTCGACCAATGTTTAAGTGGTTTAAAGAAGATTAGAGGTCTTGTTCTATATTATAAGTTTTTGCTTAGAGTGTTTTTGATACACCAATGAGATTGGGTTAAAGAAGTTAGACCCTAGCATCTACCCAGAAGGGTTTAGATAACTTAAAAAATATGTAATCAGACTATGACTTTGTGCTAGTTCTTTGTATTTTATAAGAGTCGAGAAAACCATAGACTAAGATATTATAGATTAGATAGTGTCGAAGAAGCTTTTGATAAAGTTTAATGATACCTTGTTGAAGTCAAAATATGACTTAGAGCACAAGAGTGCTTGATCTTGAGTTGATGAGTAGAATGACAGGAAGTCATAAACTCTGATGTGTGGAAGAATGCCACTGACTCTCTAAAAGGTTAATTCTTCTTGTAGACACCTAAAAATGACCATGTCATCACATCACTTGCATTTTCATCAAATCTATCAAATCACCTATATTTAACGTTAATTGAATAATCTAATTATTTAATTAATTTCATCAAAATCATCAATTTCCTCTAAATCGCATATTTTAAATATTAATTAAATAAATTGTATTTATTTAATTAATTTCAATAAATTTCCTCTTTATCCATCCAAATTAAATAATTTTAATTATTTAATTAAATCATTATTGTCTTTTAGAATTCAAATCCACATCAATTGAATAAATTAATTATTTAACTAATTTATCATTTAAATCATCTTATATATAATTAAATAATTTCTAAATTATTTAATTAAATCAATTATTCTTCCAAATTTAAATAAATCATTCAAATTTATTTAAATTGAATATCTCTTCTAAAAATAAAATATAATAAAATATTTTATTTATCCTTCATCATGCAAAATAAATTAAATCAATTTAATTATTTAATTTATTTAAATTTCTTCAAATCTAATCTATTTCTTCTATCATGTACAAACAATTAAATAAATTTATTTATTTAATTTGCTTTTCTATCTTCTAGTTCTTCTAAAAATAAATCTTATTCATCATGCTCACAAAATTAAATAATTTATTATTTAATTTTACTCAAATCATGTAAAAAGCAAATCTAAAGTTGAGTTAATTGACTTAATCATTATTGTTTTTATCACCAACTCATAAATTAGAAAAAAATATTTCTATTTTTATGAAATCTAATCATATCTTTTTCATGTCTTTTATCTCAAATCAATCAGTTAACTCAACAAAAATATATTTTTGTGTGACACATGTCAAGTGCACATTCATCATGAATTTTAGATTTATCTCATCCATTGATTCTATTGAATTATCTCGACCATTGATCAATCTTTATTGAAAACTATATATACCCCCTTCATCTCATAACAAACCCTCTCGAATCTTTTATGCATTTGAGCTATAGGCATTCTTACAGCATTTTGAGCATACTACATATTATTGAGCACATCACATCGAATCTTTGAGCACACTATCCAAATCCGCTTGTTGCAACACCATGGGTACACAACGTTATTGAGAAATCCACATCTAACAACGAGAACTATGCAATCTAGGTGAAGGCTTTCTATTTAGGGTAAAATTTGGATTGAGGGTTTTTTATTAGTTTGTGTGTATCCTTCTTTCACCACTAAACATTCAAGGACCTTAGGTCGAGTAGGAATCTACTATCAGGCCCTTAGTCACTCAGAATGTAGGGAAAATTAGAATTGCGTAGATTTGTTGTTCAATTATGCCCAATTATGCTCAAAACCCTAATTATGTAAATTTGGAAGCAAACTGACAAATCACGGAAAATGCCTGCATGCAAAGATTCTAAATGATAATCAAATGCATACCAGTTTTTAAAGTTCAGAAAGTGGAACAGTTGGGAACTAATGAGCAGGTGCCCGAGTCCAAGGTACCAATTTCTTTACAGAATCCTAATCTCCTTCCAACACTGATCTACACTATACCTTCCATTTCTGAGGATTCAATTGCAGAGGACATTGGGACTAGCACCTGATTCAAGGAAAAACTCTAGAGTCCTTCTTTTTAGATCCTAAATCCTTGATGCCTGTTGAACTTCCCTGCAACTCCACTTCTTCTAGATACAACACCTATAACCTACAATCACAAGGAGTGTGGGAGGGGGTTGTGGTGTTTAGAGGCTTGCCTCAGTCAAGCCCCATAGAGACATTCAAGTCTTCTGAACACCATTGTTAGATAGAGAGTGCGTGTCCTTGGAGGACAGAGGCAGAAATCCAAATGAAAATGATTGAAAACATAATTAATATCACCTTGTAGTGAAGATCTCATGGAAGGAAGAAGCTCTTCATGCCATGAGGAGATGAATGCCCAAATCTACAAACATAAACACAAAAATAATGCTCTGCTTTGCAACACAATGAATATCTTGAATGCTCAAAGTCACAAGTATGCCAAAATCATATAGTGATCATCTAGTAGTCATCTAGTTTACAAATGAATGCCTAAACATGCTTATATATGCAACTACAAACATTCCCACCAATAATTTCATAATTGAAACTTACCATGTCGGCATAGGACCTAAATAACGATCACAAACTAACACTTTGAAATTAGGCCTGACCTAAATTAGGGTAGGACTAGGGCACAGGCACCCAAATCCACCCCCTATTTTAGGTAGGGTTTGTCACAAGTGCATCCCCTAAGTCCAAATTGCCATGGAACTTCAGGGTTTTCTCATCAAGAAGTCAGATTATCATGAAAAATAATCTAAATGCATAAATAGGACCCAGGAGCTAAACCTTAAGAGGGAAAAGCCCCCAAGGGGACATTTTCAGATGTAACATTTAGCCCCCACTTTAATGTATGTATAAATACAAGGCTAATACATGTATTAAAGTATGATCAACAAACACATCAACACATGCCAAGCACAGAGAAGACACACCAATCAGAGAGAAGATAGTAACAATCATGCAAAACAAGGAGAAGACATCATTGAAGACACGCAAAACACAGTGAATATAGTGAATGCAAAGAAGACAGTGATGATTTTCTTTTATTTTTCTTTTTCATTTTTATATGAAATGCATATGCAAGTATAGGAAAGTAAACACACCACCCATAATGCAGGAAGGACTCATCGCCACCGGTCTTTAAACTCTGCTTGGGAACAAACACACAATACACACACACTTGGAAGACACAGAGAAAACATGATAGACAAGTGATGGAGTGTTCCTATTTCTAGGCTCATCACCATCTTAGGCACATTATAGGCACACACCGATGATTGGACTTCGCCACAACAATCACTAAAGACACGCTTAAGGGTTGAGTTAGTCACAAGAAACCACTTCCCACCTCGTGATGAGGACTTTTGAAAATGACAGGATGTGCACTATCCATAAGAAATACACCATCCTCGCCTCGTGATGAGGGCTTAAATGATTGTAAGTTGATTTCAAACAAATCTCAGAGTGCAGGAGGGACTCATTGCCACCAATCTTATTACTGCACTTGAGAACAAGTATATTGCTAACATCTACAACAAACACCTTACCTTATATATGCCCCCACCTTAAGGTGGTTGATATCATGTATCGTTATCAAGCATGTTAAGGTAGGAAGAAAACACACAAGGGAACACGAGCTTTTGCAAAGCCTATGCCCCCCAAAGGTGACATGTACTTTATGATCGCCAAATGTTCCCACAAACACATCCATGCATGAAAAGTGTTAGTGTCCAAATAATCATCATAAAAAACAACATTAATGCATATGATCAATCACACAAAGAGCCAAGGTTATACTACAAATTCGGAGATCAAGGATAACCGTGGGGCTATATCATGAAAATCTCAAAACTAAGTGTCACCAATGCGAGATTTAAAGACAAACAAAGTGCATGGAGAAACAGTATTGTTATGGTTTGTAAGTGAGATAAGACATCATCAAGATCACATGACAAAGTGCTCAAAGTGATTCTACTAGACAAGCGTCGGATAATATATATCGACCCCATCGTCATATACGAACTAAGTCCAATTTTTTATTTCTCGCTAAAGGGACACTAGGTCCGAATCAATATAATATGTTTTTCGTCATCCACCCGCTAGATAGAAACACTAGAGGAAGGAAAATAGTAAATCAAGAGAGGAGAAACAAGTATCTTAGGGATAGTCATGTAGGAGGGTGCCCCAAGTCACCAACCACAATGCTATGTCCGTAAGACACAACACACAAAAATGAAAATAGAGGAGAAGCAATGTAGAAGAATGATGATACAAGTAGAAAAAGGGTCACAATAGATGTGGTATCCTATTATCTTGGACCTTACAAGAGAATCAAGGGTCATCCTAGGAGGCCTAACAACACATAACACATCGTGAGGGAAATACATCACGAGAGATAAATGGTTAGAGATACTTAGCTATAGGGACATTCATGCTAGAAGTCATCATTGAGGAGGTCATCATCCTCCCAAAGCTGAATGCGAGAAAGAGGTGTAGGTTGTCCCATTTGTTTGTCTAATGTCTTTGATTACCTCCCGATCCTTGAAGGGATAACAGAGGAGGGATATCATCTCTCTGTGGATGAGGTAATACTTCAGTATTGTCCTTATCCACTTCTATAATAGTGATTATATTATCAAAGTCTAGATAGTCATCTTGATAATAGTCATAATAAGCTTGTTGTTCTGTGAAATATCTTTTCATGTTCACTAATGCTTCTTCTTGGCCAGGGAGAGCATTGGAATGAAAGAAAGGTAAAGTGTTGTTAGGAATTTTAGATTGTGTATCATTTTCACCCTCATCATCATAAGTTTTAGCTAATGATTCCATTCCATTAAGGGAATTGTCAGACTCATCATTCGCAATGTGTTTTGTTAAATCTTCTACTACCTGAGGGTATGTATTCATGAGAGATGTATGATTGTCTAGATAATATAGAGGCATAACATTATTTTGTACAGTGTGTGCTAAGCCTTGAAAAACATTAATACCATCTTGTCCTTCTCTTATCAATTCTCTTATGTTGTGAATCACAGGTACAACTTCTTCCACTATTCTTTTAGTTTCCATAAATGCTTGAAAATTGGCTAACTCTATCAAGTTTTTTTATTTGTTCATCAAGTGTTGGATTTAGGACAGACAACTTAGAGGGGGGGTGAATCAGTTGTTACCAAAATCTTAGTTCTTTATTTACTTTAAGCCTTCTTATATGTCAATAGCATATCAGATATTAATCATGGAAGCATAATGCAATAATTCAAGAGTAGAAACAAATTCAACACATATAACACCAAGTTTTTGACGTGGAAAACCCGGTTAAGGGAAAAACCATGGGGTGATTAACCCAAGATTGTATTCTCTATTAGAAGAATAAAGATGAATAAAATGGCACTTGCCTATTAGGTCTTACAGCCTAAGCACACTTCTCACAAGAGGCCCACTACCTACAGGAGACACATTGTCTACAGAAAAATAAATATTACATACTTGAACTGGAGATTAGCATCTTCACAATGCTTGAGTCAGTTCCATTTAAGTTCATCACCTCTGCTCTTCTTTTCGCTCCTCTTCTCCACCACTTTCTCATCACAACCACAGAGATATATTTGAATGACTTCACAGCTCTTATTTATACATGACATCGACTTTGGAATGATCATCAAAGTTGGCACAACATATACTTATTTTATTTATAGAGAAATTACAAAAATACAACTTGACTTATCATGCGCATCACTACAATGTCGGCCACACATGGCTGGGACTTCAATCATCTTAGAGGAACATGCCATGCTTCGCAAAACATCTTCAAGATCATCCGCAACATGTACAAATCATTCAGTCGGCCAAAACTGGGAAGAACACCAATTGTCCAAAAGTAAATCTTCATTTGCGAGCTCAATCATCAATGCGGACCACCAACATGAACTGGACACAATCTAGAGACCACCACAAGCTTGCTTGAATCACAAAGAACATCCGCACCACTTCTGCTTACTGTAACCAATCACATCTTCACCCAAAACCTCAAGAACACAGTCAATCATCACTATCATAATAGAAGGTTTGTTTGCGGACCTCCAAACCATGAACCAATTGAATTATCGATGAAAATTAGCTTCCCAAACATGTCATCAAATCTGCAGAACATGGTATTGTATTTATGGATCTCACTAGACCTATTTGTGTCACTCTGTCACCTCTGAATAGTTGCCAGAACCGGTTTTACTCATATGACCATAAAGTCTCCAAATATTCATGCGGACCTCTCAGATCTTGTCTAGAGAATCTTTAGACACATATCTAAAAAACCTTTGATGTACATACTCTGATCTTCATCTGGATGGGATCTTCACTTCACAGAACTTCCATATCTTCACTGTTCTTCTCTATTTCTGATGGGGCTAATTTTCTCAATATCCTCAGCACACAACTCATCCAATCTTTGGCATCAATGCAACATGAGTATGTTGACATCAATGACAACACCGGTTAGGCCCATACTTGCAACAATCTCCCCCTTTGTCATTGATGGCAACATATGATGTGAAAAACTGTTTTAACCATCAAGACAAGAACTTCTCCTTACTGACTAACATAGCTCCCCCTATCAATAGTAGCCATTCACATGTCTTCTCTTCCTTTTACTCCTCCCCCTTTGATTAGCAACCACTTTTGTTTTTCACGTCTTTTCTCTCCCTTTGACATCAATGGCAAAGGGCACATACTTGTAACCACTTCTCATACTACAGAATCATACTGATTGCCCCCCTCAAGTAGCAGCCTCTTAACACCAATCCGGATCACAAGATATGACTATGGGATCCACCGGACTAATGCACATTAGTGCACCTTAATTCAGAACCGGAGGGGTAATAACCCCTAACTTCTTTCTGAGATACTCAAAATAATCCTTAAGTAGAGGTTTGGTAAAAATGTCTACTATCTGATCCTTTGAGGGCACAAACTCCAATCTGACTTCATTCTTGTTCACTTGCTCTCTCAGAAAGTGGAACTTGATGGATATATGTTTTGTCTTAGAATGCAACACCGGATTTTTTGATATATTTATTGCACTTGAGTTACCACAGAAGATTGTGATAGGTTTCTCATACTCTACTCTGATATCTCTTAGCATTTGCTTCATCCATAATACTTGAGTGCAACTGCTTGTTGCTGCAATATATTATACTTCTGTAATGGACAGAGATATTGCCTCTTGTTTCTTGCTCAACCAAGAAACCAATCTTTTCCCCAAAAAGAATGCACCACCACTGGTACTCTTCCAGTCATCCACATCTCCTGCCCAATCAGTATCTATATATGCATGAAGAGAGAAATCATGATCCTTAGGATACCATAAACCATACTTAATTGTTCCCTTCAGATATCTGAGAATTCTCTTGATTGCCATGACATGAGACTCTCTAGGATCAGCTTGAAATCTAGCAACAAGACCAACAACATTCATAATATCAGGTCTAGTTTGAGTGAGATAGAGCAGTCCTCCAATCATTGACCTATACCTTTTCTTATCAGTCTTAGGAGATTCATCATCTTTACTCAACTTACATCTAGTTGCCATGGGAGTATTCATTGGCTTTGAATCTTCCATCCGAAATTTCTTCAATAATTCTTTCACATATTTGGTCTGAGATATGAAGATTCCTTTCTTTGATTGAGTGATTTGTAGACCCAGGAAGAAATTTATTTCCCCAAACATAGACATCTCAAATTCACTTTTCATTTGATTTGCAAAAGTCTTGCACATACTATCTTTCCCTCCAAAAATGATATCATCAACAAATACTTCAACAATCAAGATACTTTCATGTCCAATCTTAAAATATAGATTACTGTCAGCAGTGCCTTTGTTGAAACCAATATTTAGAAGATGTTTGTCAAATCTTTCATACTAGGCTCTAGGAGTTTGTTTAAGTCCATACAATGCTTTCTTCAACTTGCAGACCATATCACCATGATCAGACAATTGGAATCCATCCGGTTGCTCAATGTATACCTCTTCTTCTAAATCCCCATTCAAGAAGGCAGACTTGACATCCATCTGATATACTTTGAAATCCTTGAAGGCAGCAAAGGCAAGAAATAATCTAACTGCCTCAATTCTTGCCACTAGAGCAAAGGTTTCTTCAAAGTCAACTCCTTCTACTTGAGAATAACCTTTACAGACCAATCTAGCTTTGTTTCTGACCACTTCACCATCTTCATTCAGTTTATTCTGGGAGACCCACTTAGTCCCAATCACATTTTTGTCCTTAGGTCTGGGAACAAGATCCCAAGTGTGATTCTTCTCAATCTGCATCAATTCTTCCTCCATTGCTTTAGCCCAACTTTCATCATTGCATGCTTCACTTACTATTTTTGGTTCAATCTTTGAAATCAAACAATACATTACTAAATCTTGAGCAATTTTCCTTCTTGTTTGAACACCTTTGCTTCTATCTCCTATGATCTGATCTTCAGAATGATTCAGTCTTACATACCTGGGAGTCTTGGGATTCTCTTGTACTTCTGATTCTTGGACAGGTTCTTCCAAGCATGTCTCTTCCTCTTGTATATCCAGATTCTCCAGATCAGTCTGAATCTGAACTAGAGCGGGGACTGGCTCTCCTTGATTTGAGACATTATCCTAATCATCTACTTCATATTCATAATACCTTGAGGGATTTTCCATGCCTTCATCAACCTTCACATTTGTACTTTCTACAATCTTTCTCAATCTCTTGTTGTAACATCGGTATGCTTTGCTTTGAGTAGAATATCTCAAGAAAATTCCTTCATCACTTCTAGCATCAAACTTGCCAAGATCTTCATCTCTTTTGATATAGCATTTACTACCAAAGACTCTGAAATACTTCATAGTAGGAGTGATGCCAAACCAAAGTTCATAAGGAGTCTTACCAGTATTGCCTTTAATTTGTACTCGATTGAGAGTATAGACAACAGTGCTTACAGCTTCTCTCCAATAGATGTGAGGAACATTTGCTTCCATCATCATGGTTCTAGATGCTTCCTAGCTGGTCCGGTTCTTTCTCTCCACTACCCCATTCTGATGTGGAGTCCTTGGTGCAGATAACTGTCTCTTTATCCCATGCTTCCCACAAAATGATATGAACTCACCGGATGTGAATTCTCCACCTCTATGAAACCTGAGGCATTTTATGTTCAAGCCAGTTTCATTTTCTACCATAGCCTTGAATATTTTGAACTTCTCAAGTGCTTCAGATTTCTCCTTTAAGAAAGTTACCCACATCATCTGGGAATGGTCATCAATCAGCAACATGAAATACCTATCTCCTTGCAGACTCCTGATTCTTGCCAGGCCACAGAGATCAGTGTGTACCAAGTCTAACAGTCCGGTTGAAGATTGTTTCCTACTTTTGAATGAGACTCTATTCTACTTACCTAACTGACATTCTTTGCACAAATTATTAGCAGGTTTCACAAGTTTTGGAAGATCTCTTACAGCCTGAGTGTTGCTTATCTTAATGATATTATCAAAATTTACATGACACATTCTCCTATGCCATAACCAACTCTGATCAATTTAAACAAATAAACAACTTTTACCAGTACCAACCAATTGGAAGATGTTACCTTTTATCTGCATACTAGATGCAATCTCAGTTCCAGAGCTTTCAAAAATCTTGCATTTTCCATTTTTGAATTAGAGATCATAGCCTTTGTCCACCAACTATCCAACACTGAGAAGATTATGCTTTAGACCTTCAACATACATAACATCACTGGTTTTGTTCTTTCCATCAAAATAAATAGTTCCTCTACCTTTAATTTTGCCAGCAGAATTATCTCCAAACTTTACAACTCCACCTTCATAGTTTTCCAAGCTTAGGACCTTACTCTTGTCACCAGTCATATGGTGAGAGCAACCACTGTCAATAACCCATTCCTCCTTTTCTTCAACCTAAGCAGCCAAAGCACTTTCTATCACCTTATGATTGGTAGATTCAATAGGCCTTGGATCTTCTTCCTTGATGGCAATAAACACCCAGTCACTTCTAGGTTTGTTTCCTATCTCAAATTCATTGTCTGTCACTCCTTCATCATCATCTTCTTGAACATAGTAACACTTCTTCTAAAACCTTGATCTTTTAGGATTTGGCCTTGAAAACCTTTCCGGACATCTTGAGGAAAAATGACCAATCTTATTGTAGGCAAAGCATTTAAAAGGTAATTTTCCTTCATACTTAACTGGATCCTCTTGGTAATCTCTTTGCAATAAGGGCCTCAAGTTGTTCAACTTCTAATTCATCCTCTTCTAGATCTTTTCTTGCTTTCTCATACCAAGATGATTTTCTTGAGGAACTTTCTCCTGAATCATATCTTTGTTTGCCTTTTGTAGAGGCACTATCTTTGAATGCAGATTTAGTCTCGAGAAGTGCATCACCAAACTTAGCTAACTCGAATGCAGATATCTCACCAACCAATTGATCCCTTGTGATAGTTGTCAAAGATTTGATTTCCTCAATGGAAACAACTTTGTGTTTATATGTAGGGGGTAAAGATCTAAGAACTTTAGCAACAATTTCATCTTCATCCAGTACTCCACCAGCACACCTGATGCCACAAACAAGCTCATTTACTTTTGTCATATAAGAAGTGATATTCTCATCTTCACTCATCTTTAAGTTTTCAAACTTTCCTTTCAGACTTTACAGCTTGGCACACTTAACATATTTGTCTCCTTCATATAGGATTTCAAGTTTTGTCCAAATTTCATAAGAAGTCTTCAATTCCATAACATTTGTTAGCTCTGAGTCAGACAAGGCACTCAGTAGGGCTTCTTTAGCTCGAAGATTATTTTCTGCATCTCTGATTTTATCTATAGTTGATGGGCCATTCATTGGGGGAGCATATTGAATTGAGGTTATGTTCCAATACTAATATCCCATGCATTGTATGTGACATTCCATGTGGTTTTTCTAGGCAATGTAATTGGATCCATCAAACCTAGGACTGTCCTTCTTGTAGGTCAACATTCTAGATCTCCTCAAGCAGTTAAGCTTTTCTAGAGGAACTTAGCTCTGATACCAATTGTTGGATTTAGGACAGACAACTGAGAGGGGGGGTGAATCAGTTGTTACCAAAATCTCAGTTCTTTATTTACTTTAAGCCTTCTTATATGTCAACAGCATATCAGATATTAATCATGGTAGCATAATGCAATAATTCAAGAGCAGAAACAAATTCAACACATATAACACCAAGTTTTTGACGTGGAAAACCCGGTTAAGGGAAAAACCACGGGGTGATTAACCCAAGATTGTATTCTTTATTAGAAGAATAAAGATGAATAAAATGGCACTTGCCAATTAGGGCTTACAACCCGAGCACACTACTCACAAGAAGCCCACTGCCTACAGGAGACACACTGTCTACAGAAAAATAAATATTACATAATTGAACTAGAGATTAGCATCTTCACAATGCTTGAGTTAGTTCCATTTAAGCTCAATACCTCTGCTCTTCTTTTCATTCCTCTTCTCTACCACTTTCTCATCACGACCACAGAGATAAATTTGAATGACTTCACAACTATTATTTATACATGACATCGACTTTGGAATGATCATCAAAGTCAGCACAACATATACTTATTTTATTTATAGAGCAATTACAAAAATACAACTTGACTTATCATGCGCATCACTACAATGTTGGCCACACACAAATGGGACTTCAATCATCTTTGAGGAACACGCCATGCTTTGCAAAACATCTTCAAGATCATCCACAACATGTGCAAATCATCCGATCGGCCAAAACTAGGAAGAACACCAATTGTCCAAAAGTAAATCTTCATTCACGAGCTCAATTATCAATGCGGACCGCCAACATGAACTGGACACAATCTAGAGACCACCACAAGCTTTCTTGAATCACAAAGAACATCTGTACCACTTCTGCTTACTGTAATCAATCACATCTTCACCCAGAACCTCAAGAACACAGTCAATCATCACTATCATAATAGAAGGTTTGCTTGCAGACCTCAGACAATGAACCAATTGAACTGTCGATGAAAATTAGCTTCCCAAACATGTCATCAAATCCACAGAACATGATATTGTATTTATAGATCTCACTGGACCTATTTGTGTCACTCTGTCACCTCTGAATAGTTGCCAAAACCGGTTTTACTCATATGGCCATAACTTCTCCAAATATTCATGAGGACCTCTCAGATCTTGTCTGGAGAATCTTCAGACACATATCTAAAAACTCTTTGATGCACATACTCAGATCTTCATCTGGATGGGATCTTCACTTCATAGAACTTCCTTATCTTCACTGTTCTTCTCTATTTCTGATGGGGCTAATTTTCTCAATATCCTCAGCACACAACTCATCCAATCTTTGACATCAATGACAACACCAGTTACACCCCACTTGTAACATCAAGTAAATATGATATCACATCAATAGGATCCTCAATATCATGAGAGATTTATTCTTCTATTGTGGTTGTAGGAGGCATGGTGTCTTGCAAAAGTTGTGTTTCTTCTGTTGTTGGCAATGTATTAGTGATTTCATTGTCTTGTACTAGTATATCCTCATGGGAAGAATCATTGTTCAAAGAATGCCCAAAGGACAAGTGTATGTCATCATCACACGTAGGAGATGTAGGAGAAGTGCTATCACAATGATCTTTTTCATTGCTACTCATGGAGATGAACTCAGTTAAGCTTTCTAATATCATAGGATGTTCACCCATGAGGGTTAAAAATTTGTCAAAATCAAAATCTTTGATAAAGGCATGCAAAGATACCATAGAAAAATGACCTGAAGGTGCCAGGTGTATGTTTTTAAATTAGTGTAAGATCATATTTTAAAATATTTTCCAAGTTTATGCAGAATACAAGTGCAAAACTATTGCAAGAATGACCTAAAATGATTGATTTTTTCAACTTTTTCAATGCAAATACGTGAAAGAAAATGTCTTGTAAGGAAATTGATCAGGGGAAGCAAATAATATGTCTGATATCAGTCCAATACAACAATAATATTCTTCACAACACACTCTTGATGCAAGTCTAGGATGATGACAAGTCAAAACCTAGTGAAAATACACTAAAATATGTGATTTTTTCACTGAATATCAATGCAAAAGAGTATGACAAAGGGTGTTCAGAGGAAAATGATGATGGAAAAAAAAATATAACAGTAATAACAGCCACCTAATTCCAAAAAAATCCATCACAACATGCTTGTAGTGCCACTCAAGATCAAACCCTATTGAAAATATAGCAAAAATATGCAATTTTTCACAATTTTTCAATTCCAAGACCTAGAAAAGGGGGTGTTGTAAGGAATTTTAGGAGTTGCAGCAGATTATAACAATAATATCAGTCACCTAAAGCCATAAAATTCATCACAACATGCTTGGAGTGCAAATATAGGTCAAACCCTAGTGCAAATATAGCAAAAATATGCAAATTTTCACCGTAAGAGCCCAATAAAAAGGTGTTGTAAATAATTTTAAGAGGGAAAAAATATAATAACCCTGATAATAGTAAATTAGTGCATAAAAAATCTTTACAACATGCCTATGGTGTAAATCTAGAGAGTCAATAAGGCCAAATCTAGTGAAAAATCAAGGTTTTCAAACCCTAGGCATGAGATCTTAGTGCAAATGAATACAAAATTCTACATGAATATTTTGTAATCTGATGTATGATAAAAATTAATTCCACTCAGATATGAAAATGATTTTGAAACCCTACAATGCCAAATGCAAGTGCAAATCTAATGAAAAATGCTAGTTTTTTTGTTGAAATTTTCTATGTAAAAATGCAAATTTTTGAAATCTAAATGCAAATTTACACTAGAATGCAACACTATAGACAAATTTAAATTTGAATGAGTGTCTAAGATTAGTAGAAAAATCTAAAACAAGATTTTACCTACAAACCCTAGTTTTTGAATTTACTAGGTTATATGAAAAATTCAAATTTTCCAACAAAACCCTAGCAATTTTATAATGAAAATGCAATGCAAATGATTGTAATTTTATAATTTTCCACAATTTAGCTCAGATCTGATGCAAAAAATAAAAAATTTAATGAATTTCAAATTAATTGATGAAAATTATATGAAAATGCAATCTAGGGTTTGCAATTTTTTTCAAATTTTTCAATTTGTTTGTAATTTTCCAAATGCAATAAGATGAACAATGGTGTGAATGAATGAAATCAATGTAAATCTAAAGAAAAACACTCAGCAAGGTGCAAATTTCATTAAAAACATAGGGTCACCAAAATGTTTGAGTAAAATTTGGAAAGAGGGTTTTTGATTAGTTTGTGTGTATCCTCCTTTCACCACTAAACATTCAAGAACCTTAGGTCGAGTAGGAATCTACTATCAGGCCCTTGGTCACTCAAAATGTAGGAAAAATTGGAATTGTGTATATTTGTTGTTCAATTATGCCCAATTATGCTCAAAACCCTAATTATGTAAATTCAGAATCAAACGGACAAATCATAGAAAATGCTTGCACACAGAGATACTAAATGATAATCAAATGCATACAAGTTTTTAGAGTTTGGGAAGCAGAATAATCAGGGACTAATGAGCAGGCACCTGAGTCTAAGGTACTAGTTTCTTTACGGAATCCTAATCTCCTTCTGACACTGATCTACAATGTAACTTCCGTTTTTGAGGATTCAATTGCAGAGGACACTAGGACTAGCGCCCAAGTTTAGGAAAAGCTCCAGAGTCTTCTTTTTAGATCCTGAATCCTTGATGCCTACTGACCTTCCCTGCAACTCCACTTCTTCCAGATGTGACACCTATAACCTGTAATCACAAGGAGTGTGGGAGGAGGTTGTGGTGTTTAGAGGCTTGCCTCAATCAAGCCTCGGAGAGACATTCAAGTCTTCTAAAAACCTTTGTTAGATAGAAAGTGTGTGTCCTTGGAGGATAGAGGTAAAACCCCAAATTAAAATGATTGAAAACACAATTGATATCACCTTGTAGTGAAGATCACATGGAAGGAAGAAGCTCTTCATGCCATAAGGAGATGAATGCCTAAATCTGTAAACACAAACACAAAAACAATGCTTTGATCTACAACACAATGAATATCTTGAATACTCAAAGTCACAAGTATGCCAAAATCATAGAGTGATCATCTAGTAGTCATCTAGTTTACAAATGAATGCTTAAACATGCTTATATATGCAACTACAAACATTCCCACCAAGAATTTCGTAATTGAAACTTACCGTGTCGGCATAAGACCTAAATAATGCTCACAAATTGACACTTTAAAATTAAGCATGACCTAAAATAGGGTAGGACTAGGGCATGGGTGCCCAAATCCACCCCCCCTATTTTAGGCAGGGTTTATCACAAGTGCATCTCCTAAGTCCAAATTGTCATGGAACTTCAAGGTTTTCTCATCGGGAAGTCAGATTATCACGAAAAATACTCTAAATGCATAAATAGGACCCAAGAGCTAAACCTTAAGAGGGAAAGCCCCTAAGGGGACATTTTCTAACATAACATTTTCTTGTTTTAATTTGATTTATTCATTGATATTGGTATTTGTCTAGATCAATCTCTTTATGTTATAGGATTGAGTTGTTGGTTATTTCATTATTTTTTATATTATCCTATACACATTTTGGCATGCCTGGTGGGACCCACCAACCTTGCTTTTAGCTAGAAAAAATATTTTTTTTTTTAAATTAGGTACAGAAAAGCGCAAATTGCAACACAGATCTGAATATCCTTGTTCACTAGTTTGAAAGAATAGGCATTGAGCATTCAAATAGTGTAACCTTAGCTCAAAAAATTTCTGGGTTTTGTTAAAAGTATCAAAATCCTATCTAGGTATCTCCTATTTTTTGTAGAAAGTACATGGATTTTGACAAAAATAGATCACAAATCTACATCCCTATTTTTAGCCTATGCTTGTTTTTTTTTTTACTTTTTTTAGATAAATTTCATGAAATCAGACATATCTATGTAACCTTAGCTCAAAAGATTTATGGGTTTTGTTGGCAGCGTCAAAATCCTATCTAGGTATCTCTTATTTTTTGCAGAAAGTGCATGGATTTTGAGAAAAATAGATCACAAATCTTCGTCCCTATTTTAACTTATGGTTACTTTTTCTTTACTTTTTTAGAGCAGTTTCGTGAAATAGGGCATATCTTTTGCATACAGAGTTAGATTTTCGTGAAACCAATGGTTTTGGAAAGTTGGTTCTCCCAAATTTTTTGTGGTAAATAATTTTCAAGTAATTTCATTAGATTTGTCATCTACACTCAGTCAAAGTCAACCCTTCTTTTCAAACTTCAAATGGTCATAACTTATGCAAAATTTATTTAATTTTCATGAATTTTTTTTTGAAATTACATAAAATTTTGTGTAGAATCTGATCATATTATCTAATCTACTATACCTAATCATTATTATCAGATTTTTTCTAAATTGCTCATTTTTCACCTAACAAGTTAAGCGCTTTTGGTCAATTGATTTATTTTTTGCTAACTACTTGAGTTTTGTGGAACTAAACCAACTTGTTGCAGCCTCTTATTACTCAAACAAAGAAAATGGGTTTTCCTAACATGTTCATGCATGATGAGTGTTGAAGGATTGAAAACCTATCACACTAAGTCTTAGAGACATATTGCTTTCTTAAGGGACAATTGAACAAATCATCTTTTGTAATCTAATTCTTAGGAACAAATTGCTTTCTTAAGGGACAAAGGATATGAATGCAAACACACTTCAATTTCTTAAGGGACAATTGACATGAATGCAAAACACTTCAATTTCTTAAGGGACAATTGACAACTACAATAATGTGTGTGCCTAGTCTAGTTGCACCTTATTTTTCTTATAAATGGGATAATTGAACCTTTTTTTGGTGTACTTGATCTTTATTTCAGTTATTCCTTTAGAAGGGTCTGCTTTTGGATTGCGCTTCATCCAAAAGGGATGACCCTAAGTGAATTTTTCCTTTGAACCGCTATATAAGTGGGATAAGGCGAAAGCCAAGTCCTAACCAACATCAACCTTGCCTTACAGTGCCAAATTGAAAAGAGGCATACTACCACTTTGTGAAAATAATTTTTTGAATTATGGGAGGTATATGATACTCTTAGTAGGATTGGTCAAAGCTTTTAGGAGATTGCCGCATGCTCGCAAGGCGTTGGTCCCTCAAAGCTACTAAGAACCATCTAGATAGTGACTACATGTTTCACCTCCGAATGTTGCGATAATAATCAGTGCAAGGGGAATCATTACAAACCCTTAAGATACTCACCATTGCCTCCCTTGAGAAGAGATAGTATTCCCTTGGCTAGCATAAGCTCTTGTAACCTACTTGTAGCTTTTTGAGGGGAGGGTGAGATATCCCTACCTATCGTCTCTCACAAAGACTCAAATGTATGACACCAATATGGAATGACATTAAGTTGATGGAAATTTCAAGTTGTGAGCTGAACTACCACAATGAACCCATGTCTCTAGGGATAAAAGTGCTTGAATTGTTTGCAATCATCTTATACCCATGAAAACATTGGGCTTTTTCGTGAGCCTAGAATATACACTATTTATTGTGTCAGTCCTTTTCCAATTTGTTTGATGTTTTTTCTCTTGTAAAAGAAAATCCAATCAAAATCAAATCCAAAATCTATCATAATTTGCCTTACAAAAATCACTGATACCAACTCCGCGCTTCTAAAACACAGTCTAGTGCTTCTAAAAAATAGTCTAACACTTCTAAAACACAGTCTAACGCTTCTAAGTAGTAGTCAAATACTTCTAAAACATAGTCTCATGCCTCTGGTAACACAGTCTCGTGCCTTTGTAACACAATCTAACGCCTTTGGTACAATAAACTGTCTAGCCCAAATCTCAACAAAAACACACTTTTTGATCATATCTACCTCTGAGCCATCATCATATAGTATTGTCAGATATATGCCATCAACCCCTTAGTCCACTTCATCCATCACTATTGCTTAAACTTGGACTTTTCAAACCATTGATCCGCTTGAGATTACTATCATCAACTCCATTTCACCAAACAGACCTAATTCCTTACCCATGCTTTGGCTAGCTGAGTAATTTAGTCTCCACCATAAATCCTTGATCACATCGATCCCCTAGTTTGTCTTTGATTTGAGAGTGATCACATCTCTTAGGTCTTTGAAGAGGAACTAGTATCTATTATTAGTCTTTACAAACTTTTAAGAATCAACTTCTTTGGAGTTAGTTTATGCCATTAACACTATCCGCCTTCATTGAGGTCATTAGTCTACCTTTGTGAATGCAAATCATTTCCAATCAACAATTGATCTAGAATTTATAATCTTCCACAATCAACCCACTTCAAACCCACCAAAAAATATAGTAATCTCAACCTTATCAAACTAGTCCAAATCTCAAAGCAAATTGTCCTAGTACATCATATGGTAACCACTAGACTCCAACAAGCCATAAAGGCTAAGCAAACTACCCCAAAGAAGCACAAATCACCCCCTCGTACACCTCAACCAAGTCACACCACCATGTCTCAAAAAGGTACTCCTCGCACACCAACTAGGATATCAACAAACTTTCCAAACAGATCAACCAATTTTTAAAACAGGCCTCATGAGGACAAGGATAATACCACTGTGATAGATCCTCCTAATGCTCCCACAGGAATACCCCATAATAATACAAATCCATGTGGTTACACCATTGGTCAAAAACCATCTCAAGAAAAGTGAAACTTTCAAGAAGTTCAATCCTCTCAAGTAGATGGACAAGACTTTGATGAAATCATGCAAGATCCTAGAGCCATGGTAGCATTTGATAAACTCCTTAGTGAGAATCAAGATCATTTTTTTCATTTAATTGCTCAACAAGGAGATAAACTGCCCCAAGACTTTGATCTATCTACTCTTAAAGAGCAAAACAATACCCATAACACTATAACTGCTATCCAAACTATGTCAACCATATCTACTCCCATACCCGCACAAGTTTCACAAGAGGGAGCGACCAATCCTTTCAAAGCTCAATACAAAAATCTGCTCTATCAAAACCAAAACCCAAAAAGATCCATATCACCACTCTTGACTCATATGGAGATTTATAACCAACTACAAGAAAACCTTCATCATCAAGCAGAATTAGAAAGGAAAGATGCTCTAGCTGAACAAAAACATCAACAACCTCCTAGCATATCACAAATGTCCATATCAAATGCACATGGTAAATTATCCATCCCATCATGAGACAATTTTCCCCCAAATTACAATCTGGGAAACACCTATGTAGCCATGCAACAAGGGTCACAAGCGACACCATCTCCAACGCCATTAACCCTCCGTATCACTAATTCGAACAATCTCACTCCCCCGCAACATTCCCAAAACATCAAAACAAACATCAATCCCCCACAACACTCCCAAAACATCAACACTAACAATATCATACCACCACAACACTCCCAAAACATCAACACAGTAAAGTGCGGAAACTTACATACTAAAATAGTATTACAAAAACAATGCTCATTCTAATAGAGGAAATTAAATCATTTATAATTTTTCAAATATCCATAGTTGCATGATATAACAAATTTTCCATTAATGAAGTACATGTTCCATACACTAAAAAGTGTTACATTTCCAGTTACATACACTAATTAGGGTGTTACAATACATATGTTTCAATGTTACAAGTAAAATTGATTGTATTTATTACATCAATGAAAATAATTACATTTTACAAAATGGCTATGCTAGCCATACAAGAGTAATACAATGAAATAAATATCCATAATGAATCATATAACATAGAATCTCTGATCTCGACCGTTGTGACCCCATTGGTCTTCCACAATCTGAGGTCAAGAGTGTCGCTAAGGCACTTTTTCCACCTAACCATGAAGTACTAGACTTCCCTAGGTTTCTTCCTACTCGAAGAAAGCACCGACCCTGCTTGAGGAGCCTAGCAACCTGGAATGGTAGAAGCAGGAGGGAATCTCTCGATGCGTGCATGTTGCCTGTATGCATTCCTAACCTAGAATCTCATAACTCTTGCAAGTAGGATGTGGCAGAGACATATATAACATGAATCTAGGCTTTTTCTAACCCTTCTATTTCAATGGTACAGTAGCTTGGCCAAGCAATAACAAAAAGTGATAGTTTTAGAAAAAGTAAAACTATCATCTTTGGGAACCCACATTCGGCATCATGTCTCAAAAGTACATTACTTTACCAAATAAATGCAAAGAATGGTTTATCTAAGATTTAAATATTCATCATCATAACGTTCATTCCAGAATGCAAATACATTCACATCAACAAATTCTCTACTCTGGTTTGCATGCTGTCTAAATTTACACATTCCAACAATTTATTTTGATATTTCATGAAAAGAGATTTTCTAGATTTGATATGGAAAAATTGTTTAAAAGAAAACAAATCTTGCAAGATTCCCTATTTCAGCCCAATAGTATCAATATAATACAGGAAAATGTTTTGTTCCCAAGTGAAATCATATTAACTATGTTTTTATGTAAAAATTTCAAAACATCCAATTTACATAAAATAATCTAATAATTTCATCGGTATTTATTTCCAATATATATATATATAGTAATCACTAAATCCTTATAGAATTCGGAAACCAATGAATATGATAAACTGTATCAGCGATTTCATCGCATATTTTAATTCATAGTTTGGAGTGTTATAAATGATATCCAAATAAATATATAAAGTTGTTGCTATGTAGTGAGGCCAACGACCCCCATAGAACAGCGAATTCCAAATTTAAAGTTTAAGTTTCTTTGATTTATAAAAAGGAATCAATACTTACAACGCCTGTGGGGATGGCGTTGGCCTTCCCCACAAGATTTTACGCTTGTGGGGGGGTCGACATCCTCCCCACTCTCCCCCAATGTTTCGATCGTACGGCTATAGAGCCATTTCATATAACATTTGAATATACAATTTATAAACAAGTTTTTAATGCCATAAAACTTATAAATCATTCAGAATTACAACAAATTTCTAATGCAAAAAGATCCTTAATACGAAATATGATTTATATATCTATTTTTCCAAATTTACTGTTGTGTATTACAGTTGGTTTTTTATATATAAATTTTAATTCTTCATATATATATATAGTTTTTTGTATATATATTTATATATAAATATATGAATATATATGTAATAAATATTTATAGAATATAATTTTATATTAAGGTAACAACCACAGCAACAATTTAATATAATAATAGCAGTATAATATCAAATTCACACAAAGGTTTATAGTTTGGCAAAAAAATTACAATAAAATCTCATAATAAAATCATTCCAATTACAACAAAAAGGTCTAAATAGAAATGGAACCTGGTAAATTTATCCTCCCCAGCACTTGAAAAACTAGTATGGCTCTATATCTTTTCCTCGATCTTCTTTTCCTTTCTTGATTCCTGGCTAAACCCCAATCTTCTATTCATCAAGTTCCTATTTTTCTTTTATTTTCTCAGATTTTGCAGTTGTGAATGAAAGAATGAATGAATGAAAGTTGTGAGAATGAGAGTTCATTCTTTCTCTATTTTTGTTTTGCTTTGTTTTTTTGCTTTATTTTCTAAATTTAAGTCTTCTTTTTCTATTTTTCTATTTTTCTATTGTTTTCTTTCATTGTTTTGTTTTCTAAATCTTGTTTTTTTCTTTTTCTATATTTTATCTCATATTATCAATAAAGCTCATGATTTATTATATATTTGCTTCACAATTATCTCAGAAAAATAATAAATAATACTAATTGTATTTTTAGTAAAAATCAATAAACAAATTAAGTTTTATTTCCTTTATTTTTCTATGATCATATAATATTAGATGCCAATTAATTAAATAATCCTACTATAACACAATAAAATAAGGAACTATATAATATAATCAATTTAATGCAAGCCTAATGCATCTACATGATTCTAAGTGTTGTGTGTGTGAGAGAAATCCCTCCATTTAACCCTGTCAGGCTGCTAACCTCCTCTACCTTAACCACACCTTTGTCTTCAACAACATGCAACTCATGAAAACTTAGATTTCCTATTAATAGGTTAGTGTCCAAATAGCCGAAGCATAGCTGAAGCGTCATAATTTATCATTCCAAAATAACTTGAATAAAATAATATTCATTTCATTTCATCTTTTCCATAATAAATTAATCATTTACTTATTTCATCTTTCAAAATAGTCATATTATTTATTCAACCACACATTATCATCCATAATTTAGTTCCACATTAAGTAAGTTTAGAAAGCATCAAAGTCTAAGACGTGACAAACACAAACAACATCACTCCCCCACAACACTCCCAAAACATCAACACAAACTATATCACTCCACCACAATGATCAGCCACACTCAATCTTACCAACACCTATCTCAGTCAATCCCAACCATCTCAAAACCCTTCTACCTATATCACTCCACCACAAAGATCATCCACACTCAATCTTACCAACACCTATCTCAATAAACCTCAACAATCTCAAATCCAATCTTCCTATGGCTATGTTCCGCCATCACAATCAAATCAAAACACATTTAGCTACCCTCCACCAAATTCATTCATCACCCCTCCTCAACAATATCAACAACAAAACTCTTTCATCATCCCTTCACAAAGCCAACATTCTTATCTAGCACCACCTCAACATATGCAACCTCAAAACAACCAACCCCAACCTAATCCAAATCCATCATACAACACATATGACCCAAATCAATCATACGACCCATATAACATCAATTCCTATGGCTTCAACTACAATCTTCCCTATGGGAAACAACAACCACCCCTAGTGCAATAGGAGACTTTACCAACACCACCAACAACTATGGAGCTTAAACTTGTCAAGGTACAACAACAAGTAGCTAATTTAACATTTGGTCACACTAAGAAAACCTTCTCCTTGGAGAAGGTTTGTCCTTATCCATTTGATCGGTCGTTGCAAATGATCCCTTTTCCTCCCAACTTCAATATACCCAAATTTGATAATACAAGGGAAAAGGAGACCCAAAAGACCACATTAGAGAATTCTATATCACTTGTTTAGAGGTTGCACATAATGACACATATCTCATGAGCCTCTTTCCTCACAACCTTGGAGGTCAATCTATAAAATGGTTCTCGCATCTACCTATGGGTATCAAAACTTTTAACGAGCTTGTAGAAAAATTTGCCACCCATTTCTCGTACAACATAGAACATGAGGTCTCTACGACAAACTTATGTAACAACAAATAGAAAAATGGGGAAACTCTTATCTCCTTCTTTCAAAGATGGAGACTCATGGCTAGAAAATTCCCATTTAAAATACCTGAAAAGCAACTTGTTAGCATATTTGTGCAGAACCTTAACCAAGAATTGGGTTTCCATTTGCAAATACTAAGTTCTACAACCTCTGACAAGATTACCTATAAAGGCATCAACATTAAAAAAGCCCTTATCACTAAAGGCATGGTCAAAATCTTCAAAGAAAATAAAGACAATTCACCACAACAACAATCAAATGATAAGCCCAAATTTTGGAACAAAAACAAAAACGCGGTCAATGATGGTGTGGTGGATTCCAAACATGTTCAAACACTACAAACACCCCTTAATCTTTCATCCAAATAAAACCAACCTCTACCTCAACAATAACAACAAAGACAAAAAAACCAAACCAATAGCATCAACAAGAGTGTCCTCCCCAAGATTACCCTCCAAGGCATAAGTTCACTCCCTTGGGATAGCCTATAGAATCAGTTTTAAAGAAACTTGTGCAAAATGGACTCATCGCGCTACCAGAAGCTCGCCCATATGAAAAACCTACTTTCAAACCCACATGGTACAAAGACAACAAATATTGTGAATACCATAGGACCAAAGGACATAGAACTATATCATGCAAGAAACTCAAGCACATGATCCAAAACCTTATCGATAGAGGCGAAGTCACTTTTGATGCACCCCCTAATCAAAACACCAACAAAGACCTCAACATGTACAAGGAGCCATTCCCAAACCATGGTCAAGATCAACATCTAGATAAAGGTAAAGGCATTAATAAAGCTTCAACTTCCTATGACTCTATTGTAAGTCACTTTGAAGAAAGTCATGTGTCTACCCTCACTATCAAAGGTAAATCTACGGATTGTAGAGTCACAACTTGTCGTGGTTGTTTTACCCTTCATGGGCCTACACTAAGTCTCCCAACCCAATCTGCTTACAATCTTGTAGAACATCTAGGGAAAACCCCTGCACATATCTCTATTTTGGACCTTCTATGGTCATCACCCGCACATAAAGCTATGCTAGAAAAAGCCCTACAAGAGTCTTTGGTTCCTAATAACATAGCGGTCACAGATTTCCAAGCTATAATAGGTAACATTGCCTCACCTTACAATGTGGTCTTTTCTGAAAAGGACCTCCCATCCCATGATCCGTGTCAAAATGGTGCACTTCACATTGAAGTTTTCATCTATCGTCAGGGCAAAATCTAGAGCAGAAATCAAAATTGCATAAATGAAACCCTAACTAGCACCATGAAGCACAACCTAGCTTGAAAATGCAAAACAATAAACGAAATACAAACCAAATCCAAACTAGTGTTGATTGACCTCCATGGCTCTTCTCAATCGTGCATAGGCATGCAGATTTCGAAGGGTTCATTGTGGAGGGATGTTGTTGCTCAAGATTTTGGCAGCATAACAGTTTTTGCAACTTGATGTATACGAAAATGGCTTGTGAGGTATTTCCTTTATAGAAAAGGTAAAATTGAATGAATGGATGAGATTGATTAGGGTTTGAATGCTATGGATAGTCAAGATTGGTTAGGGTTTTCCCACTCCAAGAAGTTGTAGTCACGTGACAAGTGTACGATGGAGAATAAAGGGAACCCCGTTTAAATAAAAGATTATTTAAATTAGTTGTGCATGTGAAGGGGTTAAGTGGAGAATGAGATATGTGACATGTGTCGCAATGTGATGAGAGGTGGGGGAATAATTCAAATTTTTAATTTGAATTATGTGAGACATGTGAAGGGGTATTATTAACTAAAAAAATGGGATTTATTTAGTTAATTGGAATGTGATTAAGTTGGAATTGTGAGTGGGATGACCTAGGACCTAGGGCAAAACATTATAAGGTCATGTCGACTAGGGGATGGTCAAGACATGGACAAATTTTAGTGTCTACATTTTGCCCCTCTTGGAGATGATGTTCGAGATGATGTGGTTTATGTCGAGTAACATCATTTCAAAGAAGCTAAGGAAATGGATAGAGGAAAAGGATAGGGTGATGATGCCCTCTCAAGAGGATAGGTGGGTTGGACAAACACAAGTAGGCTCTCAAAATGGATTGGTCCAAGAAGGAAGATGATGAAATGGATAGAAGAAAAGGAAGGATGTGTTATGCTGCAATGAAAGTGAGCAACCATGATGTTTGATTTAGCACTAGACGTTATGCACCAAGGTATAAGGACCAAGGTGATGGTGTGTCTCATGCCCCAGTGTAATACAAGCTTGTCTAGATACAAGATATGAATATTAGCTAGGTTGGATTCATATTTGAAAAAAATGCAAGAAAAAATAATAACACACACAAGCAAGCAAGCAAGCATGCACAAATGATACAAAAACAAGCAATGCATTGCCCATGTCAAGTTATAAACCAATGATTGGTTGATTGATTATGATGATGGTGTTTGGTTTCAGGAATGAAACATGTCGTCTAAGATGCCTGGTCTAGTTTCGACAATGTAACATCCTATCTAAGACAATTCATTGATTGACACTAGTGTTGTTGGTCATACGAGCAACACCAGGGTTTGATTAATTGATTGATTTGGTTTACATCAAGATTGGGATCAAGACCATTGAATGTAATTGGATAATTTGACTTGATTGATGAACTTGATTGGCATGGATTGATGATGTCTTGCATTTGGATTGATTGCTTGGAATGATTTGAAGAAGATGATTAGATGAAATATGATGGAAAGATTTGGATTGATTGAGGAATTGAATGATGTGAGTGACTTGGTTGGAATGATTGAGGTTGCATTTGATTGATTAGAATATTGGAGTGAATTGATTTGAAGGATGGATGATGACGATTGATTCAAGATTAGAAGAAAGATGAAAGATGGAAGAGGTGTATTGACTGTGCCTAAATCGGAAAAACTTCCTTCGTATCCCTGATTACCTACATACCCTATATCCACGGGATCAAGGCATACAACGATGGAGATGAGATGTAGTTTTGATAATGTTTTATTGATGAGATGATATGGATTGGATTGATGTGATTTTGATGGAATGTTTAGAATGTCACATTGATGTGTTCGCTATAGAGATGACTATGAGGATCTACTCCCTTTTCTCTTCATTTTGCAATAGTGTCTCTACAAGACTTGTGAAGTGTGGGAGATGTCAATGCAAGGTGATGAGGCCTAGACTATGATAGAGGCTAATGAATATTAGTCTTAGAAAAGTCTAGCTCCAAGAGGGTACTCTCATCTACTAATGCCCTTTCAAAGCACAAATTGGATTTGTTGAAACCTTGAGGTGTGATAGAAATGATTGATGAAAATGAACCCATGAGTTTTAGAATTCACTTGGAAGGATGGACTTAAACTAGCCATGGATTATTAAGCCCGAGTGGAAGAAATGATTGATGAAAGTGAACCCATGAATTTTAGAATTCACTTGGAAGGATGGACTTAAACTAGCCTTGGAGTATTAAGCCCAAGTTGTGATTGATGTGAAAAAGATGTCAAGGTCTCCTGGTTTATAGATTTGTACTTGTGATACAGTCAAGCTTTGACAGTTTCTCCCTATGTTTTGACCTTGGGAAAACTAAGTTTGGGAACCTCTACAGATGTCGAGGGCTGAATGGTAATGAAATCTTGCGATGAGGTGTAATCGTAAAGGAATGGAATTGGATATGTAATGGGTGGCTTTGATACCGTTGCAATTGGATTCAATAGGGAGAGTAGATACTCAAATTTTTCCCTACGGTTGTGGTGTATTGTGATTGGATGAAATGGATTGGATTGGAATGAATGGTTAGGATATGATTAGGATGCGATTGATTGGATTAAGAATGAATATGATGATGTGTAGTGATGAGATGAAGATGATTTGGTTGAATTAGGAAGAAGTTGATTGGACTAGGATGATTAAGATGATGATTGGATGATGTGGTTAGGAGATGCGATTAGGATAATGTGGAATGGTAGGATGAAATTGATTAGATTTGAATGGGGTTGATGTGGAATGATTGAATTTGATTGGACGAATTGAATGATGTGACTTGATTTTATGGATGATTTGATTTGATGTTTTGGAAGAATTGAGTGTAATGGATGAATTGGATAGATTTTATTGCTTGGATTTGTAGGATATTTGATTTTTTTTGTATTTTTGATGATATTTTGATGTTTTTTGGGATTTTGAGATTATTTGATTTTTTTTGGATTTTTGACATGTTTTATTTTTTTTGTGTTTTGGGGTGTTTTGGGGTGTTTTGATTTTTTTTGTGTTTTGAGGATATTTTGATTTTTTTGGATTTTTGAAAATGTTTTGATTTTTTTGAATTTTTGAAATGTTTTGAGAAATGGCATTGGATGATAACTTGAGGTAGCCTTTTCTCTAGATACCAATGACAAGGAAAGCAAGTCTAGGTGTAAGGATAACAGATGGGATTGGATGAAAAGGTGGGCGATAATGAATGGAATGTATGTGTAAGAGGGCAAGGATGTGATCTCCAAGGACCATGTCACATTAGAATAATGTGCCCCATTATAGGTAGTATGCTTAGGATTTGACATGACAAAGCTTATGGAAATAGGATGATGGTAGGATTATTTGGAAAGGATGAGGTATACTAAGAGATATCTAGAGCATGTTTCAACATTTTGTCCCCCAGTCTTTATCAAGATAAAAAGAGGAAGGGAGGATGAATGGATGCGATATGATAGGCATGTGGACATATGAATAAGGATGGTAAGGTGGAAAATGATAGGAGGATGAGACAATGTGCCCCAAGTGTAAGTGGCATAAAAGATCAACTTTTTTGATTTTTTGAATTAGATAGGGGGATATGGACGAGAAGGACTCAGGTGTCTAGTGCCATGAAGGTGATAGTCCCAAAGGTATCTCGCATTGACCATGTCAAATGTTGTGATGCTCATTAATCTTGGTCAGTGATGGCATGAAAGTGAGATGGATAATGTAGATAGTGGATTATGATGTGAATTATGTAGGGAATGAAAATGGATTATGATGTAGATTATGTAGGGAATGAAAGTGGATTATGATGTGGATTATGTAGGAGATGAAAGTGGATTATGATGTGGATTATGTGGGGAATGAAAGTGGATCATGATGTGGATTATGTAGGGATTTATGTAAGGATGGATGAAATGTTTATGCCAAAGCATGGACCATAGGGAGATGATAAGGCAATTATGTAGGGTAATGATTGAATGATGGGGTGATGGAGGCATGGAAAGGAATCATGACCAACGGTTGCACACACCATGTTAAACATGGAATCTTGTGATTGGGTGGAGGTGTAGGAAGCAATGACGATGTTTTCTTAGTGGATGGGTGATGTAGTGCTTTAGGAACCCACATAGACTTAGTATTTTTATGGTTTTTGTTTTTCATGTGGGGTGGAGGAATTTGAAATTGTTGAGTGGAAGGGATGGAAAAGAATTTTTGTGAGGTGGATGCCTCATTTGACTTGTTTGATTTTTGTTTAGTACCCATATCATTTTAGTTTTTGAATTTGCTTTTGGAGGTATGGGCTTGGATGGATTTTTGAATATATTTTTCTTTGACTTTTTGCATTTGTACCGTAAGGCATTAGGAGGATTTTTTACTTTATGAAAGGAGGCATCCATATTTTTGAATCCCATGTGGCGAGTGGAATGAGTGGAAGCTCTATGTTTGGACAATGTGTGCATTTGTTGGTCATGACGAGGATATTTAGGGTATTTATGAATGATTGGTATATTAGGTGTTGGAATCAATGGTGGAAAAGTGGATGGGGCGAAATTAGGGGTTGGAAGTAGTGGAGGCAAAGTGGATGGTGGAAGGTGTATGGTCACATGCTTTTGACATTTATAGGATGAGGGAGATGGAATGGCAACATATATCTTAGGGATATGATGGGATGTGCGATGGAAAGTGGATGATTTAGGGGGGATGGAGGAATTACCAACATCATTAGATTGTTGACCTTGGGGTGTGTATCCAAGGCCATATGAGTGAGGGGGAACATTGACATGGATAGGCTCCAAAATTCCTTGTTCATGAAGGCCTAGGCCTTTACCTTGGTAGTTCATGTTTTGAAGCATGCGATGGACTATGGGGCTAGATGTAGTATGGGAACTAGACACGAGTTCTTTATTGGATGAAGAAGGTAAAGTGGAAGACAACGGTTGTTGTCATCCCAAGGACGAACATTCATGAATGAAAGTGGATAAGCCAAGGGGATATGATGGTGGATTTGAAATGGGATCAATGATGGATGAAGAAGGATCACTAGGAGCTTAATTTTTCTCATGTAGATCCATGTTATTTGTTTGATCTTCTATGTTTATGTGTTTTTGGAAGGAACAAGTCTCATCATGACAACGGTTGGATCATGGATTGGTGGAGAAGTTTCTTTTCTTTGAATGAAGGCCATGAAACGGGGTGAGTTCTCAAGTAGGTCCACAAGACTTTCATTAGATGAAAATTGTAGGTCTTGGGTGTCTTGTTCATGAGTGGTTGTGGGGGGATAAATAGGATCAAGATTCTCATGGATAGGTTCTTCATCATGCATAATGTCTTGATCATGGAAAAGGTACATGTTATGGATTGTTTGAAGGGAAATGATTTGATCTTGACTAGAGTGAGGGTTAGATGTTTCTTCATGCTTAGAATTGTGCTCTGGACATACCTCTTGAATTTGAGTGGAAATGGAGGTGGAAGGCCCTTGAATAGGTTCTTGGTCAACAATGAGAGGGCATGATGGAGGTTGACTTGGACTCATGGAAGGAGACTCTTGAATTGGCTCAAGGGGTTGTGGGTGACATGATTGGTTTGAAAGACTTGGCATGGTGTTTGAGGACTCTTTTGTATGTTAAATCATATGTATTGGATGACATGGAAATGTTTGATTCTTAGCTTGTAGCCCTTGGGTCACATTCTTTATAGGCATAGGGGTGAAAGGCATTGGCTTAGGGCTTTGTTTTTTATTAGATGGATGATCAAATGGATTGAATGAGTTAGTGGGTTTGGATAACTCCACATGTTTACTTTTGTAATGTTTGAACTTAGGACATGGAGTTGATGTATTAGCAAGTGGATTAGGAGATGGTAGAGGTAATGAAGGGTTCAATGGGTTGGAAGGTGTAGGGGCCAATGGATTTGGACTAGGACATGGTGGCTTTTGGATAGGCTATTGATTGGATAGTGGTATGATATACTTTTAGGGTACATGACCTAGACTAGTGTTCCCCTTGTCAATGGTGGCATTAGAGCAAGAAGGCATTTGGACTTGTTGCAAAGGTTCACTTATGCTCACATGTGTTTGTTGTGGCATGAATTGATAGGTTGATGAATTGGTTGATGTGGCATTGGCTTGGAAATAAGTTGGTTTGGTTGATGTGGTATTGACTTGGCATATGGTTGAATTAGGTTGGTATGAAGTGGAAGGGATTGACACATAGGATTGAAGTGGAAATAGTTGAGGTTGTGTTGTTTGAATTTGACAAGTGGTGATGATTTGATTGGCTTGAGCTAAAAGGCATTGGATTTGAGGTCATTGGATGTGTTGGAATTTTTGGAAGAGATCTTGAAGCCTTTGTATGGTTGATTGATCAAAGGGTTGGGGTATTTGGTGAAGTGATTGGATGAGGTTTTGGAGTTGAGGTGCTAGGACTTTGTTCTCGAATGTCGGCATGGTGTCACACATTTGTCTAAGTCTTGGCATGTCATCTTGTACCTCAAGGTATGATACATCATTTACAAGGCTCTTATGATCATTAGAACTAGGAGGGGCCCCTCGAAGTACAAGTTTAGGTCTTGGATTTGTCTCATGAGTAGGACTAGGGAGGGAGCCCCCTTGGATGATGATTTTGGGCTTATGATTTTGATTGGGCTTGTTTATGATTAGGGACATTTTGACAAGTGTTGATTGGGATTAGAATGATGTGAAATGAAGTGATTAGATGATTAGGAATGATTAGGAGGGAATTGATTGGAAATGTGAAATGATGATTAGGATAATGATTAGAATGAAGGTCGAATGATGGAGATAGAATTAGAATGTGATTAAGAATGATTTGGATGTGCTTAGGAAGATGATTAGAATGATGTTGGATTGAATAATGTAGAATGACAAGGATATGATTAGGGTTGGATTGGGTTGACTTGGATATGATTAGGTTGTGATGTGGAATGATTAGGGTTTGATTAAGAAGAAGATGATTTGGAATGACTAGGATATGAAGTGGAATGATTAGGGTTTGGTTATGAAGAAGGTGATTTAGAATGATTAGGGTTTGAATTATGATGACTTGGACATGATTAGGATATGAAGTGGTCAAGAAGGGTGATTAGGATGAAAGTGATTAGATTTGAAGGTGTTGGAAGAATGTTTAGATTGACTTGTCTTTTGTGTTTGGTGTTTAGAGCCTGATTTGGAAATGTTCAATCAAATGATCACACATGTACACACACACAAGACACATAAGCAATTTTGAATTTTGAATTTGAAGAATGTGATGATGATTAAACAAGCGCACATGGAAGACACATCAACAAGCCCTAGAATTAGTCAAGTGGGGTATGGCCAATAAGTCTTAAGCTAGGTTGCACAAGGGTTAACTAGGGGTGTCCCTAATATACATGAGGTACGAGGGGCCCAAATCTATGAACACTAGTCTGTTGAAGGGATGTGGCATAAGCGTAAGTGAATACCACTTCACCTTGTGTCTAGAATCACCCAGGACCACAAGGCTATCCCAATGACTATGTAGCTAGATTGAGGTACATCTTTCACTCTCCCCCCTTTGATATACCCCACTAGAACAAGTGGTTGAGGTCATCCCTAGGGGTGACGAAATCCCCTAGTAGGCCTCCTAGGAAAGGGTAAACAAAAGCAAATCAAGTGAGGTATTTTTGATCTCCAAGATCACCTTACGGTGCGAGGAGAGAGCACACACACACACACACACTTGATTCACACTTGCACTTGTAAATTGCCCTTAAGAAATCAAAATGTGAGGTGTGAATATGAATGGATAAGTGGTGTTTTTTATTCTCAAGCATGAAGCGCATGAGAAGAGCATACATACCTATTCAAGCGTTGTTTCTTTTTATGCCCAAGTCAAAATGTGAATGAGAAGACACTTGTTCATTTTAATGCCCAATTTTGATGTGTGAATGCAAGTAAGAGTTCATTTTAGGAGCCCAAATCGAAGTGTGAGACAAGCAATGATTAAGAGATATGAAAGATTAGAGTGAAGGAACCTGATTAGTTCATTGTCTAAGCTATTATTTATGCTGATCCAAACATTGTTCTAGCATTGTGAGGTCACCTACAAGCCACAAAATTGAAAAAGAAACAAGTAAAAGTGCATAGGAGACTGTTATGTGAAAAAGTGAAATTTGATAAAAATCTGATGAATATGAATGGCGATAGAAAACTTAATAGCATCAGAAGATTCCAGATGAAATTCTATGCAATTTTTTAAAAAAAATCATGAAAAAAGGATGAAAAATGCAAAAGTTATGCTTGATTGAAGTTTGCATGCAAGTTTGACTTTGACTACAAAAAAACTAGCCAAAATGGCACTTTCACTTGATAATTTCTTCACCACTATGAAGTCCACTGGATCAACTTTCCAATGAGCCCTCATTTGCAAATTTTTGAGTTTGTATACCTGAGTTATGAGCAAAGGAAAAAAATGCCCTTTTAGGGCTTTAGAGGTTAATAAGGCAGGCTAGCAATCACGGAAACCACTAGCGGCTAGTGGTTTTCTGGTCACATTGGTGGTTATAACAGGCAGTTAGTGTTTGAGAGTTAGGGGCCAGTGGAGCCCACGGTCATCCATATGACCATGGGTGGGCCCAACACAAAAATAAATAAAAAGAATTTAAAACAACGGGGGCCGATAGGTAAGCCCCCCCCCCTTTTCCACTCAGCTGGGTAAGACTATGTGCTTAGTAGGAGACCCTAGGGTTTACGACCGGCATCTAAAACATAGTGACCAAAGGGTTAATGTTTTGTAGAATGGATTAGCAAATAGCAGCAGAATGGAGGGAGCTTAAAGTTGTGGATGGCAACAGAGATCAAAGAACAAAGTGACAGACTGTGCAAAGAGTGTCGACCGGGGGTTTTCAACTAAGGTCGGTAACAGTGAAATCGTGAAAGGAAGCTAGGTGTGCAGAAATCACTTCCTTCACTAATCTAATGAGGAGAGATGAGTGCAAATTATTTTTAACCTTTACAATTATAGAATGTTTAACACAATAATGGAGATTGCAGTAATACACAACACAAGAATGTAAGATGGAAGAAGACAGAGACAAGATATAACGTGGGGAAATCCCTTATTGGGTAAAAAAACCCCACACTCCAAAACCTGCACAATGTATTATCAAAACTATAATGGTTTACAATACACTTGCAATGCAAGCTCTCAGGAGTCTTCGACACTCATATCTGGAGACAATCTAGTAGCATAATAGTACCTATCAATCACATAATACATCTCCTCTCCAAAGCACTTGTTTATAAAGAAGTTACAAGGCAAAAATGAGCCTATCTTGAGATGGGCATCCAACATGGCTCATGGCCCAAAATCCATGCCTAAGGACACTTGTCCAACACTGCAGGATGTCCATGATACTTGTCATATCACCCCATCCCAAAGAGATCTCCTATTCCCAAGTTGGGCAATGACAGATACTCTTACGACTCTTACTACTATCATAGAATCCGTCATAGTTGTCATATCTTACAGCTGTAAGACAATTTGTCATACAGAAGCTAAAAATAGCATATTCTCTTACAATGTGTCATAACCATCCTTGGGGCACCCAAAGATGCCTTCTTCCAAGATGCCTTGTGACACATGTCTTCACCTGTCATAGAATCTTCCATTTACGACTCTTACGCGTCATAGATTTGTCATAGGAATCTGTCATATCTGTTTTAGTTAATATTCCCTTACACACTATCCAAGATGCCGACACATGGAAAAATATTCCTACCACTAAGTGGGATGCCTATCTCCTCATGTGAGGACAAATTTACATGTTGTCACCTTCCACATAGGATGACACATCACTGTGCCAACTCCCTCAAGATGACAAAATAGGATTTGCATCCTAATTACATAATAGGCAATAAATAAATAAATACAATGAAATAATACAAGGAATTACCAAGGTTGAGACACCTTAATTCCCAAAATTCTCCCACTTGTTGAACACCTTGTAAGAGCTAATGGAAATAATAGGATTTAACTGCTATAGGCCAAGAGGCCCATAGACTCCGAACACAATCTAAACTTCTCTGTGCTCACTGGTTTCATCAATGCATCCGCAACATTCTTCAAAGTGTCTACCTTCTCCAAATTCCACTTCCCATCCTCTACCATGTCTCGCACGAAATGAAATTGTACATCAATATGCTTTGTTCTGGCATGGAAAGTTAGATTCTTTGGTAGGCAAATCACACTTTGACTGTCACAAGAAATCGTAATTTGTCCTGCATCAACACCAATATCTAAACACAATCATAATTTGGTAAGCTTGAGTTGCTACCATATACTCAGCTTATGTCATGGACAAAGAAACCACAGGTTATTGCTTACTCATCCAACTAATTGCACCACTGAACATAGTGAACACATAGGCACTGGTGGATCTCCTACTGTCAATGTCACCTACCCAATCAGAGTCCGTGAATCCATGAATACAAAATAAATATAGAGGTCCTGTAGGATTACCATGATAGCATATATTTGAATACTCGAAAGTACCCCTCAAATATTTGAACACTCTCTTAACTGCATCCCAATGTACCCATCCAGGATTAGCCATAAATCAACTAAGGACTCCCACTACTTGGGCAATGTCTGGTCTTGTGCAGACCATAGCATACATCAAACTACAAACATCACTAGCATAAGGTATGCTGCTCATGTCCTCCACCTCACTAGGAGATTTTGGACAATCATTAATAGACAACTTTGTCCCCAAAGAAATAGGAACACACAATGGTCTACAATCTGCCATACTGAACCTATCCAACACAGTCTTCACATACTCTGGCTTAACCAAAGTTTTCTGTTAGCTCTGTCTCTTCTAATTTCCATTCCCAGAATGTACCTAGCTGCCCCTAGATTTTTCATCTCAAAGTATGCTGACAACTGAGACTTCAAATCAGAAATCATATTCTTACCATTCTAAATTAATAGCATATCATCAACATACAATGCAATAATAAGAATGCAATCATTGTCAAAATTGTAATACACACAATGATCTGATTTTAATCTCAAATATCCAATTGACAACACAAAGGCATCAAACTTCAAGTACCACATCCAAGGAGACTGCTTCAAACCATACAAAGACTTTTTCAACTTGCAAACCAAATTTTCTTTACCTTTCTCTATGTAATGCTTTGGCCATGACATGTAAATCTCTTCCTCCAAATCACCATGAAGGAATGTTGTCTTCACATCCATTTGCTCCACCTCTAAGTCATAATCTACTACAAGAGATAACAAGAACTGAGTAGATGTCACATTTGCAATGGGAGAGAAAATTTCACCATAATCAATTCCCTTCACTTGTGAGTACCCCTTAGCAACCAATCTAGCCTTGTACTTTTCAACACTACCACCTGCACCAAATTTCTTCTTGAATACCCATTTGCATCCAACAAGTTTCTGTCCTTCAGGAAAAGGCACCAAGTCCCATGTTTTATTCTTCTCCAAAGAAGCCATCTCATCTTCCATGGCCTCCTAGGAACTTGCATCTTTCATGCTCGTAGCCTTTGTCATGGTTCTAGACTCATTAGTGTTAGTAAGCAAGGCAAAAGCACAACTAGAATCAAGTAATGAATAACCAAACCTATCAGGTTGCTTCCTTGTTCGTGTAGACCTCCTCAATGGCTGAGGTTGAGGTTTTGCTTCTTCTTCTAAACTTTTAGAGCTGCTAGAGCTCTCCTCATCATCAAGTCTCATAGGGTCTGTCAATTTAGTCTTCTTAGGGGTAGAAGGAAATTGAACCACATCCCCTTTCTTTTCTATTTCTTCTGGTTGTAGAACAACAGGAGAAGGTTTTAGCTCTCTAAAGATAACACTTTTACTATACAACACTTTTTCAGCCACAGGATCCCAAATCTTGTATCCTTTCACACCAACACCATAGCCAATGAAAATACACTTAGCAGCCTTGTTCTCCAATTTAGACCATTTCTCCTTAGGCACATGTGCATATGCCTCACAACCAAAAACATGAAGATGTCTAACTGAAGGCTTCTTACCAGACCATGCCTCCATAGGTGTCTTACCAACAAGAGCTGATGTAGGAGACCTGTTTACTAGGTAGCAAGTAGTGGCTACAACTTCAGTCCAAAACTTTTGTTCAAGGCTTAATGCTCCACTAATCATACTCCTAGCCTTCTCCATCAGTGTCCTATTCATCCTCTCTACAACTCCATTTTGTTGTGGGGTGTAAGGAGTTGTCTTATGTCTTTCAATCCCTTGCTCTTTATAGAACTTATCGAACTCTGCCGAACAAAACTCACCACCGTTGTTAGTTCTCAAACACTTAATCTTTTTACTAGTCTAATTCTCAACAAAAGCTTTAAACTCTTTGAACCGACTAAAGACTTCAGTCTTGCTTCTGAGAAAATAAATCCATGTCCTTCTACTCTAATCATCTATGAAAGATAAAAAATATACAAATTTAGAAATTGAAGAAACACTAACAGGACCAAACACATCAGAATGAATAAGGTCCAACACACCAAAAGACTTGTGAGAACTAGAGTAAAACTGAACACGATTTTGCTTTCCATATATACAATGTTTACAAAAGTCAAACTTGAGATTACAATCATTTAACCCCTCAATGAGGTTTTTATTTTTTAGGGTTCTAAGACCCTTCTCACCGATGTGGCCAAATCTCATATGCCACAACATTGTCTTTTCAGTAGGAAGCTTGACTTCCAAAGCATGAGCACCCTTGGGTACCCAAAATGCACTGCCATCAGGATTAGATACAACAGATTTATTCACTGCTAGTTTAGATCATGGGGATGAAGTGACTTCAGTTATTTTCTTCGAGTCAGAAGAACTATTACACTGTGAAGTGCATGCCTCTAGCTGAAACAGAGTACCTCTCTAAGTACCCTTTGCAAGCACCATAGATCCTCTAGTCATCTTGCATCCGTCCTTAGAAAAACAACCTGCACACCTGCATCATTAAACTTACTTACAGATAGTAGGTTCCGTGCCAAGCCTGGGATGTGTATAACCCCAGATATCCCATTCACTCGTCCATCAGGGAATCAGATTGAGACTCTTCCATGACCAACAATCTTCATATGAGAATCATCACCCAAGTACACTCTTCCACCATCGAATTCTTCATACTTCGTGAACCATCTTTGATGCGAGGTCATCTGGAATGATGCACTAGAATCTATCAACCACACATCATCAAATGCATGGGTGGCCAGGGCTATGATGAAGGCATCACCATCATCTTGTGACTTGTCAAAATCTGAATCTAGGGCATTCTTCTTCTTCTTTTTCTTTTCCTCTTTGCATTCCTTTCAGAAATGCCCAGTTTGCCACAATTCCAACAGAGAGCCTTGGACTTTCTAGGAGATTTGGATCTCCCACAGGATTTGGACCTACCCTTCTTAGCTTTCTTGTCCTTCTTTTTCCCTTTCTCATTGGGTCTTCCACAAATCATAAGAGCCTCTTTGGCTACCTCAGAAGACTTTCTCCGCATCTCTTCAGATAACAATAAAGATACCACTTCATCCATTTTGAAAGTGGATGTGGTGTTTCCAATAGCCATGACAAGATGATCCCATGAGTCTGGCAAAGAACAAAGAAAGGTCATACAACAATCCTCCTCCTCGATCTTCACACCAACGGATGTCAATTGTGCAACTAATATGTTGAAAGCATTCAGGTGATCTGCAACTGATCCTCCATCCTCCATCCTCATAGAATACAACTTCTTTCTCAAAAAAAACTTTTTACCAGGGATTTGGCTTGATAAACATCACCCAGCTTCTTCCAAAGGTCTTTCGTGGTCTTCTCCTCATGGACATTTAATAGGATAGAATCAGCTAGACTAAGTCTTATGAGACCCTTATCCTTTTGATCTTTCAAATCCCAATTAGCTTGTGCCATTGCTATTGGTTTTACACTAGATATGGTTTCCCATAGGTCACGATCAATAAGTATGTCTTCCATCGTAAGTTTCCATAACTCAAAACTTGTGCCATTGAATTTCTCCACCTCTAATCTTCTAGATGTGCCTGCCATCTCTTTCCTGCAACAAGGTTATAGACTATTCTACACAAAACTCCCACTCAAGCTAATATTAGCTCAAAAAACCCCTACCCAACAACCGGGACCAAAGGTGATCAAGCTCTGATACTAATTAAAAGGAAGTTAGGTGTGCATAAATCGCTTCCTACACTAATCTAATGAGGAGAGATGAGTGCAAATTATTTTTAACCTTTACAATTACAAAATGTTTAACACAACAATGGAGATATTGCAATAATACACAACATAAGAATGTAAGACAGAAGAAGAGAGAGACAAGATATAACGTGGGGAAAACCCTTATCGGGTGAAAAAACCCCACACTCCAAAACCTGTAGAATGTATTATCAAAACTATAATGGTTTACAATAAAATTGCAATGCAAGCTCTTAGGAGTCTTCAACACTCATATCTGGAGACAATTCATTAGCATAACAATACCTGTCAATCACATAATACATCTCCTCTCCAAAGCACTTATTTATAAAGAAGTTACAAGGCAAAAATGAGCCTATCTTGGGATGGGCATCCAACATGGCCTCATGGCCTAAAATCCATGCCTAGGGATACTTGTCCAACACTACAGGATGTCCATGACACTTGTCATATCACCCCATCCCAAAGAGGTCACCTATTCCCAACTTGGGCAATGATAGATACTGTTACGACTCTTACGACTGTCATAGAATCCATCATAGTTGTCATATCTTACATATGTAAGAGAATCTGTCATACACAGGCTAAAAATAGCATATTCTCTTACAACATGTCATAACCCTCCTTTGGGTGCCCAAAGATGCCTTATTCCAAGATGCCTTGTGACACATGTCTTCACCTGTCATAGAATCTTCCATTTACGACTCTTAAACGTCATAGATTTATCATAGGAATCTGTCATAACCATTTCCATCAATATTCCCTTACACACTATCCAAGATGCCGACACATGGAAAAATATTCCTACCACTAAGTGGGATGCCTATCTCCTCATGTGAGGACAAGTTTACATGTTGTCACCTTCCATGTAGGATGATACATCACCGTGCCAACTCCCACAAGATGACAAAACATGATTTGCATCCTAATTACATAATAGGTATTAAATAAATAAATAAATACAATTAAATAATACAAGGAATTACCAAGGTTGAGACACCTTAATTCCCAACAAATCGGAGGCAACGAAGGAGGTTGGGTCGAGATGGAGCGTCAATAGAGTTTGGGTTGTGAGTTTAGATAAGTGATAAGTGATAATGGGTGATCGAAGGGTTCCGGGTGGCTAAAGAGGCATTAGTTGACCAAGGTTTGGCCACCACCAAGAGTGGCGATAGATAGAGGAGGAAACCCTAGGGAGTGGCAACCCAGCGAAGAACTAAAACCTGCAAGGTATCGACGAGTTTCTAAAGGGATATTGACAGTTAGCAACAATCTACGGTAAGTTTTGTAGGATTCTTAGTGACAACGACTGGGGTTCTACACATTGCTGGTGGTAGTTATGTGGTTGCGACAACAGTTCAACAAAGGCGACAAGGAGATTGCAAGGTGATGGGATTTTGACTAAGTGGAGGGATAAGGATTTTTTAAAACTAGGGCAGTAGGGATCCTTCATCTGGCAACAAGGAAGTTCTAATGGTGAAAACCTAGGGTTCCCCTGCCACGAAAATCACCTATAATCACAAAAACATTGACTACTGCAACAAACAACAACTTACGAATTTATAACCTAGAAACTACGCCTGCAAGAACATCAACCAAGATTAGTATCAGCAAGGGGTTTGCGGGTTCATACAAATCCATACGGTACAGATGCACAAACCTAAAAAAATTCAAAAAATAACAAAAATTTTATGTCGCCTAAATATAGCAAATTTACTATCATTTTTCACAGAAAGGGCCTCCCAGACTCAACGGTGAGGTCTGTTTGAGCTTGGGAGGTCACCTGCGAATTTTTCCTTTCAAAAGTTGATAAAAATAGATCTCTTCACATCGAGTTCACCAAATGTCGTTAGGGAAAAATCTAGGGCAGAAATCAAAATTATGGAAATGAAACCCTAACTAGCACCATGAAGCACAACCTAGCTTGAAAATGCAAAACAATAAATGAAATGTAAACTGAATCCAAACTAGTGTTGATTGACCTCCATGGCTCTTCTCAATCGTGCATAGGCATGTAGATTTTGAAGGGTTGATTGTGGAGGGATGTTGGTTGCTCAAGATTTTGGCAATGTAACAGTACTTACAACTTGATGTATATGAAAATGACTTGTGAGGTATTTCCTTTATAGAAAAGGCAAACTCAAATGAATGGATGAGATTGATTAGGGTTTGAATGCTATGGATGGTCAAGATTGGTTAGGGTTTTCCCACTCCAAGAGGTTGAAGTCACATGACAAGTGTGCGATGGAGAATAAAGGGAACCTATTTTAAATAAAAGATTATTTAAATTAGTTGAGCATGTGAAGGGGTTAAGTGGAGAATGAGACATGTGAAATGTGTCGCAATGTGATGAGAGGTGAGGGAATAATTCAAATTTTTAATTTGAATTATGTGAGACATGTGAAGGGGTATTATTAACTAAACAAATGGGATTTATTTAGTTAATTGGAATGTGATTAATTTGGAATTATGAGTGGGATGACCTAGGACCTAGGGCAAAACATTATAAGGTCATGTCGACTAGGGGATGGTCAAGACATGGACAAATTTTAGTGTCTACATCATCCATAAATGAAAGATCAAACACATACTTATAGATGGTGGTGCTAGTCTCAATATCTGTTCTCTTAAGTTACTTAAGCAATTGGGATACTCTGAGGATCATGTTAATATTGATCAATGCATTACAATCAAGGGGTATGATGATGCTGAGCACCGTTCAATAGGTGTTATCCACCTACCTATGCAAGTAGGCCCCATCATGCTTGAAACTAGATGCCAAGTCCTTGACATTGAGCTACCTTATGACATTATCTTAGGACGCACATGGATCCATGCCATGAAAGATGTTCCCTCCATGTGCCATCAGTCTCTCAAGTTTCCATTTAATGGTATAGAGATCACTATCCCAGGAGATGCTCATCCCTTTGAATTCTATCGTGCCTTGCAAGGTAGTTATAAGAATTGCAACAAAGTGCCAAATAATGACAAAGCCCATGAATCCCCATTGTATGTTGACTCTAAAAATCTGAAAAAAATCCTCCAAAGTTGAACCTAATCCTAATCCTATTTTCAACATCAAAATTGACATCCGTGATATAGGCTTTGGTGAATATGATATCTCTAAATCTTGTTGTGTAGGGAGGATGCCCTTATCCCCTAAATCCTACGGCCAACCACCCATAGCTAAAGTGACTAAGAAAACAACCATCTCCCCTCTAGCATCCCTAACCTAGTTCAATGAGGGAAAATTATTGGTAAAGGAAACTATTGAAGACATCTCATCATGGCTCTACAAAGAGAGAGAAACAGTCACCATACCAATTAAACAAATTGTCCAAAACATGGGCTATAAAGGCAAAGGTGGCCTTGGGAAAGATAATCAAGGTGAAATAGAACCCATTGTTGTGAAAAAGAAGCTAGACAAGAAGGGGTTGCGATACGGTAAGAAGGTACCACGCGCTTTGGACATCGAGGGTATTCTTGATGAGGTGGCACAAACGTCTCTCACTGATTCGATGTCTCAAGAGGATATCATCAATGACTCCTACCTCCATATGACTAACCTATTCGCTAAATCCTCCATATTTATGCTATCATATGTATCCTTCACATCAACCACCAACACCTAGATTGTAACACTTGTCTACCCTGAAATTATCGATTGGGACCAACAAGGGTCCCCCGTTCTAGATGTTTTTCAGAATGATGAAGCTCTTGCATAATTCATGGGACTCCAAGATGGAATCTCTCTTGGTGATCACAAAGCTAGTTTTGTAATGGAATTCAATAAAACTACTTATTTTGGTGATAATGCCAAATCCTCTAGTCGCAAAAATAAAAATAAAGAAAGATCTCTAGGTGAAAACCACACCGTGGCACCTCCTGATCAGAAAATAGTCAAAATAAGGACATATTCAAAGGTGAAAACCTAATTGTGGCACCTAAGGATGGAGGATTTGACCTCCCCCTACCATCTCAGTATCAAGAGAAATTAGCTCTCCTAGTGGAAGATTCTACAAAGATAAATCTAGGTACAGAGAAAAATCCTAAGACCACATTCCTTTCAGCATCATTATCAGAACAAGAGCACAAGAATCTTACCAACTTCTTCTTACAATGAACCATCAACTTTGCATGGACCTATGTTGATATGCTAGGGTTAGACCCTTCGCTAGTAGTTCATTATCTCACGGTTGATCCAAAAGCTAAACAGGTCAAACAAAAACTAAGAAAGATGCACCCACAGATTGCTCTCCTAGTGAAAATTGAAATACAGAAGTTGCTAGATGAAAAATTTATCAAGCCTATTGATTATCCAAAATGGGTCTCAAACATTGTACCTATGGCTAAATCGAATGGGCGCATCCGCATGTGTTTCAACTTTAGAGATCTCAACAAAGCATGTCCCAAAGATGACTTTCCACTACCAAACATTGATCTCATAGTGGACCTGACCGCTGGTCATGAAATGCTTTCTCTAATGGATAGATTTTTGGCTATAATCAGATAATGATAGCAGAAGAAGATCAGCATAAAACTACTTTTACTTATCCTTGGGGTACCTATTGTTGGTGTGTCATGCCATTTGGCCTTAAAAATGCAAGAGCAACCTATAAAAGAGCAATGATAGTGATATTCCATGATCTCTTTCATCACATCATGGAGGACTATGTTGATGATATACTAGCAAAGTCTTCTAGGGCAGATCAAATACAAGTTCTAGGACAAATCTTTGACAGACTTGAAAAATATCAAGTAAGACTCAATCTAAAGAAGTGTGTCTTCGGGGTAACCTCAAGAAAACTGTTGGGATATATCATATCTCGCAGAGGCATTAAAGTAGATCCAATGAAAGTCAAGGCTATAGTAGAGATACTTCTACCAAAGAATCTGAAAGCATTAAGGAGCCTTCAAGGAATGTTATAATCCATTAGGCAGTTTATCTCACAACTAGCGAATAAATGTCAATCATTCCAACACTTGCTCCAAAAGGATGTCTCATTTTGATGGGATGCTAAGTGTCAAGTAGCATTTTATCAACTCAAGGAATATCTAGCTATGCCTGCTATCTTGGTACCACCAGTTGTCTATAGGCCTTTAATCTTGTACATATCAACTACAACTGTAGCCCTAGGGGCTCTTCTAGCAAATCATGATGAGTCAGAAAAAGAGCATGCAATCTATTATATCAATCAAACCTTGGTGGGTTATGAACTCAATTATTCACCTATGGAAAGAGCTTGTTTAGCCTTAGTGTTCACTTCCCAAAGTTACGGCATTACATGTTACACCAATACACAAATCTAATAGCCAAAATTGACCCATTAAAATATCTCCTAACAAAAGTGGCCCTCACAAGTAGACTAGCTAAATGGGTCATGATCATTAGTGAGTTTGACATTGAGTATATGGATCATAAAGCAATCAAGGGACAAGCCCTAGCAGATCAACTAGTAGAAGCACCCATGACAGATGTACATCCTATGGTATCTAACTTTCTAGATGAAAATCTCTTTAATCCATCTACCTTGATAGTGTGGAAGTTGTATTTTGATGGTTCCTACACACAACATGGATCAGAGGCCGACATCCTTTTTATCACACCTCAAAATGACTATATCCCAAAGCCATATTGGCTTGCATTTCCTTGCACCAACAACATAGCCAAGTATGAAGCACTCCTCATAGGTATCCATACAGCAGTCCAATAGGACATTAAAGAACTACAGGTATATGGAGACTCACAACTAGTCATTCAACAAGTCATTGATGAGTACCAAACAAAAGATGAAAGTTGGTCCCTTACAAGAAACTAGTGGATGCCTACAAATCACACTTTTCTAGCATCACTTTTGAGAAAATTCCAAGAGAGCATAACAAAGCTACAGATTCTATGGCTTATGTGGGGTCACTTATAGACATGCCTACAAACACATAGAAATGTGAATTCTTAATTGAGCAATTGTTGATACCAGTTGTCGATGTTCCAACTATTGAAATCATTTGCGAACTTGTTGGTCCTAATTCCCTGTGGTATGAAGATATCTATGAATACCTTAAACATGGTACCTTTCCCTTTGAGCTATCTACAACCCAACACAAAACCTTTATCTGTCGATCTTCCCGTTACACCATTCTGGGTGATACACTATATCGTCGGAGTCTCAATGTTATCGTCTTACGATGTCTTAACGTGAAAGAAGCCGATGCTACCTTACGAGACATACATGAAGGTGTCTATGGTACACATTCTACCAGTCCTAACCTCACTAAAAAGATACTCATAACAAGTTATTATTGGCCTACCATAGAACAAGATGCTTTATAGTTTGCTAAGAAGTGTCTACAATGTCAGCAGTATAGAGATTTGATTCACGCACCAACTCATGAACTACAACCTGTGACAACTACATGGCCTTTTTCACAATGGTGTCTTGACCTCGTAGGACAAATCCATCCATCCTCATCCAATGGCCATAAGTTTATCATTACCACAACTAAGTACTTCACAAAGTGGGTCAAATCCATTCCCATGACTTATATCACTAGTAAGCAAATAGCCAAGTTTATCCTTACTTATCTCATTTGCCAGTATGGTATCCCCCAAGCCATTGTCACTGATAATGGGAGACCATTCAAGAATCAAGATGTACCTGCCTCGTGCACCCAATACAATAGCCAACATCACTTTTCCACTCCCTACTATTCACAAAGTAATGGCCAAGCTGAGGCTTCAAACAAAACCATTCTAAAAATCCTCAAGAAGATGGTCAATGAAGCTGGTCATGATTGGCACCTACAACTCAATCCCACCTTATGGGCCTATCACACTAGTATCAAAACACCAACTAGTGCCACACCTTATGCCCTTGGTCTATGGCTTTGAAGCCATCCTACCTAAAGAGGTCAAGATCCCATCCCTCAGAGTATCCATGCAGCACTTGATTGATGGAGAGGATTATCATACTTCCAGATTAGCTAAGCTAGAACTACTAGATGAGAGGCACCTTGTAGCACTTAATCATCTCCATGTCTATCAAAACCACCTCTGGTGTAACTATGACAAAAAGATCAAGGAAAGACAGTTTTAAGTTGGTGATCTTGTCTTAAAGGAAAATTAGAGAAATCAAGCATATCAAGAAAAGAAGGGCAAGTTTGAGCCTAATTGGTTAGGGACCTTTGTTATCATAGCAACATATGGATTAGGAGCTTATACTTTAGCAACACTTGGAGGCATTTCTCTAGATGAACCACTCAAAAATGTTCATCTCAAGAAATTCTTTGCCTGATCCTTAGAGTATCCTTAGCAAAAATTTAAAAAAATAAAAAATAAATGGAAATAGATAAAAATAATCTGTCCTCTGGTGAAAACTTGGTAAACAGGTGCCTTGGATAAGTACCATAATGAAAACCTAGAAAACAGACGCTATGTGTAGAGTCAGCATCCATCATCTATCAAGTCTTTTTCATTCCATGTCCATTCCTTAAAAAATCATCATCCATCCATCCATAATAAACCATTGATCTTTTGCATTTCCATTTCCCTATCTAAAATAGCTTGGAAATTTGTCAATGTCAGATATCCATGTCATCATCAATTTATCCTATGTATATTCATCCATCATTGGTTTATCCTATGTTAGTTATCTAGGTCTTGTCGTCATCCTATGTCAGTTATCTAGGTCTTGTTGTCATCCTATGTCAATTATCTATGTCTTCTTATCATCAATCGTTGGCTCATCCATGTGTCAGTGCAGTCATCCATAATAAAACCTTTACCGAAATGGGGACAACTCTTTCCTTAACCTCCCACTAGGAATGGATCCTTGTTCATGGTTCATCAACCATCTCACAAAAACAAAAACACATCAACCATCTCACCAAAACAAAAACACTTCAACCATCAAACAAAAAAAACACTTCAACTATCTCACCAAAACCAAAACATTTTCATCCTATCCTACATTATCAAACTACCCATAACTACATATCATCTCATCTCAATCTTAAGGTACCTTGATCCCATGGATATGGTTATGTAGGCAGTCTGGAATACAAAGGAAGTTTCCAATAATCAGGTACTTAAGACAACATCATTTCATCTACCCAAGCTCAAACACCTTGACTCACTCATCACTCTACCTAGAACTACATATTATCATATTCATCTTTCATCGTAATATGCCTTGATCCCATGGATATAGGGTATGTAGGCAGTCTAGAATACAACAGACGTATCTAGTACTCAGGCATATACCATTCATCATTCTTCATCTCAATTCATTGACATTCCATGTTTCTAGTCTTTCATTTATCATAATTCATCCTACCATCTAGACTTGACTAACTCAAGCAGCACACAAACTACGCATCCTTTCAAAGAAAAATTCATTAACCAACCTAAAGCAAAGAAACCTACTTGTAGAGCCATATGTTGTCCTACGTATCGATTGCCAACATCTACTACATCAATCAACTTATCCTATCAATAGATCAACACCCTTTAATGGATATATTGATCCTACAATAAGGTTGTTATCTATCCTATCTACCCTATCTATCCAATCTATCCTGAGCACCCTCTTTGGCAAGAGAATATGTTGGCTATATGTTTACTTTGTAAGTCAGTCAATTTTCTTTTTGGTTTTTTTTTTTGCTCCTTTCCCATTACCTATTCAAGACTACCTTGATTTATTTACATATTGGTATGTTGCGATGCAGTATGGATTGGGGGCATAGTCATTACTTTTGTGTGTCATGTTTGAGGAATGATCATTTTATCTTACTTAGCATCATATCTATCTTGTGTGTGTGTTACAACCTAGCATCTTACATATTAATATTCTTCTTGCATTCATGTATTGAAGTTTATTTTATGTTCAAGACTGGCTCATTCACATACCTACTAAGATTATATTATGTCTAAGGGATCTAAGTTCAAACTGCTTGCTTGTAGAGTCAACGTCCTCACACTAGGATATCATAGCACCTTGGTCTTTTATACCTTGGTGGAAAACTATCCATGTGCTGTATCAAAAATAAGGATTGCTCTTTATAAACATTTGTGTAACTATTGCAACAAGTTATCCATTTATCCATCCATTTATCCACATCATCATATAGTTTTTCAAACAAAGATCAATCAATAATCTTTCTATCATGTTCTATTCAATCTCGACTTTCTTCTATCTATCGTCCAAGTCTTCCACATACTTGCATCACCATATGTCAGCCTCCATCTATCCAGCCTCATCTTTCTCAACCAATTTCTTCTAGTCGAGCATCAACCCAGTCCTTCTGTCGCTACCTTATCTTTTCTCTCGAGGAGGCATCCTACGCCAGCTACACTAGGGCATCAAAATTGTATCATATCTTCAACAATCATTTTCTTTGAAACTCTATAAACTGCATTGCATCAAAGAGGGGCAAAATGTAGACACCTAAAAATGACCATGTCATCACATCACTTGCATTTTCATCAGATCTGTCAATCACCTAAATTTAACGTTAATTAAATAATCTAATTATTTAATTAATTTCATCAAAATCATCAATTTCCTCTAAATCACATATTTTCAACATTAATTAAATAAATTGTATTTATTTAATTAATTTCAATAAATTTCCTCTTTATCCATCCAAATTATATAATTTTAATTATTTAATTAAATCATTATTGTCTTTCAGAATTCAAATCCACATCAATTGAATAAATTAATTATTTAATTAATTCATCATTTAAATCCTCTTATCTATAATTAAATATTTTTTAAATTATTTAATTAAATCAATTATTCTTCCAAATTTAAATAAATCATTCAAATTTATTTAAATTAAATATCTCTTCTAAAAATAAAATATAATCAAATATTTTATTTATCCTTCATCATGCAAAATAAATTAAATAAATTTATTTATTTAATTTATTTAAATGTTCAAATCTAATCTATTTCTTCTATCATGCACAAACAATTAAATAAAATTATTTATTTAATTTTCTTTTTTATCTTCTAATTCTTCTAAAAATAAATCTTATTCATCATGCACACAAAATTAAATAACTTATTATTTAATTTTACTCAAATCATGTAAAATGCAAATCCAAAGTTGAGTTAATTGACTTAATCATTATTGTTTTTATCACCAACTCATAAATTAGAAAAAAGCATTTCTGTTTTTATGAAATCTAATCATATCTTTTTCATGTCTTTTATCTCAAATTAATCAGTTAACTCAATAAAAATATATTTTTGTGACACATGTCAGGTGCACATTCATCATGAATTTTAGATTTATCTCATCCATTATTTCTATTGAATTATCTGGACCATTGATCAATCTTTATTGGAAACTATATATACCCCCTTCATCTCATAACAAACCCTCTCCAATCTTTTATGCATATGAGCTATAGGCATTCTTACACATTTTGAGCATACTACGTATTGTTGAGCATATCACATTGAATCTTTGAGCACACTATCCAAATCCACTTGTTGCAACACCATGGGTATGCAATGTTATTGAGCAATCCACATCTAACAAAGAGAACTATATAATCGAAGTGAAGGCTTTCTTGTTTTAATTTGATTTATTCATTGATATTGGTATTTGCCTAGATAGATCTCTTTATGTTATAGGATTGAGTTGTTGGTTATTTCATTATTTTTTATATTATTCAATCTCATTTTTATCCTATACACACTTCTAAACCTATACAAGTAGATATCCTAGATTCAACATTAAATGCTATGTCAGTTGACTAAGAATAGTTTAATCAAGACAATTGTGTCTAGAGATACTAGCCAAACAAGTCAAACGGTAGGATGAGATAGTCTCCAAGTTGAGTTAGAGGTGTATGAACACACAACTATGTTTATTGCAACATCTATTTATATAGAATCTTTGGCCAAAGTGATGCATTTATCTCTGCATGTATTAGTTGGTTCATACTGTCTAGATGGCATAACCTATCAGAATGACCATACTTAGCTAGAAGATTGTCTAGAGTCGTATGGTCGATTGAGTTATGTAGGACACAACACTATGACTTAGATGACAAATTGTTAGATCCATATGTCTATACTCTTCATGAAGGGTAGGGCCACTTCCAGAAAGGAAGGTGAGTGGGGGATTGTCGGTCTGTGGTTGGAGGTAAAGAACTCGTAGAAGAAGACTCACCAAGACTTAAACGACATATATCAATATTCCAGATATAGTACTCTTTATATTAAGCTTCATGTTATGATTTATGATGTAAAACTATTCTTATGCCAAGTGCAATGTATTTGTAAATGTAAAGTGAAATGATTTCACTATGCTTCTATATTTGAATATATTGTAATTTCAAGGTTGAAAAATATTCAGAAAAGATATGCTTTTATTTCTTTGAACTTTGCAAATGATAAAAAAATTCACTCATGTTTATCATGTTCTTTTACTCTCTTAGTAAACTATGTGTGTAATTCCAAGTAATACGAGAAGGCATGTTACATCTATCTCCACATGTTGATGTTTGGTCATTGGGTCAACCATGAGTCTGGACATCCTCTTGGCTTTTCTTGAAGTCAACTCTAATATTAGGATCCTTACAACTAAATTAAATTTAGTGTCTATGATTTGGGAATATTTTCTTTTGTTATTAACTTCTGGACCTTTAACCAAACAAGGGTTGACAAAATGGGAGGGCCATCAATAGTAACATGTGGTATATTACATGTCATAGGAGTAACAAACACTCCTTGCTATTGCTAAGAGAATGAAGGGGTATGAGGCATCCCATCATGAAAGACAAGGGGAGAAGTCTGAGTAGAGGATAAAGAAGTTGTATCTTTGGTTGGAGAAGGTGTGGCTTCCCTATCCTCCCCATCATGTTGTATGTGCTCCTGCTCTAACAATTTTTTTGCATGGGGATTGAAATATCTCTTAGTCTTGAGCTTCCTCTTAGGGGGTTGATTGTCCCCTTCACATTTCCCTTGTAAAACAACATTCCTTTTAGGTTCATCTCCTCCATCACTACCATCCTTGGTTGGAGATTGTGATCTTGTGGTGTGGACAATGATGGGTGTATCATGGCTAGAGGCATCTGCAACAACATGTTTCTGTCCATTGTTTGCTCATTGCATGAAGGAGAACCTCAACCACTAAGCCTATGGAGAGGAAGATAGATTAACCATAAATGGAGCTCAAAACCATGTTCAAAATAGTAATGAATTATGTTTTGAGAAACATTTACTTTATAAAGTAAATAATTTGGACATGGGGTTTCATTAAATGCTCCTTGATAATAAATACTATCTCGACCCATTATATCAACCATTCTATTAGTCATTTTACCTTTTAATGAACCAACCTTTTACTTGGAATGACTTGTCGGTAAAAGTGGCAATCGTCAAACTTCATTATTGGTAAAATTTCATGTTTACAAACCAAAAACTCAAGCCTTAACCTCCATATTAGAAAAAAGTTAATTTCACAAAGTGAATTTTTTCCCAATTATCTTCTTTCATTGCCTTATCAGAAAACTTAAGGGTTTATGACCCACATGATTCTCTAATGTTCTTTCTTCCACAAACTTTCAAATAAGGCTACGACAAACAAGGCTTCCCCTTTATTAGCAATAGGGACTCAACACAAAACAACTACATACATCGTGTCATTGACAAAATCATGAACTTAAGAAACAAGAGTGAACACTGATAACATAAGTTAAGTTTGTGAAAGGTGAGAAATGTCGATAAGGAAGACTCACTTGACTAAAAGAATGAGAAAGACCAAAGAAGACCTATTGGGAAAACAAAGGGTTTGCGAACCTAGAACTTTTCTGACAAAGTTCACCGACATGAAATTTTGCCGACAACAAAGGGCAGAAAGATAAGTTCGCACATGTACGAAAAATATGATAACAAGGAAAAATTAAGGTAGAAATCCCCAAAAGTTTAAGGTTTGTGAAATGACAATTTTTCCAATAAAGGAAAAAGAGATTAACACTTTAGAGAGGTAACATCAAGACAATGAAGGAAATTTCAAATAGACCAAGTTTCAATTACACAAGGACAAAGACCAAAATAGGGATAATAGCTGGCTCTAACTAGGGATGAAGACTAAACGGGATGAAGAGAACACATAGTCTTTGGCTAGTAGAGCCTTATTCATTGGGCATTAGAGTCACACCAAAACAAAGAAACAAAAGGACAACCAAAAAAAAAACTATAATACACATGGGGGACAACCCATTTTACATGTTGCACTACTTCAAATTCTAGCCATTATAAGGAAGAGGTACCAGAGTACCATCTAGATAAGATAACATGAAGGTATTATTTCCACACATCTATGTTATAATGAAAGGCACCTTCCATAAAGAGTCAAATTTTCCATGAGCTCCCCTTGGCTCTCTCCTTCTATCCCAAAGTAGTATTGAATCTCCTACTAAGAAATCTCTTCTTTTGGCCCTTTTGTCAAAGATCCTATTTACCTATAATTGATGTTGTGAGATCCTATTAACCACCTCCTCTCTTTATTCCTCAAATTTACTCAGAAACATTATCCTCTTATCTAGGGCATTCTGAAATTGCTCGTCATTAATGGCTTTCTATAAATTAATAGATGATAGTTCAATGGAATAGGTAATGTATTGTTCATACCATAAATGAGTTCAAAAGGAGACATACCTATGGATCTTTTAGGAGTAATCCTATCAGGCCACAAAGCATCATAGAGCTTCTTCTACCAATTCTTCTAATTGTCATCTACCAGTTTCCATACAATGGATACAAATTCTTGTTGCTTGATTTTGCTTGACCATTACCTTGTGGATAATAGTTAGAGGAATGAGCTAGAGAGATACTATAATTAATATGAAGAAAAACTAGAAGCATTATCAATGACAATTTTCATAGGGACTCCAAACTTGACCAATATGTTCTTCTTGATAAAACCACACACTACTTCAGACGTGGTCTTCTTAACTGGAGCTACTCCTACCCACTTGGTTAAATAATCAATTGTGGTCAAAATGTGGGTGTGACCAACATTGGAGTTGGGGTTAATAGGCCCAGTAAAATCTAGCCCCCATTCCTGAAAAGGTTCATCGATAATGATTGGATTTAAGAGTAAAGCTACTAGTTGAGGCTTACCTGTAAACTAAATACATTTTTCACATTTTGAAACCCATTTATAGGCATCCTTAAACATACCTGGCAAGTAATACCCATGTCTCAGAATCTTATGGGTTGTCACAAAAGAAGATAAATGACCCCCACAGGGTTTATCATGAAAGAGTTTGAGTCTTACTTGTTGCTCTCTATCAACACATTTAAGAAAGAAACCATCAACACTCTTCTTATACAAAGAATTATTCCACAATACATACTTAGCTGCCTTTAGTTTTATATTCCTCTTCTCTTTTGAAGACAAATGCAAAGGAAAATCTCCATAAGTTAAGTAATAAGTAATTTGAGAAAACTAGCCATCTTTGACCCCAACAAATAAAACAAGAGGTAAATCTTCTGGATGAGGTTTATTTTTAGCAATTGTTTGACATAACCCTTTTCCTCTGATGAGCTTGATTGGTTTGATTTCTACATCATACTCCTACACCCTGCCCACCCATGCTCCTCTTCTATTACAACTAAGATCCTGCTGAGTTAAAATACTTTTGACAGCTGAGTCAGGAACAAACACAGTTGTATGAGAGTTCAGTAAATAGAATCTAAATTGTTTTATTGCTTTGACCAATGCATAGGCATGTTTTTTAGATTGTGATTAATTTAGTGCATACTTTTTAAGTGGGACACTGATAAAGGTGATGGGTGATTCAATCCCTTGTTTATCCTATTGAACTATCCCAAACACAAGTATCTTGGAGGTTCCATTCACATGAAGGTTTTTATTCTCTCTGTCTTCCTTTGTCATTTCATCATTTCACTTAAGTTAAATTAGATTAGACTATATCCTTGTTATTCTGTATTTTTCCTATGTCTAATGTTTTTTTCTTATATTCACTTTCCTTATGTGAAGATATTCTATATTTTGTATAGATACTTAATTTTTCTATTACTTTCAAATAATAGCATGAATCTGGGATGAAAACATAACTTCAAGATGATAATGCTAGCATGCTAGTGTTTAAATAGAATTTCCTTCTAGACTCCTCTGAATTCTTATCTAGTCTAGGTTTACTATTCTATTATTTATTTTCATATCCTACTTCACTATTTCCAGTATTTCCTATTTTCCACTCCCAACTTGGTACTTTTGTTTAAGGAATAAACATAATTTAATTAGGTAAAAATGCATTTAAATAAGACTGAATATGTTTCTAGTTATCTATCATAAGTAGTAATATTTCTTGAACCTTAGTCTTATCTAGTGTTTAGTAAAGGTTGAAATCTTAAACTAGTTAGAAATCACCTTTTAATTATTACACTAACTTATCTTTTAGTTTATGTAAAAGATATATTTTTAAAATTGTACTCTTTATTGTTCTACAATAAAATATCTTTGAATAAAGTACTAATTTATAAATATATTAGTAAAATAATAGATAATAATAACTAATAAAAGAGATATAACTTCTAACATTCTATAAATTAATCTGAAAGAGCTATCAATGTTAGTCACCTACACGGTCAAGGTTTTATAATAATATTTATTATTTGATTAGAATAAAAAAATTATTTGTAATGAAATGGTTAACACATAATTTAGAGATCCAAATCATGCTCACAAAGGCATGAATTATACTCCTCCCAACAATATCACACTTGATGATGTGTCCCCTAATGTTTTCCCTCTTTGACCATCTTTTCCAACCTCTAAATTGAGTTCTAGGACCTCACAACTATTGAACAACCCTTTTCAAATCCTCAATAGGAAGGTCCCTCAAGAGACCCTAGGGTCGCTCGAGTGACCTATCTTTAAGCTATAGGGTTGCTCAGGTGACTCTCAGGTTGTAAAAAGGGGCAACCTCATTATGTTTTGGCATGCGTTATTTCTTTCAGTTCTACTTAGTTTACTTCTGCTTTTGGATTTTGATTGAGAGTTCCTTCATGTGCAACTAAGACATTGCTACCACTAAATATTTGTCAACTCTCAATCATTCTTTTGTTCACTCATAATCAATCCATAATAGTCTTCCAATTAGTCTTTTGTTCTCTCCTCTTCAACTCTTATGATCTCCTAATCAAATCCAATTATCTCCTTAATCAATCCCTATTAACTCCCTAATCAGCCCCACCGATTGTGTACATTTTCTATGTAAAAATACCCCCTCTATTATTTTAGGGGAGTTTGAGAATTATTCGCGCATTCTTGTTTTTTTTGAGCTAATTCATCTCTAGGAGATTCAAGCTTCTACATAGGTATCCCCCATAGCATTCTTATGGTTGTGTGTAATTATGTAAGCCTTTGATTTCCATTATGTTGTTGCATCTAAGATAAAATATGTTTCCTCATATCCCTATCTTTGTCCCTATTATCAAGAGGAGGATTTGATTCCTATAGAGGAGAAGAAAATTGTCACAGGATCTTTGAGGACAAATTCCTAACACAAGTGCCTAATTATTCATAGGTTCCTTTATATGTTTTCATTAGTAATTAGCTCATCATCTTTCCCTTGAGGAAGTAAAATTCAAGTTTATTTTCTATTGGTTACTTTAGAGTTCATTACTTCTCATTTCTTTTTTTAGATTTAGATTTGCTTTCAATTGTGATTAGATTAATTGCAAATTTTACTTTCTTAGAATAGCTTATATCAACATCAAAAAACAAAAACCAAATAAATAGACAAACTATATTTAGGAAAAAGTCATTTAGATCGCATTCATATTTTAACTTTTAGTAGTAATAAGTTCATATCTAAAAATTAGAAAAAGAATAAAAAGCTTACATTCATTTAGTGTAATTGCATGTAGAAATTCATACAACTCTCAAAAACATTCAAAAAAAGAAAGGAAGCCCTCAATCTCATCACAAAACACACAACTCAACAAATTTCAACAAATAAATTTTCAAGCAAAGAATCCCTTAATCTCATCATGAGGCATAAAAATCAACAAATTCCATTCATAATGAAAACAAATATCCATCTCCCCCACATAGCACTCAATGTACCTAGGTGTGAGGGAAGATTGGATCAAAACACTCTTAAAAGAAATTAGCGAGAACCTCCCCATTTAAGAAAACCCCACTAAGGAATCTACCCAAGAACAAGATGAAATCTTGAGGCTTATTCAACAATAAAATGAACAGAGAAGATGAATAGAGGAGCTTTGCAATAGAGAACTTAGGCTCATCAAAAAACTCATCAAACTCAAACAAAGGATACTAGACACATTTAATCTTTACATAGCAAATGAGCTAAATAGACTTAGGATAAGCAACCCTCTAAGTCACATAATAATAATGACAACCACACCAATCCAATGCTTCATCAATGACATACAAACATCAACAATCAAAACAATCAAAAACTACACACACTGGATAATAACATGATCAATCTAACTTCCATCTATGATGTTTTGATTCCCTATGAATAGGACACCCCCTTGATTCCACCACCACTCAGATGGCTCTTGTCATGAGAGTAGTAGTGAATAGGCAAGTGCCTTTAGTAAGGATATATTTCATGTGTTGCATTATATTTTGACTCACTAGAGTTGAGTTTGGGTCAATTTTGAACAATAGAGGAACACAAGGACCTAATTGATTAGTATAAGTAAATTATAATGGGACAATAAAATCATGGGTAGTGTTGGTGCTAAAAAATACACACCCTCTCCTCTAGCACCACAACCTAGAGTGAAACAAGGGGAACATGGTATCTCAAGTAGGGAGAGTGATACATCAACAAAGAGAGGGTGGTTTTGGACCAACACATAGGATTAGGGAAAATTATCTTCTTCTTCAAGCTTTGTAGAACCTAGGGGGTATTCCCTTGAGGTGTTAACATAGGGAAATAATTTGAACAAGGATTTGACTACCACACCCTAATGGTATTTAGGAAAAATCCTACTAGACCTCATTAAAAATAGATTACAAGCAAGTATATAAGTGCACCCAAAATGTAATCAATTTAAATCACTAAAGATGAATCCCCTTAAGTCATTTACACACTTATATCTTACATCCTCATCATCATATCCATCTAATAGTGGACTATAATGATGAGTCAAGGTCCTTCATGCACAAACCTCTAAACATCTCATTCAAGTATAAATCCATTAAGATATGTAAAAAGTAATAATGTTGGTTTGTGTAGGTAGGGAGAGCAAGAAACTAAACCAATCCTACAACTAACAAAGGAGGTGATTAGAATAAAAATTATTTGATCCTTCACTAATTTGACTGCTCCTACTCCATTACACAACAAAGTCTGAACTTGCAAAAAGGAGAAAATGTTTGTAAATTGGCAATGAAATAAGGATTGTATATACACAACCCTAAAAGATAAGGAAACCTACAAATGACATTATTAATTATCCAAAGAAAGTTAATAATAACCCACATGCAACAAAGAGAGACCATCAAAAAATTATTTTTTGACATTAATAAACTCTTCATTACATCAAGCCAAAAAATGTGGCAAGAGAGAACCAACAACTAGGTTCAAATATTCTCCTAAAATATAATAGCTTGTCATGGAGACATACATTTGTAGACAAAACCCTACTAGACTACACCTTCCCTAAAATTACAAACATGTTCAATCATTTACAAAAGTGGACATTCATCTTTTGAAACCCTAGAACACACTTTCAACAACCAACCCTTATTACATCTTCTAAATCTATGTATATAGCTTTACAATCCATTCTCGTTTCTTAGAAAAGACTCTTGGAGTGGTCAACATGATTTTCTAATTGCCCATATTTATTGCATCATCTTCACATGGATTCACACTTGGATCCATGCCCTTTACATCAACAACCCATGTTTTTATACACAAATCAAGTGCAACGATGTCCACTAGTATCTAGAGGTGTTTGACAATCTTCATATGCTTGATTGCATCCATTGGAGACCATTAATGGCAGTCTTGGATCATGCAAGGGAGTTGTTGGTGCAATCACGGTAGGAGGGTTCATAGAATGAACTATTCGAACCATGTAGCAAGAGTAAACACAATGGAAACAACTCAAAGAAATGGAACAAATGTAGATTTAGTCATTTGGTATATCATAGAATTCAAATAGAGATCAGTCGGCAACATGCGAGATTACAATTAGGGCTCACATGCCTGATTACATACATGTGCAAGATAAAGATTTGAAGCTCCTTCACACAAAATCTAAACTATGAACTTATTGATTACTTTTGAACTCCTTTCCTAAGGATCTATTACATCATTATATATCATCTCTGGACCAATAGATTCCTCCACGTTGGCCAAGGAAGGTCACAAACTCCAATGAAGAGTTGTAACGTGTTCACAGATAGGTCAAACCTAAATGCATCGAACACTTCCTCAAAGGAATAGAATAACGTGCGGACCTCCGGGGAAGGTTGGCCACAAACCAAAGATCTTAAAATGATGTGTCATTAGGATCCGTAAGTCAAGGAATGATCCGCAAGCCTTCTCCTTTAGCTGATTATCTGAGACTGTTAGGATGCTCTGCTCTAAGAAAACAATTGATCTTCTGATAGCAATATATTTTCGGTAACTGATCCAAATGCTCTAAATTTTGGATATGATGTAGATGAATGAGTATATATTCTAAGTCTAGATCCGCAAGGTGTGAAATGCCAATACCAGACCAAAAGTTGAAACTGCTTCTGACTGAACTACCTGAACTGAACTAGAAAATGAAACAAACTGAAATATAAATGTTTTTGGTTGATGCAAGATTGCTCTTGAACCAGGGATGCTCCTACATCAGACATTCGGGGTTATTAAAAAAGTGAGTCCCTCACTTTGTTGGGGCTAGGAGAGAACCAAGATGGTCCACCTCAGCTTGAGAAATCCATGATGAATCTTCTTCCAATCTGCCTTTCCACTTCACAAGATATTCTTTATATTGTCTTCCTCTAGTGCTGCGTCCAACTCTGCTATCCAAGATGTCTTTAATATGCTCTGGTGCTTGTTGTGGTAACTGCTTCTTTAAGTCTTCTTCCATGTTGTCACTGAACTCTACTTCATGATACTGATATAGGTCTGCAATGTTGAAAATAGGTGATATACCTAATGTCTCTGATAACTCTACTTCTGTAACGTTAGAAAATGTCCCCTTGGGGGCTTTTCCCTCATAAGGTTTAGCTCACGAGTCTTTAGCATGCATTTAGGACATCTTAGTTCATATTTTGGCATCCTGATGGAATGAGACCTAGGTTTCTTGGCAAATTGGACCTAGGTGGACCCCTTGAGTTGTACCCTACCCAAAATAGGGGGAGGACTTGGGTGCCCGTGCCCTAGTCCTTCCCTATTTTGGGGCAACCCCAATTTTTGGGTGTCGGTTTATGACCATTATTAGGTCCCTTTGCCGACACGGTAAGTTTGAATTTCAAATATCTTGGAGGGAGTGCTTATATTTGCATATATAAGCATGTTTAGGCATTCATCTATAAACTAGATGATTACTAGAAAGCTATTGTGTTCTCAAGGTGATTCAAGGCTTTCTATTGTGTTGCAAGAGTAGACTTGTGTGTTGATATTTGTAGACTTGAGCATCAATCTCCTCATGGCATGAAGAGCATCTTCCTCCATGAGAGCTTCACTACAAGGTGACATATCATTATGTTTTTATCATTGATTCCTTTGGTTTTTGGCCTCTACCTCACAAGGGCACACCCTCTTTATCTGACAACGGTGTTCAGAGACTTAAGTGTCCTCTGGGGTTTGACTGAGGCAAGCCTCTAAACACCACAACCCCCAAACCAAGTCTTGTGATTGCAGGTTATAGGTGTCATATCCAGAAAAAGTAGAGTTGTAGGAAGGCTTAGCAGACATCAAGGATTCAGGATCTAAAGAAAATTTAGACAAAGGAGCACTTCTAGGACTTGGGTGCTTGCTCTTGTGTCCTCTGCAGATAGATCTCAGAAAATAGAAGTTACAGGGCTGATCAGTGTCGGAAGGAGGTCCAAATTCCCTGAAAAAGTAGGTACCTTGGACTTGGGCACCCACGCCAGTGTCCCTGACTATTCCACTTTGGAACCCCAAAAATAGGTACTCTGTGATTTAGTATTTCACTCCCGTCTGCAAGAGCTTTTTCTGTAATTCGTTAATTTGTTGTCGTATTTGCATAATTAGGGTTTTAATGGTCAATTGGACATAGGAGAAGGAAAAATTGATAATTAATTCCCTAATCCAAATTTCCCTACATCTAAAAGTGACCTAGGGTATGATGGTGCTCTTAACTTGACCCTAAATCCTTCAATGTTTAGTGGAGAGGCGGATTTAAACATCTAAACATCAAAATATTGACAAAATCCAATTTTACCCTAAACATTTTGGTAAACCTGTGTTTTTGGACTTAAATTGCAACTTGCTAAGTGTTTTTCTGTAGATTTTGTGTGATTTCATTCATTCATATAGGCATTTACTTTATTGCATTGAGAAAATTTCAAAAAAAATGAAAAATTAGAAAAATACAAAAAAAATTACATTGTTGGGCTTACTAAATTCCATCAATTCTTCCTAAATTTTCCTAATTCATGATTTTTGCATCAGATCTGATATAAATTACAGAAAAATCCAAAAAATTAGAAATTTACATTGCATTTTCATCATTTAATTGCTAGGGTTTTGTGGAAATTTTGACAATTTTTAGATAACCTAGTAATTCCAAAATCTAGGGTTTGTAGGCAAAATCTTTTATCAGATTTTTCTACTCATTTTAGAGGCTAATTACAATTTTAATTTGGCTTTAGTCTTTCATTTAAGTGTTAATTTGCATGTAGATTTAAATTATTTGCAATTTTGCATAGAAAATTTCAACAAAAACTAGCAATTTTGGTGCATTTTCATTAAATTTGCATGGACATTTTGCATGTTTAACCTTGAAAATCATTTTCAGATCTGAGATTATTTAATTTCCATCATAAATCAGACCTTAAAACATTCAAATAGTTTTTTGTCCCAACATCTCAAACCTAGGGCTTCAAAACAACAATTTTCACTAAATTCAGCCTTATCGACTCTCCAAACTTGTACTACAAATGTGTTGTGAAAGATATTTTTGCATTAATTCACTATTATCAAGGTAATAATTTTCTGTCCCTCATAAAAATCCTCACAATACCCTTTCATCGGGCTCTTGTAGTGAAAATTTTGCAAAAAACTACATATTTTGACCATTTTCGCCCTAGGGTTTGACCTAGTATTCACTAAAAACATGTTGTGTTGGATATTTTGACACCAAGAGGCTGTTATTACTGATATCATTTTCTTTCCATCATCATTTTCCTTACAACACCCTTTGTTATGCCCGTTTGCATTGAATTTTGGTGAAAAAAGTGCCTATTTTGACATATTTTCACTATATTTTGACTTGGTATTATCTTGAAATCGCATCACAAGTGTGTTGAGAAGGATAATTTTCTGTTTTGGACTGATATTAGACATATAACTTGATTCCCTTGATCAAAATCCTTCAACAATCCTTTGTTCCAATCATTGGCATTAAGACACAATTTGAGCATTGTGTGTTGTATGCTTTTGCACAAGCTTTATGACACGCTATCCTAAAACCAATATCCCTTTGAGAAGAAGTAAAAGGTTAATGGGATCTAGTGCTGAAAATGACATTCCTACCTCTAGCAATCCTTTGAATACCTTCTTCACAAAGGGAGAAACTCAAACTGTACAAGATATCATACATCCTCCAAACACAATGGAAGAACAAATTTTTCATGATGTTGATAATACTATTGAGGCAACAAGATATGTATTTGATGAGCAAATAAAAAAATGGATAAAGACCTAGTTGAATTTCAATCATTTATGGAAAATGAGAGAATAGCTGAAGAAGCTGTCCCTGCAATTCATAATATAAAAGAATTGATAAAAGAGGGACAATATGGTGTAAATGTAATTCGTGGCCTTGCACATATTGTACAAACCAATATCATGCCGGTGACTAAATGTGTGCAAGTGATCAATAACACTCTATCACCATCTCATACTCAAGTTTTGGCACCTATATCGACTACGGGAATATCAACCTTTACATCAACGATCTTAGTAACTAATGTGAATGCTTGTAGTAATGCTACCACAGGTATTGGAGTATCTAATGGCACTAATTACAAAGTTGTGGGATTTAATTATCAGAATCTGGTTCCTAAAGGGACCTCTTCATTGAATAATAGTTCTTAACCTCCTATCTATTCCACTCATTCCCAGCCACCTATCACATACTCGCAACCATCTTCCACATAACAATATGGCCAACTACCGTTAACATATTCTCAGCCTCCGCCTATTGTATCTCAAGCTCATTCACCTCCTCACTTCGGTTCCAATTCCTCACAACAAACTACATCTCTAAATGATGCCATCCTAAAGAAACTTTTACAGGGCATGACTATTTTACAACAAAAGGTAACAAACTTGACAAATTCTTCGCAGCCTAGTTTACCAACATACCATTCCCATAATCCCCTTTCCTATGTAATCTTGAGAACCCCTATGCCCGAGAGGTTTGAGACTCCTCGCTTTGAAAAATATAGTGGAAAAGGTGATCCTAATATTCATGTGGTAGCATTCATAGCTATGTGTAGTGATTTCTATTTTGAAGAGGATTTATTAGCAAAACTTTTCCCGCGATCTCTCAAAGATACTGTCTTAGAATGGTTTTGCTCTTTGCCTCTGAATTCAATACACTCCTTTTCACAGTGATTGATCAATTTTTACAACATTTTCAAGCAAACATCTCACCCCAAGTTACTCTAATTGACTTGGTCCAATGCAAACAAGGTTCGAAAGAAAAAGTAATTGAATTCATTAATCGGTATCAAGGACTTTATGTATAGATTCAATATCAAACGAAAGATGAGGATGTTCAGAAGATATTTATTACAAACCTACAACCTAATATTCATGATAATATCCTCTTGATGAAGTATAACTCCTTTCAACACTTATGTACGGACCTTCATGATTATCAACTTTCGTCTAGTCAGTATGAAAACCAAAACTCATCAGCTCAAGTTGGTCAATCCATGGGTAGACCATCACAAAATAATTTTAAGAGGAACAATAATAGGAGTTTCATCAAGATCAACGGACCAAATATGAATGTGTCTGCATCATATCAACCAAAAAAAGTTTACTCTGATATCTGAGTCCTATCATTCTATCATGATTCAAGTTGTGAGTAACAACATTCTAAAGCTTCCTCCAATCAAGCTTGTTGATCCTAGTAAACAAGGACCTTATTTTGATGCTAATGCCTTTTGTCATTATCATCAGATGCAAGGACATGATACTGAATGATGTATGTGTCTTAAACATGAGATACAAGACATTATTGATTCAAATATCATCCAAGTATCATGTGTGAATGATAATGGAAATAAATCAGTTGCTCTATCGAATCAGAATTTACAAATCTTCACTAATCCTTTTCCTAAACATACTAAAAATAATATGGTGGAACAAGGTTTACTGGAAGTAGACGAGGATGATTACTTGGACTATGATAGTATCATGGGTATGATTGAGGTCGACAAGAAACAAATGGATAATCCACCTCATCCACGAAGAAACAGAATTTATGCTAAGGTTCCTCCTCTGTTGTCCTTATATGGATCAGGAGATAATCAAAATACATCAGAAAAATAAGAACAACAACCGATACAGATGAATAAGATGGTACAGGATTACTCCCATTACTATTCTAGAAAGATTCAACAATGAAAACTTGCTAAAAATCAGAAAAGAGCAAGACAACAAGCAATAGCTGGAAATAATAGTGGTTCTCCCCCTCATAAGCAACAAAAAGTCCCATTTAAACAAGGAATTAAGGAGCAAACATCATATGATAACAAACAAGACTTTCATAAGAACCACTCAAATTTTGCATTAAACATGATCGAATACCTCTCCAAGAGGTTTGCGAGCTCCAACATATAATATGAAGACCCTATAGGTAAGTATCTCTAACCCTTTATCTCTAGTGATATGCTTCCCTTGTGATGTGTTATGTATTGTTTAGGCCTCCTGGGATGACCTCGGATTCTCCCGTAAGGTTCGGGATACTAGGAGATTGCCTCTGTTGTGACCTATTTGTATCATCATTCTTCTAAATTGCCTCTTTGATTTCATTGTTGTGTGTTGTGTCTTACAGACATAGCGTCATGGTTGGTGACCTAGGGGTACCCTCCTACGTAATTATCCCTAAGACACTTGTTTCTCCTCTCTTATTTATTGTTTCCCTTCCTCTAGTGTTTCCATCTAGCGGGCGGATGATGACAAACATTTACACTGATGCGGACCTAGTGTCCCTTTTGAGAGCAATCAAAAAATGGACTATAGTTCCTAATATGTCAATGGGGTTGTATATCTTATCCGACACTTGGCTAGTGGAAGCACTCATCTTTCTGTGTAGTGAATTTTATGATGTTTATGTCGCAATTACAAACCTTAACAATATTGTTTCTCTATGCACCTTTGTTTGCATTTGAATCTAGCCTTGGTGGTACTCGATCCAGGGAGCTTCGTGGTATAACCCCACGGTTATCCTCAAACTCTAAATTCATTGTATAACCTTGTCTCTTTATGTGTTTAATCATATGCATTGATGTTGTTGTTTATCATGATGTTGTAGACACTAACATGTTTCTTTCAAGGATGTGTTTGTGGGAACATTTGGTAGTTGTAAAGTACATGTCACCTCTGGGGGGCATGGGCTTTGTGAAAGTCAGTGTTCCCTTGTGTGTTTTCTTCCTACCTTAACATGCTTGATATCGATAACTGATATCAACCACCTTAAGGTGGGGCCATCTAAGGTAAGTTATCTATCATAGATGTTAGCAATGTGCTTATCCTCAGATGTAGAGACTTGCGCCCCAGAGTAGTGCATCGTGCATCCTAAGTTTGTTTGCAATCAATCAATCAATCATCTAAGCCCTCTGCAGAGGTGGGATATCGAGCATATCCTTTTTCGTAAGCCCTCTACAGAGGCGGGGATGGTGTATTTCTCAAAGAAGATTGCATCATCCTATCATTTTCAAAAGTCCTCTGCAGAGGCAAGGAGCGGTTTTGTGACTAACTCAACCCTTAAATGTGTCTTCAACAATTGTTATGGTGAAACCCAATCATCAATGTGTGCTTATAATGTGCCTAAGATGGTGTTGGACCTAGAAATAGGTACACTCCATCGCTTGTCTACCGTGTTTTCTCTGTGTCTTCAAGTGTGTGTGTTTTGGCATGCTTGTTTTGTGTGGCGTGTTTGTTGCCCCATATGCAGAGACTAGCACCTTTGGGTAAGTGCTTCCTGCATTTTTGGGAGGTTTTGCATGTCTTGTGTGTGTGTTGCCCCATATATACAGAGACCTGCGCCTTAAGGTAGTGCATCGTGTATTATGGGAGGTTTGTTTACTTTCCAGTACTTGCATTTGCATTTCATATATATGAGAAAAAGAAAAGAAAAGATATCATTTTTGTCTTCCATGCATTAATGTGTCTTCTATGCATTGACTGTTTTCTCTGTGTTCTGCGTGACTGTAACTGTCTTCTCCGTGTTTTGTGTTCCTGTTACTATTTTCTATGTGATTAGCATGTCTTCTCCGTGCTTGGTGTGTTTGTTGTGTTTGCGACCTTACTTTAATGCATGTATTGGCCTTGTGTTTATACATACATTAAAGTGGGGGCTAAATGTAACATCAAAAAATGTCCCCTTGGGGGCTTTTCCCTCATAAGGTTTAGCTCCTGGGTCTTTAGCATGCATTTAGGACATCTTAGTTCATATTTTGGCATCCCGATGGAATGAGACCTAGGTTTCTTGGAAAATTGGACCTAGGTGGACCCCTTGAGCTGTACCCTACCCAAAATAGGGGGGAGGACTTGGGCGCCCACCCACTAGTCCTGCCCTATTTTGGGACAGCCCCAATTTTTAGGTGTCAGTTTATGATCGTTATTAGGTCTCTTTGCCGACACGGTAAGTTTGAATTTCAAATATCTTGGCGAGAGTGCTTATAGTTGCATATATAAGCATGTGTAGGCATTCATTTGTAAACTAGATGATTACTAGCAAGCTATTATGTTGCAAGAGCAGACTTGTGTGTTGATATTTGTAGACTTGAGCATCAATCTCCTCATGGCATGAAGAGCATTTTCCTCCATGAGAGATTCACTACAAGGTGACATATCATTATGTTTTTATCATTGATTCCTTTGGTTTTTGGCCTCTGCCTCACAAGAGCATGCCCTCTTTATCTGACAACGGTGTTTGGAGACTTAAGTATCCTCCAAGGTTTGACTGAGGCAAGCCTCTAAACACCACAACCCCCAAACCAAGCCTTGTGATTGCAGGTTACAGGTTTTGCATCTGGAAAAAGTGGAGTTGTAGGAAGGCTTGACAGACATCAGGGATTCAAGATCTGAAGAAAAGTTGGACAAAGGAGTACTTCTAGGACTTGGGCACTCGCTCCAGTGTCCTCCACAGACATATCTCAAAAAATAGAAGTTACAGGACTGATCAGTGTCAAAAGGAGGTCCAGATTCCCTAAAATAGTAGGTACCTTGGACTTGGGCACTTGCTCCAATGTCCCTGACTATTCCACTTTGAAACCCCAAAAATAGGTACTCTGTGATTCAGTATTTTACTCCTGTCTGCAAGAGCTTTTTCTGTAATTCATTAATTTGTTGTCGTATTTGCATAATTAATGTTTTAATGGTCAATTGGACATAGGAGAAGGAAAAATTGATAATTAATTCCCTAATCCAAGTTTCCCTACATCTGAAAGTGACCTAGGGTATGATGGTGCTCGTCACTCGACCCTAGATCCTTCAATGTTTAGTGGAGAGGCAAATTTAAACATCTAAACATCAAAAGATTGACAAAATCCAATTTTACCCTAAACAACTTCATATGCATTCCCTGAATCAAATTTCCTGAGTATCCTACAAGGTACAAACTTCTTCATCTTCAACTTGTTATATGTCCCAACTAGAAATCTCTCTCTTCTCAGATATACCATCACTTCATCTCCAACTTCAAATTCCTTATGTCTTATCTTCTCATCTACATTTTCCTTATACTTATTGTTCATATCCTCCAAATGCTTCTTTACTTGATCATGTACTGTCTTCACATGTTCTAAAAATTCTTCTTCTTCTGCACTTCTCTTTTCCTCCATGTTGATGTCTCTTAATTTTGCTACTCCTCTAGGGTTTATTCTAGTAACAATCTCAAAAGGTGTTCTTCCGGTACTCCTATTTACTGAATTATTATATGCAAGCTCTACTTGTGAAAGAATCAAATCCCAACTTCCTATCTTGTCTCTGACCAAACATCTCAACAAGTTTCCTAGACTCCTATTCACTACCTCTGTCTGTCCATCTGTCTGTGGATGAAAAGTTGAACTGAACTTCAAATTTATCTTCATCTTCTTCCAAAGTGTCCTCCAAAAGTATCCAACAAACTTTGTATCTCTGTCTGAAACTATACTCTTAGGTAATCCATGTAATCTCACAATCTCCTTGAAAAATAGGTCATCTACATGCACTGCATCAGTTGTCTTCTTGCAAGGTATGAAATGAGCCATCTTTAAAAATTTGTCAACCACTACAAATATTGAATCATGTCCTCTCTGTGTCTTAGGCAATCCCATTACAAAATCAATGCTTATGTCTTCCCAAGATATCTCTGGGTATGTCAAAGGTTTATACAATCTAGCATTCTGACTACTTCCTTTTGCAACTTGACAAACTCTACAACTCTGCACAAACCTGTGAACATCCTTATGAATTTGGGGCCAAAAGTAATTTTCACTCACCAAAGCCACTGTCTTATCAATGCCAAAATGTCCTGCCAATCCACCACTATGTTTCTCCTTGATCAAATTATCCCTCATTGAACTTCTAGGTATGCACAACTAATTTGCTTTGAACAACATATCTTCTTGAATGAAATAGTTCAACCAATTACTCCTATCTATCACAACAGGTTCCATACATGCTTTCCAAGGTTCTACAAAGTCAGTGTCTCCCTCATACATGCTCTTCAATTCATCAAAACCCAACACTTCAACTCTCATCTCTGTCAGCAAGTTCCTTCTCCTACTTAATGCATCAACAACTTTGTTTGATTTTCCACTCCTATGCTTCAATACAAAAGTATAACTCTCCATGAACTCTACCCATCTCATATGTCTCTGATTCAACTTACCTTGACTATTCAAATACTGCAAAGCTTGATGATCTATATACAACAAAAACTCCTTAGGCAACAAGTAATGTCTCCACTTCTTCAAGGCTTGAATTATGGCATAGAACTCCTGATCATAAACTAGATATCTTCTTCTTGCATCATTTAACTTCTCACTGAAATATGCTACAGGTTTACCTTCTTGACTTAAGACTACTCCAATTGCATTTCTACTAGCATCACAATCCACTTGAAATACCTTATTGAAATCTAGTAATGCCAAAACAAGTTGCTCTATTACTTTCTGCTTCAACAGTTCAAAACTCTTATCTACTCCTAATGTCCACTTGAAATCCTTTCTGTCACCTCTCATTGTCTCTGTCATAGGGTTACAAAATGAACTGAAGATTCTGATGAACTTTCGGTAGAAACTAGCCAATCCATGAAATGATCTATTTTCTCCAATGCTCTCAGGTGTAGGCCATTCAACTATTGCTCTCACTTTCTCAGGGTCCATCTTCAATCCTTTTGCAGAAATCACAAATCCCAAATATACCAATTCTTCTTTCATGAAACTACACTTTTTTATGTTTATCAATAATTTCTCTTATCTCAGTCTCTGCAAAACTTGTCTAATATGCCACAAATGTTCTTCTTTTGTCTTACTAAAAATTAGAATATCATCCAAGTATACAATCACAAACTTACCAAAGAATTTCTTCAAGACTTCATTCATCAACCTCATGAAAGTACTCAGTGCATTTGTCAATCCAAAAGGCATCACCAACCACTCATACAATCCTTCATTTGTCTTAAAAGTGGTCTTCCATTCATCACCTTCTCTGATTGTGATTTGATGGTATCCACTCTTCAAATCTATCTTTGTAAAATATCTTGCTCCACTCAAACAATCCATGATATCATCCATCCTAGGTAAAGGAAATATATACTTAACTATGATCTTGTTTATTGCTCTAGAGTCAGTACACATCCTCCATTCTCCATCTTTCTTAGGTTCAAGCACTGCAAGTACTGCACAAGGACTCAAGCTTTCTCTGATCAAACCTTTTCTCAACAACTCTTGTATCTATCTATTCAATTCTTCATTCTCTGTCAGTGTCATTCTATGTGATGCTTTGTTAGGCAAACTAGCTCTCGGTATAAGATCCATGTGATGACTAATACTCCTTATAGGTGGCAATCCTTCTGGTACATTATCTGATATGATGTCTTCATACTCTGTCAGCAACTCCTTTATCTCCTCTGGTTGTGATTCTTCAGTCTCCTTCTTCAATGCTTCAGGCTTCTTAGGGATCAAAGCATAACACATATTCTCATGCCTCAAACCATCCAGAAATTTTCTTCCATCTACCAAGAAGATTATAGCATTTCCACATACTTCACTCTTAGAATCATCCTCCAAAGGAATCAAAGTAATTCTCTTTCCATTTTCTGTTATAGTATATGTATTCTTTCTCCCATCATGTATAGCTTTTCTATCATACTGCCAAGGTCTACCCAACAAGATATGACAAACATCCATAGGCATAATATCACACAAAACTTCATCATTATAAGATCCAATATGAAATTTCACCAAACATTGTTCACTCACCAGTACCTTATGATCATCCTGAATCCATGCTATCTAATAAGGCTTAGGGTGTTTCAATCTTTCCAACTTTAGTTTAGTCACCATCTCCTCTGAAACTAGGTTATCAGAACTACCACTATCAATCACAACTTTACAACACTTACCTCCTGATTTGCATCTTGTTCTGAACAAACTCTTTCTCTATGGTGGTTCCTTATCTATTTCTACTTAAAATAATACTCTCCTCATCACAAGTGATTCTCCTTTCTTAGGTTTGCCAACTGAGTCAGATGACATAGGTTGCTCTTCCACTATTGCTATCCTCTTACTTGTACCACCCTAATTACACTCAAATGCTCTATATCCTTCACCTCCACACTTGAAACAAGTAGCTCTGAATGTTTTCTTATCAAATCCTCTTCCTTCTCTCCTGTATCCTTCATTCTGATATGCACTAGGGTTTCCTCTTCGATAAAAATTTGTCATCCTTCTTAAATGGGCTATCAAACTTGTTCTGCTCCGGATGTGATCTGTCTCCTCTGGAAAATGTTCTACCTCTCTAAAATTTACCTCCTCTGCCTCTCTATCTCTAATCATGCCTCTTATTCATCTTCTCTTCAACTTTCAGAGCAAACTAATATGCTTCCTCCAAAGATGTCATCCTCACCAAGCTTAGTTCTTCTTGAATGTTCAATCTCAGTCCATTGATGTATCTAGCCACTTTCTCCTTGCTTGCTTCACTACGTCCTGTTCTTATAATCATCTTGTGAAATTCTTCAGTATACTCCGTCACATATTTCTCCTTCTGTCTCAGGTTTTGTAATCTTTTCAGTAGTTCTAACTCATAGTCATCAGGTATGAATTGATTCTTCAATTTTGTCACCATCCTATCCCATTTTGCAATCTTTTCTTTCCCTCTTCTATTTCTTTCCAATTGAACTTCTTTCCACCATATAGCAGCATGTTATTTCAACTTTACAACACTTACCTCCTAATTTGCATCTTGTTCTGAACAAACTCTTTCTCTGTGGTGGTTCCTTATCTATTTCTACTTAAAATAATACTCTCCTCATCACAAGTGATTCTCCTTTCTTAGGTTTGCCAACTGAGTGGAGTGATCCAACAGGTTCATCTTCCACATAGGTTGCTCTTCCACTATTGCTATCCTCTTACTTGTACCACCCTAATTACACTCAAATGCTCTATATCCTTCACCTCCACACTTGAAACAAGTAGCTCTGAATGTTTTCTTATCAAATCCTCTTCCTTCTCTCCTGTATCCTTCATTCTGATATGCACTAGGGTTTCCTCTTCGATAAAAATTTGTCATCCTTCTTAAATGGGCTATCAAACTTGTTCTGCTCCGGATGTGATCTGTCTCCTCTGGAAAATGTTCTACCTCTCTAAAATTTACCTCATTTGCCTCTCTATCTCTAATCATGCCTCTTATTCATCTTCTCTTCAACTTTCAGAGCAAACTAATATGCTTCCTCCAAAGATGTCATCCTCACCAAGCTTAGTTCTTCTTGAATGTTCAATCTCAGTCCATTGATGTATCTAGCCACTTTCTCCTTGCTTGCTTCACTACGTCCTATTCTTATAATCATCTTGTGAAATTCTTCAGTATACTCTGTCACATATTTCTCCTTCTGTCTTAGGTTTTGTAATCTTTTCAATAGTTCTAACTCATAGTCATCAGGTATGAATTGGTTCTTCAATTTTGTCACCATCCTATCCCATTTTGCAATCTTTTCTTTCCCTCTTCTATTTCTTTCCAATTGAACTTCTTTCCACCATATAGCAGCATGTTATTTCAACTTTATAACACTTACCTCCTGATTTACATCTTGTTCTGAACAAACTCTTTCTCTGTGGTGGTTCCTTATCTATTTCTACTTAAAATAATACTCTCCTCATCACAAGTGATTCTCCTTTCTTAGGTTTGCCAACTGAGTGGAGTGATCCAACAGGTTCATCTTCCACATAGGTTGCTCTTCCACTATTGCTATCCTCTTACTTGTACCACCCTAATTACACTCAAATTCTCTATATCCTTCACCTCCACACTTGAAACAAGTAGCTCTGAATGTTTTCTTATCAAATCCTCTTCCTTCTCTCCTGTATCCTTCATTCTGATATGCACTAGGGTTTCCTCTTCGATAAAAATTTGTCATCCTTCTTAAATGGGCTATCAAACTTGTTATGCTCTGGATGTGATCTGTCTCCTCTGGAAAATGTTCTACCTCTCTAAAATTTACCTCCTCTGCCTCTCTATCTCTAATCATGCCTCTTATTCATCTTCTCTTCAACTTTCAGAGCAAACTAATATGCTTCCTCCAAAGATGTCATCCTCACCAAGCTTAGTTCTTCTTGAATGTTCAATCTCAGTCCATTGATGTATCTAGCCACTTTCTCCTTGCTTGCTTCACTACGTCCTGTTCTTATAATCATCTTGTGAAATTCTTCAGTATACTCCATCACATATTTCTCCTTCTGTCTTAGGTTTTGTAATCTTTTCAATAGTTCTAACTCATAGTCATCAGGTATGAATTGATTCTTCAATTTTGTCACCATCCTATCCCATTTTGCAATCTTTTCTTTCCCTCTTCTATTTCTTTCCAATTGAACTTCTTTCCACCATATAGCAGCATGTTATTTCAACTTCATCTTTGCAAATTTCACCTTCTCTAGATCTTCAATTTCTTCATATTCAAAGTATTCTTCCATGTCATTTATCTAGTCAATCAATTCTTCAGGGTTCAAATTACCAATATAGTTTGGCACATCAACTCTAGGTCTCTTTCCAATCTTTGAAATAGCTCATAATATATTTACTTGATCTGATTCTTCTTCTTCATCACCTCCTAGGGTTTCACCAATTTGTTTAATAGATTGAAATTCTTCTTCATCATCATTTTCAACATTAGGTCTCGGTGTCAATCCTCTTCACCTATCTTATTCAACAGCATCCAATAGAATTTGCATTGTTTTCATCATCTCATCTATTCTACTAGCTATTGTTCCAACAGCAGCAACTCTTCTCAGCGACATTCTTCCTAGGATCAAGTGCAAATTGCCTCAGGTTTGGCGATCAGGCTACAAGGTGACAATTGCCTCTCAATCGGTGATCAGTTGCAACACAAGTAACTTGCCTCAATTCGCCGATCTGTCCACAGCAAGATCTTATGGAATTCCCTTGCCAACTTCGCTCAATTCACTCCCAAAGATTCAAACTTTTGCTCTGATACCACTTGGTGCAGTCACGGTAGGAGGGTTCACAGAATGAACTATTCAGACCATGCAGCAAGAGTAAATGGAACAAATGCATATTCAATCATTTAGTATATCATAGAATTCAAATAGAGATCAGCTAGCAACATGTGGGCTTACAATTAGGGCTCACAGGACTGATTACATACATGCACAAGATAAAGCTTTGAAGCTCCTTCACACAAAATCTAAACTATCAACTTATTGATTACTTTTGAATTCCTTTCCTAAGGATCTATTACATCATTATATATCATCTCCGGACCAATAGATTCCTCCGTGTCAGCCAAGGAAGGTCACAAACTCCAATGAAGAGTTGCAATGTGTTCATAAATAGGTCAGACCTAAATGCATAAAACACTTCCTCAAAGGAATAGAATAACGTGCAAACCTCCGGGGAAGGTTGGCCATGAACCAAAGATCATTGCATGATGTGTCATTAGGATCTGCAAGTCAAGGAATGATCCGCAAACCTTCTCCTTCAGCTGATTGTCTGAGATTGTCAGGATGCTCTGCTCTGAGAAAATAGTTGATCTTCTGATAGTGATATATTTCTGGTAACTGATCTGAATGCTCTAAATTCTGGATATGATGTAGATGAATGAGTGTAGATGCTAAGTCCAGATCTGCAAGATGTGAAATGCCAATATCGGACCAAAAGCTGAAACTTCTTCTGATTGAACTGCCTAAACTAAACTAGAAAATGAAACAAACTGAAATGCAAATATTTTTGGTTGATGCAAGATTGCTCTTGAACCAGGGATGCTCCTGCATTAGTTGTTGGCGTAGGTGAAGTTTTTTGGAGAAATGTGATAATTCAACATGGGATGAGATATAGGAATAGAGGTTACCAAGTGATGTTAACAACCTTGCAAAATTGTGGGTGGGAATGAAAAGTAGGAAGCGGAGGTGGAAATGTGTGAAGAAAAATTGGAAGTCCATAAGGTTTTCGTAAGGGAAGAAAATGAAAGATTTGATGATGAGGGGAAAAGTGGGAATTGGTTTTGGAACTAGATGTTGGGATAGGATATGAGGTGGAAGGAAGACATCTTCAAGTCCATGGAAAGTCTACAATTAGGAGGGAATGGAAGATATGAAGGTGCAGGAAAAGCATGCATGACTAGAAGTAGGAAGTGGAGGCATTAAATGGAAGAAGTCTAGGAGTCTGGTGATATCCCACAAAAGGGTTTGTGAGGACTATGGGATAGGAAAGGGGAACTAAAGATGGACATGTCCAGTTTGAGAGGCAAATTTTATAAATAGGATGAGAAGTGAAAATAAGGATTTGAAGAAAGGAGATGAATGTCTAGATGTCTAGAAAAAAGGATAGAATGGAAATGATCCAAAAGAATACAAAAATTCTATAAAGTAAAGGAAAATAGGGACAAGGAAGAGAATGAAAGAATAAAGGATTTGCAGTAATGTGGAAGGGGATGAGAGGATGGGACATTAGAGCTCAAAAATGGAAGTCTAGTAGTCTAGTAGGAAAATTAGAAGGAATGGGAAAAAAGAAAAAGGATAAGGGCCTGATAGAGTCTCACAAAAATTCTATGTTGAAAAGGAGGTGAGAACAGGATGGGAGGTGAAGAGGAAATGTCCAAAAGTCCACTAAAACTTTGCAACTTTGCAAAAAAACACCAAAATGACTTAAAACTCCCCATACTTTGAATTTTTTAATTTTTTAGAAAATCCAACATAAATAGGAGCATGAGGGAAGTAGAGCACCACTCTAAGATAAAATATGACCAAGATAGAACCCATTGAAAGAAATCTCAGACTAGTTATGGGTAAAACACTTCCAAGACAACAAAGGGGCGCTAGACTTAGGATTTTTGCAAATTTTGAGACCATCTAAATTGGGCTCTAATAGGTAGTAAAGAGCTCATTTTACTTTGCAAGTTAATCCACTATCCATATATATGTGATTTATGGTTTATCTAGTGAAACCTATGATTTCACCAACTCCCCTAGGCCTTGGACTACTACTATACTTGTAGACACCTAAAAATGACCCTTTGCATCACATCACTTACATACATCATTTTCTTTCTAAATCACTTGTATTCAACGTTAATTAAATAATCTAATTATTTAATTAATTTCATCAATCTCCTCTAAATCACCTAATTCCAACATTAATTGAATAAATCCTATTTATTTAATTAATTTCATTGAATTCCCTTTATTCTTCCAAATTAAATAATTTTAATTATTTAATTAAATCATTATCTTCTTTTAAATTCCTCAAATCCCCATTAATTAGATAAATCAATTATTCAATTAATTCATCACTTAAATTCCTCTTATCCACAATTAAATAATTTCTAAATTATTTAATTAATCAATTATTCCTTTACGTTTAAATAAATTATTCAAATTTATTTAAATTGACTTGCTCTTCTAAAAATAAATAAAATCAATATTTATTTATATCTTATCTATTCCTCCATCATGCAAAATAAATTAAATAAATTTATTTATTTAATTTATTTAAAATCTTTATCTTATTATATTCTTCAATCATGCAAAATAAATTAAATTAATTTATTTATTTAATTTGTTTTTATCTTCTAATTCTTCTAAAAATAAATCTTATTCATCATGCACACAAATTAAATAATTTATTATTTAATTTTATTCAAATCATGCAAAAAGCAAATGTAAAGTTAAGTTAATGGGCTTTAATCTTATTTTAATCTCATCAACTCATAAATTAGAAAAAAACATTCTAATTTTATGAAATCAATCCTATTTTTATCTCAAAAAGCAATTAACTTAATTAAAATATCTTTTTCTAGTGACACATGTCATGTGCACATTCATCATGAGTTATTGGATTTATCTCAACCATCCATTGCATTGAATTATCTCAACCGTTGATCAATCGAACCTTGAAACCTATATATACCCCCTTCATTGCATCAAAAATCCTCTTCAATCATTTAAGCTTTGGGCATTTGTAATACAACTCTTTGAGCATACTAGCATCGTTGAGCACATTACCTCTTTGAGCACTATCGATATCCTCTTGTTGTAACCATGGGTATGCAATGTTATTGAGCAATCCACATCCATACAGGAGATCAATACAATCTAGGTGAAAACTTTTGATTTACTAATTGTTTTATTCATTGGTTTGGTTTTCTCTTATATCGATCTTTTGATGTTATAGGATTGAGTTTATTGTCATTGTTTTGATTTATCCTAAGATTGATTTTACCTATACACATTCTGGCATGCCCAGTGGGTCCCACTAACCTTTGTTTTTCTTTAGAAAAAATGATTTTTTGAAGTACAGTATGGAAAAGCACAAATAGACATAGAAAAGTGCATTTGAGTAGAATTGAAGTGCCTCTGGTTTGTAGTAAAGCACCTTCGGGTGATAGTGAAGTGCCTTTGGCGTGCAGAAAGGTGCATCGGGTCAGCAGTAAAGTCCTTTTGAATAATAGTGAAGTGCCTCTAGTTGTTAGGGTTTTCTAACTTGATTTTTTGATTTATAGGGTTCTTCTCACATCATACTGATCATATATTATTAGACAAGCTGACTTATTTGTCTCTCAATCATCTTATATACTTCCTAAGATGATTTATTTAAGAGTATTTATGTTTTGTGAACTAATCCATCATTTCACAGTTTCTTGTGGTTTGTTCTTGATTGCAGACTACATATCTCATTACTAATCAATATCCTGGATCATTACATAATTATTTAATCATCCTTTGATCTATCTTTTTTGACAAAATCTTGTTTTTTGCAGGTCTATTGTTATGAAGCACTTTTGTACAATAGTCAAGTGCTTTTGGTCAAAATAGCATGCTTTTGCATGATAGTCAAGTGCTTTTGGTCAGAAATAGTGTGCATCTGCATTATAGTCAAGTACTTTTGGTAATTTCTGAAGTGCCTTTGAACCTCAATGAAGCGCTTTTGGTCTATTGATTTGTTTTTTGCTAACTACTTGGTTTTTGTGGAGCTAATCAAATTTGTTGCAACATCTTATAATTCAAACATAGAAAATAGGTTTCCTAACATATCTTTGCAGAATGGATGTCGAAGATTTGCAATCTTTTTCACTAAGTCTTAGAAACACCACAATTTCTTAAAGGAAATCTACATCTATCATTTGCAATTTTGTGTGGTTAGGTAGTTGTACTTAGTTATTTTTCTTACTAAATAGGATAAATGAACATGTGTATGACATGCTTCTAAGGTGATAGGTATATGCTCTCCCCTTGTGAAAACTTGGGTGATAAAAAAACTAGACTCATCTATCTTTTACTTTCAGTTTATCCTTTAGTAGGGCCTACTTTTGGATTGCATTTCATCCAAAAGGGATGACCCTAAGCGGATCTTTCCTTTGGATTGCTATATAAATTGGTTGAGGCGAAAGCCAAGTCCTAACCAGTGTTAGCCTTGCCTTATAGTGCCAACTCGAAAGGAATTATACATAACACTCTTGTGAAATAAATTTTGCATTTGTGTAGGGTATATTGCATTCCTAATAAATTTGGTTAAAACTTTTAGTAGCTTGCCGCATGCTCGCAAGGCATTGGTCCCCCAAAGAAACTAAAAACCACATAGCTAGTAACCACTTGATCTACCTTTGAATGTTGTGATAATTTTCAGTGCAAGGGTACGACGCCCCCAAGATTACTTACCATAAGGCTTCCTTGAGATGAGATAGAAATCCCCAGCTTAGCATAAGCTACTTGTAGCTTTCTGAGGAGAGGGTGATTGGGTCATCCTTCCATACAAGGAGGCCCCTACTTGTCCTCTCTCTCAAAGATGAAAAAATGTACACACCCATCTTAGGTTTGATGACATTTGAGTAAACGAAGATTCCAAGTTGTGGTCTAATATTATCGCAATGAAGCTTGTCCTTAGCTATAAAAGTGCTTGATTTATTTGCAAATTGTGTTATACCCATGGAAACTTGGGCTTTTTCATGAGCCTTGAACATACACTGTCTATTGCATTAGTCCTTGGCCTCTTTGTTCATTGTGTGTTCTCTTGTCAAAGTAAATTCTATCAAAATCCAATAAAAAATCTATCAACATTTGTCTTACAACATCACTGACACCAACACAACGTTTTTGCACAATCCTAAAGAACTTTTTCACCCCAGTCCAATGCCATTGCAACACAATCCAGTGCCTTTGATGTCATGCCCACATTTGCCATGTGGTCATGACATGATAAACACATGTCATGTCCACATTTTGCCATGTGGTCATGACATGAAATATCAAAAAAATTTCCCACCTGACTCTAAAACCCCCTTGCGCACATAATGTGTGCTCGGTGACACATGCATGTAATGTAGTTGTATCTGCAATCAATGTTAGGCACATCGTATGAAGGTGAGGAAGTCAATCATAATACAGGATAATGTAAAACTCCTTTCGCAATCCCTACGAGATGATAGCCACTAAGGGGGGTGTGCATCGTGAGAAGCGTCGCTAAGAGGGGTGATTTCCATTTTAGAACAAACGCTAGGGTTCCCTAGGTGAGGTGATACAGTTTTGATCTAAATTGAAGCCTAACCCTAGATGTAAACTATCAACTCAAATTAATAATAAATTAATTCAACTAACATGATTACAAGTCTTAAAATATTTAAACAAATAATTAAGGCGGAAAGGTAAATACTCAAATTAAATTAATTAAATATTCTCATTCATAAATCATACAAATTTCGATAGCATAATGGGGCTTAAGGTAAAATTTCTCTAAATTTTTCGGCAGCATAATGTCGCCATATCAACTATGAGAGGAGAGAAAATAAACTAAAATAATTAAACAACTAAAGTACTTTCACAAAATTTAAAACAAATTTAAATTAAATAATACAATTCAATTCAAAAGTGCCCACTAAAGATTTTCACCCAATTAAATTAAATCAATTGATTTAAACAACTATAGAGATTAAATAAAATAAATATAATGCACTAACTAAATTCCCCATACATAAATTCAACATGAAAAACTCATCCACTCTCTAAGTGGGATTAATAGATAAGTAAACAAGGTTAAAGTGTTAATACATCTCCCTAATCATTAGGGCAACACAAAGCGATAGAATAATGATTATAAAAGAATCTAAACTTCCCATTTGTTCACAAGTTTATTTTTGTTTGTTTTGGTTAAAAGGTTAAGTTTTCAAGGAATGGGGAAAATGTTGAAAAGTGCAATACAACTGAGAGGGGGGGTGAATCAGTTGTAACCAATATTTCAAAACCATTAACACATCAACCAATCAATACTGTGTTTGTATTTTAACCATGAAAGCATAAAACAAAAACTTAAACACATTCACATATTCAACACAGGAGACACTAGATTTTTTACATGGAAAACCCCATACGGGAAAACCACAATGAGTGTTAGCTCACAATTTAATATGTTATAACAATACCAAAAATCAGAGGCTCACTGCAAGAAGAGGCTTATTGCCAATGGGGTGGCTCACTACCAAAGTTGGTGAACTGAGATAATAGCATCTACACTATGCCAAGGTTCAATTTCATTGAAGTACAATAACTATCCTCTGCTCTGCTCTACTTTTACACTTCACAATTGTCTTTTCATTTTGCAACCTCATACAAATTCACAACTTTATTTTATGTTTTTATACAATTCATCAACCTTGGAATTTACATCAAGGTCCACATTATAATCATCAACCTTTGGAACAATCTCCAAGGTCAGCAAACATACATACATACATTAAGATAAGTTTGGATCTAAATAAATCAGGGGAGAAGAGAAATGAATGAGAATTGCGCCAAGCCTTAGCTGGGACTCAAATGCAATCTTCCATGCAACAACACACTTCCACAATATTCAAATCATAATCGCAAGTACTGAGAACAACCAAGTCAGCCAAGAATGGAGTTAACACTAAGACTTTTAGAAACACACTTTATGCACGATCCGGATTATACTTTGTGGACCAATCAAAAGATAGGAACATGATCTAGAGACTCCCATAAGCACGTTACAATCACCAAGAACATCCGCACAACCTCTGAACACTTTATCCATAATATTCTTCAAATCGGAGCACTAGAACATTACTATCGGCCACTGTCATAAAGGAAATATCACTTTTGGAGCACCAAATCACTAACCATGTGAACTGAAGGTACATGACATCATCAAAAACTTAATTCCAGAACCATAGACTGTGAAACTTAAGTGCGGAGAAATGTGGAGCAGAATACATTCTCCCTGTCACCATTAAATGCATATAAAAATAATTTTTACTCTAGTGAACACAACTCACTCAAATCTTCACACCGGAGGCTCAAAATTGAAACATAGCATTTACAGACATCCCTTAACATTACTTCCAACCCAGAAATAAAGATATTCAATCTACAGGATATGCAAAGCAAAACACTACATTGTTCTTTGATAGATAAAGCAATTATGTACTTGTACTAATTTCTTAGATACTTGTTTAGACTTATTCAAGTAACTTCCTTATGTGTTGACATATTCTCATACTTGCAATAGAAAATCCCTTCCCCAAGTGGGAAGGCATTTTCTCCAAGAAGGTATATTTTCTAAAAATTTCTTTCCTTGTTTCCTATATTCTAAATTTTCTAATATTTCTTTTCTTTTCTTTTCTACACGCTATATGATTTCCAACATTTTATTTTCTAACATTCTTATATCTTCTAACTTGTTTCATATTAGGGTTCTAAATAATTTCTAACAATCCTTTTATTTGTTTGTATAGGTTGCTAATCATTTCCTTGTTTTCCATTTGTTCTCTAAAAGTTTTGTTTACCAAAGATCTAAATAAGAAAATAATGCTCTTTGTTTTCTTTTTTAATTATACAGAGAAAGAGTGTTTATATGAATATGATAAATATATACGATATATATATATACATACATAAATTATATTTCTAATAAAATATTTTTGAGAGAAGTGTTGTGTAAACCACAGAGAGTAAAATAAATATATATATAAGCTGAGTGATATATATATATATATATATATATATCACAGTGGATAGAAAATGCACAGAGGTCAAAGATATTACAAACTATATTAAAAAGGGCTGAATGTACACTAAGGTGGATTCAATGTTTTTATAGAGGCGCTATGTTTATTTTCTAAGGGGTTGGTCGGTTGGGTCGGGTCACGCCCTGCGCAGCCCCGACCTCGGCCAAGGGTGGGGCTCCCGCCCACATCCATAGAGCCGAAGCCTTGTAGGCAGGGACGAGAGCTCTGGTCCCTACTGCCCCCTTCCCCCTCGGCCCTGCCTTAGGGCAGAGTCCGATGGGGGAAACCCTAGGGATCCTTATTAAAAAAACTTTCTTCAAAGACATTTCTAATGCGGTTTCCTTTCCTATATTTAAAAGCTTTTAAATGCTTGAAACATATAACATTTATGAAAAGAAATATTAATAATATATATTAGTATATATATTTCACATATATGTATATATTAATTAATATTTTATTCTCTATTTTATTTTTTGTTTAAAAAAACACAGAGACAGCCAACTATTATATAAACAACAAGCTTAATTAAAACACATTCAACACACACACACACACTCATTCACACTCACAAACATTATAAAATGAATAATTTTCTTCCTTCTAATCAAATTAGGAAAATAGATTTTCTATTTTATGCAAAATATAAAAGGACTTATTTATTTCTTTTCTATAACAATAAGCATATATAGTTTTCCCTTAACCATTTGACCTTTAAGCAAGGAAGATATATTTTATGCTTTACTTTGCAACCATTAGGACCAATAAAATACATTTTTCAAAAGCAACCATAATCAAGGCATAGCATTTTTTTTCTTTCTTTCAAGTAAACTTATATACATTACTATGACCAATTAGGGAGAGAGAGAGAGAGAGAGAGAGAGAGAGAGAGAGAGAGAGAGAGAGAGAGAGAGATTTATTCACATCATTAATATTTTTTCCAAGGGACAATATAGTAGAACTTCAACACTCCCATTTTATTGAAAATGAACAAATATTTTTACAAAAACTTTACATACAACAATAGGTTTGCCAAAGATAGTTTTACTCTCTTAGCTTACAAAGCTCTACAAGGATCTAATGGCCAAGGCATACTCATTGCCTTTAATTTTACAAAATTCATAAACACATTTTTCCTTCCAGAAGCCCAAAACCTCAAGTACTCCTCCAAGAGCTAAAAACCTATCAAAACACAAATAAATCCTTCCCAAGGCCATGGGGAGCTCACCTCCCAACCATAGTCTTGCAAGCAAGTCACCCCCAAGCTAGAAGGTCATCCAAATAACCTATTTCATACTCAAAACAAGGGATTCCAAACACACATAAACACTCATAAAAGCACAACACCCACCTATGGAGACTCACAAAACAAATCCATTCAACATGGATTTTACGGGTCAGAGAGTGGACATCTCTCTACTCAAGGGGAGAACCACAAGTAACTCAAACCAAAATATACTCAAATCTCATGGCCTCTTGCCATTACAAACTTATTATACCCAAAATATCTCAAAGACACTCTTACCATAACCATACCATATAAACTTCATAAATAAGACCCAAGGCCATCAAATACCTTTACATGAAGAGGGTTATCCTCAAGGAGGTTTTTACCTCTCTCACCCATTACAATGTGAGCTCTCTCATATGGATAGCTCACAAAAATAACCCTATAACCCATACAACACCAAAGAAAAACTCAAGAACATAAACATATAATTTCACATGCATACAATAAGCAAGAAACAAGATTAATGAAGGCTTGAAGCCTTGAGAGCTTACCTCTCAAGACCCAAGTGTTGAAAGGTGTTGGTGAGAAGCTCCAAGAGCCTATCCCCAAGATCCTTCCAAGAATTTCCACTACTCCAAGTCTAACTCTCCTTCCCCAAAGTCAATAATAAAAATCCAAAAAGAAAGAACTCTTCCCTTCTCAAAAAAAGGGATATAAATAGGGTTTCACAACCCTTCCCAATGGATGAGGAGGTGACACATGTCACATCCTAATGAATGAATAGGTGACACTTGTCACCTTCCCATTCATTCTGAAATGCACAATCTCCCACAAATGCTCTCACACATGTGTGATATGTGGAGTAGAGAGGTGACTCTTATCACCCTCTCATTCCTTCTCCAATGCACAACTTCCCACAAGTGCCCTCACACATGTGTGAGAGATGGAGAAATAGAGAGGTGACACTTGTCAACCTCTCATTCCTTCTCCAAGGCATTTCTTCCCACAAATGCTCTCACACGTGTGAGGCATGGGGAAGAGGAAAGTGGTTAGGGTTCACTTCCCAAATGCTCTTACATGTGTGAGCACACACATGTGAGATCCTTGGGATTCACCCAAGCCCACTCAAGGGCCTTGGGATGTGGGATGGAGAGAGATATCTCACCCAATCCCTAACCCAAGATTCAAATTTCGCCACCTAACTCCTAGGATTAAAAAGAGGGGTTAAAAGTGAGTTAGAACTCATGGTTTAAGGCCTAAAAGGTACCTAACCCATAGGTACTTGACCTAGGCACCTTAAACACATGTAAGTAAGCTTAAAAGACTCAAAAAATGCTAATTAAAATGCCCATAAACTTTATGAACGAAAATGACACAAAATGACAACTCACCAACCACATAACCTAAGTTAAACTTAGGTGATTCAAAAATTAAAGATCAAAATTAAAGGCAACATAGTACATCATGCTCAATCACAAATAACCTTAGTCCATCTTAGGGACTAGGTTGGTTTTACATGGCTAATACTTAGGGTTATTTGTTTGACCTCTGATTTTTCATTGGCCATGGAAAATACCTGCACACTACACAAACACATCAATAGCACAAGATATATCATATTTGAAGCAAATTGAATTACTCACATACACAAGGTCATGTAAGTACATACAATTTGAGATATATCACAAGATAAAACTTTACTTGATTTCTCAAATCATTCGCATTTCACATGATACGATCAAGTTCATAATCACATAGTATTTCATCAATTCAATCATCTAACTAAACCATTTCAATTGCATCAATTATAATATTGCATTAAACATCATAAACTCAAAATCAAATCTAACATCTAAAGATATATCATCATCATAATATAATCCATCTAACTAATCAAAGCATAAAATATAGTCAATGAATGTCTAGATAATAGGATCAATAGTCCCCAAAATGTTTGCATGTCAAACATATAGTCCAATTGACAAGTCTCATAAGCAAAATAGGTGTGATAAGAGTAGGCCTCACATCCTCCCCCTATGACTAAACTTCCTCCTGGAAGTCAGCAAAGAGGTGAGGGTAGAGTGCCGTCAAACGTGTATCATCCTCCGAAGTAGTTGAAACCTCATCATAGCGGTCCCACTGAACTCTGACCTGGTCCAGCTCTCAACCTCGAAGGGACAGCATCCGACAAGCCAAGATGCGAATGGGCTCCAAAGCAAGCTATCCATCTAACTCTACTTGTAAGGCACCCTAATCCAACACATAAGCCACTTCAGATACATAATGTCTCATCACATAAATATGAAACACATTGCAGATACGCGACAAGCTAGGTGGCAAAGCTAGATGATAAGCTATAGGTCCTATCCACTCCAATATCTCAAATGGTCCAACAAATCTTAGTGCAAGCTTAGAGCCCTCTCCATAACAGATTGGACTCTTATATGGCCACACTCTCAAGAACACCTTGTCACCAACTGAGAAGCTCTGATCCAATCGTTTGGCATCAACATACTTCTTCTGACGATCATGTGCCTCCTACAATCCTTGCCTAATAAAAGTAACCTACTACTCCATGTCCTATACCAACTCAGGTCCAAATGCAACTTTGTCCTCGATGTGGTCCCAACTCAAAGGAGTCTTGTAAGGCCTACCATACAAGGCCTGATAGGGAGGCATACCTAACGAGCTGTGATGCCCATTATTGTAGGAAAACTCACCTAGATTCAAATAGTCCTCCCATCTAAATTGGTGATCCATCACATACATGTGAATCATGTCCTATAAAGTATGATTCACCCTCTCAGTCTACCGATCTATCTCAAGGTGATATGTTGAACTGAAGTTGAGATTCCCAACGTCTGTTGTAGTGCTCTCCAAAAAGTTGATGTAAACACAAAATCTCTATCTGAAATGATGCGACGACAAACTCCATGAAGTCTCACAATATCATTCAAGAAGACCCTTGCCACTGCAGGTGCATTGTACATCATGCGTACCGGTGAAAAATGTGCTACCTTGGTCAACTTGTCAACTGTCACCATGATGGCATCATGGCAACAAGATGATAAAGTTAGACCATCTATGAAGTCCATGGAAATGGGGATAAAGAAGTCATGTTAGATGCTAATGCTCAGCCTTGACCCTCTGGCACTCAAGGCAATGAGCTATAAACTCTGCTATGCCATGTCTCATCCCTACCCAATGATATAATTGTCTCAAATCGGTGTGCATCTTCTTCACCCCAAGATGTGTTGCATAAGGTGCTCTATGAGCCTCTAATAAAACCACTATGCAAAGATCTCTTGTAAGGGGTACATAGATGTGAAGTCAATGTCATAGAAGTCCATCTTCCTTAAGAGAGTATCCTACATGTTAGGGTTAGTCGGCAGAAGATATCAATTAAATGCAAATAAAGATTAAACATAGGAATGGAAATACACAAAAATAATAATAGTGAGAGACAAGTTTTAACGTGGTTCACCCAAACTTGGGCTACATCCACCAAACAGAGAGTCCAATATTATTATCCAGTAAATCAAATTGATTACAACCAACAATCCCTACAACTCAATACCGCTGCAAAATGCTACAATACAATCAATCGAAACCCTAACCCTTAGCCACTTTTTGTCAAGCTTTTTGTAGATTACAAAAATAGGGTTTTCTTATGTCAGCCAATGAAAAATAACTCTCGGTGCCTTTATGGTGCTACCCCTGGACCCCGCAAGGGGTACTGCCCCTTGACCTCATAGGAATTTGGGGGGAAACCACACCAATAAAAGTGGGGTAATTTTAACCTCCAAGTCTGATTAGGCTCCATATAACAACAATCTCCCACTTGGAGACTGATCAGACTCCACACCATATCATCTCCCACTTGGATACTGATCATAACACCACTGACCCTGTAGCTCCCACTGGAAATAAGCACCCTGGACTCTGCTATTCAATTTTTGTTCTTTTTAGTCTTGAAGACCAACCGAAGCTGAAGAGGAGTTCATCTTCTCCCTTGTCACTACATTTGTAAACATATCCGTTGGATTTTCATCTGTATGTATCTTTTCTAGCCTTAACTGTCCATCATCCAACACTGACTAAATGAAGTGATACCTCAACTATATGTGTTTGGTCTTTGAATGCAAGGCATAATTCTTTGCAAAATGCATGGCACTCTGACTGTCCGTAAACAAATAACTATTAGCCTGTTGGTTTCCCAATTCTGCCATGAAAGAGTTTAGCCATATCATCTCCTTTCTTGCCTCTATTGCAGCTACATATTCTGCCTCCGTGGTGGACAAAGCAACCACCTTTTGCAACCATGAGACCCAACTCACCATTGTCCCACCTACAGTAAAGATATACCTGTAGTACTCTACCTAGTATCAATATCCCCTGCCAAATTTGAGTCTACATAACCTACTAAATCAGTATTAGAGCATCCAAAACATAAGTGTTTATTGGATGTACCTCTCAAATATCTAAGAATCTATTTTACTGCATTCCAATGCTCCAATCCAGGATGACTCATATACTTGCTTACGACTCCTACAGTATGTGCAATATCCAATCTCGTGCATACCATGGCATACATTAAACTTCCTACACATGAAGCATATGGTACCTTGGACAGTTTCTCTTCCTCCTCTTGTGTCTTAGGACACATCTCCTTAGTCAATTTCAAATGACTAGGCAAACGTGTGCTGACAACTTTTTCATTCTCCATATGGAATCTCTATAACACCTTTTCAACATAATCAGCCTGAGATAGAGTCAATTTTCTATTCTTCCTATCTCTAAAAAATTTTATACCAAGGATTTGTTTTGCTGCCCCCAAATCCTTCATAGCAAATGACTGTGCTAACTGTTGTTTTAACTCTCTTATGTGATCCATGTTAGACCCAGCTACAAGCATGTCATCAACATATAAACATAAAATAATGTAGCTGTCATTATCCAACCTCTTAAAATAAACACAATGGTTAGAATTACACCGACTGTAGCCTTGCTCAGCCATAAAACTATCAAATTTCAAATACCATTGCCAAGGTGCTTGTTTCAGGCCATACAAACTCTTCTTCAATCTGCACACCAATTTTCCTTACCTTTGACCTCAAATCCCTGTGGTTGTGCCATATATATCTCCTCCTCCAAATCACCATGGAGAAAGGCAATTTTTACATCCAGCTGTTCCAAATGCAAATCTTCAACAGCCACAATACTTAAAATAACACGAATAGAAGTCATCTTGACAACCGGAGAAAATATCTCATCAAAATCAATGCCCTTTTTCTATGCAAATCCTTTTACAACTAACCTAGCTTTAAATCTTTTCTTACCTCCATCTTCCTCTTTCAGCCGATAAACCCATTTATTTGGTAAATCCTTGGTACCTACAGGCAACTTACATAATTCCCAAGTCTAATTTTTCAGCAAGGAGTCCATTTCTTCTTCATTGCAAGCTCCCATTGAACCTGTGTATCCACCTACATAGCTTCATCATACCCTTCTGGTTCACCCGCATCCATTAACAAAATAGAATACAAAGAGGGAGAAAACCTTTCAGGAGGTCTACTTAGCCTTGTTGACCGTCTAACATTCATTGGAGTTTGTGGTATTTCTGGTTGTTGTTGCAGAGCATGACGAACCACTGGAACATCACTATTTGGAGTATCATCCAGCACCACATAATCCTTTTCTTTCTTCTCATGCTGCTACAACTGATCTTTGTACAACACCTTCTCATTGAATATAACATCCCTACTTCTTACAATTTTTTTATTTTCAAAATCCTAAAGCCTATAACCAAATTCATCAATGCCATATCCAACAAAGGTACACTTTTTTGATTTTGCATCCAGCTTGGTTCTGTTTTCAGAATCTACATGCAAATGCTTCACATCTAAAGGTTTTGAGAAAAGAATAACTCACCTTCTTACCTGTCCATGCTTCCTCTGGAATACCACATCCCAAAGGAACTGAAGGACCTCTATTAATTAAATGTACAATAGTGTTGATAGCCTCTACCCACATGTTTAAAGATAGCCCAACATGCAATCTCATGGTCCTTGCATGCTCCATTATTGTCCTATTCATGCGTTCAACCACTCCATTCTCCTGTGGAGTCCCTGGAACCGTTTTCTGCCTACAAATTCCATTAAAGGAACAATAATCCTCAAATTCTTTGCTACAATACTCACCACCATTATCAGGTCTGAGATGTTTTAATCTTTTACCGGTCTCATTCTCAACCAAGCTTCTCCATTTCTTAAATGTTTCAAATACATCAGATTTCTGCCTAAGGAAATAAATCCATGCCTTCCTAGTTGCATCGTCTATGAATGTAACATAATACTGAGAGCCACCAAGAGAAGATACCTGAGCCGGTCCCCATACATCTGTATGCACAAGCTCCAACTTTTCATCTTTCTTTTGCTTCCCATCCTTTAGAAAATTGACTCTCTTTTGTTTGCCATACACACAACTTTCACAGAAATCCATATTAATACATTTTAGACCTGGTAAAACTTTCTTAGAATGAAGTACCTTCATACCTTTTTCACTGATATGCCCAAGTCTATTATGCCACAGTGCTGTCTCAGAACTTGCAGCAACTGTTTCAGTCTCTTCCTGTGAACCTGCAGCAACTGTTCCTGAATCTGTTTATTTTTTCTCTGCAACAGCTAAAGTAGAAGGAACAATATGACATGTACAAAGATATAAGGTGCCTACTTTCACACCTTTTGCTACTATTAAGGCACCTTTTGAAACCTTCCAATTTTTATCAGTAAATATAACAATGCAACCTTCTTCAGCTAGTTGCCCTGCTGAAATTAAATTCCTACTGAGCCTTGGAACGTGCCTTACCTCTTGTAGTAGCCAATGATTCTCATTCTACAACTTAATCTTAATTCTTCCCTTTCTAACAATCTGATAGGGTTCGTTATCTCCTAAATAAACCAGCCCAAAATCCCCTTAGACATAATCAAGAAAATAACTTCTATGAGACGTAGCATGAAATGAGGCCCCTGAATCTAAAACCCATGAATCATCAGCATTATCTAGGGACAGAATCAAAGCATCATCTTCAGACTTATTACTTACCACATTTGCCTCCTTATTGCCTTCTTGTTTGTCTCCTTTATTTTTTTGAGACCAACAATCTTTCTTTAGATGACCTGGTTTCCCATAGTACCAGCAATCCTTTTGTCCTCCGGTTTGGGATCTCTTATCCTTTGATTTTCCTCGTGACTTCCCATGACCTCCAGAACCTTTTCCTCTCTCCTTTGATCTGCCCCTGCTTTCTGCATTCAAAACACTGCCTGATGTGGATCCACCTGAGCTTTTCCTATGAATTTCCTCACTCAGAATAACACCAACAACATCATCAAATTTTAGGGTATTTGAACCAGAAATAGAGTTACTAACCGCCATTACGAAACTATTCCAGCTTTCAAGCAATAAACATAATATCAAGAGAGCTCTAACTTCATCAAATTTTACATTTACAGAAGTCAATTGACTGACAATCGTATTAAATTCATTTAAATGATTTGTCACAGATCCACCTTCAACCATTTTCAAATTAAACAAATGCTTCATGAGAAATACCTTATTTGAGGCTAAGGGTTTTTCATACAATTTAGCCAAAGCTTTTATCAGACCATCTGTTGTCTTCGCTTCCGTTATATTGAATGCCACCGATGGTGCTAGGCACAACCGAATGGTTCCCAGTGCCTTTCTATCAAGAAGATTCCAATCCTCATCAGACATTGTTGCTAGTTTCTTGGCTACTCCTTCCAACGGCATCAATAAATCCTTTTGATAGAGGTAATCCTCCATCTGCATCTTCCATAACTAATAGTTTTGCCCATTGAATTTATCAAACTTTAATTTACCCTCATCCTCCATTGCTCCCACTCAACCGTGAGACCTTCCTACAGATGATAATCGAACACAACCCACTCTGATACCACTTGTTAGGGTTAGCCAACATAAGATATCAATTAAATGCAAATAAAGATTAAACAGAGGAATGGAAATACACAGAAATAATAACAATGAGAGACAAGTTTTAACGTGGTTCACCCAAACTCGGGCTACATCCACCAAACAGAGAGTCCAATATTATTATCCAGTAAATCAAACCAATTACAACCAGCAATCCCTGCAACTCAATACCACTACAAAATGCAATACAATACTCACATAAGAACTCCATCTAATGCCATTGGCAGGCATTTAGATTCGGTTGCGCGAACATGTACTAAAGATTGTGATGGTCTAAATGCAACTCAAAATGGCATCCTAAAAGGAGGTGTCTCCATCTAACAAGAGTGTGAACCACTACTACAAGCTCCAAATCATGAGTAGGGTAGTTCATCTCGTGGGTCTTAAGCTTTTGCAACTCATACACAATCGCTCAACCATCCTGCATAAGGACTATGCCTAGTCCCTCAAAGGATGCATCAGTGCATATCATGAAATCTGCTACTGGATCAGGTACTACAAGAATAGGAGTGCTAGTGAGATGCTCCTTGAGGATCCCAAAGGCCCTCTCACACTACTCTGTCCACAAGAAGCTCTTCCCTTTCCATTGAAGGGAAGTGATAGGATGAACTATCCTAGAAAAGCCCTCAACAAAGCTACGATAATAACCTGCTAATCCTATGAAGATCCTAACCTTTGTCACATCGATAGGTGCTGGCTAATCTTTGATGGATCTATGAAGATACCATCGTTAGATAGAACATGGCCCAAATACTAAACCTCTATATGAAAGAAGACACACTTCACCAAGTTGCATGGCTGTTGATCTCCTAAACACTGTAAAACCTAATGCAAGTGCTCCTCATGCTCCTCCTTAGTTCATGAGTATATCAATATATCATCAAGGAATACTAACACGAACTAATCTATGTATGTGAGAAACACCCCATTCATGAGACTCATGAAGATGGCATGGGCATTCATCAAACCGAAGGGTACCACGATGAACTCATAATGACCATAGCGAGTCTAAAAGGCGGTCTTATGGATATCGGCCTCTGTAATACATAACTAATGGTAACCAGACTTTAGGTCTATCTTAGAGAACACTCTGGCTCCTTGAATTTGATCAAAGAAAATCATCAATCCTAGGAAAAGGATAACAGTTCTTTACTGTCACCTTATTTAGCTACCTGTAATCCATACATAGTCAAAGAGACCCATCCTTCTTCATGAAGATAACCAGTGCGCCCCAAGGTGAGACACTAGGTTAGATGTGACCCTTAACTAGCAACTCCTCTAGCTAAAGTTTGAGCTCTATAAGCTCATGAGTGGTCATCCTATATGGTACATGAGACACTGGCTCCGCACCTAGTACAAGATCAATGTGAAAGTCTACCTCTGCAAGGTGGCATCCCTGGAAGCTCAGGTGAAAAAACATCTATGAATTCCCTAAGGATGGGATGGTCATCAAGTGAAGTATCTAACTCATCCTCTAATCTATCACTAACCATGATCACAAAAAACTGACATCCCTTCCGCATACAACACTTAAGTTGTTTAGCATAAATCATACGTATTGCTATGGGCTTCTGAATGCCCACAATCTCTTTTGATGTACCATGGTCATCGAGGTACCCTATCACCTTCTAGTGATAATCAAGCTTGGCCCTATGAGCCACAAGCCAATCCATGCCTAGCACCACTCCATAAGACCCTAAGGGTATAACCCTAAGGTCTACAACTGTGGTGAAGGATCCAAGTGCTAGCTCACAATCTTGAACTATTGAATCTATGGCCATCTTGGCTCCTGTGGCTAAATCGACCTCCCACCTAGCATCCTTCCTAGAGGCCACCAACTTACAACACTCCAATAATGATGGAGAAATAAAGGAGTCTGAAGCTCTCGAATCAAACAAAATAGTAATAGGAACATCTCCAATAGTACTTGATGTTTCAATGATGGAGGCCTAAAAGTTAGCCTAGCAGTTATCAACCGCTGCAAATACACGATGGGACCTACCCACATCTCCAACCGTCTACTCAGAACCCCCAGCATGTTGCCCTCCTATTGTATAACCTTGTGGACACTCTCTAGCCAAGTGCCCAACTATATGTGTCCTACTAGACTACTGAGCTGTATGTGTCCTACTAGACTGTGAGCTCCTAATCATCCCGTGCTACTCTATGAGCCTCTAAAAGACTACTATGAACATGTTGGTCTTGCAACTTGTGCCTGATGTCTCTGGTCTCTACATGGTTTTTATGAGTGCCATCCTCGATTGTGGCCACCTTGCGCTCCCTATTATGGTATAGACCTCTGGTGATTCTGCTGCTGTTGTAGAGGCCTAGGAGGTAAGGGTGTAGATCTAAACCCACCCCTTTGATGTGGTGGAGGTCTATAGAAACTTTGATCCTGCTGTTGGTTTTAATTCTGATAATGTGAATGTGACTCATGGTTTCGCCCATGAATCTATTTAGCAATATACGCCTTCTTGATGGCCTCACTCATAGTTTGAGGATCTACCATGTGTACTAGTCCTACTATCCCAAGATTCAAGCCTTTGATAAACTTATTAACAAGAATCTTTTCATCCTAAAGATACTCGGTGTACTATGACAACTCTACAAATCTACTCTCATACTATACCACTGTGGATCCCTATTGTTGCAAGTCTTGAAACTCGTCGATGTGGCTCTATTGGTAATGCTCTGAAAGTTATCACACCTTATAGCGCTCAAGAAATGTACTCCAAGAAAGAGTGTCTAAGGAGAGGCGATGCTTGCACTCCTTAATGCACCACCATGTCATTGTGGTGTCGTGTAGCAAATGAACTGTGACTCGTACCTTTATGTTGCTCCCATAAGGATGCAACACAAAGCACCGATCTAAGCTAATGAGCTAAGCCTTAGCCTTAGCTCCCTCGGTAGTCCCCACAAATGTAGATAGATTTAGCTAAATCAAATCCCTAATATGATCTCCATGGTCATGGTGTCCCTAAACTGGAATCTCTGCCTCACCCCATTGACCAAATCTAAAAGGATCATAATGAACCAACTCCACTGCGACCTCCTCGTGATCCTCATGATGCAGTGTGGACTCTTGCTACACTCCCTTTGAGCTAATGTGTGACCCTCAGCTGATGTCACTGGAATCTCTACTCGTGGTCCATCACTAACTGGTGGTAGCCTCATCAAAACAGCCTAAAGTGGCTAAAGTATCTAAGGCCCAATGTCAGGAGGTGCCTCCAGATTTTGGGATTTAGATGGTGATGCAAATCAAGTAGCTCATTAATTAGCTCCCCCAGGCTCACTGGCACGTGAGCATCCTACATGAACAAGGTGCCTAAAATTAAAACAAATTTGTAGAATAAATAATGTGCCCTCAATGCCTAGTGTTTAAACCTGGGTCTGATACCAAATGTCATGCCCACATTTTCCATGTGTTTATGACATGATAAACACATGTCATGTCCACATTTGTCATGTGGTCATGCCACAAAATATTAAAAAAATTCCCAGTCGACTCTAAAACCCCCTCGTGTGCATCATGCACGCTCAATGACACACACACGTGTAGTTGTATCCGCACCCAACATTAGGCATGTCGTATGAAGGCGAGGAAGTTAATCATAATATAGTATAATGTGAAACTCCTTTCATAATCCCTACGAGATGATAGCCAGTAAGGGGGGGTGTGTCGCGAGAAACATCTCTAAGAGGGGGGTTTCCATTTCGAAACCAACCCTAGGGTTCCCTAGGTGAGGTGATACGGTTTCAATCTAAATCAAAGCCTAACCCTAGATGTAAACTATCAACTCAAATTAATAATAAATTAATTCAACTAACATGATTACAAGTCTTAAAACATATTAAGGTGAAAAGGTAAATACTCAAATTAAATTAATTAAATATTCCCATTCATAAATCATACAAATTTTTGCAGCATAATGGGGCTTAAGGTAAAATTTCTCTCAATTTTTTGGCAGTATAACGTCACCGTATCAACTATGAGAGGAGAGAAAATAAGCTAAAATAATTAAACTAAATTACTTTCACAAAATTTAAATAAAATTTAAATTAAACAATACAATTCAATTCAAAAGTGCCCACTAAATATTTTCACCCAATTAAATTAAATTAATTGATTTAAACAACTATAAACATTAAATAAAATAAATATAATGCACTAACTAAATTCCCCATACATAAATTCAACATTAAAAACTCATCCACTCTCTACGTGGGATCAAGCGATAAGAAAGCAAGGTTAAAGTGTTAATACATCTCCCTAAGATTTTCATTAGGGCAACACAAAGCCCTAGAATAATGATTATAAAAGCATCTAAACTTCCCATTTGTTCACAAGTTTTTTTTTTTGTTTTGGTTGGCAGGTTCAGGTTTCAAGGAATGGAGAAAATCCCTTCCCCAAGTGGGAAGGCATTTTCTCCAAGAAGGTCTCAACCTATATTTTATATTTTCTAAAATTTTCTCTTCCTTTTTTCTTATATTCTAAATTTTTCAATATTCCTTTTCTGTTGTTTTCTATAAGCTATATGATTTCCAACATTTTATTTTCTAACATTCTTATATCTTCTAACTTGTTTCATATCAGGGTTCTAAATAATTTCTAACAATCCTTTTATTTGTTTGTAGATATTGCTAATCATTTCTTTTTTTTCCATTTGTTCTCTAAACGTTTTGTTTACCAAAGGTCTAAATAAGAAAATAATGCTCTTTGTTTTCTTTTTTTTATTTATATAGAGAGAGAGTATATATATATATAGATATATATATATTCCTACTAAAATATTTTTGAGAGAAGTGTTGTGTAAACCACAGAGAGTAAAATAAATAAATATATAAAAGCTGAGTGATACATACATACATATATAAATATAATATATATCACAGTGGGTAGAAAATTCACAGCGGTCAAAGATATTACAAACTGTATTAAAAAAGGGTCGAATGTACATTAAAGCGGATTCAATGTTTTTACAGAGGCAATGTGTTTCTTTTCTAAGGGGTTGGTCAATCAGGTCGGGTCGTGCTCTACGTAGGCCCGGGCCTCAGTCGGGGGCAGGGCTCTCGCCCATAGGGACAAGGGCTCCCATCCCTGCCACCCCCTTCCCCATCAGCCCTACCTTAGGGCAGAGTCCAGTGTGGGAAACCCTAGCAATCCTTTAAAAAAAAACTTTCTTCAAAGACATTTCTAATGTGATTTCCTTTCCTATATTTAAAAGATTTTAAATGCTTGAAACATATAACATTTATGAAATATATATATATATAGTCGAGTGGGTGTGGTATAGTGGTTATGACCACTTGGTCATTATTGTGGAGACCAAGGTTCAAATCCCCCCAAAGACATCTTGGCTTCTAAATGGTTGTGGCTCTATGTAGGTGACTCTTGGCGCCCTGTGGTCCTTAAGTGGAGTGTGTTTGAATTCTGATGTACTCTGGTCTCCGTAGCTCGACAGGTCATGGCAGTAGTGGTGTACAATGACAAATCCACCAGTGGCAATCCGCAACACAAGCGGCATGATTACAATAGTGGTAGACTTAGCAGGGTCGCATCGTTGGCGATCCACACTATTATATAAACAACAAGCTTAATTAAAACACCCACACACACATATATGTGTATATTCACAAACATTATAAAATGAACAATTTTCTTCCTTCTAATGAAATAAGGAAAAGAGATTTTCTATTTTATGCAAAATATAAAAGGATTTATTTATTTATTTTCTATAACAATAAGAATATATACTTTTCCCTTAACCATTCGACTTTAAAGCAAGGTAGATATATTTTATTCTTTACTTTGCAACCATTAGGACCCATAAAATACATTTTTCAAAAGCAACCATAATCAAGGCATGAGATTTTCATTCTTTCTTTTAAGTAAACTTATATACATTAATATGACCAATTAGAGAGAGAGAGAGAGAGAGAGAGAGATTTATTCACATCATTAATATTTTTCCAAGGTACAATATAGTAGAACTTCAACACTCCCATTTTATTGAAAATGAACAAATATTTTTACAAGAACTTTACATACAACAATATGTTTGCCAAAGAGAGTTTTACTATCTTAGTTTACAAGGCTCTAATGGAAAAGGCATACTCATTGCCTTTAATTTTACAAAACTCAAAAACATATTTTTCCTTCCATGAAGCCCAAAACCTCAAGTACTCCTCCAAGAGCTAAAAATCTGTCAAAACACAAATAAAACCTTCCCAAGGCCATGGGGAGCTCATCTCCCAACCATAGACTTGCAAGTAAGCCACCCTCGAGCTAGGAGGCCATCCAAATAACCGATTTCATACTCAAAACAAGGGATTACAAACACACATGAACACTCATAAAAGAACAACAACACCCACCCATGGAGACTCACAAAAGAAATCCATTCAACATGGATTTTAGGGGTGAGAGAGTGGACATCTCTCTACTCAAGGAGAGAACCACAAGTAACTCAAACCAAAATATACTCAAATCTCATGGCCTCTTGCCATTATAAACTTATTATACCCAAAATATCTCAAAGGAACTTTGGCCATAACCATACCATATAAACTTCACAAATAAGACCCAAGGCCATCAAATAACTCTACATGAAGAGGGTTATCCCAGATGAGGTTCTCATCTCTTTCACCCATTACAAGGCGAGCTCTCTCATATGGAGAGCTCACAAAAACAACCTTAAAACCTATACAACACCAAAGAAAAACTCAAGAACATAAACATATATTTTCACATACATACAATAAGCAAGAAATAAGATTAATGAAGGCTTGAAGCCTTGAGAGATTACCTCTCAAGCCCCAAGTGTTGAAAGGTGTTGGTGAGGATCTCCAAGGGCCTATCCCCAAGATCCTTCCAAGAATTTCCACTTCTCCAAGTCTATCTCTCCTTCCCCAAAGTCAATAATAAAAATCCAAAAAGAAAGAACCCTTCCCTTCTCAAAAAGAGGGACATAAATAGGGTTTCACAACCCTTCCCATTGGATGAGGAGGTGACACTTGTCACCTTACCATTCATTCTCAAATGCACAATCTCCCACAAATGCTCTCACACATGTGTAAGATGTATATTAGAGAGGTGACACTTGTCAACCTCTTATTCCTTCTCCAATGCACAAATTCCCACAAGTGCCCTCACACATGTGTGAGATATGGAGAAGTAGAGAGGTGACACTTGTCAACCTCTCGTTCCTTCTCCAAGGCACTTCTTCCCACAAGTGCTCTCACACATGTGTGAGGCATGGGGAAGAGGGAAGTGGTTAGGGTTCACTTCCCAAAATCTCTTACATGTATGTGCTCACACATGTGAGAGCCTTGGGATTCACCCAAGTCCATTCAAGAGCCTTGGGATGTGGGATGGAGTGAGACATCTCACCCAATCCCTAACCCAAGATTCAAATTTTGCCACCTAACTCTTAGGTTTAAAAAGAGGGGTCAAAAGTGAGTTAGAACTAATGGTTTAAGGCCTAAAATGTATCTAACCCATAGGTACTTGACCTAGGCACCTTATGTTGGAAACAAGGTAGATAACTGAGAGAGGGGGTGAATCAATTATCTCTAATAACTTTACTTTATTTTTCCTTTTATAATTTGTGCAGCATCAAAACACATAAGCATATATAATCATGAGAGTAGAAATGAAATCAACACACATAACACAAGGATTTTAACATGGAAAACCCTGTTAAGGGAAAAACCACGGGGTGACTAACCCAAGATTGTATTCTCTGTTAAAAGAATAAGAAGTATAAAATGGCACTTGCCAATTAAGGCTCACTGCCCGAGCACACTACTCACAAGAGGCACACTGCCTACAAGAGACTCACTGTCTATAATGTTTATAGAAGGTAACCAAGTGTTTGAACTAAAGAGAGGCATCCATATATGCTAAGGTTCAATTCCGGTTAGGCTCAATATACTAATCTAATGCACTTCATTCTTCCTCTGCTTAAGTGTTGTTGTTCTGTCACATACCGGACTTGTATTGCTACTTCCACACTTATCTCTGCCTTTCATTGCACATCATATCTTCACACACACACACACACCTTCATACTAAAATCCATCTAGTATATATATCCGCACCAAGGATTTCAGCATCTTTCTAGTCGGCAACCGGAATATTCAAGATATTTACAAAACACTGATCTGCCGGGTGATTCCATGCTTAATATGTGATGCGTATCAAAAACATAGACATAGAAGTCATCAATCATGTCATCCAACCATGTATGATCCCTCAAATAGCTTGATCAACATCAATTACTCATCTAGATTGAAGTTTGATACTCTGCCAGTCAGTTCTTCCTCAGTCTACTCTGTCTGTCTGGAACCCAACACTCAGATGCTCATATCTTTTCCATGATTTATCACCGAAGGTTCAATCTCTGGAATATAGTAGTCATGATACTCCTCTTGACTTGCCCAAGTCTGCAACTTGCTGAGTTACACCCTCTGAGAGATCCGGACCTGATTGTCAAACCTTGTTGCATGCTCTGTTCTTGTTCACCGGACCAAAACAATCTTCAATCTGACTTCGATATAGGCATACTATGCTCTGCGGATGTGTGGGATAGACTTTTTTTCCATCAATGACAACAATCATGAATCCACATAGTGTCTCTTGCCAACACCTTAAACACATGTAAGTAAGCTTAAAAACTCAAAAAACACCAATTAAAATGCCCATAAACTTTATGAACTAAAATGACACAAAATGACAACTCACCAACTACATAACCTAAGTCCAACTTAGGTGACTCAAAAATTAAAGATCAAAATCAAAGGCAACACAATACATCATGCTCAATCACAAATAACCTTAGTCCACCTTAGGCACTAGGTTGGTTTTACATGGATAAAACTCAGGGTTATTTATTTGACCTCTAATTTTCCATTGGCCATAAAAACTACCTGCACACTACACAAACACATCAATAGCACAAGATATATCATAGCTGAAGCAAATTGAATTAATCACACACAAGGTCACATAAGTACATACAATCTTAGAAATATCACAAGATAAAACTTCACTTGATTTCTCAAATCATTCACATTTCACACGATACAATCATGTTCATAATCAGGTAGCATTTCATCAATTCAATCATCTAACTAAACCATTTCAATTGAATGAATTATAATATCGCATTAAACATCATAAACTCAAAATGAAATCTAACATCCAAAGATATATCATCATCATCATCATAATATAATCCATCTAACTAATCAAAGCATAAAATATAGTCAATGAATGTCTAAATAACGGGATCAACAGTCCCCAAAATGTCCACATGTCAAACATATAGTCCAATCAACAAGTCTCATAAGAAAAATAGAAGGTGTGATAAGAGTAGGCCTCACATTTGATCAGTAGTAGAGCACATTTGAAACACAGTCCAGTGCCTCTGGCAAGTAGAAAACCACCTTTGAGCCACACTCTAGAGCCTTTGGTCTCTGTCAAACTGTCTATTAACCATTTACCCCAAATCACAACAAACTCAAAATTTTGATCATACCTACCTATGAGCTAGCATCCTACAGTACTATCAGATCTATTCCATTAAACCATCAGACCATGTCATCTATTATCATGCCCTAAAAACTTGGACTTTTTGAAACCTTCATCCTCTTGAGATCACTATCTATCAACTCAGTTTCACCAAACAAGCCTAAATCCTTACTCACACTTTGTCTAGTTGTGTAATTTGGTCTTCACCATAGATTCTAGATCACATTAATCCCCTGGTTTGTCTTTGATTCGAGAGTGATCACATCTCTTAGGTCTTTGAAGAGGAACTAGTATCTATTATTGGTCTTTACAAGCTTTAGAGGATAAACTTATTTTGAGTTAGTTTACACCATTAACACTATCTGCCTTCATTAAGGTCAATAGTCTACCTCCATGAACGGTAATCCTTATCTAATTAGCAATTGATCTACTCTTTATAATCTTCCACAAGCAACCCACTTCAAATCCACCAACATAGTGATCTCAATTTTATCAAACTAGTCCCAAAATTGATCCAAATCCCCAACTATTGTCCTAGTGCATTTGAGTCATCTTATGGTAACTACTAGACTACATCATCTTCATGCCATGGAGGCTAACCAAAATACCCCGCAACAAGAAAATCAAAACTATCATACTCCTCAACAAAATCATTGAATCATGTCTCAACACAACACTCCCCAACAAGATCAAACAATAATCAATATGCTAACCAATGTTCAAAACAAGCCCACCAATTTTCAAAATAGACCTCAAGAGGGTAATAACACTTTGATAGATCCTCCTCATGCTCCCTCGAGAATACCCCATCATGATATGGTTCTGCATGATTATACCATAGGTCAAGTCCCCTCTCAAGAAGAGTGATACTTTCAAGAAGGTCAATCCTCTCAAGAAGAGTCTCTTGAACTTGATGAAATCACGCATGATCCCAAAATCATGGCAACTCTTGATAAACTCATTAGTGTTAATCAAGATCATGACTTTCACTTGCTTGCTCAAAAAGGAGCCAAACTACCCCAAGACTTTAATGTATCCACTCTTAAAGAGAAAGAACAAATTCATGAGGCTATTAATACTATGGGTAGACCAAAAATCAATCCCATCCAAACCATGTCAACTATCTCTACTCTCATGCCCAAACTAGGCTCACAAGAGGAGGTGCGCAATCTTTTCAATGCTAAATTTGAAAATCCCCTCTATCAAAACCAAAATCCAATGGTAGAGAGACCATTATCACCCATCTTGAATCATATGGAGATTTGTAAATGGAAACAAGAGACCATTCATCATCAAGAAGAATTAGCAAGACAAGCCAATCTACCTAAACACACTCAATAATCACAACCTTTCTTCACCAAAAACCATCAAAACCCTCCTAGCGTATCACATGAGAACATATCTATATTAAAGGGAACATTGGATACCCATCACAGGAAGCTTTTCCACCAAATTACAAACTAGGTAACACTTATCTGGAAATACAACAAGGGTCATGAGTGACACTACCTTGAACTTCATTAACCCTCCATCTCAACAACATGATCTTTGCTACTCCACCCCAACAATCTCTCAATCTAAACACCCACTACATCACTCCACCACAAACATCATCGACCCTCCATCTAAACACAACCTATATTTCTCCACCTCAACACTCTCAAATCCAATCTACCTATATCACTCTGCCACAAACATCATCCACACTCAATCTAAACAACACCTATCTCAATCAACCCCAACATTCTCAAAACCAATCTTCCTATGGATATCCTCCACAACCACCACCAAATCAAACCACATATATCATCGCTCCACAACAATATCAACATCAAACTTCTTTCCACACACCTCCTCAACATTCACAAAGCCACCATCCATATCTAGCACCCCTCCACACGAGCAACCTCACAACAACCACCACCATACATTATATGACCCATACAATACAAATTCATATGGATTTAATTTCAATCTTCCTTATGGGCACCAACAACAACAAACCCAAACCCAACAAAATATGGCTTCACCAACACCTCCGTCATCTCTTGAGCTTACAGTTGCCGACATGAAGAAATAGTTATCAGATCTTTCATTTGGTCATACAAAGAAAACTTTCTCTTTAGACAAGGTGTGTCATACCCATTTGATCAATCATTGCCTATGATCCCTTTTCCACCAAACTTTGATATGCCAAAATTTGACAAATATAAAGGAAAAAGAGACCCAAAAGACCATCTAAGAGAGTTTTGCATTACTTGTTTTGAGGTTTCTCATAACGACACTTATTTTATGTGCCTTTTTCCTCATAGTATTGGAGGACAAGAAACAGAATGGTTCTCACATCTACCCATGGGAATCAAAACTTTCAACGAACTAGTAGAAAAATTTTCTACCCATTTCTCTTATAACCTAGAACATGAGATATCCATGACAAATTTGTGTAACAACAAACAAAAAAATGGCAAAATTTTTATCTCCTTCCTTCAAAGATGGAGACATATGGCTAGAAAATTCCCATTTCAAATACTAGAAAAGCAACTTGTTAGCATCTTCATCCAAAATTTTAATCTTGATCTTGGGTTTCATCTTACAATCCAAACTGCTACCACATTTGATGAGATTGTTTACAAAGGAACCAATATCGAAAAAGCTCTCATTAAAAAAGGTGTAGTCAAAATCTTTAAGGAGACTAAAGACAATTCTCCCCAACAACAATCAAATGAGAAACCTAAATTTTGGAACAAAAACAAAAATAATGTAAATGACGGTGTTGTGGATTCCAAACATATCCAAACCCTCCAAACACCACTCAATCTATCCAATGCCACTGAATCTATTCCTCGTGAACAACAAAGACAAGAATGTCCACAACAAGATTATTCTCAAAGACGTAAGTTCACTCTTTTGGGCAAACCTATTAAATCCATCCTAAAGAAACTAGTACAAAATAGACTCATCACGCTACTAGAAACACATCAATATGAGGAGTCCTCTTTCAAACCAACATGGTACAAAGATAACGAATATTGTGAGCTCCATAGAGTGAAGGGACACAGAACCTCATCTTGTATGAAATTGAAACACTTGATCTAAAACCTCATAGACCATGGTGAGGTTACTTTTAATGAGCCTCCACATCATACCTTGAACAAAGATCTCAACGTATACGAGGATCCCTTCCCTCAACATGGTAAAGGTTCAAATCTCAATAAAGGTAAGAGCATTAACAAAGTTTCTTCATCATATGACTCCATTATGGGCCATTTTGAAGAAAGTTGAATATCCACCCTTACTATTAGAAGTAAACTTCTGGATATAGCTGTCACCACTCGTCATGGTCGTGTTACCCTTCATGGGCCTACACAAAGTCTCCCCACCATTGCTGACTCTAATATCATTGATCATCTAGGGAAGACTCCCACACAAAAAAGACCTCCCAACTCATGATCCATGTCAAAACAATGCCCTCCATATTGAGGTCTTCATCCACCAACATAAAATTAAACACATACTTATAGATGGTGGTGTTGGTCTCAACATTTGTTCCCTCAAACTATTAAAATAGCTAGGATACTCTGAGGATCACATTAATATAGAGTTGTCTATTATTGTCAAAGCCTATGATGATGCTGAATGCCGAACATATGGTGTTATACATTTTCCTATCCAATTGGGTCCCATCATGCTAGAAACAAGATGCCAAGTAATTGACATTGAGCTACCCTACAATATAATTCTCAAATGCCCATGGATTCATTCCATGAAAGTTGTGCCTTTAATGTACCATCAATCCTTAAAGTTCCCATTCAATGGTATGGAAATCACTATCCCAGGAGATCCTCATCCCTTTGAGTTTTGTCGTGCCATGCAAGGGCGGTACAAGAATAGCAACCAAATTCCCAATAATGAAGAAGCCCAACCATCACCGCTCTACATTGATCCAGAAACCTTGAAAAAAACCTCTACAGCTACATCCAATCCAATACCAAAAGTCAAAGCCCATATCAGGGACATAGGATTTGGGCACTATGATATCTCAAAATCTTGTTGTGTAGGGAGGATGCCTCTCTCACCTAAATCCTACAACAAACCTCCCATTACTAAAGCTACCAAAAAAATAGCAATACCACTACCAAAATCCCTAACACAATTCGTTGATGGCGGGTTATTAGAAGAAGAAACCATTGAAGACATATCAGCTTAGCTCTACCAAGAGAAGGACCCAATCACAATACCAGTCATGAAGTATGGCAATGGTCTTAGAATTGTCAAAAACATGGGCTATAAAGGTAAAGGTGGCCTTGGGAAGGATGAGCAAGGCAACATAGATCCAATCATTTTGACAAAGAAGCTCAACAAAAAGGGGTTAGGATTTAGAAAGGAGTTACCATGTGTCTCAGACATCGAGTTTATTCTTGACGAGGTGGCAAAAGCTTATCCTAAATATTCGACTTCTAAAGAGGATACTATTGATGACTCCTACCTTCACATGATTGACCTATTCCAAGAATCCTAAATATTATGATATCATCCATATCCCTAACATCTACCACAAACACCCAAAGTATAACCCTCATCTATTCAGACCTTATCGATTGGGACCAACAAGCGGGCCCCATTTTAGATGTCTTTCGAAATGACAAGGCCATAGAAGAATTCATGGGACTCTGGGATGGTATCCCTCTTGGCAATCATAAAGTTGGTTTTATTATGGAACTAGATCAAGTTGCTTATTTTGGTGAGAATGTCAAATCCTCTAGTCGCAAAATAGAAAATAATAAAAGATCCTTAGGTGAAAACCACTCTGTGGCACCTCTTGATCATAAAATAGTCAAAATAAAGGACGTATACAAAGGTGAAAACCTCTTTGAGGCACCTGAGGATGGAGGATTTGACCTTCCCCAACCATCTAAGTATCAAGAAAAATTAATTATTTTAGTAGAAGACTCCATAGAGATGAATTTGGGAACCGTTTAGAATCCAAAGACAACATACCTTGTAGCTCACTTTCAGAGCTAGAGAAGAAGGAATTCACTAAGTTTTTCTTACAAAGAACAATCAAAATTGCTTAAACCTATGTGGATATGCTTGGATTGGACCCTTCACTATGTTGTCCTCCTCTCAATTGTTGTCCTTGATGACAATCACATACTCTCATGGTTCTTGGCATATGACAGTTGGCAGACTTCATGATCTCATGGTGATATTATAATAGTTGGCATTCATATCATGTTACATTCACATGCTATGCTTTTTATGCTTTGATCCTTGATGCTCTGATCCTTGTTATTACATTCTAATATTATATTCACATGGTACTATGATGCATGTTGGTTGAGGTATGGTATATGGTATATGGTATTCTTGTTTGGTTGAGGCATACTTTACAGGTGCATGTTGGTTATATAGCATCATTGGTTTTATATACTCAGTTGGTAGAGGTTTCATATCAATGGGTAATCTTTGGTTACCTTGGTATGCTAGTTCAGTGGTTCTATGGTTGGCATTACACTGGACTTATACTAGTATCAGTTTCTTTTCATTTTTTTTCCAATTGCTATTATGACATGAGACAATGCAAGGATAAGCCAAGGTCTTAAAGTCTTTATCATTTTTTTAGTGATTTGAGTCACTAATGAGACATCATATTGTGTTTCATTAATTGATAAAGGTTATTTACTTGATATAGTTTGAAAATTATTTGATAAGCTTAAAGCATTATCGGGCCACTTAAGAAGGTAACCTGCCCAGTAGGTATCAGGGCAGATTTGACAAGTCAAAAGTTGATGTTAATGTTTATTTGTGACTGGGCCCTTTAGGGCAAACCAGGATAGTTGGTTAACAATGAAATATGGGAATGGTTTTGGTGAGAGTTCATTTTGCAAAGTACAACTTTGGTTTATACTTCTCTCGACCTAGGGTTTCAGATTTATGTAAGGTACTTCAGATTTTTGTCATGATTTCAAAGAAATCTTTGGGATTTGACAGTGCTGACTATTAGTGGACTGAGCTTGTTTGTTTTTGATTGCTTCTTTTGACTCCAAGTCATAGAAAAAAGGTTTTACTTGTCGGCTCAGAAGGTGATATTGTTCCTTTGCATTTCTATTTGAAGAATAATGGTTCTTTTCTCAAGTTTCTTGATTAAGGGTATGAGATTTCTTGATTGGAATAGGCTTAAAAGAAAATCTTTCTCTATTGGTCTAAAACTTGAAGATTCTTGACCCAAGAGGGCTCACTTTGTCATACACTTTCATATTCATATCTTCTGGTGTTTAGTGGTTACAATACTATTATTTTTGGTTGTAAGGTAGTTATGTAACCAAAACAAAATTGTGGCTTCTTTTATTGTATGGCACAAACATTAGAGGTTTACATTTTTCTATTGATTGAAAATAGTTAGGAGAGATGAACTATGAATATTCTATTATGTAACTTCTTTACTTAATTGTAGACAGCAGAAACTAAAATGAGGATTTGCAAACTTGTGATGAATCTATGTTTAGGTTTTGAAGGAGCTAGGGTTTCTTGCTCGAATATTGAGGATAGTTTGATAATTCTCTATGGTTAAAAGCATTCTTTATTTCATCAAATAGTTTGAACATTATCATTGTGGTTAAAGAGTTATTAAAAGATTCAAACTATGGTTAAAGATTCATTATTGTAAAAGATTCAAATACATTGTAACATGTTCTACATGGGTCTATTCGACCACATTCCTTTAATAGTTTCTACTAAAGTTGAAAATTGTCTAAGACAGTTGAAGAAGTTTAGTTACATACACAAATTGTTACATCAGAGAAAGAAGACTTGGTGAAATTGTATAAAAAGGGCATTATGTAAACATCTGATGTAATGTTGATGATCTATGTTTATTGCACCATCATTAAGGTTATACCAGTGTGTTAATGAGCTGTTATATTGATTCTTGAGTCTCAAATAATGAGACAGTCAAGGATTGGATTGTAAAGGAATAGAGTAACCCTTTGTATTGAATCATATTATTCATTGTATCTAATTGAAACATACCACTGAGGTAGTCATGAAAACAAGCCAGTGAGGCAGTGATAAAAAGTCAGTGAGACACTTTTTGTAGCTAGTGAGGCAAGATTATTGAATAAGCCAGTGAGGCATTTTACTGAGTGGTTTTTCTACCCCAAGAGGGTTTTCCACTCCTAAAATATCTGTCTTATGGTGTCATTTGTTGCATGTTTCATTTGCTCATTATACTTGATTGTTTGTCTCTTTAATGCTTTGTTGCTTGCATTAATAGTACCTAAACCAACATTTGTTTCAGTTGTCAAAATTTGCAATAAAAGTGTTTAAACTTGTTTGTGTTCTCTACAACACTGATTCACCCCCCCTCTTAGTGTTGTCAAGTACTCCAACACACTAGTGGTTCATTACTTCGCAGTATCTCCTGGTGTTAAACCTGTCAAACAAAAACTGAAAAAGATGCATCCATAGATAGCACTATTGTTCAAAGCAGAGTTACAGAAATTGCTTGATGTGAAATTCATCAAACCTATGGATTATCCAGAATGGGTCTCTAATATTGTAGCTATTTCTAAACTGAATGGGGGAATCCGCATGTGTTCAAACTTTAGAGATCTAAATAAAGCATGTTCAAAAGATGATTTTCCACTTCCAAACATTGATATCATAGTGGACTTGACCGTAGGTCATGAAATGCTTTCCCTTATGGATGGATTTTTTGGGTATAATCAGATAATGATAGTAGAAGAAGATCAACACAAAATAGACTTCACATGTCCTTGGGGTACCTACTATTGGTGAGTCATGCCTTTTGGTCTCAAGAATGCAGGAGCTACATATCAACGTGCTATGACAGTAATATTTCATGATCTCTTTCATACAATTATGGAAGACTATGTTGATGCATATTGGCAAAATCCTCTAGGTTGATCATCTTCAAGTTTTAGGATAGATTTTTGATAGACTTGAGAAGTATCAAGTAAGGTTAAATCCAAATAAATGTGTCTTTGGTGTCACTTCTAAAAAATTGTTGGGGTACATTGTATCTCGCAGAGGAATCGAAGTGGATCCCGCAAAAGTCAAAGCCATAGTTGAGATGTCTCTACATAAAAAACCGATGCAGAGTGGGTTAAAAACCACTAAACAAACTCAACCAATTCACCTTTTGATTTTTGAACCATCAAATAATGGTCATTCCTTCATAACTGTTCCCTTGTCCTAGTAGCCTTTCAAAATAGGTTTTCCTAGCATAATTTTCATAGGATGCTTCAAACCCAAAAACCAAATACCATTTGGAGTACCCTTTATGCCCCCTTATAACATATAAAGTTTTGGAATGTGGTTGTTTTGGAACAACACCCTCAATAATTCACTGTTATGTTGCAACTAGGCCAAATTAGGACAACAAAAGAGGTTTTTTTGACATAATTTACAAACCGGGGCTCATACCCAAAATATAATTGTAGTTATGGATACCCTTTTCCCTCTTACACAACATATCTCAAAATCATATGTCAAAATCATATGGGGTGTTTTGTAACATAAGGGCCTAAAATTGACTGTTTTGCTTGAAAAGAGGCTTAATTGGGCTTATTTTGATAGGTCACTTTGTGGTTTCCACAACCTAGACCTCAAACTCTCACACCACTAGCCTAGACATGTCAAATATGATCTACACAAACACTTTCCATCACCCAAAACAATTTCTACAAAGCTTTCCCACAAACCCTATCACCTATGCATCACAATTGCTTAAAAACATGAGTTTAACCAACTAGGGCAACAATCCATTTACTCAAATCCTTAACCCCCACTCCTAAAAACACCTCAAACATTGAAACCACCCTATCTATCTCCATTCCACCCATTCTCAGACTTTTCCACAGGTGGCATGAGTCAAAAATCCATTTTTTCCTATCAAACAAACCCTAAACTAGGTTTTCTGACTGTTTTCAGTAAATTAGCTCTAAAATACTCAAAACATGATGAAAATGAATGAAACCAATTGAAAATGTTAGAGGATTCAACACTCCATCCATTCCAATGAAAATCAGACCATTTGCAGGACATACTAGGCCGAAAAATTCACTGTAGCAGCAGAAAACACTAAAACTTGTAGGAAAATAGAGTTCTTATTAATGCTTGATCACCAAAAATGTCTTCAACAACCTCTTTTTCGACCATCACAGGAATATACATATATTTTCCAACCTATTCTAACTGTTCAAAATGACTTTTCAAACATATGACCTTTCAACTTCTAGTACAAACCAAAAATGCCAATGTTTCTTAGGCAACCTTTCAACTTCTAGCAAAACTTGACTCACAATCAACCTCATGAGAATTATTACATTGCAAATGGTCTAAATAGACCTTATTACACCACACAAGACTCAAAACACCCAAAAATCTAACTACAGTCAAGAACAAGGGGCAGATTAGAGAGGTGGTTTTAGTGGTAGAAGACCAAACAATAGGGGCAGATTTGGTGGACAACGAAGAGGTTCAAACACCTTTTTAGGGAGATGCTATCAATGTAACCAATTTGGTCATCAAGCATGGAAGTGCCTAGAAAAGCAACCCTCTAGCTCATGTGGAGGTGAAAGAAGAACTCAAAGTGTACATGAGGAAGACAAAGAAAGTGTCAATTCCCCTTCCCAACCTATTGTTCCAGAGATAGGTAAAACTCTGATGCTGAGAAGGACACTCATTAAGGTGCCAACAGTCAAAGAGCCTCCACAATGGAAATCATTGTTTAGAACCACTTGTAAATCACAAGGAAAGGTATGTAATGTAGTTGTTGATTCAGGTTCAATTGATAATTTAGTTTCTTTGGGGATGGTTGAAAAACTAAAGATGAAAAGGATTCCACACCCCACACCTTATAAGGTTTCTTGGCTGAATAAGGGTCAACAAGTATTGGTCAATGGACAAACATGGGTTGAGTTTAACATTGAGGGGTACAAAGACAAGATCTTGTGTAACATCATTCCAATGGATGTTTGTCACTTGCTGCTAGGAAGACCCTGGCAGTATGATAGAAATGTTAAATATGATGGGCAAAAAAACATTTATGTGATTGACAAGGATGGGGTATCATTCACCCTTATTCCATTGCAAGATGAAGGGGTAAATGCACAAGTTGGGTCTAGTGTAATGATTGGGGAAAAAGAGTTTATAAAGATAGAGGAAGAAAAGCATGAGGATTTTGTAGCCATTCATAAACTTGAAGGTACTGAGATAGCAGCATTGAAGAATGATTCAATCTTGGAGAAAAATGATATTGAGAAGGTCAAGGATAAATTGGTTGTGGAGATTCAAGAGTGGGTTAAGAAGCATGTTGAGGTGGTGATGAAAAAAGTGTTTTGTTCATTGTTTTCCAAACAAGATAGTGGTCATTCAAAGGGTGGTAAACTTGAGGTTGGTCATTTGATATAAGAGGTTGGTAAATCTAAGAAAGCAGCAGTTCTAGAGGCAGAGTATCAAATGGGAGAGATTGAAGGCAATAGTGAAGTGATCAAGGGTAAGCTACAAGGAAAGAACAGCAAAGTTAAGCACATAAAGGGTGAAAAAGAAGACAATTCAATTCAAGAGTGGAAGAGGCTTGGTAGCAGGTACATGGGTAGATGTGACAACATTCTCATATGAAAGAGCAATCAAAGGGCATCCATCAAGTGATGAGCAACAGTTTCAAGGGAAGAACTGGTCAAAGGCAAGAAACAATGCATGTTTCCAATATTTAACTCATTGGAAGGGATTACCAGATGGAAAGGCACTTGGATATCAATGAATGATGAGATCCAGCATGGTTTTGTTGCAGCACAGTCCTCAAGGGGACTTGAGTTCCTTTTTGTCTGGGTGTATGGTGCAGGGGCAACTAGTTAGATTTTGTAAATATGGTCAAATGTTAGATTTTTGGGTGTTTTGAGTCTTGTGTGGTTTAATAAGTTCTATTTAGACCATTTGCAATGTAATAAGTCTCATGAGGTTGATTGTGAGTCAAGTTTTGCTAGAAGTTGAAAGGTTGCCTAAGAAACATTGGCATTTTTGGTTTGTATTAGAAGTTGAAAGGTCATATGTTTGAAAAGTCATTTTGAACAGTTATAATAGGTTGGAAAATATATGTATATGCCTGTGATGGTCAAAAAAGAGGTTGGTGAAGACATTTTTGGTGATCAAGCATTAATAAGAACTCTATTTTCCTGTAATTTTTAGTGTTTTCTGCTACTACAATGAATTGTATGGCCTAGTATGGCCTGCAAATGGTCTGATTTTCATTGGAATGGATGGAGTGTTGAATCCTCTAACATTTGCAATTGGTTTCATTCATTTTCATCATGTTTTGAGTATTTTAGAGCTAATTTACTGAAAATAGTCAGAAAACCTAGTTTAGGGTTTGTTTGATAGGAAAAAAATGGATTTTTGACTCATGCCACCTATGGAAAAGTCTAAGAATGGGTGGAATGGAGGTAGATAGGGTGTTTTCAATGTTTGAGGTATTTGTAGGAGCAGGGGTTAAGGATTTGAGCAAATGGGTTGATGCCCTAGTTGGTTAAACTCATGTTTTTAAGCAATTATGATGCATAGGTGATAGGGTTTTTGGAAAAGCTTTGTAGAAATTGTTTTGGGTGATGGAAAGTGTTTGTGCAGATCATATTTGACATGTCTAGGCTAGTGGTGTGAGATTTTGAGGTCTAGGTTTTGGAAACCACAAAGTGACCTATCAAAATAAGCCTAATTAAGCCTCTTTTCAAGCGCAACAGTCAATTCTAGGCCCTTATGTTACAAAACACCCCCATATGTTTTTGATATATGCTGTGTAAAAGGGAAAAGGGTATCCATAACTGCAATTATATTTTTGGTATGAGCCCCGGGTTGGAAATTATGTCAAAAAACCCTCTTTTGTTGTCCTAATTTGGCCTAGTTGCAGCATAACAGTGAATTATTGAGGGTGTTGTTCCAAACCAACCACATTCCAAAACTTTATATGTTATAATGGGGCATAAAGGGTACTCCAAGTGGTATTTTGTTTTTGGGTTTGAAGCTTCTTATGAAAATTATGCTAGGAAAACCTATTTTGAAAGGCTACTAGGACAAGGGAATAGTTATGAAGGAATGACCATTATTTGATGGTTCAAGACTCAAAATGTGAATTGGTTGAGGTTTTTTAGTGGTTTTTAACCTTCTCTACATCAAAATCTCAAAGCCTTAATGGGCCTTCAAGGGAGACTGCAATCCATTAGACAGTTTATCTCATAGCTAGTTGATAAATGTTAGCCATTTCAACACTTTCTTTGCAAGGATGTCTCATTTTGATGGGATGATAAGTGTTAATAGACATTTGATCAACTAAAAGAATATCTAGCTTCACCTCCAGTTTGGTACCACCAATGCCTGAAAGACTATTGATCTTATACATTTCTACAACATCAGCAACACTTGGTGCTCTCCTAGCACAACATGATGAGTCAAGAAAAGAGTATGCAATCTACTATATCAATCGCACCTTGGTTGGTTATGAACTTAACTATACTCCTATTCAAAGAGCTTGTTTAGCCGTAGTCTTTACTTCCCAAAAGTTGTGACATTACATGTTGAACCAACACACAAACCTTACAGCTAAGATTGATCCATTAAAATATCTGTTAGAAAAAGTAGCCCTCACAGGTAGACTAGCTAAATGGGTCATGATCTTGAGTGAATTTGACATAGATTATATTGATAGAAAGGCCATTAAAGGGAAAGCTCTTGCAAACTAACTAGAAGATGCACTTATGATAGATGTACACTCAATGGTATCCAATTTTCCAGATGGTCTCTTCGCTCTAGAACCTCAGTAGAGTGGAAGTTATACTTTGACAGTTCATACACACAACATGGTTCAGGGGCTAGAATTCTATTTATAACTCCACAGAATGATTACATTCCAAAATCATATCAGCTGGCATTCCCTTGCACAAACAATATTGCCGAGTATGAGGCACTTCTCATAGGTCTCCATATAGCAGTCCAATGGAACATCAAAGAACTTCAGGTATATGGAGATTCACGACTAGTCATTCAGCAAGTCATTGATGAATACCAAACCAAGGATGATAAGTTGATACCATATAAGCAGTTGGTGGATACCTGCTGTATACACCTAAAAATGGCACGATTCATTCTAAATAAATATTCTAAATATTTATTTCCTTTCTGAATTCCTTCTATCATTCTAAATATTTATTTCATTCTTCTATCAATTAAATAAATTTCCAAATTTATTTAATCAATTCACTATTCCTTAAATAAATTCAATTTATTTAATTAAAATTCCTAAATTCTTCTAATGTCCTACACAATTAAATAATCCTAAATTATTTAATTTATCCAAATTCCTCTATCCTAAGTTCTAATTCCAAAAATCCATCTCACACTTACACCTCACTTTTCCACCTCACCTTGTCCACCTCATCGGGTTGCACATGTAATTAAATATATTAAATATTTAATTACCTATTTTCCCCCTCACCCACATGTCCTATTTCTTCTCAAATCAGAAGTTAGTTAACTAATCAATCAAAAGTGTTAACTAACCAGTCAATTGAGTTAATCCCTAAATCAATTCAATCAATTCCATAATTCATTCTTCCAACTAACTAATCAAACTTGTTAACTGATCAGTTAAAGGAGTTAACTCTCCAATCAATGTTGTCAAGTCCCCTCTTTCATGATGGAGATGAGACACTTGTCATATTTCTACTGGTTACACATTCCTCAACCATTCTCTGCCATTGATCTTCATATCTCCTCTCAACCATTGATTCTCATTCTTCTGAGTTGATAAAAGAAGCTCCATCCCTCCATTCTATTCATCTAGGCTATTTGTATTGTTACTCTACAGGAATTTACTAGCGCACCTTTGGCACCCCCATTTCTATACAATTTGCTTGAGATCACCTCATTGCTTTGAAGCTCATCTTCCTAGCATATTTATCACCACAACCATTCACTATCGACATTGTTAAAAACAACAAAGGAGTGCACTCTCTGAGAGCCTACTTCATACAAACAAGGACGATCTTGATAGGCAACAATAGAAGTTTCGATTCAAGGAAGATTTGCATTGTGTTATTCATTGCTTCATTTCATTCAATCTTTCTTAGTTTCATTATTCTATTGATGTTTGGGTTTATTATTGTTAAATTGATTAATCCACATTTTACCCTAACATTTTTGGTGCCCACCATTCAATTTTATATTTTTTACAAATTTTTGTAGTAAAAATTTGTGTTTCTCTAAACCCCATTGTTGAGTTTTGCAAGGATCTATCAAAAGGTGACCTCCTAGGCTGAAACTGACATCACCAACGTGCTCAGAAGGGTTGAAAACCTTAGAATCACCTGTTAATTCACAAAAATCAGAGACTGAAAAAAATCGCTGTGATTTTTTTGAGGGTGCATCCTTTTATCCAGCGGTCCAAAGGGTGCTTCCGCAGGGTGCATCGCTTTATCCAGCGGTCCGAAGGGTGCTTTTGCATCCTTTTATCCAACTGCTGAAGAGCTTTTTTGTAGGGTGCATCCTTTTATCTAGCAGTCCAAAGGGTGCTTCCGCAGGGTGCATCACTTTATCCAGCAGTCCAAAAGGGTGCTTCCGTAGGGTGCATCGCTTTATCCAGTGGTCCAAAGGGTGCTCCCGCATCCTTTTATCCAACTATCCTAATAGCTTTTTCGCAGGGTGCATCCTTTTATCCAGCAGTCCGAAGGGTGCTCCCACAAGGTGCATCATTTTATCCAGTGGTCCGAAAGGTGCTTCCGTAGGGTGCATTGTTTTATCCAACAATTCTCCATCCTACCTTCTTCTACATGCCATAACGGTGGTATCTTTTTCTTTTTGCCATAACAGGAGCATACGAACTCGTAATCATGCAAATAAACACTCGTTGGAAAGGTAATTCCATGAACTTCACAATGGAGTAGGTTTGATCAGGTGATTTTATCATTATGTCAGCTATTTTTACAGTCAAAGTTTAGCTATCTTTCCAAGCTTAAATCTAGCATTTTTTCTTGAAAACTAATGATTTATCTGTGCAGCTTGACTTAAACACTTGTCAAAGAAAGGAGAAAAAGAAACTTCTGATATATCTTCTACAGGGTTGAGAGCTAGATAGTTTTATTTTCCTTAACACACACATCATAGATTAACTAGGGGAAAAGTAAAACAACTTGCATGCAATTCTCATCTAGTTCTAATTAGGAAGGAGTAACCCATTGCTCATGCAAGTTGCATACAATTTTAATCTAACTCTAATTAGGAAAGTAAAAATGCATACATAAAAATTTCACGTAGTCCATAACTAGGAAGAGAGTAATTGAACCATTGCTATATCTACATATTGCTATCGTCTTTAGTTAGATCATTGCTATCTTACAAACAGGAATGAACATTGTTATGTCTTAACCACTTCAAAGTTAACAACCACGTGAGTGCACAAGTAGAATAGCCCATTTAGTTTTTCTAATTTTAACTAGGTTGGATTAACCAGTGTATTATGTGCTTGCGAATGACAATAGGCTTATGCTCTCCCCTTAACTGGGTGACCAAAGTGCCAAACTTGTTATTCTATTTGTTTAACTTTTAGGGGGGCCTGCCCTTGGATGCACGCATGTCCAAGTGGGAACGACCCTGAGTGGAAACAGGCTAACGCCAAGCCCTACCAATCCACTTAAAATAAATGTGCTTGAGGTGAAAACCTCCTGCAATGAGTGCTGCTGTGTTACACCGACGGCCAACCTCCCCCAAAACCCTCTAAGGCGTAACCCTTTGAGGTTGGGAGACTCCATAACGGAGAGTAGTGTCACCGCATGTGTAACCACTCGAACGGTTGCCCTCATTAAACACCTCTTGTTCTACTAGCCAAAAACCCTTATAATCCATTTCGAGCCTAGGATTTTGTACTTGCTTTTTTTCTCTTAGTCCAAATAGAGTCAAAAAAATCTCAAAAAAAAAAAACCATAAAAATATCTTTGTGTTTGCTATGTCTTCTTGCCATAAATTTAGAAAATCAAATCAAAAAGACCTTTTTGCAACCAAAGCACCAAAAACATCAGAAAAGCCCAAAAATTGCAAAAAAAAAAATTAAGAAAACACCAGAGCGGCGCATCTATTCTAGTGCATGCGTAATAGTGAGTACTTCTGCATTTTTGCAAGAAATTTTTCCACCTTTCTGAGTACCCATTTCAGTCTTGTGTTAGTTTCTGTGGAGATGACAACCGAATTAGAAGAGCTTGCTCAAGAACTCAAATACCTGAAATTGCAATTAACCTTAGACACCTCACCCCAAGGTCGTATAACAATTGCTCAAGAACTCCAAGTCATACAACAAGAAATGGCAATCTTACAAGCTAAACATGTTAGTACTAGCTACACCTCGCCCCAAACTCATACATCTATTTTCCATCTTAATGATGCTCATGACAAGGCAAGCACCACCTCAAGTTGGAAATCGTATAACACTTTGTCTACTAGTCCTCCTTCACCGTCTTCTAAGACACATATTCCAAAACATACCAATCTTACACCAACACCACCATTGAGTTCCCCAAGCTCTAAATGGGCAACCAAAGAAGCTTCCGATAAGTTTTGGGAAAAATATTTTCCAGATTTACACAGCAAAAGAAAAGCTAGGGAGAACTCTAAATCCACTCTTCCATTTCCTCATTCATCTACCCATACACCTACAAAGGATGTGATCCAAGGGATACTAGCAGAGAGTCAACCATGTCCCCAAATTTTGATCCTTGACCTTACAAAAGATGCTTCCAATAATATGTCAAATCCTACCACCCCTTCATGTGATCCTCAATTCATTGAGCTTATCAAAGAGCCTCCTTCCATGCACCAAAGGTCCGTTGCACCTTCATGTTCTTGACCAAGATCCTATCCAAGAGTCTTCTACCTCCACTCCAATTCAAGCACATCAAGAGTTATGTCAAGAGCACACTTTAGAGCATGTGGAAACATCAACCCCTTGTCTAAATCAAGATCAAAGCACTCCCATTCGACCCTTACATAACCTCTATCTTTTCGATAATCCTATACCTATATATGAGCAAGAGATCCAATTTCCAACCATGCATAACCTATATCTCTTCCATTATCAAGATACTACCTTTGATGAAGAAGCTATCCATGAACAACTTGATCCTATGCATGAGCTAGAGATCCAATTTCGGCCCCTCCATAACCTATGTCTTTTCTATGATCAAGATCTTATCAATGGTGAAGAACCTATACACGAGCACCTTAATCCCATCATGCTAAATCCTATCTATGATCAAGATCCCATCTATGATGAAGAGCCTATCTATGATCAAGCAGACCATGATGATCCTCTGAGCCCACTTTATGTGGTCCATGGTCCTGAGCCTATAACCCCATCTAGTCCTATCCAAGATCCAGCAACTTCCACTTCCCTTGATGAGACACTTGCCTCCCAAGCAAGCGTAGAAGATCAAACCAGTAATACTCCTCCACCATCCATTATTAACCATGCTGCAAATCCTCCATCGTATATCCTTGGTCTTACCACCTTCATTCATGAGTGTTCCTCCTTAGAACACCAGCAACCATTATCCTCTATCTCATCGTCTCCATCCAATAAAGAACTTGTGTCCAGTGTTCCGCCTACACATAATCCCGCTATCCACTGCATACTCCAACATATGAACTATCAAGGTAAAGGCTTAGGCCTTCACGAACAAGGTATTTTGGAGCCTGTCCATGTCAATGTTCCTCCTCCTTCATATGGCCTTGGATACATACCCCAAGGTGAACAATCTCAAGATGTTGGTACTTCCTCCACTCCTTCAAAATCTCCCAATTTCCATCGCAAATCCTATCATATCCCCAAAACGTATGTTGCCATTCCACCTCCATCATCCTATAATCGTCAAAAGCATGTGACCATACACCTTCCACCATCCAATCTACCTCCGCTACTTCCAACTCCTAATATCCCTCCATACATTTTACCACCACTTCTTCCAAAACCTTATTCATCCATCTATGAATCTTCTAACAATCCCCATCATGGCCAACAAATGCACATGTTTTCTAAACAAAGAACGTCCTCCAACTCCACTTCCACCATCCCACAAGAATTCAACAATAAAAATCTGGATGCCTCTACCTATAAAGTCAAAAATCCTAAGAGTCCTCATGACCTAGGATACAAAAGCCAAGAATCAAAGAAACATATTTCTCCGGAGCTACATGCACCCACACACTTATATCCCAAACTAAAACAGGTGTGGGTCCGCATCCAACAAATAATTACCTCTAAAGCTGCACAAAAGCTGCCTACACCCAAGCCCATACCTCCATAGGTACTATCTAAAAGCAAAAAGGTTTGGGTACCTAAGAAAAAAGCCCTCAAGATACATGAGGCATCCACCTCTCAAGAATCTCAACCATCTACTTTCTCCCGTTCCATCCATAAGTCTCAAATTCTTCCATCCCACATGACAAACAAAAATCAGGACAATACTCAGTCTATGTGGATCCCTACATGCCTACGTTATTCATCCACAAGCAAAATCTCCGTTGCTTCCTACACTACTTTCCCATCACTAGCTTCAATGTTTACCATGGTATGTGCAACCGTTGGTTATGATTCCCTTCCATTCCACAACATTTTCATATACCTCCATCTTCCCTTCCTTCCACTATTATCCTACATGTCTTCCTCATCCTATTCCTATGGTCCATGCTTTTGCATAAGCATTCCCTCCGTATTCCACATCATCATCCACTATCGTACCTTACATAATCCGCTATCTACCTTCTTCATCTCGCTTTCATGCAATCTCCTACCAGCATCTATGAGAACACTCGACATGGTCCATGCAATGACAGCTTTCTAGTGGGACTATCACCTTTCATGGAACTAGGCACTTGGGTCCCTCTCTTCCATATTCCACCTTCTCCCATCCAACTGTTTCAAAAAAAAATCCCTTCATCCAACGGTGAAAATCTGGCAAACAGGCGCCTTGGATAAGTACCATGATGAAAACCTGGCAAATAGGCGTCATGTGTAAGTTGATCTTCTACATCACCTACACTTGGGGGCACCTTGTCTCATCGTCCTATCACTCTTCTCCTATCAGTTTCCTTTTATACCATTTCCTATCCTATCCTACCTATACTATCCAGTCTATCCATCCTAATCTTCCTTTCCTCTATTTCTTTGGTCTTAAGATTGGGGACACAATGTTGACAAATGTTTTGGATGTCTCTTGACATACCTTATCCCTCCCAAACCAAGCAAATCCTTCAGTATCCTCTCATCCTCCTATCGTCATAAGCGTTGCCATGAAAAATCCTAAATATTCTACCTACAATGGGGCACGTTATTCTTATGTGACATAGTCCTTGGAGATCACATCCTTGTTTCCTTCTTCCTACCTACCTGTTCCATTCCTTATCACCCGTACATCTGCCTATCCGTGGTGTTTCCTTGTCATCAATATTATCTGTTCCATATCATGTATCATCTGATCCATATATGTCCCATATCATGTCTTATCAGTTCCATATCGTGTCTGTATCTATTCCATATCTGTTCTATAACTGATCCATGTCTGTCCCATATCATGTCTTATCGGTTCCATATCATGTCTTATTGGTTCCATATCGTGTCTTATCTGACCCATATCTGTTCCATATCATGTCTCATCTGATCCATATCTTAGGTCCATCAAAGTCCAAGTCCATGAACTACGTTGCCTTTGCGTCGTCACGTAGGCAAGGCCATTTAGCAATGAGCCCCCGAGGCACAAGGTCAGTCCCTTAGGGTCCCTCTCACCAATAAAGATTGTGGAATCTTTCACCAGGCAAGCAAGAGCAAGCAAAACCTGCTCTTTTCAAGTAGAAATCCTGACGCAAGACATTAACCTATCCAAGGCAAAGCAAACAAACACCTAAGGCATTCTAATTGATTCTATCTAAATTATGGCAAGAAAAACACATCTAAATGCAAGAATGTTTTGTGGATTGGAATCATGGTTAAGTTGCAGAGTCTTGATTTTTGTTATCATGTCTTTCTATGCTACTCAAGGATGCCAAAAGCTAGAGATGCTATGATGGGGGCATGATTATTTTCTTTGTTTGTTGTTTATAGATTAAACTTTAGTAACTTGTGACACCTTGTCTAAGGACATGATCGGCAAAAGATCATCGAGGACATCAAAGGTCTAACATGAACGGGGGCAATCCTTATCTGTTGATATGCAAGAAGTACTCAGGTCATCTCGGTTCAATTATTCCTCGATGCTTGTATTAACTTGCTAAATTAAAATCCATGTAAGCAGTACACAGGTCATCTCGGTTCAATTATACCTAGATGCTTGTATTAACTTACAACATTTCAGAAAAAGTACCAAAAAAAATGCCCAATGATGAAATAAAGCACTTCAAAATACTTGCACCGTCAAGATGTCAAAAGCAAAGCATCCATTATACATCCATTTATACATCCATACATCCATATCCCATGCAATAAAAGATCCAAACAATGTAGAGTATCAATACAAATAAAAGCTTGTGAGTTCTTCTATCGAGTCATTCTTCTATCGATCAAAATTTCTATCTATGATCATATCTTTCATCCTTATCTAGTCAGTCCGAGCAATGATCCAAATGCAAGGTCCATCCTTAATCCATACCAATCAAGTCAAGTCAATCTTGCACAAATGATCCAATCACAATCAAGGGTCTTGATCTTTGTCTAGTCATAAACCAACTCAATCAATTATAATCAATCAATTGTCTTATACAGGTTGTGGCATTATCGAAATCAGACCAACACACGCGTCTTACACGACATGCTTCATTTCCTAAAACCAGACATTATCCTTCATGTTTACTCTAGGGATCTATCATTCCCCGCCATGACAACACGCCTGTCATGTTGGTCTAGGGATATATCGTTCCCCGCCATGACAACACTATCGTATATCGTTATCAGTATATCGTTGGTTTACTACTCGACAGGGGCAATACCTTTTTTGTTCTTGTATCATTTGTGCATACTTGCTCGCTTGCTTGTGTATGTTATCATTTTCTCTTGCATCACGTATCATTCAGCTCTTTCTTCACCCATTTTCTTCAAACCTAACCTTCTTCATCGTGAGATTGTCCATCCCACGCCTTCTGCCTTCTCCCCGTCCAATATCCCGAGGGGGCATCCTATCGTCAAACTTGTACCAGGGGCAAACTGGGGCATGTATCATTATCAGACTATTTATTCTTTGAAGCAACGTTGTAAACTGCATTGCATCAAAGAGGGGCAAAATGTATATGCCTAAAAATGGCACGATTCATTCTAAATAAATATTCTAAATATTTATTTCCTTTCTGAATTCCTTCTATCATTCTAAATATTTATTTCATTCTTCTATCAATTAAACAAATATTCCAAATTTATTTAATCAATTCACTATTCCTTAATTAAATAAATTCAATTTATTTAATTAAAATTCCTAAATTCTTCTAATGTCCTACACAATTAAATAATCCTAAATTATTTAATTTATCCAAATTCCTCTATCCTAAGTTCTAATTCCAAAAATCCACCTCACACTTACACCTCACTTTTCCACCTCACCTTGTCCACCTCATCGGGTTGCACATGTAATTAAATATATTAAATATTTAATTACCTATTTTCCCCCTCACCCACATGTCCTATTTCTTCTCAAATTAGAAGTTAGTTAACTAATCAATCAAAAGTGTTAACTAACCAGTCAATTGAGTTAATCCCTCAATCAATTCAGTCAATTCCATAATTCATTCTTCCAACTGACTAATCAAGTTTGTTAACTGATCAGTTAAAGGAGTTAACTCTCCAATCAATGTTGTCAAGTCCCCTCTTTCATGATGGAGATGAGACACTTGTCATATTTCTACTAGTTGCACATTCCTCAACCATTCTCTGCCATTGATCTTCATATCTCCTCTCAACTGTTGATTCTCATTCTTCTGAGTCTATAAAAGAAGCTCCATCCCTCCATTCTATTCATCCAGGTTATTTGTATTGTTACTCTGTAGAATTCTACCCGCGCGCCTTTGGCACCCCCAATACAATCTACTTGAGATCACCATTTGCTTTGAATCTCTACTTCATAGCATTATCTATCAACACAGCCATTTACTACCGACATCCTACAACACAGATAAAAGAGTGCACTCACTGAGGGCCTACTTAATCAGCAAAGGACGGTTGTAATAGGCGAACAACAGAAGCTTTGGAACAAGGAAGGTTTGCACTATATTGTTCATTGCCTCATTTCATTCAATCTTTCTTGTTTTCATTATTCTGTTGATGTTTGGGTTTAGTATTGTTCATTTGATTAATCCACATTTTACCCTAACACCTACGAGCCTCATTTCTCTAGCATCTCTTTTAAGCAAATACCAAGAGTACATAATAAAACAGCGGATTCTATGGCAAGTATTGAGTTAATTGTACACATGCCTACCAACACTCTGAAATGTGAATTCTTGATTGAGCAACTATTGATATTGGTCGTTGATGTCCCTCAAATTGAATTCATCTGTGAACTTGTTGGTCCCAATTCCCCTTGGTACAAAGATATCTATGACTACCTCTGAAATGGTACCTTTCCCTTTGAATTATCCAAAACCCAGCATAAAACCTTCATCCGCCAAGCCTCCCATTACACTATTTTGGGTGATACACTTTACCGTTAGAGTCTCGATGGTATCCTCCTTATATGTCTTAACTCAGAAGAAGCTAGCGCTACCTTAAGAGACATACACAAAGGTGTTTGTGGAGCACATTCCACTAGTCCAAACCTAGCTAAGGAGATACTCCAAATAGGTTATTACTGGCCTACCATAGAAAAAGATGCCTTGTAGTTTGCTAAGACGTGTCTTCAATGCCAATAACATGGATATTTGATTCATGCACTGACACACGAGCTACAACCTGTTACAACTCCGTGGCCCTTTTCATAGTGGCGACTCAACCTTGTGGGTAAAATCCATCCATCCTCATCCAATGGCCACAAGTTCATCATTACTGCCACTAAGACTTCATGAAGTGGGTAGAAGCCATTCCAATGACTTATATTACCGGCAAGCAAATAGCCAAGTTTATCCTTAATTAGCTCATTTGTCAGTATGGTATTCCCCAAGCCATTGTCACTGATAATGGAAGACCATTCAAGAATCAAGATATCTATGCCCTATGCGCTCAATACAATATCCAATATCACTTTTCCACTCCCTACTAGCCTTAGAGTAACAGCCAAGCCGAGCCTTCCATTAAAACCATTCTCAAAATTCTAAAGAAAACGATCAATGAAGTCTATCATGATTGGCACCTACAACTCAATCCTGCATTATGGGCCTATCACACTAGTATCAGAACACCAATTAGTGCTACACCATATTCTTTAGTCTATGGATCTGAAGCCATTTTACCCATCGAGGTCAAGATTCCATCCCTCAGAGTATCTATGCAGCACCTGACTGATGGAGAGGAGTATCACATTTCTAGATTGGCAAAAATAGAGTTACTTGATGAGAGGCGTGTCACAACACTAAACCATTTTCATGTCTATCATAATCGTCTCCATCATAACTATAACAAGAAGATCAAGGAGAGAAGGTTTCAGATAGAGAAATTAGAGAAATCTATTAGATAGAGACAAGAAAGGCAAGTTTGAACCTAATTGGTTAGGACCATTTGTGGTCACTATAGTTTTTGGATTAGGAGCTTATGCTCTATCTACACCTAAAGGCATCTCTCTAGATGAGCCACTCAATAGTGTTCATCTTAAGAGGTTCTTTGCTTGATCCTCAGTGTATTCTCAGAAAATCCAAAAAAAATCAAAATAATAGAAAATTCCAAAAAAATAATAATCCATCCTATGGTGAAAACCTAGTAAACAGGTGCCTTGGATAAGTACCATAGTGAAAACCTGGCAAATAGACGCTATGTGTAGAGTTAGTACCCACCATCTATAGAGTCTTTTTTTCCATATCATTCATAATAAAGACAACCATCCGTCCATAATAAAATCATTGACCTTTTGCATTTCCATATCCTTATCTACCATGGCTTGGAAATTGTCAGTGTCAGTTACCCATTCGTATCATCCATAGGTCAGTTCATCAAATGCCACTTTATCCAAAGTCATTTCAGCCCTACGTCTTTTTCATTCCGTCGTCATTCATAATAAAACCTCTACCTAAATGGGGGCAACTTTTTCCTTAGCCTAGGTCTAGGAGTGGATCCTTGTTCATGGTATGACCACATCATCAATCATACATCTTCTTATCCTACATCATCACACTAACTAGAACTACATATCATCATCTCATTTCAATCTTAATGTACCTTGATCCCGTGGATATGGGTATGTAGGCAATTTGGAATACGAAGGAAGTATCCAATACTCAAGTACAGAAGATATCATCATTTCATCTACCCAAGCTCAAGCACTTAGATCCATCTCATCACACTACCCAAAACTACATATTATCATATTCATCTTTCATCGCAATGTGCCTTGATCCCATGGATATAGGGTATGTAGGAAGTCTAGAATACGAAGGAAGTATTCAGTACTCAGGCACATACGATTCATCATTCTTCATCTCAACCCATTAACACTTCAACATTCTAGTCTTCCACCTATCACATTCCATCTCATCCACCTAGACTTGACTAACTCAAGCAGAAAATGAACTAAGCATCCTTTGAAAGATAAAGTACTTAACAAACCAAAAGCAAAAAGACCTACTTACAAAGCCATATGTTGTCCTACATGTCGATTGCCAACATCTACTACATCAATTAGTTTATCCTAAATTAGATCAATAGTCTTTATACATATATATTTCCTACAATAAGGCTGTTATCTATCCTATCTACCCGGAGCACCCTCTTTGGAAAGAGAATATGTTGGTTGTGTGTTTACTTTGTAAGTCAATCAATTTGCTTTTTGGTTTATTTTTTTGTTCCTTTCCGATTACCTATTCAAGACTACCTTGATTTATCTATATCTAGGTATGTTGCGAAGAAGTATGGATTGGGGGCATAATCATTGCTTTTGTATGATGTATTTGAGGAATGATCTTATCATCTTACTCAGGCTAATATATATCTTGTGTGTGTGTTACAACCTAGCATCTTACATATTAATATACTTTTGCAGTTATGTATTAAGTTTATTTTTTGTTCAAGACTATGGCTCATTCACATATTCAACAAGCTTATATTATGTCTAGTAAATCTAAGTTCAAACCGTTTGCTTGTAGACTCAACGTCCTCGCACTGGATATCATAGCGCCTTGGTCTTTTATTCCTTGGTTGCATACTATCCATGTGCTATATCAAAAATAAGGATTGCTCTTTATAAATATTTGTGTAACCGTTGCAACAAGTTGTCCATATACCCATCCATTCATCCAAAATCATCATATAGTTTCATACAAAAATCGATCAGTAATCCATTATTTTCTATCTATCATATTCTATCTTATTTTCTTCTATTTATCATCAAAGTTTGTGGCATACCTGCAAAACCACGTGTTAGACATCTCATCCATACATCTATAAGCATATACATCATCATGTAAACCCATGATCATATCATAATGTCATCACAATCCATACATCTATAAGAATTAATATCATCACATGAATCCATAATCATAAGTACAACATCATCATATCCACAGCATATAGAAATACATCATCACATCCATAAACATCATCATACAACATAAAGATCATCGCATATATCATATATCATCATCAAGGTCATCAAAAGAATACAAATGTTTGTATATACATCAAGGTACATCAAAAGTGGTGCAATAGTACATCATGGCTATCCAAAGCCCTCAATATATATACATCAAATGCATGTAGGCATCATAATCAAAATACATTATATCAATAATGCAAAAGTGGTACAACATATATACAAATCAGGCTCTAGTGTGCGCTATGTGTAGAACTCCCTGCCTGCTACGATCCTTGTGCACCACCTACACTTGGTGAAGGTCCTCTTGTTGGTGGCCCTCTTAGTTGTCCCATCACAAAGGACCCTGATCTCCCTGATCTATGTGAAGATGAAGCCCTAGATCTACTCCTCTCCTGGAAGCTCGTCTCTCTGATCTGCCAGCACCACTCTGAAGTAAAGGCCTCAGTAGTACTTGGCCTCCCTCCCTACTATGAACAACTCACCCTATACTCAGGTAAGCTCTCCCACTAGTGTCATTTGATCTACACCCATAGCTCAGTGTGTGATATCTCTCTCATCTCACCCTCTAAAGGTTAGCCTATGTTGCCAATCATAGTTGCACAGCTACATCCCTCTCTACAATCAATTGGGAAATCTACCCATCATCTAATGGTGGTGGTGTTGGTGGCACTGTTGCTACCACTGCTTGTGTTGTTGTTACCACCTATGCTTGTAACAAAGCCTGAGCCTTAGACTACCTAGCCTCAGCCTACGTGGTGTCTCGATCTCTCCTCATCCATACCATCCACAGCTCTATGTGAGTCCTCCTCGCTATCTCCTCTTGTAAAAATCTTCAAGCCTATTGTAGCTTGATCTCTGCCATCTACACCACCTAATGCGATGCCCTCACATCAGCCATTGGCACATTATCCTAGTCTCCTCCATCATCTCCTCATGCCTATCTCTATGTTGGGACCCTCTATCAAGCCTCTCAACGAGCCCTCGCCTCATGGCTGAGTGTTTCCACCTCTCTCACTACACCCTCTACCCCTGCATTTGTAAATATCACTGGCCTCTGCATCCTCTAATATGCATCATATGCTAGTAGTGTGCCAGGATCCACCTCCCCAAGGATCTAGTCCCACATCACTGTGGAAAGTCCCTGTAAATCTGCCAATGTTGTAGCTACCACAATCTCGGGCCCCCAGTTCTCAACCTCCCTCTAAGTCTGGGCATGTGTAGCATCACCTACTAGATCCCCCTGTCGTAGTCCAAACTATCATAGTAGCCTCTTTAGTAGATACCTCTCTATGGTGTCTAATCGGTGACCAAAGAGGTATCTCACCTGTCTATAATAGACAAGTTGCTTTGCATCATCCTCCCATGACTCGCAATCTCTCAATGGATACCATACAAAGATGTCCATCTTGTCTACCTATCTCTGCTAGTAGCTCACAGCTGTAAGTTTCCTATGAGTCAGTACACCATCATATAAGTATGCAAAAGGGTCACCTCTCTCTTGGTGACACTGGGAAATGGCTCTAATCATTAGGATGTGCTCCCAAGCCCATACCCCTGCTAATAGGTTGCTCCCCAATTTGTATGCACAATCATGTAAATCATGGTATAGCTAACCCAAAACATAAGGTCCCCAGGCATATCTGATGCCATGTGTGAACATCTCTGATAGTATAGTGCCCCATCTAACTGATAACCCTCTAGAGCATCTGTCTGGACATAAGAATCCCCCAATCAAAGCTACCATGATCCATCAGATCTTGTCACAAAGTTGAGGCACTCAAGCCCAACGGATCTCATGATCTTGTACACCAAGGTGATATGTGCAAAAAACCTCTCTCATACCATCCTCCCCCTGCTTTGTGTCATAATCTACTCTGGCTCCATATATGGGAATACTAAGGATGCACCATACATCCTCGAGTATAACAGTGGCCTCGTCTGTCGAAAAGTGAAAAGATGATGTCTCGTTGTGCCACCTCTCAACCAAAGTTTTCAATTATGTGAGGTTAGCCCTAATCGATGTAAGATGGGATACATGTTGTAATCCCATGACCTCAAGAAATATGTCCTCCCAACCTATCTGGATCACCTTGTCTACTCGAACAAAATTCTCTCTTTCGACTGTAGTGGAGGTAAGACGACTTGCATCCAAAAGATCACTTGTTATCCTCTGTAAAACCTATTGCAAAATTCATCCTAATCCTAGTCTGGTCCAAAGTTAAACACATTTAGAAACTAGGTAAAACATTGCAAAATCCCTAGGTCAACTCTAGTCAAACCAAATTACCCAATTTTTCTAAGTCAAACTAGGTCAAAATCCATATCAAACCAAAAGTGCTTCAATTTTACCAAGTGCGCTTGACTACTCTTTGCAAGCACTTTGTTGTATTGCAAATGCACTTTCAAACTTAAAACAAGTGCACTTCATTTTTACCCAATGCGCCTCATTGTCCTCTAAAGAGGCTTTGTTGTTGAGCAAAAGCATGCTAATCCTAAAACCTAAAGCACCTTACTATTTTGCAAATGCACTTCCAGAACACCAAAAGTGCGTCACTGTTGACCAACTACGCGTTACTACGCCCCATATGCACTACAGCATTGGCCAAATGCGCTTTGATTTACCTTAGCAGCCAAAAGTGCTTTCCTATCACCAAAGGCACAATAGCCCGCACCATATGCGCTTCACCACACCAAAGGCACTTCAAAATGTGCCATATGTGCCTAATTCCTAATGGCATGCTTTTGGCCAAAAACCTAGAAAACCCTAGAAAATGACCTATTAAATGTGAGAAAAAGCAAGTTTATGACTACTTACCACTGTTGAAGCTCCTACTGGTCTCCCATATGTCTGCACCTGCTCACCATAATGCTAATGCACTGGAATCGGCATGTCTACAATTCAGTGAACCTCTCTAAGCAAGGAGCTCTCAAACTAAGCAAGAAGGCTAAATGGCTCTAAAATTTGTGAACTCTAGGTGTGTAAATGACTTGTGAGGAACCCTTTGGGTCCTATTTATAGTATCCCAACCCTAATTCTTCCCACCCCTTATCCTATTTTTCCTCATGTTTGTTATTTTCTTCATCATGTCAGCATCCATCTATCCAGTCTAGTCCTTCTATGCCAATTTCTTCTAGTCGCGAGTTAACCTAGTTCTTCTGTCACTTCCCTATTTTTCCTCTTGAGGGGGCATCCTACACCAGCTACACTAGGGCATGATTGTATCATATTTTTATCACTTATTTTCTTTGAAACAACGCTAAAATTGCATTATCTCAAAGAGGGGTAAATTGTAGATACCTAAAAATGACCCTTCGCGTCACATCACTTGCATACATCATTTTCTTCCTAAATCACCTGTATTCAACGTTAATTAAATAATCTAATTATTTAATTAATTTCATCAATCTCCTCTAAATCACCTAATTCCAACGTTAATTGAATAAATCTTATTTATTTAATTAAATTCCCTTTATTCTTCCAAATTAAATAATTTTAATTTCAATTAAATCATTATCTTCTTTTAAATTCCTCAAATCCCCATTAATTAAATAAATCAATTATTTAATTAATTCATCATTTAAATTCCTCTTATCCACAATTAAATAATTTCTAAATTATTTAATTAATCAATTATTCCTTTACTTTTAAATAAATTATTCAAACTTATTTAAATTGACTTGCTCTTCTAAAATAAATAAAATCAATATTTTATTTATATCTTATCTATTCCTCCATCATGCAAAATAAATAAAATGAATTTATTTGTTTAATTTATTTAAAATCTTTATCCTATTCTATTCTTCAATCATGCAAAATAAATTAAATAAATTTATTTATTTAATTTGTTTTTATCTTCTAATTCTTCTAAAAGTAAATCTTATTCATCATGCACACAAATTAAATAATTTATTATTTAATTTTATTCAAATCACGCAAAAAGCATATATAAAGTTAAGTTAATGGGCTTTAATCTTATATTAATCTCATCAACTCATAAATTAGAAAAAAACATTCTAATTTTATAAAATCAATCCTATTTTTATCTCAAAAAGTAATTAACTTAAAAAATATCTATTTGTAGTGACACATGTCGTGTGCACATTCATCATGAGTTATTGGATTTCTCTCAACCATCCATTGCATTAAATTATCTCAACTGTTGATTGATCAAACCTTGAAACCTATATATACCCCCTTCATTACATCAAAAATCCTCTTTGATCATTTAAGCTTTGGGCATTTGTAATACAATGCTTTGAGCATACTAGCATCGTTGAGCACATTACCTCTTTGAGCACTATCGACATCCACTTGTTGCAACCATGGGTATGCAACGTTATTGAGCAATCCACATCCATACAAGAGATCAATACAATCTAGGTGAAAGCTTTTGATTTACTAATTGTTTTATTCATTGATTTGGTTTTCTCTTAGATCGATCTTTTGATGTTATAGGATTAAGTTTATTGTCATTGTTTTGATTTATCCTAAGCTCAATTTTACCTATACACAATACCAAGAACCCAATGGTAGCTCTCTCCACTTGACATCCACTCATAAAGTGGAGTTAATAGAGGACGTGTCAAGGTGGGGTCCACTTTTGGAGAGACAAATCCAAACCTCCCTCAATGGTAAATTTCCCACCCTCCTTAAAGTCAACACCATTTCACTCAAAATATTAAGTTATCTAAATAAAAAAGAAAATAAATTACCCATTATTAAATAATTTCCATTATTTTGAAACCCAAATTATCTATTTGTGATATCCTCAAAATATATCCTACTAAAAGGAAGCAAAGGTGCAAAATATGCTTCCTACACCAATCTATGAGATGAGGTATGTATAAAAATTAAACTAATCATATAGTTACAAGGAAATAAACACAAAATTAATATACCATAACTAGTGATTACATGGGGAAAACCCTTATAGGAGAAAAACCCTACACTTTAAAGTAAATATATTATTTAGTAATCAATGGTTACATTACACTTGCAACTTATAAGCCTTCACAAAAGTATCACCAACAAGAGATTTGGAGTAGTTTTAATAGCATAACAATACTTACAAAACTCACTAGTTAAACCCACATCTCAAGCACCCAATAATTAGGATAAACAATACATGAAACCATCAAATGGTAATTAGGAAACCATGAGATAAAACCACCCAAAAAGTGGCACCCAAATCCCTAGTTAAAAATCCAACACTCAAATCCCAAGCTGAGTCCACAAGCTAAAAATAACATATTCCTTCCACCTATCATAAGTTTGTCATAATCCACTCACCAACTTGGGAACTCCATTTTGGCTCCATTATGTCCATTCAAATATGCCTTATGATATGTCATAACACATTTCATAAGTTGGTCAACAAGTTTAACTCCCTCTTACAGGTCATATTAGGAAAAGGGTTTTGTACACCTTTCATAAGAATGAATTGTTTTATTTATGTAAAATAAATATTTATTTGTGGTGTATTTAGGAGATGTGTTTATTTATTTAGATCCACTTATAAAGTTGTATGTGACATTGGTTAGATATTATATGTGTGGGAGACATAGGATGAATATTTAATATGTGTGGGAAATATTATATTTTGGTGCCAATGGTTTTATGGTCTCAAGGTTTTGATACACATGGTTTTACCAATATCACAGTTGTATTTGTGTGAACTTGATTCTATAAAAACAAGTACATGTTTAGTGGTTGGGGTTGGCTAGTCATTTGGATTGTCATTTTGGACTAGGCTATCATTGTATTGAGCTCTTCTGAAAAGCACATATGTGAAGCATGGCATGGGATGTGTGGTTGCTTGGATGCATGGAGGATGCACTGGAGGAGCTTGATGTTTCAAAATTGTCCATGGAAACTCTATAAGTGTATTCTAATATTTCATTGTTGAATAATACATCAAGTGTGGATGCTTTTGGAGGCTAGGTTTTTTTCTCTTGAGGGTTTTCCTAGGGTATATCTTGTGTTATCTTGTGGTATGTCTATTGATATTTGTATAATGGTTATTTTGAAAGTTTAAATGCATCATTTCTCTCATATACTTATGTAGGAAAATGGTTTGATCAACCTATCATTTTCTAGCAAGTGGTATCAGAGCTATGGTTATGGTTAAGGGAGTTGTACGTTCCTTGGTTTTGTTTAACCCTTGCTTGAGTAGATCTAATGCGAAGTTGAAGCCATGGAAATGTTGGAAATATTTGAGACATTTCAAGGTATAAGGCTTTTGTGCAAGCCGTGAAATGTAGATTTGGGTTTTTGAGGTTTGTAGATTTGTGGTTATTTTTATAGATTTGGAGTTTGAAAAAGATTTGTCAACAAGGGTTTTTCTAGGTGTTCACCATGAGGGTTTTATGGAGGAAGTAATAGAAATTACCTCTTGGAACAAAGTAGACCTTACCATTGGATCCAGAAGGCCTAAGTCATGAAAAAAGATATAAAACTCAACATATTTTGGCAACCAAGGTTTGAAGCAAAAATCACCCTTGGTTCTGTCATATGATCGTACAAATTCTCTAGAATTAAAAATAATAATAATAATTAATAAAATCATTTCAAAAAACAAATCCTACACAAGAGAAAATTAAATTAAAAGTATTTAATGGGGGCACCCATTAGGTGCAGCCCCATAGACAGTCGGCAGAGGGTATTGTACACAACATGGTAGGTTTTAATTGGCAGTACTTAGTGTACAAAGGCATTCACATTATGTGTCTAACTTGATAGTGACGTATGGGTATAGATGGAAGGTGCATACTAGAGCAGCAACAAGTACTAGCACCGATATCTAGTTGTCACCAACCGACAAGCCTTTTGGCCCTTTATTTTATGTATAGCCCACACTATGGATCATTTGAAACATGATAATTTTTAACTAATTATATAACCTTGTCATGTGTGGAGGAAGTTAAAAAAATTAAACAGAGTAAGATTTTATTTTGGGTCTACCGACCACCATCCTGTGTGCCACCACTATGCAACCCGCACATGCCAACATGACATCACTCTTGTAGGAACTGTATGAACATGGCCCATTTGGCCCCCTTGTAGCCCTTAGAGGGTCTTTTTCTTCCACAAGACATAACTTTCACCCATGGTATCAGATTTTGACTTCTTATAAGTGTCTAAAAGCTCTCTTTGAGAACTATGCAGTGGTATAGGTTTAGTCATTAAATTTTACTATTTGTGTTAGTATTCTATGCCAAAGCTAGTCATTGATGCATAATAATTAAAAGGTCATAACATGTGCATACAAAATCAGATTTTGGATTTCAAATAGTCGAAGAAAAATTATAGTTTAATACATAGTGGATTAGGTGATATTTCACTTGGATGAGTAGATAGAGGATTATGTTTTTTGGGCACTTGTAGGAGCTTGAGATTTGGGGTGTGATTATGTGATTGGGAGTGCATGTTTTTATGAGACCAATATGATGGTACAACTAGTTCTTAGATTTAGTATTCCCTGATACAATTTTACAAGTGTTTTTAGAGTGTTGGTTTTGATGTTGACAAGGACACAAGTTGTCTTATGGTTTGTACACGTGTGAGACTAGGAGTCTCAGTTTAGTAGGAGTTGAGTATAGGTATAGAGATGGTGATGATTATGGTGTCATGGATATTCATGTAGTTTTGAGCATTGATGTGACATGATCATCTATGTAGTTGACAGGTTTGGGTTATGATGATTAGATTGATTCATGAGTATAGGTGGTGGTGTGGTTTAGTTTAAGGAGGTTGTTCTTATCTCTTGTATACCTTTTTGGTTCCTTAACTTTGGTTACTCATTTGTGGGCTTGTTTGGAAAATTAGATCTAGGGTTGATCTAGTGTTTGAGTCTCGAGGTCTATATGTTATCTTCTTTGTTATCTCATTTTGTAGATTATTGATGTGATGATGAGTTTGCATGTTGCATTGGTTTGTGATCTAGGAGTTATGTAGTTTGTGGGTAGGCACAACCGATTGATTGTGGTGGGATGACTTGGATGTGGGCTGTCTATATCCATAGGTCATTTTAGTGTTGATGCAGATTTAGTTAGTGGCCTTGTTTGTGGTCATTCTTCCATTGGTATGTTGTATTGGAATGAGAATATGGATGATTAGAGTGCCTAGATAATTAGTTATTGAGACTTGTAGCATGCTTATCACAATGTCATAGATATCTTGGTTACATAGTTCAATGTGAGCTTTTGATAGTGACATTTTGGTTGTTTATCTTCTTGTCTTAGAGATCTTGGTTCTACTTTATTCTTTGGAATTGTTGGTACTGTTGGCAAGAGACACTATTCTGATGAATGTTGAATGTTGTCATTGATGGCAACAAAGAAAGGAGATTCCACCGACATGACAAAGAGACTTTACTCCAGAAGGTTAAATAGCGTATGGGCAGTATACATTATATAGTGTTAATGACAGTGTTTGGGTTTGTACGCCTCCATAGTTGAAGATAATTATATGTGGTTCAGGTATGTTATTCATAGATACTTGGTGATCATTTTCTCCAATGTTCAAGTTTTGGCTTCCTTCGAAAGTCATACTATGAATTTTGTAATATACACCCCTGTTGTGTATATCTTTGCTCTATGTATATTTTTTTGTGTTTTTGAATGTTTTGGGTTTAGGTTTTCATTGCATGTTTTTGCATGTATTGATATTACATGAAATACATAGAATATAAATAATATATTGAAAACCCAGAAAAACTATTGCATAAATCAATAAACTAATGAAGACCCAGATTGTATTATAGCAAAATATAAATTATAGTAACATACCCATGGTGGGCTCTTTAACTTCCTCCAATTGTCGTACTTGGGACAACTCACAATGCATTAGAAAATCAATAGAAAAATTCATACAAAGTAAGTTATGTTCCAATACTTCTCTACAGCAGCAATATAGTTTCCAAACACCCAAAAAGAGAGAGGTAGAAGTCACACAAATGAGGTTGAATGAATGCTAACAGCCCCACATCCTCCTCTTAGCATGTACGGCCCAAGTTGGTGCATAAATCAGTGACAAATCCAATAAATAACAACTGCTTCAACTTTGTTTTTATCAGCAAATATCTGCATCACAATGGTGACCTCAAACAAGAGAAGATAGCTCCATGAAACCTCTAAAATCTATGTTATTTGATGGTATAGCTCCTTGGTGTTGTATGACCAGCAAAGGGGAAATAAACAGTCCCAAACTCACTTCAATCCTTCATCAAAATCTGCCCTAAACCTATCATAAAATCTACATATGAGAATTCCACAAAATCTACAAGAATGTATCATATAGTTCTCCAAACCTTTGTCACATAAACTCCATTGAAATGTCCTTGGCGAATGCACAACTGAAGCCTCTAGATGAAGCCTCTAAGAATTAACCAAGTGGGTTTTCATCCACAAAGCCAAAGACCCAAGGGTTTTCATCCTAGGGTTTGTTGAACCTGCAAGTTCTAGCTCTCATGGAAAATCCCCAATGAAATATCAAGTCAAATATAATAAACCAAGCATATCAAATGAAGAGCTTTTTCCTCCTTTTATACTTTTTCATCTGGGAGTCTCCAAAATCCTCTTGCATATGTGATAAAACATGAGAGGGAAAATACATTTTAAAATATTATAATTCTCTTTAATTCTTTTCTCAACATCATGCTTAAAGTCCCCTCTTTTAAAACAACATTAAGTTGTCGTGCCTAAGCACCAAGGTCCAATATTAAATAATAATGTTTAATTTACAAACTTTAAAACGGAGGCCAAGATGATGTTGGAAACCAATGATCTATAGCTCGTTGGAAAGGTCTTGATAAGATGAATCCAACCCCACTCTCAAAATTATGTTCCAACACCAAACCCAAACTTAATAAAAATAGTAAGTAACGGCCATAAGCAAACTGGGCCACACATAGGGTGCCAACTGGATCCACAAACCATCTGATATCTCTGATCTCAATGTAACGACTGGGAGAGCCAACAACTAACTTCCAAGTCATCAAAATAGTGCCAAACTGACACTTACTAAAAATAGTAGTGTTAACCGAGGACCAAAGAGAACAAACCTAGAAAAACCCAGAAAGATTGCCAACATGCAAGCACTTACTATAAATAGTAAGTATGGACAAGTTGTCTGAAATCTCTCTGGAAAGTGTCAAACAGCTCCACTGGATCACCCAAACACCTTGGTGACATCGAAATACTCCTCTAATTATGCTATCACCAACCCAGAAAGTCAACTCTAACTGAACTGCAAGAGAACTCAAAAATGGGGACATTACAGTCCGCCCTTCCCAAAGATTGCTTATCCTCAAGCAATACCAATACAGCCTCCACAAAATAGCCTAAACCAAACTAAAACCAAAAATGATCTGAGGGTCCCAAGTTATTCTCAACATAGAACCACCACGCCAACGCTGCGCTACTCTAATAAATCCTTCACCATGCAGAGAGTGGTGAAGCAACACCTCAGAATCCAACTGATCTGTCATGCCAAACTTGTCACCACCTGGATCCCAACACATTAGAACCTCACATCCATCAATCATGAAGGGGTAATCAAATCTTGAAGTGTCTAAACCACAACATCTCCTCCCATCCTCTACCAAACTCCTATGGATGTGCTAACTATCCAACATAGGTGCTGGAAGATATGAAATCGCTCCTCTCAAATCGAGGGAATAATAAAACTCTCCTCCATCACTGCTGTAAAAACTAAACAGGCCATCATGCCTACTAAAACTGCAACCTCTCTGAAGCCATGTCTCCAATGGAAATTTTAGAGACCAAGAAGTTGCAAACTCTGTCAGGTACATATCACCATGATGGTAATATGATCTCTGGCCCTACAAGTAATCCTCTAAATGTATTAGAGTCAGCCACCTGCAATCCTTAGTTCCATCTTCTGTAGATGGCAACCCTTCATCCCACAATGGATGGTATAAATCCCAAGCCAATCCACACTTACGTATCATCAGGTCATCCGTGTGTGGACTAAAGGAGAAATGATGAGCACTCCTCAATATGCAGTCAAAATAAAAAGCACCTGCCTATGTCAATGGTTGGCCATCATAGCCATGGGAAACACACTCTTCATCAATCTCATCACTCAATTCAAATGATGGATCATGTCTCTAATCCTAAATAGCTAACTGGGTAGTTAATCAGGCAACCCTCTCTGCATACCCAATAGCATACTCCCTATCCTGAAACAATTGGAGATATTCTAATTTTATCTCCTCCAAAGCACTCCTGATGAATTACAAATCATGAATGTGAGTACTAGCTAAGACCCCATACCATATCTCCAATTCTATTGTCCAAAGAAGGTTCTCAACATTCTTATGAGTGTAATCTAAATGAGATAAGATTGAATCAATCTTCTCTCCTGTAACCTTCAGCTGATCTCTCCAACCCTGTGGTCTAGTAGGTTGTCGATCACTATCAGTTACATAGGATACAATCTCTGATTTGTTTCCAAGAGAGGGAAACAAATCAACATGAGAATTGATCTCCCCACTAAAAGATGCCCTGCATGTCTCCTGTGAAAGTGATGGAGTAGTGTGGTAATCTGTCACACAACTCTCAGGGAAATCCACCAACTCCTCGCAAGAGCTATCAATCATCTGCTCTGTACCACCTGAATTGGGACTAACCTCAAAGACCACTAGTGCAACATATTGTTCTTTGCTACACTCATCCAAAACAATCATCCCATCTGTGTTAACTACACCTGTATTTGCAATGGATGTAACTACATCCTCAACCTGCTCACAACCATAATCCGTGGATATATGCTCCTCACCCATTGTTGCCATAGAAACTTGAATTGAATCTGTAGATGGTGAAGACTGTGCCAAGCTCAACTCCATGGTAAGCTCATCTATATGCATCTTAGACTCTTGAAGGGCCAATTGAGTGCTCTTCAAAGAGTCTGTGGTGACCTTGAGCTCATAGGTGAGCTCATCAACCTCCTCTTCCTTTCCCCTTATAGCATTATGATAAATGTTGTCGAGCATGAGAAGATAATCTCTATCTGATAATAGCTATAGGTAATTATTCTTCATTACTCTGACCGCATCTCTAAGTGCCTGAAACTCAGCAAGGGAAAGTTCACTATCAAAGTGCTCCTATGTTTCTAGAGTCTTCCAACAATAATTTACCAACAACTGCTGAACAACATCAAAGTGTTCTATGGCTGCAGCAATCAAGCCTTCGTTCATCTTCAATTGCCCTATTAAGTGATTAGATCCCAATGACAAGTTGTCCCCACATAAATTTTTTGATTTGAAATCTGCACTATAGAAAGAGGTTGAATCAACATCACTCACCGAATGGTAAGCATCCTCATGTGTGCTATCAACTTCGCACACATCCTCGTCAAGTGTACTATTGTTATGAACCTCTATGGATGGCTCAACTGATGTGCTAGAGGGTGCTGATTTGCCAATATCTTCACACACTTCTTCTTCCATAGTAATTGTTTGTCCATCCGTAGAGCGATCCTGGGACTCATCGCCAATAAGTGAATTTTCTTATTCATTTTCTAATGTCTAATTTGCAAAATAAGATTTATTGTAGCTTGAATCCTCATCACATAATTCATTTTTAACACCCAAATCTTAAGTGTCAATGTCAGGGGACTCCACATGTCCATTTTCCTCACCTGGAATGACTGCTATCTCATGAGTAAGCTTGACATTAAGGCTGTTGTCATAAAAATTAGAACTGTTATGGCTTGTATTCTCCATGCTTTCCTCATGTTTGACACCCATCTCTTGTGTGCCAACATTAGAAGTCTCTTCTACAACAGTTTCCTCATGTGCCATAACATTTAAATCACAACTTCGCTCAAAAGAATGATTGTTGTCATAAAAATCAGATTTGTTATCAGGGCTAATAACAACCTTTTGAGCGCTGAAAGTAACTTCATTTGTCAAACCAACATCAATTTGTGAGTCCCTTTTATCTGTGCATTGGTGGTTAGGCTCTTGAATTTCTTTGCAAGAGAAGCATAGGTCTTGTCTTCTCATTTGGTTCTTGCTCATTATAGGAATCCTTATAACTTGTAAACCACAAGCAAGAGCTTCTTCCTTTTCCACCCTTTCTTCCACAGGTAGTTCAGTTTTGTAACCCGCTTTGAATTTTTTAGCCTTTCTTATATCATCATTATCCCTGTATCCATTCCTATCTACATTGTTCCTATCATTGTTGTTGTTATTATTGATACCAAGATTCCTGAGTAAATAATTGATCAATATCTGTAACGCTTGATTAGTAATTTGTTGTATCTCTCTCTATCTCCTATCCCAATTATTCAACATCTCTTCCCATTTCCTGTACCAATTATTCAACATTTCCTTAATACTAGGCTCTGCTTGGTCTTTATCACCCATTTCCTCTATCACTACTATATTTGTACCTGCAAAGGGATCAATATAGGGAACCTATGTGTGTACCAAGTTGCATGTCTTAGTTCATCTTCTGCATGTCATGTTTAACCTTACAGGATGGAAAGATAAGTTGTGCTCTGATACCACTATAATATACACCCATGTTGTGTATATCTTTGCTCTGGGTATATTTTTTTGTGTTTTTGAATGTTTTGGGTTTAGGTTTTCATTGCATGTTTTTGCATGTATTGATATTGCATGAAATACATAGAATATAAATAATATATTGAAAACCCAGAAAAACTATTGCATAAATCAATAAACTGATGAAGATCCATATTGTATTATAGCAAAATACAAATTATAATAACATACCCATGTTGGGATCTTCAACTTTGTCCAGTTGCCATACTTGGGACAACTCACAATGTATTAGAAAATCAATAGAAAAATTCATACAAAGTAAGTTATGTTCCAATACTCCTCTGCAGCAGCAATATAGTTTCCAAACACCCAAAAAGAGAGGTAGAAGTCACACAAATGAGGTTGAATGAATGCTAATAGCCCCATGTCCTCCTCTTAGCATGTATGGCCCAAGCTGGTGCATAAATCAGTGACAAATCCAATAAATAATAGTTGCTTCAACTCTACTTTTATCAGCAAATATCTGCATCACAATGGCGACCTCAAACAAGAGAAGATACCTCCATGAAACCTCCAAAATCTGTGTTATTTGATTGTACAACTCCTTGGTGTTGTATGGCCAGCAAAGGGGAAATAAATAGTCCCAAACTCACTTCAATCCTTCATCAAAATCTGCCCTAAACCTATCATAAAATCTGCATATGAGAATTCCACAAAATCTGCAAGAATGTATCATATAGTTCTCCAAACCTTCGTCACATAAACTCCATTGAAATGTCTCTGGTGAATGCACAACTGAAGCCTCTGATGAAGCCTCTAAGAGTTGACCAAGTGGGTTTTTGTCCACAAAGCAAAGACCCAAGGGTTTTCATCCTAGGGTTTGCTGAACCTACAAGTTCCAGCTCTCATGGAAAATCCCCAATGAAATATCAAGTCAAGAATAATAAACCAAGCATATCAAATGAAGAACTTTTTCCTCCTTTTATACTTTTTCATCTGGGAGTCTCCAAAATGCTCTTGCATATGGGATAAAACATGAGAGGGAAAATACATTTTAAAATATTAAAATTCTCTTTAATTCTTTTCTCAACATCACCCTTAAAGTCCCCTCTTTTAAAACAACATTAAGTTGTCATGCCTAGGCACCAAGGTCCAATATTAAATAATAATGTTTAATTTATGGACTTTAAAACAGAGGCCAAGACGATGTCGGAAACCAATGATCTATAGCTCGTTGGAAAGGTCTTGACAAGAAGAATCCAACCCCACTCTTAAAATCCCATTTTGACACCAAACTTGAACTTACTAAAAATAGTAAGTAATGGCCATAAGCAAACTAGGCCACACAGAGGGTACCAACTGGATCCACAAACCATTTGATATCTTTGAGCCTAATGCAACGACTGGGAGAGCCAACAACTGACTGCCAAGTCATCGAAATAGCACCAAACTAAAACTTACTAAAAATAGCAGTGTTCCCCAAGGACCAAAGAGAACAAACCTAGAAAAACCCAGAAAGATTGCCAACATGCAAGCACTTACTATAAATAGTAAGTACAAACAAGTTGTCCGAAATCTGTCCGGAAAGTGTCAACCAGCTCCACTGGATCACCCCTGGTGACATTGAAATACTCCTCTGATTATGTCACCAACCCAAAAAAGTCAACTCTGACTGAACTGCAAGAGAACTTGAAAATGGGGACATTACAAATTGTTTGTCGGGGTGAACAGAACTAAGACAGGAACAGTGCATAGTGTCATAGTAAAAGGGTCTACATTCCTCCGCAGTTGCATATTTTGTCTTGCGGTTCTGAAGGTATAATAAGAATTCCAGAATGAATGTTGGTCATGAATCTTTGAGTCTCATATGGTCTACAGTGAAATTTTTGATGTGACAAATGAATTGGTCAAGCATGTTCTTAAGAGACAAGCCAATAGGCATGTTAGATATTTATGCGAAGAAGATATATTATTTAAACAATCAATCTAAGTGGTTGAATGATTGGTGCTGACCTATACGAAGATTATTAAATGATTGTTTGGGTCTACCTTACTATTTGTACACATGATCAAGCTGACAAGGTAAAATACATTGTATACATGCTTCATGTCTGACTTGTCGGCCTGATTATGAGATGAATCTTGTTGTGGATATAAATACTTGATGGATTACAATGTTGAGTGAGAGAAGTGTGGTATGGATGCAAATTTGAAGTGTGAAGAAATATAAGTAGAAGTGTAGAGTAGAAAAGAAAACAAGTGCAAAAAATAGAGTCTATGTAGTAGAGTTTAGAAGCAAGGCAGATTAAATGAAGACCTTTGAATCTGTGTATTGAACCTTCAATGGAACTATGATCCAACATATGGTAGATGCATATATAGTAGTTCATTACTGGCAGTGAGCCAATTTTCTTCTATCTTCTATCTTTCTTTCTTAAGTGGATAGTGAGTCCACTTGGACAGTGAGTCCACCTGTAGTGAGCATTTCCTAGGGCAGTGAGCCTTATGTAATTCGGTATTGTTATTATAATATATTGTGAGCTAACACTCACCATGGTTTTTCCCTTTTTGGGTTTTCCACGTAAAAATCTTAGTGTTCATGTGTTATGTCTTTATGGTTGTTGTCCTTAGGCTTATTCTATTTTCATGTTATTGATTTTGGAAATTGGATTAATGAACTTGTTAAGAAGTGGTTTTGTGGAATACTGATTCACCCCCCCTCTCAGTATTCCTTCTATTCAACGGGTACTATAGTTGAGTTTATATGGACCATTGGTGATCTTGATTTAGGAGATGGTTATCACGATGTCATGGATAGCTTGGTATCATGGTTCAATGGGAGCTTTGGCAATGATACGTATTCATCACCTAGTGATGCATGATCTTCTATAGTGCTTGTAAGTGTCATGGAGAGACTCTTAGATCATGATTCTTATATGTACAGTGAGAGTGATCTTACATCTTGAGTTCTATTGTTAGGAGATGGTTATTTCATGTGTTTGGAGATGTTACATCTTGGTTTACCATGGAGGACTCTTGAAGTCTTTGCTTGAGGTTTCAATTTATGACTTGCCAGTTTTGATAGGGAATCCTTGGTTGAGAGGATGTTTGGTATTGTGTTTACTCTTGATTTTAGATTAGAGTATTGGCATGATACATATTCTCTTGAGAACATGGTATATTCATTAGAGAATGTGATATCCTAAGAGAAGATGTTAGATCATGATGTCATGTTGGGTTCTTGATTCTATAGTTAGAGCTTTGATAATGGTTTGGTTAGGTCTCTTAATATTGAGTACATTGGTCTTTTACTTGGGAGCTTCATGATAGTGCAATGTTGCATTTGGAGTTTAGCATTGTAGGTGCTCATGGATACTTGGAGACTTGGGTGAGGTTGAAGCTTTCTTGATTTAGAGATATTTGTTGAGATGGTTACTCTTTGGAAGTTTTAGTAATAAGTTTGAGGATCCTTCACCTGGATATGGACACAAGTTCATGATGGACCTAAGAGAAGATTGTTCTTGGAGAGATTCATTGTGGCTTGGTGTATCATGGAGGAGCATTCTCATTCCCCACTCTTGGTCTACTCAGTAGATAATCATTTGAGAGGTATTGCCCATCCTTTTCTTAGATGAATTATTTTTTATGCTTTTTCTTCTCATGTGTATGGATCTTGAGATATGTTAGTTCTGGAGGGTTCATTTGAGGAGTGTTTGGCATGGTTATTTCCTTGTGCATATGAGTTGATTTATGATGTCATTTATGAGGACTTTAGGAGATGTTTATCGGGTTGATTATTAGTTTTGCAAATGAATTTGAGTTTGATATTCCTTGGTTAGAGAGGCTTACATCCATGTTGGTTACATGATACATATGTTTTGTTTGATCTATGAGATTATATAGTTAGGTGTTGTTAAGTCTTTCCATTTGAGATTGTAAAGGAGATCATACTTGACAAGGCTTAGCACTTTGAGGTATTGGTAGAAGGACATGTTATGTGTACTTCCTAGAGGTTCATGTTACCATTGGTGGACTTGGAAGAGTTATGTCGACATGTTGTAAGGGGGTATGCATTGGTTTGTGTTGCATGTGTGGATCATTGTGATTGTTCTTTGTTACTACATGGTATGGTCATTAGCCACACCTTGGTATGAATGTTGATTAGTAGAATTTGTATGCCTTGATCTATTTTCAAATTTGACATTACCCATGAAATGAGAGTTCTTGGATGTGTATGTTTTTCATTGACAAGTTGTTATAGGGAGTTTGTGATTGTCATTTATGGGTTGGATATGTTGTTGGCATGAGTTTATTGATGTTGTTAGATACCTTTTGAGGTATGGATGGTTTGGTTTATTAGGATTTGTTGTGAATGCTATTTCTAGTCATGTGGGTTTTTTATCTTGGCAACAACTTGGAGCCCTTATTATCACTTAGATTTGATGCATGTGTTCTTTGGATTGAAGCATCTTCACCTTGGCTTATTGCTTTTCTTCCATAGGTGGCATGTTGGAGGATGAGAAGATTTCTTTCTTGAGATGGTGGCTACTTTGGTTTTATTATATGTATCTTGATAGAGCATGAGAGCATGTTGGAGATTCATGTGGTTTCATGGATGGCTATAATGATGAATTTCATTGATCGACCCTTATGCAATGTATACAACAAGTGGGAGAATGTTAGTAAAAGGGTGTTGTACACCTTGCACAAGATTGAATTATTTTAATTATATAAAATAAATATTTATTTGTGGTGCATCTAGGAGATGTGTTTATCCACATTAAATATTTATTTGGGTCCACTTGTAAAGTTGTATGTAACATTGGTTAGATATTTTATGTGTGGGAGACTGTACATTCAAAATCGCGACTCCAGTCACCTAGGGCTGTTAGGTCAGATTTCGCCATGCACACGAACCCTTCCATCCTTGCCACGAGGTGATCTGCCACATCACTCTCACTCACATGGAAGTAGCCAATCAAAAGGAGGTGAGACACGGTAGGGGTCTGGCTCGTTGGAGAGCTGGACTTCACGGAGAGGGGTTGGCAAGTCCTATGGCCTTTGTTGTTGTGTGCTAAGTTGGATGTTTCATTTGATTGTAGTTGTTGTTGAGATAACCCTATGACCTTAAGGGTCACTAGTTTATTTTCTCCTATTGGGGTTTCTTAGATTCTACCTCTATGTGGGTAAGCGGTTTCTTTCATTTATGTCCTCTTGTCTCTCAATGCATTGAATGAGTTCTCATTGTATTTGGAGTTCTCTAGTTTCTTCTAACAATAAGAGGACGAATGGGGTCTCCTTGTGGTAGAACAAATGTTTCTTGTTGTGGTTGTAGATGGATCTCCTTGATCTCATCACAGATAGCCCTCACCCACTCTCCTCTCACTCCTAGGCACATTCGTGATCCAAGATGGAGGTAGATGTGTGATTACTAACCTTAACTAGATTTAGGGTTTTTACCTAGGGTTTGACTATGTTTGGACTTTCTGTTTACCTTGTGATGGTATCGAGGGTTTACAAGTTTGTCTATCCTAGGGTTTCTATATGCATGCAAAGCTAAATGATATTCAAACATTTTTGTGTTTTTTTAGTATTTTGGAAATGAAAAGTGTTCTTTAATCTATGAAAGGGAAATATGTATGCAATCTATTATGATTTTTCCTAATGCATTCTTAATCTATATTTTTGGCTTTTTGATTGTTTTGAAGTAATCTAATCTAAGAAAAGGATATTACTTTTTCAAATAATCTAGATCTAGAAATATGAAAACAATTATTCTAACATGCAAGATCTAACTATCAAGGAAAAAGCAAAGATTTACTGTTCCCAAGAGCAAATTTGGTTTTCTAATTACTATGAATTGAATAAAACAATGAAGAAACCTGAAAGAAATGAAGATTTGTGTGACTCCACTACCCTCAGAAATCCTTGATATTGGCAACCTCGAGTCCTTTTGTAGTAGCAGGTGTATACACCTAAAAAAGACATGACTCTACTTAAATAAATATTTTAAATATTTATTTCATCTTCATATTCTTCTATCAATAAATAAATAAATTTATTTATTTATTTGATTCACCTCCTCCCATTTAATTAAATAAATTACATTTATTTAATTAATTAATTTCATCTACATCAACTTTATTCTTCTAAATAATTAAATAATTTTAATTATTTAATTAAATCACACATTCTCCTAAATTTAAATAAAATGCAAATTTATTTAAATTAAATCTCCAAAAAAATAAAATATATTTAAATATTTTATTTTATTCCTCCAAATTATCTACAAGTAATTAAATAAATTTATTTATTTAATTATGATTTCTTATCTTCTAAAAAAAATCTTCAATATCTTCTAAAAATAAATTCTTCTTGTCATACAAAAGCAAAAGCTGAGTTAACTGATTTAAAGCAAATTTGTTTTATCAACAAAGCTCTTAAATTAGAAAAATATATTCTAATTTAAGAAATTAAAACTCATCCTCATCAAGAAAGCAGTTAACTCAACAAAGCTTCTTTTTGAATGGCACATGTCCTTCTATTTGCGCACGTTCTCTCAAACATTCTCCTTTGTTGATCTTCTTATTTCTTCTCAATCGTTGATCTTCTCTCACACAACTCTATAAATACAACCCTCTTCTTCTATCTTTCGTATCCATCATTCTAGTAAACTTATGCTGCTGGAACTATAGCGCGCCATTGGCACCCACTTCCATACCATTCATCATCCATCCATTTCATAGTGTGTTGAAGCTCATCTTTAACACACCAAGTATCAGAGCCACTTCTCCTTGTCATCTTGAGGAATCGAAGCAAGGAAGCAAGCTTCCTGAGGGCCATCTTCATCACCAAAAGATCAAGAAAGAAAAGGTGAACAATGGAAGTCGAAAGGTAAAAGGTTGTGAGTATCTCTCTCTTCTATTTTAAATCTCCTTTTATCTTCATATTTCATTGATGTTTGGGATTTTATTATTCATTTGATTATTCCCATTTTTACCCTTACATTTCAGGTGCCCACCGTGGGGCTCTTGCCCCTAATCTAACCAAAAATTTGAGTTTCTTAGTGACAAGTTCCATACAAGTTTCCATACAAGCTTCTGACAGGTCCAATCAGCGCATCTGAGCAATCCCGTGGCGCATATACAACCTGTTCTGGTGCACACAATTTTCTAGCACATACATCCTCCAAGTCAACACATTTGATCATTGTTTTGGCACTTTTGCAACTACGGCACATACATCCCCTGTTCTGACACTTTTACCTCTTGTTCCGGTGCCTACGTAATTTCAGCGCATGCATCCTAATACATGATGATTTTATTCAATTTATGGTGCATTTGTTAGATTAATGCATTTGTCTCATCTTCCTGCACTTTTGACATCTGTCTTAGCACATCTATAAAATGATGCTTACAGCCTCTATTTCTGCGCATTTAGACTATATAGCGGCGCATCTGATTTGTCACTATGGCTTGTAGGATTTCTTCTAATTTTTTTTATTAACGCTAACGTTTGCCTTGCAGGATTAGGAGCTAGATAGATCATTTAGTTGCATCAATTAGTTCACTTAGACTAATTAAGGGAAAAAGTAAAAAAAAAAAAATGCATGCAAATCTCACGTAGTCTTTAACTAGGAGGATAGTAACTGAACCACTGCTATCTTTGCATTATTGCTATTTTTGCATATTGCTATCTTTCCTATTTTAGAAATTTGTTATCTCACAAACGGGAATGAACATTGCTATCTTTTAAACACTTCAAAGTTAACAAATGTGTGAGTGCACAAGTAGATAGCACATTTAATTTTTTTCCCTTTAACTAGGTTTGGATTAATCATTATCTTATGTGACTGTTGAATAACAAAAGGCCTATGCTCTCCCCTTTACTGGGTACCAGAACGCCAGACTTGTTATTCCCTTTGTATAACCTTTAGAGGGGCCTGCCCTTGGATGCCCGCCTATCCAAGTGGGAATGACCCTGAGTGGAAACATGCTAAAGCCAAGCCCTACCGATCCACTTTAAATAAACTGTGCTTGAGGTGAAAGCTTCCTGCAACAAGTGTTGCTATGTTACACCGACGGCCAACCTCCCCCAAAACCCTCCAAGGCATAATCCTTGGAGGCTGGGAGACTCCATAATGGAGAGTAGTGCTGCCACATGTGTAACCACTTGAACGGTTGCCTTGACTACTTAGCCACTTGTTTAGTATACCAAAAACCCCTATTAGTTGACACAAAATGCAGAGCCTTTGAAGTGGCCTTGATTCATGTGATTCTTAGTAGAGGTAGCAGGGACAATCCTAAGGTTTGGTGGGGGTACGAGCCTAAGGAAACCCAGATCTGGTATGCATGAGAAGTGAGTGCTGTGGAGGAGAGCCGGTGCTACCAGATCCTGGAGCTACATGCTTTGAATATGCATAGCCAGGGGATTCAACAAATACTGTCCTATCCAGCCTAGGTTGTACTTGTTTTTGTGTCAAAAAGTCTAAAAATACAAAAAAATAACAAAAGATAAAAATCATGAAAACTTCTATGTGCTTGTTGTGTCTTTTGCCATAAATTGAAGATCAAAATTCAAGAAAAGACCAAGTTTTCAAACCAAAAATAAAAATTTTTAAAAAACATGCAAAAACTCTGCAAAATCAAAACTCAAAAACCAGAACAGTGCATTTGCCTCGACCTGTAGCGCATTTGCAGTGACTTGTTGCGCATTTGAACCCTGTTGCGGTGCATTTGAAAATTACCAAAGTTACGCATTTGATTCAACCTGTGGTGCTTTTACACTTTGTTCCAACATATTTACTGCTGCGCATCCAAACTAGAGAGCTATTCTGTACCTTCCAAGAGAAACATTTTCAACTTTTTAGAAAACCATTTCAAACCTGTCTCAATTGTTCCAAGATCTGGTCAAAATCATGCAAGTCAACCATTTCCCTTTTCTTCCACACCATAGTTGCCTTTCCCACACCTTCTCATCCAAAAATCTTGCAAAATTCTTCCAAAACCCAACAAGGTTAGAACCAAGCTATTCTTGATCGCATCACAAACCTCAAACAAACCTAGTGAGTCTCCACTATCAAGGATCACTTATCCTTTTCTCTCGGAACTCCACTAGTGGCTTGTACAAGACTAGTCCACATCAAGTAAATGGATTTCTATCATCCTTACTTCGACTATCGTTTTGTCCACCCAACTTGCTTGACACCAACTAGATCTAAGAAGAACCTTGCTCAAATCTTGTCACATTCTAGCACCCCTTGCTCAAAACTTTCAAACTCTCTCCATCCCATCTCTAGTCACCTTGCATGGTCTTAACGAGCTTACAAAAACAAAAACATATTGAAATGGTTGAGAAAACTACTCCAAACTCACACGAAAGTGATGAGGAAATCTATATGGAAGAGGTCCTCCAAACACAACAAGACCGAAGATTTCAACGCATAATGGATAAGGTACTTGCCCAAGACCCTACCAAATTCTTTCTACACCTAGCACAACTAGGAGTCAAGCTCCCTAAAGATTTTGACGTAGAGGCTCTAAAAGAACCTGAGGAAGAAAGAAACCCTAAGGGAAGCACACATGAGGAAATACCTGCAGACAAAAGCAAAGCAACCATTGATGCTACGGATGCCTTAAGCTTAATGACCCAACAGATCCAAACTTTACAACAATAATTCACAAACATGCAAACAGGAGCATCAACTAAACATTACTCCCTAGGGGATATTTCACCATCCTTTTGATAGGACCTTGATCATGATACCTTTCCCCTCTAAATTTGAGGTGCCAAAATTTGATAAATATTGAGGAAAGGGTGATCCAAGGGACCACATTAGGGAATTCAACGTTGCTTGTCTTGAAGTTGCACACAATGATACTTACCTTATGCGACTGTTTCCAAGAAGCTTAGGAGGACAAGCCATGGAGTGGTTTTCTAGACTACCACCTGGAATTAGAACATTTAACGAACTTGTGGACAAATTTGTCACACACTTCTCCTATAATATTGACCATGACACCTCAACCTTAGATCTTTGTAACACCAAGCAAAAAGGTGGAGAATCTTTCACCGCCTTCCTGAAAAGATGGAGACAGTTGTCAAGTAAGTGCCCACACCAAATGCCTGAAAAACAAATGCTGGAAATGTTTGTCATTAACTTACAAACTGACCTAAGCTATTAGATACAAATCCAATGTCCTACTTCCTTTAGTAAGGTCATTGAGATGGGTCTAATCATCGAAAAAGCTTTAATCGCCAAGGGTCAAATAAAGCTCCATAAGGACACTCCTAGTACCAATACCAACGTAGATAAACCAAGATTCTAGACAAAGAACAAAAACATTGTGAACGATGGGGTGGTAGATGCCAAGAATGCAGCACCAAAGCAACCAATCTTCAACTTATCGACTCCTCAAAACAACCCCCCACAAAACAAACCAAGAAACACTGAATCACGGTTTATAAATTTTCAACCTAGGAGAAAATTCACACCTTTGGGAGAATCATTGGAAACCGCCCTACGGAAGTTAGTCACAATTAAGATCATAACGCTTCCAACTGCGCGGGAATATGAACCAAAAGTCAAACCTCCCTGGTGGAATGACAATGACTTCTGTGAGTTCCACTGAAATAGGGGGCACAAAACCAACGACTGCATTGTGCTCAAACACACTATCCAAGACTTGATCAAACAAAACAAAGTGTCACTTGACGGACATACCTCTAATAGTGATCATCAGGCATTCAAGGATCCTCTTCCCAACTATGAGCAAGGAGGACCTTCCAACCCAAACAACAGTGGATCTAACAACACAAATTACACAAACGTCAACTTTGACTATGTTGTTAACCATATCTCAGAAAGTGATTCATGCATCAATGTGATCACTATAAACAAAGATCCAGATTGAAATGTTACCACCCGCAGTAATAGAGTCACTCTTAGAGGAGCCTCTACCCCTCCAGCTAATCAGTACAGTATCTTGGATCAACTACATAAGACACTTGCACATATCTCCATTCTGGAACTTCTCCATCTGTCCCTGTCTCATAGGGCCATACTTGACAAAGCTTTGACGGAAGCCTCTATCCCAACAAACCTTGTTGAAGAATAGTTTCAAACCATGGTAGGTCACATAACCTCACCTCACTCCCTATCATTCATTGAAAAGGATGTTATGTCAATCACCCAACCTCATAACGCCTCTCTTCATATCGACGCCTTCATCCACAAACACAAGACAAAAAGGGTCCTAATCGATGGAGGAGCTGGTTTGAATATTTGTACCTTGAAGCTAATCCTTACATTGGGGTTTTCAGAGAAAGCTATAGATCCAAAAAAGAAAATCACTATCAAAGCCTATGATGAGGAGGAGAGAACTTCCAAGGGAATTGTTAATTTACCAATCAGAGTGGGACCTATAGTAAAAGATGTGGCTTGCCAAGTCCTCGATATGGAGCTAGCATATAAAATTCTTCTTGGGAGACCATGGATACATGCTCTGAAAGCAGTGCCGTCAACATACCATCAATGTATTAAATTCCCCTATGAAGGTCAAGAGATCACCATCCAAGGTGATCCCAATATGTTTCAGTACTGAAACTCCATTCAATCTAAACCTGAAGTTGTGATTCCTAACAACCGTGCCTCTGCTTCATCCTCATCTCGTGTTAACCCAGATTCACTTGCTTCCACTTCAAAGGCATCCCAACCCAACCTCAAAATCAAAGATAAGGGCTTGGGTGAGTACACAATCTCTCAATCCCTCTGCTTGGCACAACTCCCCCTATCTCCAAGATCATATGGAAGACTTACTATGAACAAATCAAAATCAAATAAAACTACCAAAGGTCCATTTGTAAAATGGGGAAGCCTCGAAGATGAGAGCGATGAAAAGGATATCCTATAAGGTTATACAAGGATGAAGGCAGTTCATCAACACAACAAGACCATCACACTATACAAACTGAACAATATGGTCAAGGATTCTACATGCTACAAAGAATGGGGTATGAAGGACACGGTCCACTTGGTTCAAGAAAGGATGCTATCACTGAACCCATCCAACCTCATATCTTGATAGCCCAAGACACTACAGGGCTAGGTTACACTGGCACATCAAGAACAAACAGAGCAAATAAGAATAAAGGCAAACAACCAGAAACATCTACTAGTAATCTAGTTGATCAAATTCAGCAACTGCAATTGGGGAGTGAGACTGATTCCAATGAATATGACTGGGATAGTCTCTCGGAGCTATCTTGTGATGAAAAATATATCAATGTTATCCACGAGTATGACCCAACCCATGCAAATGAGAGACAAGGTCCAAGGGCTAGACCGCTAGAGTCTGACACGCATAATAACAGTAGTGAAAGTCGTGAGGAAAGAATGATACCCCCCTTGACAGATCTACTAATAGAGAGTACCATCACAGATTTTGTCTGTGCTTTTAACAACTCTATCTTAACCATCAACACCATCGAACCAGATCAACCCAATGACCCCTTACCATTGGTACACCCTGAACTCATAGATTGGGATTTACAAGGTACTACCCCTGCGCTAGAGACCTTTGAGAACAATGAAGCCATCATAGACTATCTTGAACTTAGAGATCATATACCCGCAGGGGATCACACAGCTGGCTATGCCATAGAACTCAACAAGAAGGCCTATTTTGGAGAGAGTACCAAGCCTTTCAGTCTCAAAAATGTCAAAATGAAAGAAAGATCTAATGGTGAAAATTGTTCTGCAGCAGTGTTAGATCATGAAAAAAGTAAAAATAAAGACGTATCCAACGGTGAAAACCTCTCTGAGGTGCCGAAGGATGGAAGGCTTGACCCTCTACCCAATCTTACACATCAGGAGAGATCTTCAATCTTGATAGAACCAGAAGAACCGATCAATGTCAGCACAGGTGATAATCCCAGAATGATCCACATGGCACAGTCTTTAACAGAACAAGAAAACCAGCATTCACTGACTTCTTCAAGAGAAAACAAATCAACTTTGCTTGGACATACGCAGACATGCCAGGGCTAGTCTGAATCTCATAATCCATCACTTATCCTTAACTCCAGGAGCTAAGCCAGTAAAGCAAAAACTCAGAAAGATGCACCCACACGTTGCCCTCATGGTGAAAGAAGAGCTGAAGAAACTGTTAGATGTCAGATTCATCAGACCTATAGACTATCCTAAGTGGGTTTCAAACATAGTACCAGTTGCCAAACTAGATGGCAGAGTCTGAATATGTAATGACTTCAGGAACCTGAACAAAGCTTGTCTGAAAGATGATTTTCCCCTACCAAACATTGACATGATTGTAGATCTCACAACAGGGCACACCATGCTGTCACTAATGGATGGTTTTTTCAGATATAACCAGATAAAAATTGCACCTGAAGACAACACAAGACTGCATTCACATGTCCTTGGGGCACCTACTATTGGTGTGTCATGCCATTTGGTTTGAAAAATGCCGGCGCAACATATCAGAGAGCTATGACCACAATCTTCCATGACATGATGTACACTATAATGGAAGACTATGTTGATGACATTCTGGCAAAATCACTCACAAGAGAAGGACACCTAGCAATACTAGACAAAATCTTCAAAAGACTGGAATAGTTTAATGTGCGCCTCAATCCAAAGAAGTGCGTGTTTGGAGTTACCTTAGGTAAGCTACTTGGATACATAGTGTCTGCAAATGGAATTAAAGTCGACCCAGCTAAAGTGAAGGCCATCATGGAAATGCCACCTCCTAAGAATCTCACTCAGCTAAGGTCCCTACAGGGAAAACTACAATCTATCAGAAGGTTCATTTCTCAATGGGCAGACAAGTGCCACCCATTTTCCCACCTTCTACATAAGAATGTCCCTTTAAAATGGAATGATTCATGTGAGCAGGCATTTCAACAGTTAAAAGAGTATCTCATGAAATCACCTGTATTAATGCCACCAATTCAGGGAAAACCTCTACTACTGTATATCTCAACCACACCAACAGCTCTGGGAGCTCTCCTCACATAGAAAAACTATGAAGGGAAAGAACAGGCAATCTACTATATCAGTCGAACACTTGTTAGATATGAACTGCAATACATGCTAATTGAATGAGCATGTCTCGCTGTGGTCTTCGCCTCACAAAAGTGGAGACATTACATGTTGTCACATTCAGTCAAACTGATAGCAAAGATTGATCCACTTAAATACTTACTCAACAAGGCAGCCCTTACAGGTAGATTGTCCAAATGGGTCATGCTTCTCAGCGAATTCGACATTGAATATGTAGACAGGAAAGCAATAAAAGGCCAAGTACTTGCAGATCAACTAGCAGATGTACCTCTAATGGACAACAACCCTTTGAGCTCTGAATTTCCAGATGAATCTATCTTTCACATAACTACAAAAATCTAGAAAATGTACTTCGATGGATCATACACTCAGCATGGATCAGGAGCAGGTATCTTGTTGATCACCCCTAGTGGTGACACCATTCCTAAATCATACAAGTTACTCTTTCCTTGCACTAACAACATGGCAGAGTATGAAGCCCTAGTCATTGGCATCAAGCTAGCAGTTGAATGGAATATCCAAGAACTTCAGGTGTATGGCGACTCACAGCTGGTCATAAATCAAGTAAATGACGACTACCAAACAAAAGATGAGAAATTGATCCCTTACAAACGGATGTTAGATGACTTCAAAGAATACTTTGTGAAGATCTCTTTTGAACATATACCAAGAATTGAGAACAAAGCAACAGATTCTATGGCAATAATTGCATCTCTTCTCAATATTCCAAATAATCAATCATGTTACGAGTTCTTGGTAGAGCCAGTATCATGTCCTGCATATGACACTCTTGAATCCCATATCATTTGCCACATTGTTGGAATTGATTCCCCCCTCTATGGAAAAATATTTGCCTATCTCAAAGAAAATACCCTCCCACGTGATCTCTCCAGTAACCAAAAATGAACCTTCATCTGTCAAACATCCCGATATGCCATTGTCGCCAATACCCTATATCGCAGAGGTCTCGATGGTACTCTACTTAGATGTCTCAATAGTGAGGAATATCAAACTACCCTGAGTGAAGTACATGATGGTATATGCGGGACTCACTCTAGTGGCCCTACCCTAGCCAAGAAACTCATACGCATGGGATACTACTGTCCAACCATGGAACAGGATTCCTATCATTTTGTAAAGAAGTGCAAAAAGTGCCAAATCCATGGGAACTTGATACATGCACCAGCACAGGAGCTACAACCATTAACGACTCCTTGGCCTTTTTGTCAGTGGGGACTCGACTTAGTGGGCAAGATTCACCCTCCTTCATCCAATGGCCATAATTCATAATCACCGCCACTAAGTACTTTACAAAGTGGATTGAAGTTGTGCCCTTAGCCAATATCACAGGCAAGCAGATTGCCTCCTTTATCTTGAACTACATCATTTGTCATTATGGTATCCCTTCGTCCATTGTCACGGATAATGGATGACCTTTCAAAAATTAAGATGTCAGGGAACTATGCGACAAATTCCATATCCAACACCACTTTTCAACACCCTATTACCCCCAAGGCAATGACCAGGCGGAGGCATCAAATAAAACCATCTTGAAAATCCTAAAGAAGATTGTCAATGATGTCGGCCGCGATTGGCATGTCTAATTAAATCCCGCGTTGTGGGCCTGTCACACAAGCATCCGCACACCCACAGGTGCAACACCATATTCCCTGGTCTATGGATCTGAAGCTATCTTGCCCATTGAAGTCGAGATCCCATTCTTGCAAGTTTCGTTAAAAGGCCTCATATCTGATGAAGAGTATAGAGTGTCCAGACTTCAAGAGTTAGAGTTGCTCGAATAGAGAAGGCAACAGGCCTTTAACCACCTAAAATCTTATCAACAACAAATGTCCAGAAGCTATAACCACAGGGTAAAACCCTGAGTATTCCAAGTTGGTGATCTAGTCCTAAGAGAAAACCCTAGAAATCAGCAAGATCACGAAAAGAAAGGCAAGTTTGAACCTAACTGGCTGGGTCCCTATGTCATCATTGTAGCCTATGGGTCAGGGGCATATCAATTGGCTACATCTAAAGGTGAACTATTTTATGATCCTATCAACAACATGCATCTTTGCAAGTTCTATACCTGAAAACCCCAATGCAAGGGAGTCCTAAAAAAATCCAAAAAAAATGGATAAATGATTAAAAAACAAACAAAAAAATCAAAAAAAATAGAAAAATAACAAAAAAAATCGTCCTCTGGTGAAAACCTGGCAAACAGGTGCCTTGGATAGGTACCATGAGGAAAACCTGGTAAACAGGCGTCATGTATACTTTTAACTTCCATACAAATAAAAGCAAGTGGTGAAAACCTGGTAAACAGGCGCTATCTACGACAAACCACTTCCTCCATCTGTTGTGACCTCATGTCTCTTGTGTCCATCATATCGTTCATCTTGAACTAATCCTTTGAACTTTTGTCAAACTACGTCACCTCTGAGCTGTCACGTAGGCAAGGCCATTCTCAATGTGCCCCCAAGGCTCCACTCTGCTCCACTCCATTTCTGTCCTCTCCATTCCTTTGAGTGTCATTTGTCCTGTTGTCCATACGACTTATGCATCTTTGCCATCACCTAGGTCTTAGGTCCATCAGGTTCACCCCGAACTACATTGCCTCTGCGTCGTAATGTAGGCAAGGCCATTTAGCAATGAGCCCCTGAGGCACTAGGTCAGTCCCTTAGGGTCCGTCTTTCCATGTCTATTCATCGTATCACCCATAATAAGTCGATCCTTTGTCTAAACTAGGGGCAACTTCTCGACCTGGTTACGGATTTGGATTCTTGAATGCCACATGTTCTAAGAGGATAACAATAAAGGATTGTGATACCTTTCACTAGACAAGCCAGCGCAGCAAAGCAAGCTTCCAAACAAAAATCTTGATGCAAAACATTAACCTGTCCAAAGCAGAGCACCATACCAAAACACTCAGACTAATTCTATATCAGTTATGGCAAAAAGACACATCTAATGCAAGAATGCTTTTGTGAACAGGTTAACTTAACAAAGTCTTGGATTTTTACCATTATGTCTTCCTATGCTACTCGAGGATGCCAAAAGCTAGAGATGCTATGATGGGGGCATAATCTTTTTCTTTGATTGATGTATGTGGATTAAACTTTAGTAATGTGACAACTTTTTGTCTAACGACATGATTAGCAAAAGATCATTGAGGACTTTAGAGGTCTAAACATGAAAAGGGGCAATCCTTGTCTGTTGAAACACAAGAAGTGCTCAGGTTATTTAGATTCAAGTTTGACTAGATGTTTGTATCAACTTGCTATATCAAAATCCATGTAAGGAATACTCAGGTCATCTCGGTCTAATTATACCTAGATGCTTGTATCTTCTTACAACATTTCAAAAAGAGAAAAGAAACAAAAAGTACCCAATGATGAAAGCAAAATACTTGCAATATCAAGATGACAATCCATACCCATCCCATATCCAAAAAAATCCATATCAACCATGAAATAAGAAAATCCTGTAGTATATCAAACGAAAGCCTACATTTTTTCTTCTTTTCTTTTTCTTCCGCCTATCTATATCATCTCTATGTCGATTGAGTACATTTGGACATATCAAAAATATAGCATAGGTCACATATCATATCACATTGAGATAGTCATTCACATGAATAAATCATTTGCATACATAATAAGTTCATTAGGTCATCCACATGCATTCGCATTCGCATTCGCATATCATATCAAAAAAATCAAAAAACATAGAGAAAATACATATAGAGCTACATAATCATATCCATAACATTTCACATCCACATTTGCATATCAAATCATCCTAAAATCCATTTAGTATGCATCACATATACAAAAACATCATAAGATAGATTGCATCCATAACATATAAACATAGAACATCAATAACGGCATCATTGTATAAAGCATAAAAACATGTCCAAATGTACAACATATCCAAAATATTTGTCCATCTCTCAGAGTCATATCATAAAATGTATACAAAGTATAGCAAGATGGTGATACATGTCTCAGGGCAAAATAGTACATACACAGGCTATCTCAGCCATAAAAAATGTGTACATTAGATCAAAAAATGGTACAAGTGTCCAAATCTGTCTAACCCTACTGCCATGGAGCACTGCTCCTTGCGTTGCCTTCTCCTCTATCTCCCCCTGACTGCTAGGGGCCCCTCACTGATCCTACAGATCAAGACCCACCTGCCCTCTGAGAAGCCACAGACTGGTTCCTTAAGCTGGGCGCACGCTGATCCGCTGACACTGCCCTGTGGTAATACTGAGCCTAAGCCTGTGCTCTGGCAAGCTCACTCTGAACCTAGGCCAACTGTGTCTATGCCTGCTGCACCTGTGAAACCAGAAAGCTAGAAGTACCATATGTACCCATAGCTACCACTACCACATCTCTCTCTACTCTCATCACCCGCACGCTGGCCAAGGCTATGTCTCTCTCTGGATATCGTTGATATCCGTCCTGCATCCACATCTCTCTGAGACTCCGCTGCTCTCAGGTGGGCCCTTGGTTCCCTAATCTGACCCTGTAACGCCACAAAGGCCTATTGCTATAAGTCAGGTTGTGGAGCCTACCCTACCTGTCCCTGTCCCTATCCCACTTGCTATACTGGCACCTATCCCTGCACCTACTGTTGAGCCACCTGATGTGGTGGCGACATCTGTCTTTGTGATGCCACCTGCTGTAATGGTACCCATGCCTGCCTTGCAACCTGTGGTTGCGTAACTGCCTGCTGACCCGAAGGTCCCTCCCCAGACCTCCTCCTCTATCTTGGTCTACCACCTCCTCCTCCATCTCCTCCTCCTCCTCCATCTCCCCCATCGTCTCCCTGATCTCCTCTCCTCCTCCTCTATCTCCTCCTCCTCCTTCCAGCTCCACCCTCATCATCTGAATCCTTCTCGTCTATATGAGGAGCCAACTCTCTAGGTCCTAAATATCTAGGAAATGGATGAGCAGCGAACCACTCCTCATAATCTAGTGTCATGCTTGCATCCACTATATCCCTCCTCATAGGCCATGCTGCATAGGGGATCTGCCGAAAGTCTGCCAAGGCCTCCTCATATGATGCCACGGGACCCCACCTATATCTCTCTGCATGGGTCCTCGCGAATCGTACTTGCCCCTGTGGCCTACCCTGCACTCTGCCAAAATGCCACTATACCTTGCTCACAATCTATCACTATAATATATATCTCGTCCTACCAATGAGCCACTGAGTCTGGAAGCAATACGGAAGCTCGTCTCCCTCATCATCCCATACCTCGCAGCCTAGGTATGGGCGCCAGATAACTAGATCCACGTTACCAAACACATGTCTCCAATACTCAAGCTTCCCCAACTTGTGCTGGGAAATCACGCCTGCATAGCCATAACTGTAGGGCTCACCCCTCTGCCTGTGAAAAAGACATATCAGCCGTGTGATAGCTACGTGCTCCCACAACCAAAACTGCAAGAGAGACACACATGCTAACAAACTGGCTCCTCTGTGATACACAACTTGGTCCATATCCATGTATAAGTGTGCTAACATGCACACACCCCATGCATACTGAGTCCCATCAGTAATCATGCTCTCTAGCACCCTCCCCCAGCCAATCGGAAACCCATGTGACCTCCTATCGGGGCATACTACACCACCGATCAATCCCGCCACTATACCTGGGAAGTAGTCATAGAAGTCATGAATGTCCTGCCACGAAATCACCTGCTCAGCCAACTCCAGGTCATCAAACACCTGTCTGCACTCAACCAATCCAGCATCATGTTGTAACTCATACTCGGCCAACTCTCCCTGAATAGGGAGGTACAGAATCTTGTACACATCCTCTAGAGTGATCACCATCTCCCTAGTCAGTAGATGGAATGTACCATCCTTGTTGTGGAATTGCTCCACTGTTGCAATCAACATACCATGGTTCACGCGAACCTCGGGCATGAAGCAAACATAATGTAAACCCATCGCACTAAGAGCCTCGTGATCAATCTCAATCAACATGTACCGCTGCAATAACAGCAAAGGGAACTGCTCTCCTGACATCAGGGTATCTCAGATATCCTCCTGCAACCAAGTAAAGCATAGCATCAAAGAAGTCCATATTCAAGCAAACCTACTCAAAGCAATTAAACTATCCTATCATTGACTTAACATATCAAATTAATCAAAACAAGCATATCATCTCTTGACTAGATTCTCGGCAATCTCAGAGATCGCTTATCAATTGATGCATCGATCAAGGTGCCAATTGAGTTTATTTCATTAAGTCAACTGATTATCCTAGTGCAAATGCATAGATCCAAGTGGCAAATGTGCCAATCCATATCATATGCACCGCTTCACCATGAATGTGCCAATCCTTGACGTGTATGCGTCATTCTAGCACATGCATCGTTTCTAGTGTCACATGCGTCGTTCCCCAATGGATGCGCCAATTCATGGCCTATATGCGCCATAAGATCTCTCATATGCGCAACTACTCAGCATATGCACCATTTTGGAGCATGTATGCGCCGAACTGTAGTTTGGCGCAACTGTCCTTACTTTTTTTCCAAGGCATTTATTGACCTAATAAATGACTTTTAGCGAGTTTTAACGAACTATATACCGGTGGTCCAGCCTCAGCTGGCCGATCAAATAGTTAGACTCACTCAAACCGGTGCTCCTCACGTAGAATATCCATATCTCTGTCGACTGCTCTAGCTCCCATACTCTCCTCAGCTCTAAGAGACCAATCAACTAAGGACAAGTGTGCAAATGAATAGAACTTGTGGACCCAGCTCCTATATATAGCAAGTGAACCATAGCTGACTGTGTGACAACTGTGACTACTTCCCATATATGTTCCTCTGAACCATGTCATATTTTTCTTCATCCTAACCTGCTTTTCACCTTCTTCTTCGTGAGATTGTCCGTCTCACGCTTTCTACCTTCTTCCCATCCAATCTCCCAAGGGGGCATCCTGTCGTTAAACCTGTACCAGGGGCAAATTGGGGCATGTATCATTGTCAAAAATTCTTATTCTTTGAAACAACGTGATAAAACACATTGCATCAAAGAGGGGCAAAATGTATACAACTAAAAATGACACGACTCTACTTAAATAAATATTTTAAATATTTATTTCATCTTCATATTCCTCTATCAATAAATAAATAAATTTATTTATTTATTTGATTCACCTCCTCCCATTTAATTAAATAAATTACATTTATTTAATTAATTAATTTCATCTACATCAACTTTATTCTTCTAAATAATTAAATAATTTTAATTATTTAATTAAATCACACATTCTCCTAAATTTAAATAAAATGCAAATTTATTTAAATAAAATCTCCAAAAAAATAAAATATATTTAAATATTTTGTTTTATTCCTCCAAATTATCTACAAGTAATTAAATAAATTTATTTATTTAATTATGCTTTCTTATCTTCTAAAAATATTCCTCAATATCTTCTAAAAATAAATTCTTCTTGTCATACAAAAGCAAAAGCTGAGTTAACTAATTTAAAGCAAATCTATTTTATCAACAAAGCTCTTAAATTAGAAAAATATATTCTAATTTAAGAAATTAAAACTCAACCTCATCAAGAAAGTAGTTAACTCAACAAAGCTTCTTTTTGAATGACACATGTCCTTCTTCTATTCACGCACGTTCTCTTGAACATTCTCCTCCGTTGATCTTCTTATTTCTTCTCAACCATTGATCTTCTCTCACACAACTCTATAAATACAACCCTCTTCTTCTATCTTTCATATCCATCATTCGAGTAAACTTATGTTGCTGGAACTATAGCGCGCCATTAGCACCCACTTCCATACCATTCATCATCCATCCATTTCATAGTGTGTTGAAGCTCATCTTTAACACACCAAGTATCAGAGCCACTTCTCATTGTCATCTTGAGGAATCAAAGCAAGGAAGCAAGCTTCCTGAAGGCCATCTTCATCACCAAAAGATCAAGAAAGAAAAGGCGAACAATGGAAGTCGAAAGTTAAAAGGTTGTGAGTATCTCTCTCTTCTATTTCAAATCTCCTTTTATCTTCATATTTCATTAATATTTGAGTTTTTATTATTCATTTGATTATTCCCATTTTTACCCTTACAGCAGGAAGACCTCTTGATGATAAAATGACACAAAGAAGAAAAGAAGCTTGTTGAAGCTTGAATGAGCTCAATGAGAGATTTGGTTGAGCACAATGGCATTGAATGAAGCAGCATAACAATGCTTGGTTAAACAATGAATAAAGCAAAAGGCAACTTCGTCCTGTGAGAACATTTGAATGCTAAGTTGGAGAGCAAAAACTAGCAAGAGTTGTGTGAATGATGAATTTGCCTCCCTTTGTGCTTGAGGGAGGGGGGTATTTATAGGTTTGAGGAATGGATTCATTGAGAAGTTAACTCATTTGATTGATGAGTTAACAAGGATGATTGGGGAGTTAACAAGGTTGATTACCCAGTGAACTCAACTAACTATGGAGTGATAAATCAATAATAACTTATCATTGAAGAGGAATTGGATATGTGAGGATGTATGAGATTGATTGAGTTGTTAATTTTAGATCAAATGGAGTTAATTATGCATGTGTGGGTGCATGAAATAGTCAACTCCATATTAGGCATCAAAAACCATGCAAATTGTAAGAAAAATAGGCAAAAATAGAGTTAAAACGAGTGAGAAACTTGAGTTTTTCCACAGCTGTAAACAAGGCAGGGTCACCTCTTTTGCCAGTAGGGTCGCTCTTGGGTGACCCTACGTCACCCGGGGGAGATTCGGGCTAGATAGAGTTTCCTAAGAACTACAGGGGAAATGAAAAAAGAGAAGAAAAGGAGGGGTTCTATCTCTAGAAATAGGTCAATCATGTGCAAGAATCCAAATGTCCACTTGCACCTATAGGATCTCCCAGGGGAGATCTAGAAATAATGGGGGGAGAATTGGATTGGTTGAGCGGAACTAAAAACTAAAAGTGGGATATGGAAAGGGGGAACCTCTAGAAGGGTTCTAGGGGGTGCAGAGGATGAAAAACATAGGGGGAAGGTGAAAATTCACCTACAAGACACTCACAAGGCTTAGGAGCAAGGTCACAAGCTTAGAAAATGTAAATCGACAAGTGTCGCAAAAAGATGTTAAGAAGCATCGCAAGTGACAGAGAGAAATCAACAAAGAGGAATCAACACAAGATAAGAAAGAAGACACGTCATCAAGAGGTTTGCTGCTTATAGGACATTATTTCACGTTTACATGTACGTGACGAGGATTTGACTCATCATGGGGGTCCTCGTGGAGGTTGTGCATGATTTTTATGCTTACATATTTGCCCCCTCGGGGACAGTAGTCTACATGAAAGGTAGGTACCATTCCTGAACTAGGCCTTACCTATTGTCAATTTTTCTGTAATTGTACATGCAATAACTAGTATTAGTCCGGCATTTAAATATATCAAAACAAATAATGAAAACTAAAATGACAAACTTACCATGGATCGTTTGAGTTTGACTAGCACGTAAACCAACACACAAAAGAGATGCATGAAAGCAAAGAACTAATCTAAAATGCATAAATGAAACTAAGCTAAGGGTAAACAAAGCAAGTCAAATTAGGAGATCGAAGCGAAACAGTGACAGAATCATTCACGTGAGTAGTCGTTGGAAAAGTATCACTGAGGAGATTGCGAAGATGGTCGCCTCTTCTTCAGTCATAGAGAATCAAGTATGCAATCAATGAAAAACCCTTCTCTAAACCCTAGTTTGAATTTTGTGAAAAATCTCTTGAAATTATCTGTTTTTGTCAATTTTTATTGTTGCATTGTATCCGTCTCATCGTTTAGAGCAAGATATTTTTTCATTTTCTGAAATTGACCGAAAAATGAAGTTTTTAGAGCAGTTTTTGATTGAGGGATCCTCCTCTTGGGTTGTCCCTTTTATTAGGCAGGTCACCTGGGGGAGATCCTATCTGACATTAGGGTCACCCAAGGGAGATCCTGCAAAATAGCAGGGTCACCCGGGGGAGATCCTGTAAAACACCTGGGTCGTCCCAGGGCGACCCTATTGGGCTGATTTTGACTGAAATTTCATGTTGTTTGATGCTTGTTTCACTTTGATCTGACATGTTTTGGCTACTGTTTTCACCTATTTATTGCAATTTTGAGGAGTGATACACTTTTTTGCGAGATTTTCTAGAGTTTTTACAATTTTTAGTGATTTTTATGAGTTTACGAGATCTAATCTAAAGTTCTCTTCTAATTTTACAGGACATGCATATTCGATGGAATGCCTATGGAGAGAAGGGATGGCTCTCAAGGATGTTTTCTTTGTTGAGTAATGAGGATCCTGCTATTCTAAGGAGAGCAAGTCTAGCTAGAGTTTTTCATGTGCATGTTATTCATCCTATGTCTCGTATATGCTATGACATTCTAACCTACTGCGATGCAGACAAAAACACATTCAAGTTCCCACAGGTCTCCAAAGAGTGAACCATCACTCTTTATGATGTGTATCGTATACTTGGGGTTCTTGTGAGAGGACAACCTTTAGTTCTTCCAGTTAATGAGTCCTTTGAGGACAAGGCTTCTTGGGCAGAGTTTATGTGGGTTAGTCACCCTGGGGATCAGACAGGAGTTCAACTCACTTCTGTACCATGACTTTGCATCCCACTTTTGAGGAGATTCTTGATTGGGTTGATTGCATCAAGGCTGTCAGGGGATAAAGCCTCGGCTCGTCTGAGATGGTGTTGGGCACCCATCATTTGTGGTATTGAGGAGGGCAGAGTTTATGCTTAGGGACTGAATATTTTGGCCATGGTTTACAAAGACTTCTATTGGATTTCACGGTGAGGGCCTCTAGCTTTTAGCCACTCTTCTTTGATTATGACATGGATATTTGACCACATGAGGCCCTATCAGAAGCTCATTCTGATTCCAGATACACACTTACCGAGAGCAGCGAGGTGGATGCATGTTGGTCACTTTGATGCTTCTTTACCCATTGTTGCTACTCTTACCAATGAGGACATGATCTTTGATCCTTATCATGACATGGAGGGATCCTGGACTCGAGATGGCGAGATCAGAGAGTACTATCGCAGAGTATCTAAGATTTTAGATTGTAATGGTCTAGTTGAGGCCCATTGGGTTGATCGTGTCTCACAGCAGTTTGGTGAGGACTGTTGTGATGTTCACAACACGCCCCATTATGCTCCTTAGCAAAATGGGGACCCCTGCTGATGTTTTGCTTTTTGCTTCTGCTTGTGTTTTTCTACTTTCTGGCAGTCTGGTAAAAATGGTCAGGTGCATCATCATCATGATATTGAATAAAGTTGGTCATCATCATGAGGTCAGTTTGTCAAAGTTCATATTTTATTGCTGTGACCTCATATTTAGAATGAGCTTGAAATTCCATGCAGGTTTGCCTTTTACTTCACTTGAAAATTCGTCCATATGAGAAAGTTATGCACGGTCAAAGTTTTGGTCAAACCTGATATTCGCAGGAGGATCATCATATTTTTTATATCCTAAGTCATGTTGTCAAGATCATCATGATCTTGGTCTATCACCCGATAAAAATCATGCAGTCGCAATATCCGGACGTCAATCTTAGGTGGTAGTGCCCTTTACCCGTCAAATGGCCTTATGCGCATTATGCAGCATCATGATTTCTTTTAGGAGGTTCATATTTTATAACTCGGTTTTGCTGTATAAAGGACATCATCATCATATTTGAAACACCCCCCCGATAATATCCTGAGGTTCAAATATCATGATGACATCAACTTTAAGTCAAGGTAAGTTCCCCCGTCGAGCGGTCTTTGTATCGCGAGCATCATCATGATATCTTTGCATCGCCTAAAATTAAAATATCATGCTGATAATATAAGATCACCCTGACTTAGAAAATTCATCACCGGCATATTTGCATGCGCGTGTTATAAACCTATCGGAGGGTCATCATCATGATATTTGCTGAACCTCGCTAAGATGATGATGACGACTTCATATCCTCCTGATCTCCTTTTGCATAACCATGATCATCATCCTGATCTTTCACAAGGGTCATTCGCTGAAATTCGCTAAGTGATGGAAACATCATCATCATAATTCGATAAGAGGATCATCATGTTCATATTCTCCTGATCGCCTTTTTTGCAATATCATGATGATCACCCTATCTATTCGGAAGTGGTCGATATTTCATTCCTCAAACAGCATGATCATATTTTACAATATCACCCTAGCGCAAATATCATGATGACCTCAACTCATCCTTGTGTTCCAAAAAAAAAAAATATGATGATTACGTCATCATGATAAATCGATGAGGATCATCATCATCATATTTTTTATCCTGTCCTGTTGTCAAGATCATCATGATCTTGTTTGTTCACCCGACATTTCGTGAAGTCCTCCTGCCGATGAAGTAAGACCTTTTGAAAAGATCCTGATGATCATCATCATCACATTTTCCCTTCGGCAGGATATTTTCTAAAATATGATCCGGTTAGCGAAATATCATGATGACGTCATGTTCTAAATTTAACGAAGGCTCTGGATATCATGATGACGTCATCCCGATCTGATAAATGAAGAAGCTAATATCCTGATGATCATCATCATCACATTTTCCCTTCGGCAGGATATTTTCCAAAACATGATCCGGTTAGCGAAATATCATGATGACGTCATGTTCTAAGTTTAACGAAGGCTCCGGATATCATGATGACGTCATCCCGATCTGATAAACGAAGAAGCTAATATCCTGATGATCATCATCATCACATTTTTCCTTCAACAGGATATTTTCAAGCACGATCCGGTTCGCGAAACATGATGATGACGTCTTATTCTAAGTTCGACAGAAGCCCCAAATATGATGATGATCATCATCATCCTGATCTTTCGAGAGGGTTACCTTGGCCGCAAAAGGATCATATTACGTTCATCATCCTGATCATGCTCCTTAGGTGACCCGATATCACAATTAGCCCCCTGATCTTAACCGAATATGATGATGACGTCATCCTTAGCATTTCAATGAAGCCCGAATATCATGATGACGTCACCATCATCTTCCTTTCCTCGGCAGCATGATCATATTCATATCCTCCTATTCTTCTTCAACATGATGATGATGATGATGTTGTTCTTTTCTCCAATATGCAGAAGCGAAATATCATGATAACGTCATCTGGACCTTCAGGAGGGAATGCATCATATTTCCAGAATATCAGGATGATGAAGTGGATGTCGGCCAACATGTTTTTTTTTGACACGCCGATAGCGATAGTCATGCCGATGGGTGGGAAATGAAGCGGTGGAATTTTAAAGTATTTTTTTTGGCGCCTGTGGCATTTTCCCGGTCAGCGATGGTTGACTCGATGAATTTTGAGCAGTCTGAACGCATTTTGGACGCGTTTTGAGGAGTTTTCTGGATCCGATTTCCACAATCTTACGCAGTCACCTGGATTTAAACGCTTATTTTAATTTCCTGTTGTTTATGTGATAAATGAAATACTTATTGCTTGTCTTGTCTTGCAGGCTTGCAGTTGAGGAAGCAGCTGGAAAGTCAACACAGTGACCTCATGGAGGCAGAAGATCTGATCTCAGGAGCAAGAAGATAAGGATGAAGTGCAAAAAGTCAAAGCCATTCAAGTAAAGAACAAGGTTGCAGCTGAAGGTATTACTGTAACAGACAAATAGAAGTTATTACCCAGCTGCCCGAACTTCTCAGAAGGGGCAATATTTCGCCCAGATTTGACACTGCTCAGAGATATTTTTGAAGAGCTGGTTCACCTGTATTTATTGCTGTAACCAGGGGTTTGAACTAGGGGTTCAGTTAGGTTTTTGCTGTAGTGAGGACAATCAGAATGTCTTTATATTGTGCCTCTCTACATTGTAATACTTTACAACAGGGATTTTTAGGGCCTACAACAGGGATTTTAGAAAAACAACAGTGGTTACAACAGTTTTTTTTCTTAGAAACATACAGCAAGTTAAGTTAGCATAGTTTAGAAGTAGAAGAAGGAGGTCGCCTGTTTGTCTGCAGTAAGGTGCGCGTGGAATGTCTGGCTGCCTTACTGTATCTGTAAAGCTTGTAAGTTCTCTGTAGTATGATCAATGAAACTAAGAGTCATTCTTACATTGTAAATCATGTATGACTATTCGTTTCTAATACAATAGAATCTGGAGTTCTGCATCTATCTTCTGAGTGTTCTCCTGCTCTTCTTTGTGTTTTGAAATATCTTCTTTGAGAGCTTGCAATTTTAAATGTATGTTTGTGAAAATGCTCAGAACTTACATTTAGGGTTTTTACTGTGGATTTGATCAAATTACTGTGGTATTTACATAGTGCATAACAGAAACAATTAGATCCTTCGGTAGATTAAATGAGGTATAGATTAGATCTTTCTAACTTTTCCCAACCCATCTGAAATATTTAGTTGAAAACGTAGAAATCCAAAGGAAATTGTCTCAAATTTGAAGAAGCATGTATAACAGAGCTATAAGTAGACAGTTTTCATAAACAGATAAAGAAGAAAGCTGCAAAAATTCGAGAAAACCATCTAAAACTTGCAGCCCAGTAACACTTGTATGCAAATGAACAGAATACTTGTTGAAATCTATGACCTCTTTGCATATTCTTAGTCCAGTAAACCACAAAACAAACCTAAACTACGTAAGGCCCCTTGAACATTACAGCTTCACATTGACCAACTGAACTTGACCAACCGAACCATTGTAGACTTGGGATTAGTTGAATCTCAAATGATTCCTTCTTGTCTTTCAAGTATAGTTTCAGTTCATTATATGTGAATTTTAACTTATTGTTATGATTGCATCAAAACAATCATCAACAGTTTTCTAGCGCTAGAAGGAGGGCTAGAAGGCTGTATATTGTAATCATCAACAAGGACATTCCTGAAGACTTACCCCCAGTGTCCACTTGCTACAGGACTGTCTAGGAGATGGGTGAGATTGGGTAGCGGTCAGTCGTTTGGACTCCCTTGCCTCCTGGAGTCTTCATTACTAGAGTTTTGAGAGGAGAGCAGAGGGGAGAGAGAGGGACTCCTTCCCAATCTCTCATTGTGGTTGTGGATTCAGAGTCCACTAATGAGGACTATGTTCCAGATGATGATGATTTGTCAAACGAGGCCTTTCCCGATGACACTAATGATGCAAATGATGTTCCTGATATCCTCGAGGGTCCTCCTATTATTCCTAGACCTCCTCATTTAGATGAGGTGATGTGATATTTTGACCCTAATTGGTAGCTTGGTGATCCACATAAGTTTTAGTCTAAATGCTTTTCATACTTTTGTCCTTTCTCGTTTCATAGGGAACTGATTTGTTTTTCTTTCAATTTACTCTTTTAGGTAACGTCAGAGAGTGGAGGGACTTTATTCATGAAATTAATGTTGGATTGGCTTCTACCTTCACTAGGATGACTCATGACCATCTTTTAGATGACCCTGGTGTGCCCCCTATTGTGGGGCAACACACTGACATTTTTGCTCCTGTCTATCATGGATGCCAGATGAATGCAGAGTTAAAGACCCAGGTTGACACCCTTAAGGGTGAGAATCAGTTACTCTGAGAGATGGCTCACCTTAATTTTGGATGATGTGATGGTAGTATGGTAGGGCCTTCATAATCACACGCTCATAGTAGATCACCCCATTCTCATATGTCTCATGGAGTGACGAGTGGTATTCATAGACAGAGGAACCAAAGTCCTGAGGGTTCTATTGGGGGGAACTGACCTTGACTTCCTTTCTTGAAATCATGCCTCCTTGTATGGGGAACCTCTACTTCTTTTGAGAGCATTTTGTCCTAGCTCTTTGATACCCTTGTACATGTAAACTTTAGATGTATCTATGAAAGTTTATCCTTTTATGGTTTTTGCCTATCGAATTTGTACTCATCTCTTGTGCATATTTGGAGGTTTGGGAACTTTTTGATTATGTGTGACCTTTTCAACTCTTTTAACAATGCACGTATGACAACAATGACATATTTTTGTAATTTTTTGTGGCATATATATGAGATGCAGTTTACGATATGATAATGCAATAACACAAGAAATGCTGAAATAAAATATTTACTCTTACTGAATGTCAGAGATATGACATTTGACTTTATTACTTTGAAACTCTTTTTCTGGTTTTTGGCATGAATGCAATATGGAACAAACAATGTGACTACTCTTAAATACAATTTTTGATTCAGGGGATTGCTAGTTGTCCTTATATAAGAGACCTATTCAAGGCTATGAGATATGATTTAGAAAAACTCAAGTGGGGAGTGGGAATGCATATGGAGCATTTCTTATTTCTAGACTTTACTAAAGGCTAAACACTGATCCTTATCTAGATAAGACAAATTGATAAGTTTTCAACTTTAGACAAGTAGCAAATTTTATAGGTGTTTGCTAGACTTAGATCATAGATGGACCCGGGGTAAAGGATAATATAGGAGAGAACAAGGGTCCCTAGGTAAAAGATGATCCTAGAGACTACTAGACTCTCGATTTTGCTAATCTAGTGCATGTGTGTTCTTTGTACCTTTCTTTCTTTGTTACAATGTCACCTTTGAGGCTTTGAGCTTAGACTGATCTCCACCCAAGAGTACGGACATTCAACAATCTTCTCTCTTTCACTCTTTTTTTTGTATCTCTCTTTTTTTTCTTTCTTTTCTACTTTTTTTGTAATTTCCTCACTTGATCTTCTAATTTTTTGGATTTTTTGACTTTTCAAGAAATGAATGCTTTTGGAACTTTTGATCTCTGAATTCTCACTTTTCAATGCTCTTATTTTGATCACTCATTTTTTTTATTCACTCAAATCTTAGATTTCTTCCTTCAGAGTTTTGATCTTCCTAACATTTTTGGCCAAGAAAGATAAGAGGCTGAGTGCCACCTAAAGTTTTTGTAATCTGGTTGGACTTCTCTAATACTAGGGAAGAATTGGGGAGGTCTACTTGCAAGCTTCCTTTGAACACTGTAGGTTTGAATACTGACTTTGTTTAAACCTAACATCTTGACACATAAGACTGGGACCAGTGTAAAGCTAAGAGCTAGGTTTTGATTAGAATCACTGGGAATGAAGGGGGATAATGGTGATTGTGAAAATGAGGGATTCTCTAGGTCTTGAAAGGATGACGTATATCTAGGCAACATTAGATTCCTTACTAGAAAGAAAATAATACAAGAGCAAGTCACTAACTATAATGCAAGATGAACAGAATGATATAGAAATGCAAGAAACAAATTGTTTTTGACATTTTTTTAATTTTTTTTGTATTTTTATGTTTTATGATTTTTTATGCAATATTTCTTGAGGTCAAAGGCATTGACTATTTTTCCAAATTCCTCTCCCTCTATTATGCACAAGAGATAGGCACCATTTTCAACGTCTTCTTTGACCATGTAAGGACCTATCTAATTGGGTCTGAATTTTTTTCCTTCACCAACTCTTTTGTTGATCAGATTGTCTATCCTGAGCACCAAATCTCCCACTTTGAAGGGCCTTGGGATGACCTTTTTGTTATACTATTTTTTCATTCTTACTAGATAAGAATCATGTCTTTGAACAACTCTCAAGCATGTTTCATCCATCATTTCTAATTCAGCCAACCTTACTGCTCTATACACTTTGTTGTCTAATAATCCTTGTAGTGACACTCACAGGATAGGCAATTCCACCTCCAACCCAAAGGTGAGGGCATAAGGGGTGGTTCCAATTGGAGTTCGAACACTTGTTCTTTAAGCCCATAGAGATGGATATAATTGTAAGTGCCAATCCCTTTTAGAATCCTTTACAATTTTAATAGTATTGACTTTAAAGTTTTATTTGTAGCTTTTGCTTGTCCATTTCCTTGAGGATAGTAGACTGGAGGGGAGTTGTGATTGATGTGAAATCTCTCACATAACTCTCTTACTTGCAAATTTTTGAATGATGAGGCATTATTTGTTACTAGATCACTTAGGGGATTCCGAACCGACAAATGATTTGATTCAATATGAATTTAGCGATTACAGTCCCCGAGACTATAGTGAGAAGTATGGTCTCCACCCATTTTGTGAAATATTCTATTACGGTAATGATGAACAAATGTCCATCTATTTATGGGGGAGAGATCTTCCCCACTAGATCTAATTCCCATGTGGAAAAGGGCCAAGGGGTAACAATCATTTGTAAATCTCTTGTTAGTGTGTGGTGAACATGAGCATAAGCCTAGAATTTTAGACACCTCTTTACGAACTTAATCACATCCCCTTGTAAACATGGCCAGAAGTATCCCATTCTGTGTATTTTCCTTCATAGATTCTGCTATGACCCTCCTCTAATATTTTTTGTGCTTCTTCCTTGTCAACACATCAAAGCAATATTTCATCTAGGGCCCTTCAATAGAGCACATTGTCTATTAGAATGTATCTTGCAGTGAGGACATGTAACTGTCTTTTTCCCAAAGGGATCATGTTTTCCAGGTAAGTCTTTTTTGTGAGATAGCTCACAATATCTTTGTACCAATATGAGGTTGTATACTTCTCAAGATTAAACACACAAATCTCTTCATCAAGGAAATATTTATGGATTGGTTCCTCTTGGGGAACTAGATTGTCTACTAACTAATCTGCTATTATCTATCCTTTGACTACTTTTTGATTGACATAAGTTAGTTCAAACTCACTCAACAAGGTTATGAATCGGCTAACTCTTCTCAAGAGCATGGGTTGATTCAAAAAAATTCTCAATTGCTCAAATTGTATCATAACCTTAGTTTCCTGATTCAACATGTAGTGTCATAGTCTTTGGGTTGCAAAGACTATGGTTAGACATTTTTTTTCAGCTTGGGTATAGTTCTCATATTCCAACAAGGTTCGGCTTATGAAATAGATGGCTCTTTCTCTCCCACCTTCATCTTCTTGAGCTAGCATGCATGCTATGGAGATATCAGTTGCTCTTAAGTACAAGATGAAGGGCTTGTCATGTTTTGGTTGCATCAGCGTGGGTGGGGCTAGTAGGAATTTCTTCACCTACTCAAATGTGTTTTGACAGTCTACCGTCCAAGTAATGCCAACTTGTTTTTTTGATAACTGGTTGATTGGATGAATTTTGAAAGTCATGTCGGGTATGAATCATCTAATTGTGCCTAACTGTCCTAAGAAGGCTCTTACTGCTATCTCACTCATTGGTGGGGTTGTATTTAAGACTGCTTTGACCTTAGTTGGGTCGACATCTATACCTCTTCGTGAGACAATGAATCCCAACAACTTTCTTGTCGTGACTCTGAAAACACTTTTTTCAGGATTCAACCTTACTTTATATTCTTGAAGCCTATTGAATATTTTGCAAAGGTCCTCCACATATCTTGACCTTTGTTCTGACTTGGCCAGAAGATCATCGACGTAAGTTTCAACTATCTTGTGTATATAATCGTGGAATATATGTGTCATTACCCTTTGGTAGGTTGCTCCTACGTTCTTCAACCCAAATGGCATGACTATGCAACAAAAAGTTCCCCAAGGGGTAGTGAATGTCATTTTGTTTTGGTCAACTACTATAATCCTGATCTAGTTATAGCTTGAAAAACCATCAATGAGAGCGAGAATCTCGTAACCTACCATTGAATCGATAATTTGATCAATGGATGGTAAAGGGAAGTCATCCTTTGGGAAAGCTTGATTGATGTCTCTAGAATCGAGGCATATCCAAATTTTTCCATTCTTCTTCAAGATTGTGACAATGTTTGGCACCCAATTTGAATAATCCACTAGTTTGATGAAACTAATATTTAGTAGTTTTTTTAGTTCTTCACCATTTCAGCTACTTGTGGCTTTATGGGCCTTGGTTTTTGTTTCATGGGTTTCACATCTGGTTTTGTCACTAAATTGTGCACCACAACCTTTGGATCTAACCTTGGCATGTCTGAATATGCCCATGTGAATATATCAGAATATTCGATGAGGAATTCTATGTACTCCACTAGTTCTTCGTCATTTAGCTCTCCTCCTAGTTTTAACATTCTAGTTTTTTCAAGTGTTCCAACGTTTATGTTGATTGTATCTCCAGTTAGGGATGGGTGTCCTTCCTCAAACTTCTGAGGGGCAGGTGGTAAATCTGAGTTTGCTTCAATCTGAAGGATTTCTTTCTCATTCCCAAAATAGTCCTCTCGATGAGGGAGAAGCATGTATCCTTTTTTGTGGAGTACTCTTGGAAGTCCATCATAAGCATGTAGATATTCTAAGATGACTTCATCGTTCTTAGCATAATCTCGAGTTGGTCCCTCTTCTTGACCCATGGTATAATTCAGGATATTTAGTAATTCTTCGCTTTCCAATAATGGCTCTCCACGTACTAAGACAATATATTCTAAATTTTACAATTGTGCATGTGGCAAAAATAATGCTGCCAACGTGGCCATTGAGTCTGGCACTAGATTTTCCTCTCTGGGTATGGCTTTGATGGAGAAGAAATCAAAGAGCTGAACCAACTTCCTGATGGTTTCTTTATAAGGTCGCAATCGTTCTGATTTTGTCTCATAATTCTCCGCGACCTGGTTGATTATCAACTGAGAATCTCCAAAGGTAGAGATTTTTTTGACCCCCATTCTCATGGCTAAAATGATTCCTATGGATAGGGCTTCATACTCAATGATGTTGTTGGTGAAAATGAAATCTAGTCTGAAGGTAAAGGGGAGGACTTTTCCTTCGGGAGATGTCAAGATTATCCCCGTCCTTGCCCCTATTTACAACTAGCTCCATCGAAATGTTGGGTCCACAAGCTTTCATGGTTTTGTGATTGAGATGTTTCTCTAAACTTATAAGTGGAAGTCCATTTTTCTTCTTTTTCATCTCCTTCTTTGATGATTTCAATTGTTCCAACCAAGAGGTTTTTGATATCCCATTCATTGATACACGGAATGGCTGTTAAGCCGAACAATGCATTGGATTTAGTGGTATGAAGATCAAAGGGGAATTCCCTAAGATCATCCATTCTTTGATAGGATATGTTGTGAGTGCTTGTATTTGTTTTAACATCTTAAGTTTCTTCTTTCTATTTCTCTTGCATCATCTTCAACTTCTTGTCTTTTTCTTCCTATTCCTTTTTATAGATACTGAAAGGATCAGGGTCTGCTTTGATGACAGTGACCTTTCGTAGATGATGGCAATGTATTTCTTGGAATAGAGCGGAGGTAATAGCCTTCATGGCATGAATCCAAGGCCTCCCAAGGATCATATTGTAATTGGTTTCTCGGTTGATAACATAGAAATCCGTAGAGATGGTTTTACCCATCAAAGTGAGTGGTAGGCTGATTTTTCTAACTATTTGGATGTCATGGCTGTTGTAAATCCTTAGTGTGGCAGTTTGTTTCTTGATTCTTGTTTTGCTATATCCCATCCTCCATAGGAATGACATTAGTAAAAGATTGACTGTCGATCCTTTGTCCACCACTACTCTTTTTATAGTGACCTCTTCGACTTGAACTTGTATGTATAGAGGCAAATCCTTTTTCTTACTTCCTTCACTTTGGGGTAGTTTAGAAACATTGAATGTAAGAGGAGGTGATTCCTCCTGTGTGGAACATCCTACTTCCAATACTTCTAGGAACGTCTTGCGGTGCGAGGGTGAGGCCCTCAACAAATTTATCACTTGCGAGAAGATGTTTTCTATTTGATTTGTTTGTTCTTCCTCATGGATCATGAACACTTCTTGGTTTAGTTCTATGTTATTCGAATTGTTTTGATTGGCCTCCCCTTTCTCAATTTGAGGTTCCTTCTCCTTTCTTTGGGATTGGAGGAGTTTAAGGAAGTTCTTTTATTGATATGGAGTAAGTTTGGTGATGGCTTTATTGTATCCATAACAAGTTTTTGTTTCATGACCCTTTGTTTTGTGGAACCAACAATAAGTATTGGGGTCGTATGAAGATTGGTTTGATCCTTGATTTCCTTTCTATTCCCATTTGTTATTACTAGGATTATTTTTTTATGATAACTCTTGAGGCACATTGGATGTAGTCTTCTTTGTTCCTTTAGATGTCCTAAGTTTTCCATCAGTATTGTAAGTCTTTCGACCACTATCGATGGCGGCTTGGTTAATCCTCAAAGCACTTTCCAATGCCTCTTCGTAGGATTTGTATGGAAATTTTTGAACATCTTCTTTCATGTCTTTGTTAAGGGCATGCAAGAAGAGGTCGCATAGTTCTCGGTGGTCCATGTTCAGAGCACTAGTCAAAGAATAAAGGACTTGCCTCCATCGAGTGACAAAGTGGGCTATGGATTCGTTTGGCTCTTCTTTCATTGTGAGGAATTCTCTGATCCCTGTTTTAACAAGTTTTTTCATGTTGAACACCATGAAAAACTCTCTGAATGAATGGATTGAAGATTTTGGTAGGCGATAATACCAATCCAAAGCGATGCCCTCAAGAGTTTTTGGAAAGATTTTTGCTACAACCCATCCCAAGGGAGGAGTTCTCTTATGGCCATGGTTTAGGCTTTAATGTGGGAGTTTGGATCTCTGTCTCCTTTGAACTTCAGGAGATCTGGCAATGGTCGAGGTAGTTGCACGCTTCTTATGTTTTGGTCCAAAGGTTCCTTCAAATATTTAAGATATGTTCCTAGAAAGGCACTTTGAGATTGCGGAGTTGATAGTAATAACCCTATAGGTGGGTTTTGATAACCCATGATCAGATTTCTTTGATTATTCTGAATAGGAGGATTCCCATTCAAACATGTGTCATTACTGGCGTTTCACGAATAATAATTGAGGTAGGGGGGATTTTGAGATCCCCCTGGTCCTGTTCATGAGATTTCTACCTTCTTTCAGGAGTGGCTTGCTCTGCTTCCAAGATTCTAATTCTTTGTACTAGGGTTGTGATTAAATCTACAAGAGTAGTAGCTCTAGGTGTTTCTTCATTTCTAGGATGTTCTCTTCGATTGTTTTCATGGTGATATGCTTCTTTGCATGCAACATTTTCTTTTTGCTCTTCTCTCAAGGCAATCCTTATTGCTTCTTGAGCATCTTTGGCTTCTTGCAAGTGTTTTTCTAATCATTTGACTTCCTCATCAAGATGAATACTTGATGTGCTTGTGGAAGGTTTATCGGGTCGATGTATCTATGACCTTATCCTTCTAGCTTTATGTGGTGCATTTGGTATGGCCAGGTTGTTTTCCCAAGTTGGGTTGTTGAAAGATAGAGAACGCCTAGATTCTCTTTGATCTTGTTCATCAGAATCTTCATAGTCATAACAGTTGGTGACTAGTACATTAGGATGTGGTGGCACATACCTATCGAAGGAAGGAGTTTCTGGCTCTCTTGAGGGAATATTCCCTTGCTTTAAGTCAAGTTCTGTCATGTTTAGGGGTGCCATAGACACTATAGAACAAATGGAATGGATGACAACGTAGGTGATAGAAGCTGAAGCAGCTATGAAGAGTAGTGAGAGAATGTTTCAAAGGTTTTGCTAAATGTTTTGAAATGTTTGAAATGGGAATGTAAAATACAAAACCAAAATATTTTATATTTCACATCAGGTTCACCAAAATATGTACACTCAAAATCGTGACTCCAGTTGCCTAGGGTTGTCGGGTCAGATTTCGGCACACATACAGACCCTTCCCTCCTTGCCACGAGGCAATCCACCACGTCACTCTCACTCATGTGGAAGTAGCTAATCAAGAGGAGGCGAGACATGGCAGGGGTCTGGCTTGTTGGAGAGCTAGACTTTGCAGAGAGGGGTCAGAAAGTCTTGTGCCCTTTGTTTTTGTGTGCTAAGTTGGATGTTTCGTTCGATTGTAGTTGTTGTTGAGATAACCCTATGATCTGAAGGGTCACTAGTTTCTCTTCTCCTATTGGGGTTTCTTAGATTCTACCTCTATGTGGGTAAGCAGTTTCTTTCATTTATGTCCTCTTGTCTCTCAATGCGTTGAATGAGTTCTCGTTGTATTTGGAGTTGTCTGGTTTCTTCTAACAATAAGAGGACGAATGGGTCTCCTTGTGGTAGAACAAATGTTTCTTATTGTGGTCATGGATGGATCTCCTCAATCTCATCATGGATAGCCCTCATCCACTCTCCTCTCACTCCTAGACACATTTGTGAGCCAAGATGGAGGTAGATGTGTGATTACTAACCTTAACTAGATTTAGGGTATTTAGGGTTTTGACCTAGGGTTTAGTTAACTTAGGGTTTGTTTGGACTTTGTGTTTACCTCATGATGGTATCGAGGGTTTGATTGAATTGTTTAACCATGGTTACCTCCTGATGGTATCGAGGGTTTACAAGTTTTTCTATTCTAGGATTTCTATATGCATGCAAAGCTAAATGATATGCAAACATTTATTTGTGCTTTTTTAATATTTTGGAAATGAAAAGTGGTCTTTAATCTATGAAAGGAAAATATTTATGCAATCTACTATGACTTTTCCTAATGCAACCTTAATATATGTTTTTGGGTTTTTGATTGTTTTGAAGTAATCTAATCTAAGAAAAGGAAATTGCTTTTTCAAATAATCTAGATCTAGAAATATGAAAATAATTATTCTAACATGCAAGATCTAACTATCAAGGAAAAATCAAAGATTTACTGTTCCCAAGAGAAAATTTGGTTTTCTAATTACTATGAATTGAATAAAACAATGAAGAAATCTGAAAAAAATGAAGATTTGTGTGACTCCCCTACTCTCAGAAATCCTTGATATTGGCAACCTTGAGTCCTTTTGTAGTAGCAAGAAGACCTTTTGACGACAAAACAACTCAAAGAAGCAAAAAGAAGCTTGTTGAAGCTTGAATAAGCTCAATGAGAGCTTTGGTTGAGCAGAATGGCATTGAATAAAGCAGCATAACGATGCTTGGTTGAACAATGAATAAAGAAAAAGACACCTTCATCCTGTGAGAGCATTTGAATGCTAAGTTGGAAAGAAAAAATTGGCAAGAGTTGTGTGCACAATGAATTTGCCTCCCTTTGTGCTTGAGGGAGGGGGATATTTATAGGTTTGAGGAATGGGATTGATTGAGAAGTTAAGTTCTCATTTGATTGATGAGTTAACAATGATGATTGGGGATTTAACAAGGTTGATTACCCAGTGAACTCGACTATGGAGTGATAAATCAATAGTAACTTATCACTGAAGAGGAATTGGAGATGTGAGGATGCATGAGATTGATTGAGTTGTTAATTTTAGATCAAATGGAGTTAATTATGCATGTGTGGGTGCATGAAATAGTCAACTCCATATTAGGCATAAAAAATCATGCAAACTAGAAGAAAAACGGGCAAAAATAGAGCTAAAATGAGTGAGAAACTCAAGTTTTTCTATGGCTATAAACACAGTAGGGTCACCCCTTTTGCTAATAGGGTCGCCCCTGGGCGACCATGAGTCGCCCGGGGGAGATTCGGGCTTGACAGGGTTTTCTGAAGAACTACAGGGGGAAATGAAAGAAGAGAAGAAAAGGAGGGGTTTTGCCTCCAAAAATAGGTCAGTCATGTGCAAGAATCCAAATGTTCACTTGCACCTATAGGATTTCTCGGGGGAGATCTAGAAATAATGGGGGGAGATTTGGATTAGTTGAGTGGAACTGAAAACTGAAAGTGGGAGATGGAAAGGGGGAACCTTTAGAGGGCTTCTAGGGGGTGCAGAGGATAGAAAACATAGGGGGAAGGTGAAAACTCACCTACAAGACACTCACAAGGCTTAGGAGCAAGTTTGAAAGCTCAAAAAATGGAAATTGACAAGTGTCAAAAAAAGATGCCGAGAAGCATCGCAAGTGACGAGAGAGAAATCGACAAAGAGGAATCAACACAAGACAAGAAATAAGACATGTCATCAAGAGGTTTGCTTCTTATAGGATATTATTTCATGCTTACATGTACATGACAAGGATTTGACTCATCATAGGGGTCCTCATGGAGGCTGTGCATGATTTTTGTGCTTACAGAGACAAGACAAATATTTAATATTTTTGAGAAATATTTAATGTTGGGGTCATGATTTTTTCTCTCATGGTTTTCAGACACATAGTTTTTTTGATACCACAGTTGCATTTGTGTGAGCTTGATTCTATAAAAGCAAGCACATGTTTAGTAGTTGGTGTGGGCTAGTCACTTGGATTGTCATTTTGGGCTAGGTTTTCATTGTATTAAGCTCTCCTAAAGAGTGCATATGTGAAGCATGGCATGGGATGTGTAATTGTTTGGACACATGGAGGATGTATTGGAGGAGCTTGATGTTTCAGAAATGTTCATGGAAATTCTATGTGTTTTGTAATGTTTCATTGTTGAATAATACATTGAGCATAGATGCTTTTGGAGGCTAGGTTTTTCCCTCTCAAGGGTTGTCTCAAGGTATATCTTGTGTTATCTTGTGATATGTATTTTTATATTTACATTATGGTTATTATGTAATCTTTCATGCATCATTTCTCTCATAGGGTTATGTAGAAAATGGTTTGATCAACTTGTCATTTCCTAATAGGTCATAGATATTCTTACATTTCCAATGTGGGAGTCCCAACTTTTGATCTAGGAAGTCAACTAAGTCAATTTTTAAAAAGTTGTAGAGTTAAAAAAGGCCACATCCTAGGCATCCAAGAATGATTGTCAACTTAATCAAAAATATTTTTGGGGCAAAAATGTCCTCTATAGCCCAAAAATTGAGTTTTTTTTTGTTCTATATCCAAAAAATTACAATTTTGTGTTCTTAACATTAGGATGTAAGGTTGAGACACCTTTCCTAAAACTTACCAACTCCAAGGGAAATGAGATGCATTCTATAGTTGATCAATTATGTCTAGTTTAATAAGTAATTTGAATGCAAATAAAGAAAAATGGGAGCAAATCCATCATTGTTATTGGATGAAGAATTGGTTAACTAATGATATAGACTTCTTTACATTATGTATATCCAAGTAATGAATTTATATTTATCTTGTCATTGTGGATCAATTTTAGAATAGATTTAATTTGCAATGATAAATCTCAATGTAATTGGATAGATGCTATGTGTTTTATATGATTATGTGTAAATGTAATTTTGATATTGAATTAAACTTATCATTATATTTTCATTAAACCATGATAATATTGGTTTATTATGATTTATCTATGGTGTGTATATTGATTTAATTATCAATTTTGTTTTATCTATTATCTTGGATATATTAATGTTTAAGTGCAAGTGTGTAGGTTATTTTTTATGGCCAATGGAAAATTGTGGAGGTCCTTAAGAAACCGCTGTTATGATTCCCTAATATACCTAGGACTTATCCTAAGAGGGGATTAGGGTCTTCTTGTGTAAATGTGTTGTGTGTAAAATTTTGTTAATTAAATTTAAGATTATTTTTATTATTGTTAAGTTGGGGTTTGGTTAAGTATTTTTAAATGCTAAATTTCATATTTAAACTTAAGAGAGAATTTTAGAGGTATTTTAATGGGTATCCAGACATAATAACCTGACCAAAATAACCCTGGATACAATAACCCTGTCATAATAACCCAAGGACAAAATAACACAGGGTCATAATACCCATGGACAGAATAACCCGTGGTCATTTTAGATCAAGCTGGTAAACTAGAAATGACATAAAATCAATTAGAACATTAGAATTTAGATATTTTTCCAATTCTTATGCCAAATTTTTGCTTCAATTTGCACTGTTATCTCTTCATGTGCCCAAATGACCATAAATAGTCATAAAAACTATTTATTAAACTAAATTATTAATATGATTACAAGGAACATAAACAAGCATGTCAAAAGATTAATTAACATTAATCTTTAAGATAAAAAAAGGGATTGTGAGGCACCATAGAGGCTATTTAGGTCATTTTTAGACCATATATCCATTATATACCCCTAAAATAGCCTTAAAACACCTTTAATATGCTTAAATAACCTATAAAATGATAAATAATTATAAAAATAAAGGCAATTTCGTGGGAATAAGCTGATTAAGAGTTATTATGAAAAGATATAAGTGAAAAGGCATTATGAAGAGGCATTAAGAAAATATATAAAGTGGTAGAATTAAGAGAAGTAAAGAAAGGAAGAAGGGGAGAAGTAAGAGTGTGTAGAGTGATAAGAAGAGGAGAAATCCAAATTCATAAAAGAAGATATTTTGTAATATATTTTTTTGAACATTATTTTAAATTTTCTTAGGGTTTTCTAAAAGGGTGTACAAAAATCAATATATTTTTAGGGAACCAACACATTCTTCATAATTTTTAATATATACTATGCCTCTTCAGTTTTTAACAAGTCAAAAAAAACAAGAATTTACTTATTTTAAATGGTTACACATTTTTGTTTCATCAACAAGGCATCAATAAAATGATCTGGCATTGTGCGGAATATTTTACAAATAAATGTTCAAGTCGGTGCTATACTACGACACAAATAGAATCCAGTGATGTGATTAGCAGTACAGAACATAATCATGCTCCAGAACCTGAGATGATCACCGTCAAAGACAAATTGAATGAAATGAAAGACATGGCGTGCTCGACTCAAGATTGTACAAGAAAGATCATTGCTACTTCATGTTCTAATATTTCCTTACCCGTAGCAGGATCAATACCATCAACCAATGCATTATCCAAAATGATTCAAAGAAAAAGATTAAGATTTGAAGCGCCGCCACCAAATCCTCAGACATCGACAGATCTTATCTTACCAGTTGAATATACAATTAACAATAGAGGGGAAAAGTTTCTTTTTCATGACAGTAATGATGAGAATCATTTTTTAATATTCACCACCACACATAATTTTCAATTACTGAAAGAATTTGAAAATTGGTTTAGCGACGGTACCTTTAAAATAGTGCCAAGTATTTTTCAACAATTGTACATGATTCATGGCTTGAAAACTGATGCAATATTTCCACTCATTTATATTCTTAATGACCAACAAAACAAGAACCACTTATACACAAGTACTTGCAGAATTAAAACAACTTCAACCTAATCTAAACCCAAAAACTATACTTATTGATTTTGAATTAGGTTTCATGGGAGCTATTTCTGAAAATTTTCCAAATGTCACTATTTGGGGATGTTTTTTCCATTTCTCTCAATGCTTGTGGAGGAAAGTTCAAGAAGAAGGTCTACCAACATGTTACAGTATCGATGAAGTATTTGCATTTGAGATCAAGAAAATTGTTGCATTAGCTTTCGTGCCTCAGATAGACATAATTGATGCATTTGAAACACTTCAAAAATCTCCTTATTATACAGGACATGAGGATACTCTGCAACCTATAATTGATTATTTTGAAGACACATGGATTGGCAGACTAACTAGAAGAGGCAACAGACGATCACCCAAGTTTCCAATGACAATGTGGAATTGTTATTCATCTATTCAAGATGATCTTCACAAAACTAATAATACTATTGAGGGATAGCAAAGAGGATTTAGTGAATTGCTTCAAGCATCGCACAACTCAGTCTGAAAATCCATCAAAGCAGTGAAAAAAGAATAGGGTCTCCAAGAGAATAAAATAGAGAAATATATGGCTAGATACACTGGGCAACCAAGCAGGAAAAAAATACCGTGAGCTCAAAGAAAGACTAAAAAGATTGGTTAATGGTGATGACAACCATAACATTTTAGATTATATAAGAGGCATCGCTCATAATTTGACACTTTAATTGAAAATTTGAATAATAAAGCTTTTTAGCAACATACATGTAATTTATAAATTTTGTTTTCCTTTCTCTATATTTTTACAGGGATATTTTGTCCATGGGTTATTTTGACCATGGGCCAACTTGGGTTATTATGACCCTGGGTTATTTTGTCTTGGGTTATTATGACCGGGTTATTCTGTCCAGGGTTATTTTGGCTGGTTTATTATGTCCTACAATCATTTTAATGTTATTTTTCTTATTACTTGAGTCAAATTAAACTCTAAAATGATGACCTATGAGATGGGTCCTTTTTGGAGTGTTTAAAATATGTTTTAGAAGAGTCTAGAGCCTTAAAAAGTGTCTTGGAAGATAAGTGACGAGATTTGAAGGCAAATATGATTTAGGTGCCAAAGTCAAACTTTTTCCCCAAATTCATTGTATCTAGACAATTATTCTTTATTTAAACTTTTATTGAAGCTTTGTTTAGGGTTAGATTTTCTAATTTTGAATTTATCACATTTAATTTTGAAGTTGTTTAGAGAAGAGAGGAATGGGAAGAGATGGAGAACTCTGAATAAGAGGAGGGATTCAAGAGATTGGATCAAAAGATTCTCAAATTTTGTTGAAGTATTGAGGTAGGCTCTTAAGATATTCTAGAGTGTATATTGTTGTTATTAAAATGATGCTTGAAAAATTGCTGATTTTTCTATGAATAGTTTGATATTATATGAAAACTCTCTTGTCGTATTGTGTATTATGTGTTGAAGCTCATTTTTTATGGGAGTTGTGTTGGGGTAGATCTTCCCATTTGGGTTAAGATCCACCCATGTAATTGGTTTGAGAGAGGTGTGGACTCTCTTGGAGAAAATACTCAATCTACATTTATTTAATGCATGAGTGTCTTGACATATTTGTGTGAATTGTGTTTCTTGGTGATATAATGAGTATTCATGTGGGGGTTGTGGTGTTTTCAAAGTAATGGGTGTTTTTGTATTTGATATGTGATATCATAGAATGTAAGAAGAATACTTTGTGAGTTTATGGTCATAATGTTGTAGGAGATGTGAATTGGTGATGAAGTTTATTATGTGTTTTGGTGTATGTGATATTGGAAAATAAAGGAGATTTGATGTCATTTCTATTTTTTCTCCAAGAGGTTAGTGTGTCTCCTTGACTTGCCCTTTTCTATGAATGACAAGATTCATATGTGATTTAATTCTATGGGTATTGTGTTTTTTTTTGTGTGTATTCTTTTGTTGTGTTATAAAAATTAGTTTCTATGAGGACCTCCTAGCTTAGGGTTGGACTCGTGAGCAAGCCCTATGGTTGGGAGGTGAGTAAACCTCCATTGACTTGGATATAAAACTTTGTTTTGAAGGTTTGTGAAGTTTTCAAATATGACAAATTTATGTTTTTATGAAGGCCTTACATGGGTCTTTTAAACTCTTTTTTGAAGCTAAAATGTTATTGTAAAATCTTCATTGTGAGGATGTGTAATGTCTTTCTCTATTTGTGCATATTAACACTCTATATTTGTTTATAAAATAGATTTATTTATTTTTCCTTATACATGTGGGGCATGAAATAAAAGATCTATATGTTTATTGTATGAAAATGAGATTTCTTTGTATAAATATTTATAATAGAGAAATATATTATATTTGGAAGGATTTCTTTTGTTCAACCATAATTACATGTGTATTAAAAAATAGAAGTGTATTCTTGTAGCAAACAAAGGAGTTTATTTGTAGATACATTTATTGTGAAAGAAAATAAAAATATAATTCACTTGAAATGTTGTTTTAGATATAAATTATAAATATACATGATCTATGTTTTTAGTGTTTAAAAAAAAAGATTTCAAAAATGTGTGTGTGTGTGTGAATTGATTTAAAATATTGCAAAAAAATCTTCTCATAATTTTTTATCATAGATCTAAAAACAAAATAATATAGACAATTAGATTTAAATATTTTTATCTATTTACAAAAAATAGAATGTAATTTCCTCTTCTAGATTGCAAGATAAGATTTTTTTTAAAAACATGCATCAAAAATTTCTGAAAAATAATATTTTTGAGTCAAATTCAAATCATCTCTCTCTTAATACTGATCTAAATCTTTAATATAACAACTTTTTGAAAAGCTCTTAAAGTGCTCTTTTCAATGAATCAAAAATATCTTTGTTTGATTACTTATGTGAGACAGATGACACTCTCCAAGAAATTTGTCTATTCTTTGTTGTGGTAGATGTGCTTGGGATGAAGTTGATGTGGTTGCTCATAGAGTTACTCTAGATCCTAGCAACGTGTACCTACAAATTCTTCTATTTCAAAATAGTTGAAGACTAGGGTTAATTTATAGATGTGTAGATGATAAGATAGAGGGTTGAAATTTAATTAAAATGAATGGTTAGGATTAAAAGATATGATAGGGAAATGGATGTTGAAGATTGAATTAGATCTTTGAATTTTATTTATTTATAGTTAATCATGTGACTTTTTGAATTATTTATTTATTTATGAATATGACATGATTTAAAATGTAATTGTGTAGTGAGTTATTATAGTTATTATTTTATATTATATTTAATATTTATTGTTGATGCTTTAATTTCTAATATTTAATTATTATTTAGAATTTTAATTAAGATAGTTGAGTGGTTTAGTTTTTCATATGTATATTTTAGTTTTTAATTATATGAATTGTGAGATTAAATCAAATTAATGTTTGAAGATTTTGATATAATTTAATTTAATTAATTTGTGTTTTAAAAAAATTAATTGAGTGGTGAGTTATCAAAAATAAATAAATTTTTAAAAGTCAAAAGTTTGAACAACCTGATCAAGTGATGGGGAAAGCTGCAGAGCAATGGTGGAGGAAAACCAACAGGCATTTTTTCAATTTGCCTCAAACCAGTAATGGTGCAGGTCAGTTTTCAGGGTTTCAACTATTGTTAACTGGTGCAAATGCTCTCCTTAGGATTGAGACATTTTGTTCAGGCTGAGGGTAAGAATTTTAAAGGCTTAGGGTGAGTACAGCATTTTGTTGTAGGTAATAAAAATTTTAGGGCTCCTGAAAAGCTTTGGCCTCAAGGAAGTAAGCTCTTCTCATTACCCATAGAAACAATAGCTTCCTCAATGGATCGTCTGAAGGAAAGAGCAATAATAGTCAAATGGTGCGGTAATGGAGGACCCTCTCAAGCAATTATAAACTAGTGGAAAAACCATTTCAAGGATAGGGTTAGTAGCAAACAAATCCCTAACTCCTTTTTTCTTATTGAGTGAGAAGATTTGAAACTAAAGCAGGAAATATTGTATGGGAAACCTTGGTTTTTTAATGGGGCGAGTTTCCATTGTACCAAATGGGTTCCGAACTTCAATCCAGGGAAGTACTCCATTAGAAAGATCCCTACATGGATAGCCTTACAAGGGTTACCAGTGGAATACTGGGGTCTAGAAGTTCTAATTCGTATTGGGGACGCTTTGGGGTCCTGTATAGGGGTAGATGAGGATTTCATAAATGGTAAGGAAGGCTCAGACCCTAGGATTTTAGTGGAGATTGATATAGGAGTCGATATTTATGGCACTCTTGAAATACTCACTTCAAATGAAAAATGGTTGCAAAGGATTACACCAAGTGATGGGCAGATCAATCACAAATGCCTTCCTAGAAATTTATGTGAAGCGAGAAGTTCAAAGGATTCTCTTCCAAGGAATGAAGAGTTCTCGCCATCTGCATTAGTTAAAAGGTTAAGCAGGAGCTATTCAAAGTTTGATAAAGAAGATGGGACTTATTGTGGCAACATGGAAAATCACCAGCTCGCAGAGTCAGAGCCAACTCCAGAGGTAGAAATGGTAAAGGAAACCCAACTTCAAGATTTTCAAAAATATAAAGAAGATCTACCCCATTCAATGGATGAGCAGAATCTGGTACCAGAGTCAGAGGTTGACCTTGTTCACCTGCTAAAAGAAATGAAGAGACTTCACAAAGACATCAGTCTACAACTAGTAGAGTTGGGTAAAGAAGAGGTCACTTCGGGCTGTTATATTACTACTCCTAGCATTCAACAAAGTTTGGCTGATAAAGAAATTGTTTTAGAAAGCTCTCAAGCTCTAGTAGAGGATAAGGGTGATGCAGAGCTTCAGAAACTAAGCTCAGTTTGTGAACTTTTTGGAATCTTTCATGAGGAAGGGTCAGAACTTGGACAAGGGAGGCTAGTATCCTTAGAAGAGCAATGGAAAAATTTAGCTCTTATTCAAGAACTAATGGAAGAAGATGGATTGGAGCAGAGAGAAAATGATCTTCTATTCTCAAATATGGAAGATCAATTTAAACATCAGATCTTGGGCATTCAAGAAATAGCATCTAACAAATCCAAGTTGGATTTTGGGAGCTATTCAAATAAGAAGTTTGGAAGGAAATCCATGACAGAGCTCAGAAATTTGGATGGGGTTGTAGAAGGGTAGATGAAAATAACATCTTTATTAGATTTAGGGAAGGGAAAAACCCTTCCCTAGGGGCCATGAAAATCCTTTCATGGAATGTTAGGGGCCTCAATGCCCCTAGCAAAAAGCATCTGGTAAAGCGTAGGATTTGCTTAACCAAGGCAGATATCATTATATTTCAAGAAACAAAGCAGCAATCAACAGATATGGAATCCTACCTGTTCTCCTTTAAAAATTGGAAAGTGGTCTTAGTGCATTCAAAAGGTGCTTCGGGTGGTCTGTCCATTGCTTGGAACTCAGCTAGAGATTCTTTTGAACTGATGGGGGATGGTAAACATTGGATGGGTGGTAAGGTGAGTTCTACTTTCTCCAAATCTGTTTTCCTATTGGGTAATGTCTATGGACCCAATTCTTGTCATGGAAAGAAGGAATTATGGAAAGAGTTAGATTCTTTTATGAATAAGTTCCCTCTATTACATAAAGTTATTGGAGGGGATTTCAATGCAACTCTGCATATTGGAGACAAAAAAGGAGGTATTTCTCGGCCCAAACAAACTTAGAAGGATTTTAAGGATTGGGTGTTGAGGAATGAGTTGTTGGAAATTGAATTTGAGGGTGATTCCTTTACTTGGAACAATAGAAGATCAAGGTTTTGCAACATAGCAGAAAAATTAGACAGGTTTTTCTTTGAAGGAGATCTGTCAACTTTTCCTCATACTTTGGTTGGTAAAATTCTTCCTTGCTCAGGCTCTGATCACTTTCCCATCAGCTTAGATATTTTGGGAGATGAGACCCCTGCAAGGTCTCCTTTTAAGTTTGAAAATATGTGGTTGAAGGATGAAAATTTTTTGAGCTTGGTGGAAGGTTGGTGGTTTGAAGATCAGATAGAAGGATCTAAGCTTTTTTGTTTTATCTCAAAATTGAAATATGTAAAACAAAAGATCCTGGAATGGAATAGACTACATTTCAAAAATATCTTTAAGACCAAGGAAGACTTTGAAAAAAAATTAGCCCAAGTGAATGTTGATGTCATCTCAAATGGGATGTCCCAGGATTCCTTTCACAAAGAAAAGGAACTTTTGGCTGATTACGAAGCTGTTCTAGAAAAAGAGGAGTTATTTTGGAAATAAAAATAAGGGAAAACTGGATAGCTATAGGGGACAAGAACACAAAATATTTTCACAACATTACCAAACAGAAGAGGAGTGCTAATAGAATTCTTAGTCTAGAATTAGAAGATGGAAATCTCTTACAGGAGCCAAAACTCATTAGAGATCAGATTGTGGATTACTACCATGATCTACTCAACAATAGGGAAGGGTCTAGCAAGATAGATCAACAGTCCTTTCTTGATCTTATACCCAACCTGATAAGTGCATATCAGAATTATTTTCTCAATAACAAATTCTCCTTAGAGGAAGTGGAATCAACCCTCAAACAACTGCATCCAGATAAGGCACCAAGCCCAGATGGCTTTCCTGTTAGCTTCTTTCAGGCGTGTTGGCCTTTTTTAGGTGGAGAGTTGATAGAAGCTCTGGAAGTGGCAAGGAACTCAGGTACATTATTAAGAGAAGTCAACAATACCTTTATTGCTCTCATTCCAAAGAAGGAGAAGGCTTGTAGGTTGGAAGATTTTAGGCCCATTGAGCTTTGCAATACCATCTATAAAATCATGACAAAGGCTTTAGCAAACAAACTCAAATCAGTGTTAGGGCACATTATTTTAGAGGAGCAAACAGGGTTTGTCCCTAGTAGATCTATTTTAGATGGGGTGATCATTGCTCAAGAAGCTATTCATTCTCTCCAAAGCACCAAGGTAGTAGGTATGTTGATTAAATTGGATATTCGAAAAGCTTATGACAAGGTCAATTAGAAGTTTTTGTGTAAGGTTTTGGAGTCCTTTGGCTTTAATAAAAAATGGATAAACTAGATATTTGAATGCATTTCTGGCCCAAGATATTCAGTCTTAGTTAATGGCTCTCTTGAAGGTTTTTTTGGAGCCTCACAAGGATTAAGACAAGGAGATCCAATCTCCCCTTTTTTGTTCATCATTTTGGCAGAAGCATTAGGGAGGGCCATAAAAAATGAACAACTTCTGTCACATATTGAAGGGATCAAGGTAGAAAAAAATATTAGTGTCACGCATCAACAATTTGCGGATGACACTATGTTATTTGGGGCAGTTAAGTTGGATGAAGCCAGACATTTGCTTAGGATCCTTAACTCTTATGCTTCAGTTTCAGGTCAAGAAGTTAATAAGAATAAATCTGAAGTATTCTTTTTTTCAACTAATCCTAGAATAGAAAGAGATATTTTGAATGTTTTTAATTTTAGAAAAGGAGCTCTACCCTGCACTTATTTAGGCTTGCCAATTGATAAAGGAGTCAGAAGCTCAAAGTTGTGGGACCCTCTGAAGGAAAGATTGGACAAAAAGTTAAATTCTTGGAAGGGTCATTGGCTCTCCAGGGCAGGAAGATTACTAATGCTGAAAATAGTTATTTCCTCTTTACCTATCTATTTGTTATCCTATCTTGCCCTTACCAACGGAATAAATCAAGAGTTAGTTCAGAAAATGCGCAGGTTCTTTTGGCAAGGAAATTCAAAGAAAGATAAGCTAGCTTTGATAGCTTGGGAGAAGGTTTGCAAGCCAAAGTCTAAAGGAGGTTCTGGTCTTAGAAATCAATTGTGGTAGAACAAAGCTCTTGGGGCAAAATTGATCTGGAAAATGCTTAAGAAGCCCAATTTGAAATGGGTTAGGATTATTCAATCAAAATACCTGAATAGTGATAATAATTTGGACATTGTTCAAGTAACAAACCCTCATAAAGGATCGAGAATCTAGAATTTCATGTTGTCCTATAGAGAAATTATCTCTTATCTCATTACTTGGGATATTCATGATGGAAACTCAACTCTCTTTTGGGAAGACTCTTGGGGTGGTGGCAAGTGCTTAGAAAATGAATTTAATTTTAAAAATTTGAAGGTTTTTCTTAAAAATCTTTGGGGGGATAAGGTGAAAGATTATGTACTCTTCCCTCAACAAGTTTCATCCTTAGAGTGGAAGTGGAAAGATTTCTCCTCTCTTCCTTTACCAAGGGAAGAGATCTTGATTTTACGCAGATTGCTCAAACAAAGGGAATTAGTTTTTAGAAGTGGAGAAGACAGATTGATTTGGGTTGGCTCTAAGTTTGGAAATTTCAATGCTAAAGATGGTTATAAGGTAGAAGCTGAGATTTCCCAATTGGAAAACATAGAATTACCCATTCGTCTTTGTTGGGACAAATTATGTGTTCCTATGGCAGGTACCTTTGCTTGGATAGCTCTTCAACAGAAAATTTTGACAGTAGAAAAATTCAAAAAACTTGGGTTTGAAGGACCTTCTAGGTGTGAATTGTGCAGAAGAGAAGAAGGTATAGATCATTTGCTTCTAGGTTGTCCCTTCTCCCAAGAATGTTGGAGATGTTTGTGTGCCAAGTTGGGATTGATTACTGCTCTTCCAAATGATAGAAACAACCTTTTTTAGGCTGGACGATTAGATCATGGTCGGGGCTTCTCAATAGCTTGTGGATTGTAAGACCCTCCCTCCTTATATGGGAACTTTGGAAAGAAAGAAACAGGTGCATTTTCCCAAATAAGGAAATGTTGATTGTCTCCTTTCTAAATAAAATTGGAGGCAGCCATTGTAGAGGTGGTTAATTGCAGGGCAAGACTGAGTACCAACAAGGGAAGCACATTTACAAATTGGGAGAGTAATATGAGAATGTCTTGGTTTGGGATTAAGACACCACCTCATATTGGGGCTGGAAGGATGGTTTTGACACTAGAAAGAAGGAAAGTGCAATGGCAAACTCCCAAAATTGGCTGGTACAAATTAAATTTTGAAGGGGCTTCTAGGGGCAACCCAGGTCCTTCTGGTGCAGGATGCATCATCAAATCTTGGCATGGAGATATCATTGGTAAACTAGTAGTTCCTTTGATGGAAGATACTAACAATGCTGCTAAATTTCAAGCCCTGGTTTTGGATCTCCTCTTTAGTAAAGATCTCTAAATTCAAAAATTAGACATAGAAGGGGATTCCTCATTAGTGGTAAATGCCATAAGATCATAATCAATGCCAAACTGGAAACTTTTAGCCCTTTTGGAGCGAGCCCTGGATATTTTGAAGTTTTTTAGGGCATTTACTATCAATCATACCTTTCGTGAAGCCAATGGTGAGGCAGATTCACTTGCAAACTTAGCAGCAGATGGACAAACGCTCAAGGAGTTAAGTCCCTGGTCAAAAGGGGCTTAGCATTCAGTCTCAACTGAGAATCTCAATTCTTTTTTAATGAGAATTATTATTTATTAATAAAGGGAGACGTTATTTCTCTTTTTGGGAATTTATTATGATTTGATAGATCTAGGTTTGCTCTTGGGAAAAAAGATTCTATCAAGAAATGCAGAGCCACTTCAGTACCTGGAGTACTAATTCATTAGTACATCAAATGCCTCAGGATTTATTTCCCACACTTGAAGGATGTCCCTTCACTTGTGCGGTTGACAAATTCTATCTGCCAATGGGATGTTCACTCAAGCCTATCTTTAATACTGCAAGGTTGGACATTAATGGTGATGTTTGCAAAATTCTATATATTAAGGTTTTCTAAGGCCTTTTTCATTTATAGCCAACATGAAGATGCCCATCTTCCTCACCTGCACTAGAAGACAACTAGCGTTTCTAGGGCAAATCTCTAATAGTAGGCTCAAGGGACTATGTAAAGTCAAAACCAAGTGCTTCATTGAGGCTGTAAAGATGGTTTTGGGACTATGATTCTTATCCTCCGTGGATAGATATCGTGTTAATACAGACATCTCCTCAAGGTTCTTAGCTTCCTTGCTTGACCTGGGAATGCCTAAGGTGGATTCTCTGGTTTGTCTTCGCAAAACTTTCAAGGATTCGATATTGGGAGATGACGTTGAGACAACGGTTTTCGCAGACCTGGCTAACATCATTCCAAGGGCGGGAGATCTTCCAAAGCTTCTCGACCCAGAGGCAGAGGTGGTTCACCTTCCTTTCCTCACAGATTTGGATGGGCAGAGGCTTCTTGCTCATCAGGTCTGGGCAATGTGTGGGAGGGATTTCATAGTTCGCACCATCGGAATGGTCTGGGAAGACTCCCCTCTATGGATTCAGCTCTTTGTGGTCTATGTGGAATCTGATGAATTCTATGTGTTGGCATTTCAATTTGTACCTCTAGAATGCGAGTTGGAAACAGATAGTTATGCACAGATAAACTGCTCTCCTATTGGAAGGGGAGGTTCCCTTTTTGTTGATGTTCACTGAAAAGATAAATAAAACCGAATTTCACCTATCTTCTTTTTGATTCTCAGCTACGAGCACAAGGTTATAAAACTCTAAACGCTGTAGAAGAGGTTTTTTCCTTTTTTAAAACTTCCACTACAAGTAAGCATAGACAAACGATGCTTTCAATCTCCTGAGTAAATTTAGAGCAAAGGAAATTAAAAGTGAACAAGGAATGATTGTTTTAACAAAAACTTAAGCAATTTTTCTCCCAGATTTACACCACAAGACTTATAGTACTTTAATGATGAACGCTGAAATGAAAGTTGCAAAAGCCACACATCTGACGATGAAAACTTAATGAATCAAGATAGAAAATCAGAGCAAAATAGGCATAAGACTTCTTATTCAATATCACAAGGTTGGTACTACTCCAGGACAACAATGCTGCAACAAAAGGTAGGCATACAACAAGCGATCAAACACCGGAAAATAGATTACACAGAGTGAACAGACACTTGGAATATCAAGATTTGTAGGCTAGAATAGGCACAACAAATTTGCTATCACAATTACCATTACATACAATAGGCAAGGATGCCCTTATTTATACTAAAATCAAAGGAGTAGGGAACCCTAAAATCTCCTTGATTAACCCTAACTTGCCAACTCACAAGCTTTATTACTATTCTAAGACAAAGATACAATAAACAAATGCTTTAAAGCAATATGTTTTAAAGCAAGGAAGATTCCAACTATCACAAAGTGATTTCTTTTCTAAAAATAGAATGGATGAGCTTAGGATGAAAGCAAATGCTTTAAAACAAAAAGCATCTATTTTTAAAGCTGCTTTCTTTTGAAATGCATCCTCATCAACATTCTTGCTTTTTGGTGATGTCATCCATTGATATTCTGGGAAACAATATCTTCTAAAAAGTGAGTGACTGCATCTTTGCTAGGAACACTGATACTCTCTAGAATGATATTTTGATTCTCTAACATTTCTTCACCATTTGCAACCATCTGGAGAAATTCATGAACTTCACCCATAGCTTTATCAAACTTCACTGTCATTGCGGCAAAACGACCCATCTTGCTGGCACTAATATGATCATTAAAACTGTTGTGGATGAGAGTCTAGAACTCTACTTGCACTTCCCTGAGATCATACAGGGTACCATCTTCTCTTTCATATGAACATGGGATCTGAGAAACACAAGATTTGATGAACTTAAGGACGTTTACTACCTTTTCTTTCCATTTTGTCAACTCTGAAATCATACTATCATAAGTTTTTACTATGAAAAGGTATTGTGCCTTCCAAGTAGAAACTGTCTTCTTATCATCGGCTGAATCAACAGAATCAAATGCAATCTTCAAGTCTGAGATAATGATCTCAAACACTGGTCTATTTTCTGCCATGGTCTGTTGCAACCCCTGTATGCCTTGGCGTAAATCATGAGCGTTGTACTTCAATTGATAAAACTCTGAAAGTACAACTCTCCCTTTAGTCACAAATTCTTCCACCCAACATTCATGTGCCTCCCGTAGAGGACCAACTGACTGAAATGCCACTAATCGACTGGTGATTCAAGTTCGGTGGAAGCAGTAAATCAACTTGTGATGTGCCATGGAAAAGGTTGGAAATGTGCTACCGTAGCTGCCTAACTTCAGCTTTGAGAGCTACCTTGTCTTCTCCATCTTTCAACACTCTTTCCTTCAAATTATCTGCTGGAACCTTAAAGAGATTTACATCTGTATGGCAGGTGCTTCTATCAAGGTTAGCTTTGACAATAGTGAAGTCATCAACCTCTACATCATCAACACTTCTATTTTCTGGTGGTGTTGCAGTTTCAAGGATTATTTCTCCATCCACATTCTTCTCAATGTGAACCTACTTCTTCAACTTCTTGTCTGGTGTGTCGTGGTAGATGCTTTTAATCTCTGTTAAATCCAGCTGATATGAGGGCTTTCTCCTCTTCCTTCCTAGAATGTTTTCAAGCCAGGATGAGCCATCCTCTCTTGGAAACTCAGTTCTAAGATCATCAGCTCCTGATGAACCAATGTGTGCATTAGAGTTATGAACTGGTGAATTTGGCTCTGAATCTATGTGGATAGGAGAAGTGATCGGTGAAGAAAGTGGAGAGACATGATCTGGAGGTAATACTTCAACATGCAGCGTTGGTTCAACAGGAACTTCTGATTCAACTACTGGGTGTTTCTGCTGGACATGAGTTGGAGACTCATCATTTTTCCTCTTTAACTTAGCCATTTTTGTTCCTTCTGGAAGAACACTCATAGCTTTTACCCTTCACTTTGGCTTGGAAGTGGAAGGCTCTAATGGTTGCACAACTAGCGGCTTTGCTAATGGATTATCATCCTTCTGCTTAGTTTTCAAGAATATCAAACTGTTTTTAACGACTCGACTTGTTCTTTCTTCAATGGAAGTGCTCTCTTTTATTGACCAATTAACCGGTGGCAACAGTTGTTGCTCAATTTGGTCTTTGAAATATATGGGAAGTAGAACTTTACCACTCTCTATCAAACCCTCTACATCTTCTGATAGGATATCAGACATTTGCTGAAGAGTGAACCTGCTATAACTGCGTTCTCGCACTTCAAACTCATCAGCACAATTAGCCCAGAAGTCTTCAATTGCATACTTGTGCGTACAATTCTGACCAAGATGTGATGCAAAAACACCACGACGATCATATGAAGAGCTCCTGTCGAAAAACTTAAGACCATATCTAGATGATTCATTACGAATTGCCTTGGCATCTGCTCCAGATCTGCATCTATAGATACTCATCCCAAGTGGAAAATTGAAAGTTGCCTTGTGTTTGCTACGCAAAAATGTATGAACTTCATAGGCTTGCCTCAAAAATTCCATAAATGCTATTTCATATGTAGGATATCTCAGCAACATGGCTGTCTCTCTTGAGAAGCCATATACTCTGATGTAAGAAAAAGTGGGAAATTGGATAAACCAATCAACCCATTCTGCCATTGCTATTCTAGCATCTGCTAAAAACTGTATATGCAACTCATTATCCATATCTCGCACTACATGCATCAGGGATGCATCATTCACCCGCCTGTAATGTCGTTCAGCTTGAGAAAGTTCTAGCTATGGGAAATGGTGATCAACATGCTGAATACCCAAAAGTTCCAACAACATTCAAACCTCTGAATTGACCCTGAAAAGCCATCAAATACACAAGGTATGATATCATGTGGAATTCATGGGCCCTTTGAAAATTAATTATTTGTTGGTGGAGACTATCACTGATAAGTGCTGACCAGTCATAAAACTCAGTTCCATTAACAATCTGGGACATGATGTAAAACATCCAAGGTTGAAACTTGTTAGCATCTGCTTGACCCGTGATTCGGCTTAGCAAAGTAATCATTATTGCATGTTCCTCCTTGAATTCTCCACATCCAACGTTCTTTGGCATGACATTTTGCTTCTCTTTTAACCACCTCTGACCAATCTTTTTCTGGTATTTTTCTTTATCATTGTTCCAAACCCTCTTGCATTCTTCAAGTGAAACAGTTAAGTTTTCTCTCCAGATAGGTATTGTAAAACACTTCGCTATGTCGTTTGGCCTCAGGCTGCAGAGCACACGTCCATCTCTTGACTGGATTTCTCTTGTGACCGAATTGTAATGTGTCATGCAAGCAATTACAAACTCGATACTTTGCACTATGATGGGAAAGGATGCTCCTGCAAGCAAACTAGAGTGTCCTAGATTCCTGATAGAATTATTTCCTGCATCCTCTAAAGAATGTAAATCGATTACTGGAAGTACTTTATGCAAGTCTGTTTCACAAGTTCTTAGGTAATCGTGAACCAACGCCGTCTTGGGCCTGATTTATGTTGGAGAGTACTGCATACTGGAAGATTTGAAAATTGACTATGAACATGCCCGTGTCGGAAAAATCTTGGACAAATGGCTGAAAATTAAGTGCTGATTTTTTGAAAAAAGCAGATTTTGAGCAAAAAAGCTAGCACATGGGTTTTGTAGGCAATTCTGTTTTGAAGCAACCCAGATTGTCGATTTTGAAAAAAGCGGAGATTTTCTCGAAAAAGCAAGAAAAAAATAGATTCCCCCAAAAAAGCAAAACTCCAATCTTCAAGAGGATGATATTCTGGATGGACCCATCTCGACGAAAACTAAAAAAGTTTTGATCAAATTTCTGAAAAATGATCCCCTTGAAACAAGGACCTTGAAAAAGTGAGCCTCCCTGCTTCCTCAACTCGAAACTATGAAGAACGCTGAAAAAACACTTCATTTGGATCTTCGAATCTTCATTGAAAGAAAAATAAAAATCTTTCCTCTAGATGCAACATGCAAAAGATAATGAAATAAAGAAGCCAAATGCTTGTCTTTATAGATCTTTAGGGCAAAAAAGCAGCTTTATTTGTGTGAGAATAAAACTTGGACCACATCCATGAAGAAAGCAACTTTTAAAACACAAATCCCAGTGGATGTCTTCGAATAGGAAGAATCCCTATTTTGTAGTTGCTGATGGCTTCATGTGTAAGATGACAAAAAATCTCTTCTTTTGATGATGTTATCGAACACGCGAGTTGAAAGAAGTGCTAGCTAATTTTTCTTCATTTTCGACACTTCTACACTCGTTTTGACTTAAATATGGCCTGTCTCCGACTTCAACAAGGTGGCAAAATGTCATCGTTGACTGAAAAAGCTGACTGATCCTAACATTTTGGAGACCTATCAACTGAGATTGCATCTCTAGCCTCTGACTGACGATCTGGCATCGTTTGACCAAGTTTGACCTCCTAAAAACTGCCAACGGGCGAGGATCGGGAAACAACTGTCAGAAAACACTGTAAAATCTGAAAATTTTCTATCTCTGGTCAAGTTGGGTGCCCCAAGTCACCTGGGGCGCCTGGTTTCACCATCCTTAGCCATTTTCCTAAAAATTGCAACTTCTTCAATTTTTTGATTTGCGTGCGCATTCCAGTGGCAGAGGACCCCTGTTCAACTATCGATTTCTGCTAGCTGGGATGAAACTGAGTCTGATGATTTGGTAGATAGGTAGGCCTGATGAAAATTGAGCTGACTATACTCTCTGCCTGCCTCGGGAAACACGCCAAATTGATTTGCTCTGAACCGGACCGAGCTGACAGAGGGAGATTCACGTTTTTCAAGGAAAACTTTGAAAATAAACTAACTCTGATGAGTTTGGGTGCCCCTAGTCACCTGCTGCGCCTATCTTGCCATGCCTTAGAATTTTTTTTGAAAACTCAAATTTTGTACCTTTTCTTATTTTTCGTGCCTACAACCTCTATTTGATCTTCAATTCTAGTTGTCCGGACGACTGTCGAGGTAGAACGGAGGATGATCTGAGCAACCTGAACATATCTATGATGAAATCCTAGCTTTGATTGATGTTTGACCAAGTTTGACCAACTGGAAACAGGCTGACGGAAGCATTTTTGACGTTTCTCAAAAAACGTGAAAAAAAAATCTAACACTTGAAAGGTTGGGCGCCCCAAGTCACCTAGGGCACCTGGATTCTCAACACTTAGTCAAATTCCATGCTTCCCAGAATTTCATTCCACCTTGGATCCATCTGCATCATTTTGCGTGCGTCGTCGAGTTGACAATTGTTCGTTGGTTCAACATCGTTGAAACAGCGTTGAAAACTCGTCGACGAGCTCTGGCAGATGAACTTCCCCTGTTGACGACTTTCAAGCTCATGCTTTGCCTTCTGAAAAAGCAGAAATGACCCAGTAAAGAAAAATTGACCTTTTGAAGATTCAGTCTGGACCGCGCCGATCGTGAAGCAAAATCGACCAATAAGAATCAAGCGCGACACCTGAGTCAGAGATTCTATTTTTAGAAAGTTTTGCCAGCATCCATATCTCAAGAAACCCAGTAAACCTAATTTGACATCTATTTTTAGATATTTTGCTTTTTTTGACTTTTTGACGAAAAAATTTCTAGACTTGTTCAAAATGCCTTAATGAAGCGAAAATTTTAATTGGGTACAACACTATCAACAAGAATGATTTTGGATGGTCCCCTATTTTTGTATATGTCTTTTAATTTGTTTGTCATCTATGGTTTAGTGAAAAGAAATTTTTTGCTATCGACTGTAATGGATAGTATCTAGCTTAGATTTTGGCTTTATTACAACTAAGCCAATATTTTGTAATCTTCATATACTCTGTAATTATGCAGCTTCTCTGTAATTACAATTTTTTTTTATTAATGTACTATGGGCTCCCACAGCCTTTTACCGATAAAAAAAATAATAAATTAATTTTTTTAAGAAGAATGTTTAAATTGTGACACATAGGGTTGAACGAATTTAATAAATGTTGATAATTTAAATTTAATAAAATTAAATTAAATTGGCCTTGTAATGTGGCTTTGTTAGAAAAATAGTTAAATAGAAATAAATAATAAACATAGTTAAATAAAGATTTTTATATAAATACACATGCTAGTTAATATCTTCTAAGCCTTTAACATTTCTATAGAGAATTTCAACAATCAACATTTGGTAGAGTTTTTAATTCTATTTAACCAAGCAAGTTGTCTAGTTAAAAGGAAATAGTTTGGATATGAGATAATTAGGTCTAGATCAACAGTTTTAATAATTGATAAATTAAGTCTTTTTTTAAAAAAAATTTGTGACTTTATTGTAAGATAATTAAATAGATAAGATGATAAATAAATAATTAAATGAGATTAAATATGGACACAAATTTAAATAATCCCCAATTACCTCTTGCAAATTTATTTTTCTTTTGTACAACTTTTTAATTAATTGAAATATTTCATTTGAAAATTAAATCAAATTGAAATGTTAGAGATGAATAAGAGATTGAAATTTATTACAATTTAATTAGTAAAATAATTTAATGATATCATCTTCTATTTATTTATTCATAAATTTATTTTTAGATAATTTGTTGGTGTAATATTTTATTCATCTAGGATATATTATATCATAAGTGTGATATTACACCTATTTAATAAGTTTACTTAGGATAATATGAATATTTAATTATTCCCACCTAAGTAAGTAATAATGACGCTTGTACACCTTGACTTTTAAGGTACACAAGTGCCACCACTACCTTATCAAGTTTTGATTGATGGTAGTCAAGTGCCACATATATTCAATCAAGGCCACTTCTGGCTTAGTCAGGTTGAATGAACTGATCCACTAATTAGAAGTTCAACTCTTGACTTCTCAATTAGGCTGAGTTAACTCACCTCTTGATTGAGAGTGATTGAGAGTGATTGAGAGTTAACTCATACATCTTGAGCATGTCATCTCCTTGATTCATGCATCTAAGAGGCCTTTATATATGTATGTTTCTCATTGTAACTTTGTCTAATAATAGTGAATATATAATAGAAATTATTTTATTCATCTAGATTTGTGATTAGCTTGTAGGCATTTTGTCTTGAGTAGGTTTGTTGATCATAGCAAATTCTAACATAATCGACTTACTTGTATGTTAGCTAGGGTGAAATATTGATACATGTAAAGTGACAAATGCTCCTGTAAGAACTTGATAATTCTGATTTATTAATCATCATTTGAATAGGTGAACTAGTTATTAATTCTTTTATAAGTTTGATTAAGGAATATTTAAGCAAATTCATATGGTAGTTTTAATAATATTAAGAAAATTAATTCATTATTTTGTGAGTGAAATAGATTCTTTGTCACTGCAAACTTCATGGGTCCTCTTGTGTTTCTGACATACACATTATGATGTGTACATGAGCCACTATGACATTTGGAGTGCGCATTGTGTTACTTTGTGTAGTGTAGCGAAGTCATAATAGTTTTTTTTAAAGAAAAATACCGGTGTTAGTATTCATGGTCATGAGCAAGTGTGGGCATGATAGGAAACCTTAAACATATCTACAACCTAAACCTAACAATTACTGGTGGGTGGATAAAATTTTACCTTCCTTTAAGATGGTCCTTGAAAATATGATTGAAAGCATGATAAACATCTAGAATTTTATATAGTTGTACCTACACAATGACATCAATTTAAATCATAATAATTGGAAGCATTCTCATCTTCAAGAATGAAATATGGCCTTTATAACTCACTTATAATGAGTATTATATCAAAGTACAAAAAATTATGACCACTACATCCATAGAAATGAGATTGACAAAATGTTTCGATTCTATTTCAAGTTCAATAATTGTCTTGTTTGTCAAATATTAATACTTGGCAATATATTATCTATCCTTATGACACAACACACACTTATCCAAAACATGTCCTTAGTAGTTTTTGGCCAGAATTGGCTCACACAAGGACACTTAACTTTTGTCTACACTATTCATCTCTATGGAGATTGGTAAAGTTTCGACTCTGTATTTTCATTCTACTATGTTCTTGCTCCAAAACTCCCATCCTAAGTTCCCATTTTGTACCATCTCCTCCTTATCAACTCATAGGATTTTAATGCCTTTGCCCCTTGCGTCCTTTAGGCATGTCTATATCAACCTTAGGAAAACATTATGATAGTTATGTTATACAGTTTGCTTTAATGCTGATCAAAATTAAGTTTGACATATAGTTCATTGCATAGCCATTTTTAACTACATTTAGACTTGATGAAGCTAGCATTAAGGGAATAAACTTTATCACTAATCCAAGTAGCTTGTATTTCAATTAAACCTCACTCTCCTATCTTGGGCTCTATCATAATTCTGCATACTTTCTATATTTGTTGTTTAGTAAGGATTTATGTTTGGTGGTATTTTTGTTTGCATGTGTCTTGTTATATTATAGAGTTATAAAATTGCCATAACAATGTTATATTATACAGTTCGATAGTTGCCATAACAATTTGACTATGGTTTAGTTAGTCTATTAGGTTCCACATGGGGTCTTCCTATTAACTAACGGATTCATTAAATAGATTGCTCTTAGTGCTACTACATTTAGCTTTTATATTATGATATATATTTTTTACATTAGACCTCGATTGATACAAATCAATTACTTTGACAGAATTTGAAATGAAAGCATTCATTTATTATTTAAGATAAATAGTGACATCTAGCCATAATAAAATTATGGAAACTAATTAAAATGAATCGTAAGTCAAAAATTAGATATCTGGAGATATGGGATTTTTTTAAAAAAAATTTTAATTTCTTCTTCTTTACACTTATTTGTTCATGACTCTTATATTCACTTCTACTTCTCTTGTTTATAGAATTGTAACATACCCCAAAATGTAGCTAGAATTTATTTCTTTAAAATAATAATTACAAACAAATACCATACTATGCATGTAAATAAACATAAGTAATCAATAGAGTGAATTATATTAATTTTGAAATCTCCCAAGTACATAAATAGTATAGCCAAGAATAGTACATCATCCAATATTCCATAATACAATGGATCAAGAGCTACAACTTTCCATAATAATTATATTAAGTACAAATAGGCCAATAAGCCAAACTGCCACATATATAAAAGTGGTCTTATTAAAGTACTATATAGACACACATAGTATCTAGCTTGAAGGAACCTAATCCTCCCCAACCATTAGTTTGACAATGAAGCACTCAACTAATAATCCAAAGTGTGAACTACAAACACAAGACTATTGATTATCTTTTAAGTTTATTTCTTACTACATTCACACACACACAATCCAATTTATCCAAGATGAACCATTTTCACAATACACATTCACAATGTCATTAACACACCAATGCATCATGCCAAGGTAGCCAAGATATTACAACACATCAACTCAAGCACCTCGAAGCACACAAGGCACAAATGCACAAGGTATATACAAGGCAAGATACAAGATACAATACAACATTTATATAATCAATACCTCCTTACGACATTCATAAGGTGTCACAACCACACTAAGCTCAACTAATACCATACACACAAGATCCTATGGAACATCCCAGATGATTACTACTCATATCCACACTATGAGAGCACATATCAATCAATTCCATACGTCTTAACAAATCAACATATGCTTAAGGTAGAATAACGTGCATCCCATACTACACATATCCTATAGCCTTAACACAATCCCTTATTTTTGACACACATAAACAAATTGCAATCATAAGAAAACCCTAAAAACTATACATTGTGGATTCATCCATTAAGTTCTCTAACACCAAACCATTGTTTAATGAGAAAACTCTTTCCCTAGGTTATAACATATCAGATCAAATTTATAGCTATTCAATTTTTAGATTTATAGCATATCAAATCAAATTCAATAGAGTTCTTCATCATTCTAAAAATTCTCCAAATATTAAACTCTTTGTGAAATTAGTTTGAACTCTTAATTACAATAGGTTCATTATTTCAATGTTAAATCCTTCTTGTAAGAGAAAACACACCTTCATACAAGATCGGCCATTTCTTTCAAAAGCAAAGCCCCATCATTGTTTAAACCATATTAAATATTTACTATAGAATTTACTTGAATTAGATCCTACATCTTTAATAAGAAACCTAAACAAATTGAAGAGACCGACTTATAAACACAATTCTTAAAGTATAGAGGAAAAAGCACTTCAATATTCAATTACTTCAAAAACCTATGTCTATGTGTGTTCTTGCTAGAATGTAGAAAGCTTCTTCTAAAGAAATTATCTTCTCTTTTATAAAAAAATATATTTTTCTTATTTTCAATCCTAATTGTAGAAATAAAGTCAAGATAATATTATTTTATTCTTTACTTAAAAGAGAAACAATTAAAATATCTTCTTCTTTTCATGCACACTCAGTAACTAAAGTAATTGAAAAATTATACTTTAATATTCAATTACAATTTCAATAATTAACTCTCACAAATCCAAATATAAAAAATATGCGTTTATTCTAATCTGCTAAATAATTAAAGATGTATCACAGAGTGTGATACATCACTTCTATTTCTCTTCTTTGGCTTTTTTCTTCCCGATGATGGATCACAGAGTGTGATCCAAAACGTTGAAGGAAAAAACTCACACAGTCAAATCCTGAAACAGTCAAGATATAACATCATGGACTATGGAAATCTGATGTCTATTATTGCTAAATAATTAGTTTTCACCAATTTCTTTAATTCAAGAATCTAAATTCAAAAGCTTGCATGGGTCAAGATAAATATATCATTAAAACAAGCATCTAAAAGAGAACAAAATGAGGGATATTGCAAGAATATTTTATATTAACCTCCTAAACACCTTGCTTCTTCACTTCAATCTCTTCTTGCTTTGGCAAGATCAAAAAAGTTTCTTTCTCAAGTTGGTTATGTGGTTCTATTGAAGGTGTTGAATTTGCGTCATTTGCATTTGACTTTCCAAGGCCCTTAAGGGCATCTGTATCCTCCATGATTGACATTTCTAAAGAATCCTTAGCCTACAAGTAGAATTTGTTCCAACTAAGAATTTATTGCTAGGAGTGCACAACTATTAGTTATTGTCTTCAATTGAGACTTAATATTCCTTGCACTATTCGATGGGATGTTTCAACTCATGATTCACCCTACTTTCAACTTGAAGTTGGAGCTAGAAGCAAGGATCATTGTAATAGATTTCAATAAACTAGGGGGTTAAGTGGCAATAAATAACATTTATAAGGTGACAACAACAATTAGGATATCCTAATAAATTTGCAATTTGCTAAGAAGAATACAAACAATGATGAATCTCGTATCGACTTGTTCTTTAATGGCTTGAAATGCTACATAGGCATCCTTTATTTTAGCTTCCCTATTAGCTTCATAGTTGAACAACACATTTTGGAGAATGATCAACTCCTCCATCTTTGTAAAAATAATGTAGGAGAACCTTTGCCTATTCCTACAAGAAGTTTTGTAAGGAGTTTTTTTGCCAATTATCTCTTTGCTTGATTATCAAAAATAAAAAAAATGATTGCATATTAAAGTAACAAAAATCATAAACAAAAACCTTAGATGTAACAAAAAAAAACCTAAAAATGATTGCACATTAAATTGTAGTCAAGTTAATTTAGATGATTAAAGAGCAAACTTAATTAAAAATGCCTATCAATTAAATTATTATTTCAATAAAAAAACATCAATATAAGAGAGCCACACATACCTCCCATAAAATACAATAAATTGTAGTCAAATTATTTACGTGTAAGACCTTAAACAAAACAACTGGTGTAGGACCTTAAACAAAACAACCGGTCTATTGACTACAATAAACTTTTGGTGTCCATCAATCACAAAAATAAACTCTTGGTGTGAATGAATCACAAAAATAGGTAACCAATCCGTTTGACAAACAACTCTATTGCAGATTGAATGAGCTCCCCGTACCTCCTTTGCCGATGTAAAATAGTCAAACCCACCGTGGTGTCTAGGTTTGACCACAATATACAAGAGTTCAAGCTCTTGTTGACTAGGCTACTCTCCACGAAGGAAAGTCTTCCATGAAGAAATTTCCGGACAATCGGATGATTGAGAGAAGTAAATTCCAAGTAGCTTCCATTGAAGGAGTGAGGAGAAGGGGTTCCATTGCATTGCTTGAGAGCGATGATTTGTGAAGAATTGCATTAACTTAGGGGAGAAAAATGTCGGATGCTGCGACAACAATTGGGTTGAACATAGCGAACGAGCTGATAGGAAAGGTGCTGATGCAGATACGAGAGACGGGCAGCGCGACGCACAACGTTCTGTTTGCAAAGCGGAGCTTCAGAGAATTGCAGAGCCACATAACGAAGATAGAGCCGATTCTGGTGGCACTGTGGCACCGGAATGTGCAGGGTTCGTCGGAGACAGTGAAAGTGGCGTTGGAGGATCTGCAGGAGCAGCTGAACAAGGCGTCGAGGCTCATCAACAGCTACACTTCGGGGAGCTGGATGTATCTCTTCTTGAAATTGAAGCTGCTGCCGGACGAGATGAAGGAGATCACAGGGGGAATCGAGCGGAGCCTGAACGCGCTAAGAATCGCGACGCTGGACGTGTCGCTGGAGATCAAGGAGAAGACGGTGGCGCTGTGCGAGACGATGCGCAATGCGGAGTTCAAGGCGGAGGTTGGGACGGAGTCACTCGTGGGGGAAATCGAGCGAGAGATGCAGCATATGCAGAGTGACAGTCGACAGGTTTTGCAGCTCATCGTACAGGTCGCTAACGCCATGGGAGTGGATATGGACCATTCCTCCCTCCATTCCGAAGTGGAGAAAGTCCGGCAGAAGAAGGAGGCGCTCGAGAACAACAAGAAGGAGGCGGAGGCCTACATGCTCACCCAGATTCAGGCCTTCCTCTGCCGCTCTGGCATTGTTTCTACTGATTCCTCCGCCCCAGTGTCGCAGCCTGTGCCTCTCTACTTCTTCTGCCCGCTCAACGAGATCATCATGGAAGATCCCGTCGACCTAGAGACGGGAATTACTTACGAGAGGTCCGCCATTGAGAAATGGTTTGAGACGGGCCACACTACATGCCCTGTTAACAAGTGCGAGGTGCAGAGCCGCCATTTGATTCCCAACCATAATCTGCGAGAGCTCATTCGAGAGTGGAAGCACAGCAATGCCAAATTCCGAATAGACACGGCGGCGCCCAAATTGGCGTTACACAACTCAACGGAAACCGAGGCTGAGGCCGCCCTTGACGACCTCTCTACTCTCTGTGCCGAAAGCACCTCTTACAGTCGCCTCATTGGAGACAAAGATTTGATTCCTGCAATATTCCAGCTCACGTCCTCTAATTTGGAGTCCGTGCGCCTCAAAGCAATGCAATGCTTGTGTTGGCTTGCACAACACAATACTAACAGGGTAGGTTTCTTTAAGATTTTTACATCATCAGGGATTGCAAAACATAATGTATTCTTTTAAAACTTTACATATTAATACTATGAGGAACCAATGAGTGTCCCATGGATCATATTTTCTTTCACCTATTCAATTTTTTTTGGGGGATTCTGCATGCCAAATTATTATACATGTTAGCCCATAAGCAGCTTGCCATATGGCACAAAACCTTCTTTTAATATCTCTTAGATTACAGCAAACTCCTAACCTCAGCCTCTACCAGCAGCTGAAACTCTCACTAAAATCCAAAATTTAGAGTATCTTAGTTTTTTATGATCCATATATGATAGAACCACCCGCTGCATAAAAATAGAAGCTGTGGCTTCTCCACGAGATCGCCCTTTACTGTCACAAAATTTTACGATTATGTACTAGTCTTCCCATGAATTTTTCTGAGGAACTGCTCCAGAATAACTTGACCGCCTTTTGCAATAAAATTAGCTCTCCTAAACGTTTTAAAGAGTTGCCTTACACATTTTTCAGTAACATTTTTGGAGGAAAATTCACGCTTTTTGTAGGATGTAACTTACAAATCTTTGCAAAATATGTATGTGGATAATATTTTGGTTTTATGTTCTTTGGATTGATCAAATTTCATGGGACAGCTGAAATGGAAAAACTAGTGCATTATCCCCCTCTATGGGTCCTTGCCCTTACCTGCTTTGGAATCAGCAGTTGGTTATCTGCTGTGAGTTAGTGATTAGTACGGTATTTTTTCAAGCATACAGGATGGCTGACCTGGGTTGAAAATCCTGATTTGATGTTTCTCAATTTTCTCTTGTCTTTTCACAGCTCCCCAAGTTCTTGTGTTAGCAATGTCCTCTTCTCCTCTTGCTATGTACTAGCATCATTTTACAGTGTCTGTGATTTGTGGATCCCCTTGCCTTGTGGGGAGCAATTTGCCCAGCTTCAAATGGCACACAGCATGTTCCTCCATACTTGTATGGCTGAACTTGGGCAGTTGATATCAGCCATTTTGAAGGGTCATAAGTTACTCTGCATTATGACTGTGATACTTAATCATGAGCTATGGTTTACATATGGCATATCTCTACAGATGGAATTTTGTTTCACATCAATATCTAGTATCTTTTTTGAGTTGCATAGGGGCTTATGCTAGGAAGTTGTAGAAAAGTTTCAAACTATCAGATTACGTTGTTGGGTTTTTTAAAGTTCTGAAAACAGTCCTGCTCAGCATATGTGCTAATTCCCAGCTTGTCTAGTGTAAAGTATGCCTATACCTGTGCTCTTTGATAAACGTACTTGTGCATAACTCTACTAAGCTATTTCTATTGCCCATTCATGTTGGCGGTTATACGCTACATGTGATGCTGAGGCCTTTTCTGGGTTTTATGTCCATTGTGGTTCAATTGGAAAGGTTTGGAACCCAAGAAGCCAATTTGTATAACCCCAAGCTTGCAAACTCTTCTGCTCATGAATCAAAAGATTCCGATACTCACCAAAGGCAATTTATCAGTTTGTAAAAGTGTTACAAATGATGTTCCCTTCAAACAAAACCAACAACAAAAATTCTTGTTGTCAAGAGAAGTACACAATTTGTAGAATTTTTGAATCTCATATCTTGTTTCTTTAGTTCATGCAGTATTGACTCGAAACATTTCTGTATATGAGAGTTATATGCCAAGGAACCCTACATAGTGAAAGAAGATCTGCCTTTAAATTTGATGTTTTTGTCTTTTTCTCATATAGAACATTGCGGTATTATTTGCTTGTTTATCTAAATGCTTAGCCAAATCTGCAATGTTTAATATGGCCTAGATGGTTCCACTTCCATATGCTCCTTAATTTGACCCTCTAATTTTATCCCCATTAATTGACTCGATTTGATGAATAGTAACCTTTTGAATGAGAACCATTTCTGTTGGAGTAGTAACCACTATGTGGGTATTCCTTTACAAGATAAAAGTCAAAATCAATATAATGTCAAATTTTTCATGCTGCAGGAGAAGATTGCAAATGCTGGTGAAATAGAGGAGATTGTGAACCATCTCACAGAAGAAACTGAGATGAAGAGCCTAGCAGTTTCTTTGCTATTAGAGCTGTCCAAAGATCATCAGTTACGTAACATGATAGGGGAGACTCGGAATTCCATTCCTCTGTTGGTTTCCATGCTGAGTGGTCCACATGCAGAAAAGTCAAGAGAAGTACTGACTAACTTGTCAAGGGTGGATGCCAATATCATAGAAATGGCAGAGGTTCACTATTACGACCCTTTAGTCAACCAGCTTATACAAGGTACACCCCCTCTGACCAGATATGATAGACCTAGTAATTCCAGTATCCATTCAAATTCTCATCATGCACAAGCTGTTCTCATCGATATCAGAGGTTCATGGATATGTAGATTAAAAAATAAGATTCCCCTCAGTGGAAAAGGCAAGAACTTCAGTTCTTGATAGCATAGCTTAAATTTTTCATCTCTAACTATTTCAATGTTAGCAGAAAACGAATGCATCCTTCATCCAATTATATATTTAAAGAAATTAAACTGAGCCTTTGCCAAATATCTATTACACATCCTAACTGATTTTACTGTTGCACCCGCATAAATTTGTGATTTATCTTTTGGGGATTGGGCATGGTTTGTAAGCTAAGCGGATGACTTACCATCACACCATACCAGTTATTATTAACCAAGCCTTGAAAATACATAGCATAATGGCTGCTTATGTAAGCTTGTAGGCCATAACAAACTTCATACCCATGTAACAAACACACCTACAACCAAAAGAATATATGCTTTAGAATAGATGCCCTAATCTATCTTACTTTAGCAAACATAACAATCATTAGTTTGCCTGATAATTATTTAATTTATCTAAAAACCCCCTTAATGACTAAATTAGATATAATACTAAGTTTATCTCTAAATTTGACAAATTTATCTCTGCAAAGGGGCTCAGTCATTATAGCAGCTTTTTGCTTCTCTTTAGGACAATAGTAAACACAAATGTTTTCTTTATGGACTAATTGTCGAATGTAATGGTGAATGAACTTCGATATGCTTGGTTCTGACATGATAGGCTAGATTCTTAATCATCTTGAGAAAACTTTGATTGTTGCAAAATAGTGTGGTTGGTGTTGTTTGGTCAAGTTAAAGATTGATCGATATCCTCTTCTTGCTTCACAACCTGTACTTACGATCGACTTATATTTTGGTTCAATGTAAGATAAGGCAAACTATATGTTCGAGCTTGCTCTGTCAAGAAATAACCCTTGAACCAAGAATTAAAAATATAGCTTGTTGTAGCTTTGCAAGTATCAATTGATCCAGCCTAATCAGAATAAGTAAACTGAGATAGCGTGAAATTTGTAGAACATTGATATAGAATTCCAAAGGTGAGTGTTTCTTTGACATGTTGAAGAACTCGTTTGGCAGCTTGCCAATATTCTTCTTGTGGTTTGGACATAAATCAAGAAAGACAGAGCACTACAAAACATAGGTGCGGTTGAGTGGTGGTAAGATAAATCAAACCACTCACCAATTGACGATACACTAATTTAGTGACCAGTGCCAAATCAATGTAAGTTGACAGTTTTATCCCAAACTCATAGGCATAGATGTTTGATTACACTCCATCCTTAACTTTTCTAGAAGTGCTGTGGCATACTTAGTTTGTGCTACAAAAAGAGCATGACCAAGTTGCCAAAATTCTACACCTAAACAATACTGTAGGAGGTCGAGATCTTTCATGTTAAAAACAAAAAAAAACATGTGCCTTCACTTGTTGGATAATATCGGTCCCACTCTCAGTGATAGCAAGATCATTGACATAGACAATTATAATCATTATGTCATCACCATTGATTTTCATGTAGAGATTGGGATCAAAATAACTTCTTCGGAATCCTAAATCTCTAGGAGGTTGATTAATTTAAAATACTGGGCTCTAGGAGCTTGCTTAAGTCCATACGGCAACCTAGTCAACCTACAAACCAAATGTTCTTTTCCAAGAACATGGAATCCTTATGGCTGAACCATGTACACCTTATCCAAAAAAATTATGTTCAAGAAGGAACCTTTAACATCCATTGGATATACTCTCCATCAAAACTATCACAACCCAAAAGTTGCGAGCCAGACAAACTACTAATTTCGCTATAATTTAAAAAAAAAATGCAGAAAAGTCTTAACTAATTCCTCAAATGCTATCAAAATATACTTGTTATCTTCCATGACGATGACTAAGTGTAAATTGAAGTACTAGGTTTTTACTCTTGCGTTTTAGGTACTTAAGATGTAAGATAAGAATCGACTAATGTATATTTATTTCCTCGATATATCGGTTATGATCGTATTAAGAATTAGTGTAAATCAATTTATCATAGTTAATAAGGTTTTTATAGTACAATGAATTAAACCTATTGACTATTGTACATGATATAAAGATCAACAAGGTACAATGTAAACATTTAAGGGAACAAAATTTGCATTCGTAAAGACTTCATATCCTAATTCATTTCAGTTCAATGTCCACCAAGTCAAGCTTCATGAAAATAGGTTTCTATTTAAATAAAACAATTGATATACATCATACTTGCAGAGTTAATTAGAACAAACCTGAAATACAATAAATTTGAAATTTAAAGCTGATTTCTTTCTCCTAAGAAAAAATTACATATATTTTCCTTATTTATGATACTTTGATACATCATAATATACAAGAAAAGGACAGTTTCGAATAATTGAAGACAACAAGTACAAAGCTGGTAATTAGTACATATACAAGCTACAAGATTTCAAATTGAAATACATAAGTATCTTCCAACATGTATCAATAGAACTGAAAACTAATATCTTCAAGTGTGATGTGATAGTAAATGAAGCAATAAAGTTGATCCTGCAGGTAGGAGTGTGTCAGATCCTAAATTATAGTACTCATGATTAAAAAACCTATAAAGTACTAGAATAAAAATTGCATTCACTTTTACCTCTAATTCTGGAACGACAACATACATGAACAAAAGCCCCACATAGTTTTACGGCTCCCTTGTATGCCACCTCAAAAAGTGGAACCCTGCCTTTTGTGGATGTGGTCACAGAATGTACCACATAGGAAGAAACTAGGAACAAGTGTAGATGATCATTATTTCTTTTCACACATAAAACAAAACATCACAAGCATACCCCACCTTCGTGGACATGGTCACAAGAGCGTACCCCATAGGAAGAAACTAGGAACAAGTGCAGATGATCACTATTTTTCTTCGCACATAACACAAAACATCACAAGCAATATCCCCTTGGCGAAGATTTAAAAGATGATACCTATGTGCAGACCTTGACCTTGACCCGCCTTGCACAGCAATAAATGTCTCATAACAATCTCACACAAATCAATAGTGTCGGCCTTGCCTTGTCAAGCACGAAAATCCAGATGGCATATGATATCAACAATGTTCATAATTATTCCCATGCATCGAGCTAGATCTCAACTTCGAACACATGTAGTCTGCAGGATAAGACAAAAGGATTGAAGGAGGCCTCTATTATCCCTGCCATTTCTTTCAGTTAACTGGAAGAACTAAGTGAGATGAAATTTGAAACTGACAATCACCCTATCCTTGTGTGCAATTTTTCAGAGAATTCAGATGAATTGGATAAGGCTCCTACGAGCCTCCCATTTCGTTCAGTTGCCTGAACGATTGAACATGAAGAAATAGCATGACTTTCGAAACAATTCAAACATGATAGAACACATTGTTTCAATCATTCAAAACAACTCAACTCAGATTGGTACACGTACATACTAGGTCACACAAGTACAGATTAGACATGACTTACAATAAAATATTATTCTAGAAGAACAATTCCAAAAACACAAACCCAAACTGCCCATATGCAGATTTGCAGTGACAAGATTTTAGATTATCAGGTATTAGGTTGCTAGATAAGAAGGATAAAAAATAGAATAGCTAATCCTGCTTAATTGATGAACAGATAAAAATTTGATGTAAGAAAAATTCATTTGATCAATGGTATCAATCTTATTTCAAAATAATAGTCTTCCTTTTCACAATCAAAAGTCTTGAGTAACAAGTTCCCATCATTACAGAACAACAAGCCAGTCATACATGTGTAAGCAGTTTTACATATATATATCCTCTGTGTGTGTGTGTGTGTGTAATACAAAACTAAACCAAAACAATCATTTCCCTTTACATCATCAGTCAATGTTTTTAGCAAGTATAATGAATAGGAATACTCAAACATTACCCCTTGGGCTATATGAGTTTACAATTATATCACAAGAAAGACATAACCAGTTTCTACAATCTCGGGTAGACACAAATTACAACTATTCTACCCAAGTCATACTCCTTGATTTTACTGACTAAGCAAAATTGGAACAATAGACAAATGTCACTCCCCATCATAGTTTAATCAAAGGTTATTTTGGTTAATTAAGCCATGAGTAAGATCTACAAGACTACAAGTATAGCTTCAGCTATTAACAAAAGAGAACAGAAAATTCCTATCCATAGAGGTATCTTAAGAGCCTATGGATATAACAAATAACATCAACAACAATGAAAATGCCTGTGATACTGGGCATGTCGTTTTACATTGCAAGGTAAGATGAAATCTCTATAACAATCATCAACATTCCCACTGAGGGCTTGAAACAAGAAAATATCATCACTCGTTCTCATTCACACACAAGCAGACCCAAAGTCTTAGTCCAAACAAGATATTTAGTAATGGACAGTCCACAAGAAATAAGGCACACATTAAGTTTTCCCAAACTGCGTTGTAAATGGATGCTTTTTGAACCAGACCCAACTGGGTATCTATCTAATGGTTCAATAAGAAATTGAAACCCCTCTTCGAAGCAAAACAAACACACACATATCAAGAACATCTTGATCAAACAATGGCAGTATAATATGCAGTCCAAACACTCCATTATGACTTGGATTTAATTGAAAACAATTGCTTAACAAAACAAGAGAAGAGTACAATAAATCTTTACATACCTAGCTAACTGAGAACACACAGTCAAGTTATGGCAGCTTCCTATATGACCAACCTGCGGCCTTTCTCTTTCAAGTATAGGACAAGCATAAACAAAATCAATGAACAAGTGAAAAGGAAACCCTTTCCATGTTCCTTCTCTCATCTATATAACAAATAACAATCTTCAAACCTCACTGCATCATTTTCTCCATCATTATAACTTCCAATTAACACACAAACTCAAAGAGATTGAGTATAAAATGCCTCCCATGGAGGGTGAGCTGCTAGTAGGGCTTTGCCCTCGACTGACTTCCCTCCACAATGCCAAAAACTAAGGTTTTGTTACCTTTAAACTTCCACTCTTTCCTTTACGTAGTACAACAAGATTGTTAAAACTGTAAATTCTCATTAATACTGAGTGGAAAGTCTGGTGGCTAAAAGCCCATGGCCTTTCCACTTTCCCACATCTTTTAAATATCTGATTATATATATTGCAATGATCTCTCAAAGTATGATTTAAAACTAATGTTTTTCATTTGTAAGATATAAGTATTGAGGATTGAGTTAGGATACCATGGTCATTCACAAGTGACACAGTCCACACAAATAAACATGCTAATTAATATAAATTGAACACCCCAATCGATCAAAAGCAAATCATATCGACAACAACCAACACCACAAAATAATGATGAAAATATGACCCAAGCGACATCAATGGCATTGACGATATGAACATAGCGACAACAAATGATGCCAACAAAAATGACAAAAATGATGACTACGTTATCAACACATGACCATCATGTAGTGAACAATCGCCAAGTAGAGATATGCTAATTAACAAGTTATAACTAACAAATTAAAGTCTTACAACTATGACTTGTAACTTAGAACTACTGTACTAACCATCTGCACTTGTTAATCATTTCTGTCCGCTATGACAATGTCCTCCCCCATGATGCTCTCCCTCCATCAGGGACAAAACCTCACAAAACAAAGTGTCGTAAACATACATTAGTCCAATCAAGATAACATAAACATTGAGATATAAACAAGAATATAATAATAAATGCAAAACATGTAACTACAAATTAGATTAATTAGGAAGAAAATATTCAATTAAATAACTTACAAAACAATAATAATCCCTTAATTCCATTAGTTGTGATGAAATCATAAAAGTAGACAATCATCGAGAGGACAAACGAGTAACTTGAAATAAACTAATCTCAACATAGCATAACACTTGTTTACCTAATTAAATATGAAGTCAGAAAAATCATCAATAATATAATGGATATTTTGTGGTACTACAGAAACTAAGAAGCAATTGAGATAACCATCCAACAAGTTGCCATCTTTGTTGTGGGGGCAAAGGTTTCTTCATAGTCTACCCCTTCTTGTTGTGCATATCCTTCAACAACAAGTTGAGCTTTGTAGTTGTCCAAAGAACCATCTAATTTATATTTGACCTTATAAACCCATCTACAACTAATGGGCATCTTCCCTTGGGGCAAGTAAGACAAAACCCAAGCCTTATTTTGCATCAAGGTCTCAAAATCCACCTTCATGGTAGCTTCCTATTCAAGCTTTTCTTTGGCCTTATCATGTGCTAGGTTCAAATACCTATGAAACAATAGAAGAGCAAAATTTATGTACTCATCAGCTTGCACAAGTTGTTTCCTTGTTCATGTAGACTAGCCTTCTATTGTTTGTGGCAATTCATCCTCCCAATCATCTTTCACCATAATATAATACCACTTTAGCCTCCATTATTGGCTCCCCCATGCTATCTAGGTATCATCCTTTCTTCTTCCAATTCCTTTGGAATTTAACCCTTTTGATGTACCTGGCTCTAAGGCTTGTTCCAAACCTTGTTTGATTTTCACACCATAACTTGTTCTAGAATTATTAGTAGTAGTTTCCCATACAATAATATCTACAGTTTTACCTTCATTTAAGAAAAAAGACATCTCATTTTTTACAATAATATCTTGTAACAATCTACCCCAATTTTTTTTTTTTTAAATGTGAACAATGAATAAGACAATGTTAGCACAATATTGCATGAACCCAACTAACAACCTCCACACTTTTGATGACCAAGTTCCCAAATCGGGCGAGGTGAGAGCATAATGTGTTTTGGTTTACAACTAAAGATTGTGCAACAAAGTAAATGCATTCATCCGCTAATGAGCGGGCATCTGCTTTTCAGCAGGCATCCACTTGTGCAGTGGGGATTCACCACTTCTTTAGTGGGTAGATAACAAGAAAGAAAAATCAATTCAATTCTCCACACTGGCGGTTGAACCATCCAGGGGTTATTAGGTGTTTATGCAACATAAAATTGATAGAAAACAATAACTTCAGATGAGAGCTATATCAAATGGAATACAATAAACATCAAGTAACAATGCCATGTGACTAGCATCATCTTATACCTTGCACAAGAAGGAAGAGCAAGTTGCACAAAGATATGAATAATCAGGCTGGAAATCATTGAATATGGCCAATAATGAATAAATCTGAAACACAACTCAGCTCCTCATTACAGTACAGCAACCCAGCATTCTGTCCATTAGCAAATGTGACTGTACACGATAAAAAAAAGCAAATTGTACTTATTGGAAGTACGGCCAGTGCCAGTACGGATCTCAACAAACACCCTTCCAAACAGCATAAACATCATTGAAGTCTCTTGGGAAGTAGGTGCCAATACATAGGGATCAATGCTAAACAAAAATCACTTCACAAACTTCTATCAAACTTCCCAAAAATCTGATCGACCATCCTTGCTGGTACGGCCTTGAATGTACAGCCCAGCCAGGTACTATCACAAAACACAAGGAAAAGCCCAAAAACAACACCAAAATTCATCTAAAACTTATTATAATTATGTCTACCTGAATCACAAACCAAAACTCCACAGAAATCTACTAACTCCATTCAGCTTCATGTGATTTTCTGAGTAAAACCACCATTATCAGCTAGGGTGGATATTCCACCACTGAAACTGATCATCCTCTAGAGGGTTTTCGTCCTCAAGAATGTATGATGAACTCTCTGGTTCAATCCCAGCAGCATAATAGTATCAAATCCAAGCATAAGCCTCTACAATGAGCTCTCACTTCTCTTTTATAGGCACCTGGGAGTTACACAAGAAATTAATTCTTTATTGGAAATATTATTTTTTTCCCCAACCTTATTATAAATCCATTTTATCTCCGCTTAAGTGCCTAGATAAAAGAATATGATTTCCCCTTTCCAATGAGCTATAACACTTAAATATTTAATTATTTTAATTAAATAATACTTTTTTTGCAAAAAATTCCAAACTGCATCCAACCACCAAATAAACTGAACCAATACACTCAACAGGGTTAGAGATGCAAAATGATGCCTTCCGGGGAACTTTCCAAAAATAGACGGCTCCTCAAGAATCTTGGAGAGCAATCCAAGAGGCCGAATCAACTTTAGAAAGTTGCATAGAAAACCTGACACCACATTGAGCTCAAATCCAACATCAGATATCAACAAACAAATGAACCAAGAGTTCTTCAGAAAAGGGGAACCCCTTATCATACCGAGATAGCCTATCAGGATTCCGAAAAATAGGCTATCGGGCCCACAACCGACTAGGTAGAAAAAGGGAACATTACATATCTCTACTAACAACAATTTTGATTGTCGAAACACCAAGTAACTTGTATGTCTTGACTACTTACCATAGCCAACAAATATATATATGGTTTGCTCTTTGCATCAAGCTTCCTTTTTTGTAGGAATCAATGCAAAAACAATACAACTAAAGACACAAAAGTCACTTACAAATGGTCTCTTGCCTAATCATTCTTCCTTGAGAGTGGCATCTTGCAAAGCTTTACAAGGACACCAATTAAGGATGTAGATTGTTGTATTCACAAGTTTTGACCAGTATTGGTATGACATATTCCGAGTGTGCACCATGCATCTTGCCATCTCCATAACCGTCATATTCCTTTGTTCCATGACTTCATTTTATTGTGGAGTGTACAAAGTAGTATACTATCTATGTATAGCATTCTCCTTGCAGAATTCTTAATATTGTTTGGAGGCAAACTCACCTCTATTATTGGACGTAAGAGTCTTGATTTGTCTATCCATTTGTTTTTCCACTAAATCTTTTAATTCTACAACATGAGAAACATACTAACTTCTTTAAATTAGGAAATACGCCCACATTTGCTTAGAAAACTCATCAACTAGCAACAAGAAATACTTTGTTCCATACATACTGGATGTCTTCATTGGACCTTTCAAATCAACATGTACCAGATCCAAGACTTCGTTGGCACAAAGTTTTATCAACGTAAAATGGGTGTCAACTTTGTTTGCCCATTTGGCATCCTCTACACACATCCCAACTTTCCTGAATGGATAGAAGTCCATCAACCTTGTAAGCCTTATTAAAGTATAGACAAGTACTAATAATTTTGGTGTCCATACCTCTTGTGCCAACGTACATTAACTATTTCCCAATGTTGCCAGTGCATGAGCATTTGCTATTTTGTGATCAACAAGTTTATACAAACTTTTCTCACTTATACCAATTGCAATCAACTTGGTCTTATTGAGATTTGTATTTCCTTGAAAATTCATTGAAATACTAGTATTCTTTGTCACTTCACAAATATACAAGATTTTTATTCATGTCATGAATATATGGAACATATTTGAAAGTGTAACTCATAATTTTGTTCAATGTGACATGAACATCGCCACACCTTTCAACATAGTGAGTCCAACCATCACCTAATGAAACATATTCACTTCTATTATTATCTTTAGTAAAAGTTACATGCCAATCTCTTTGGCATGTATAGTGTCTAGATGCACTTGAATAAAAAATTTAGGTTGTGAACTCAATTGACTGGTCTTGTGATGCAACAAATGCAAATTGTTTTTTTACTTCTTGCTCATTAACACATTCAACAACACTAGCTTACTTCGATTTCCACTAGCGTGCCATGTCACTCTTTCGTTTTTGTCAAATTCTCATAAATTTCTAGTCTCATTATAGTAAAAAAAATTCATTTTGATGCTTCGGACATATGACTACCTTTGAAGGAGTCACATGATGATTTGCTAATGTTGTGCCTATCTTTATCTTTGATTCATGCACTGAATGTTCTCTTTGTAGTGTTTGAGGTCCAGGCTTCCAACTAATCACATGTCAGCTCCTTTTGCAAGAGAAGTGTTGATAACTTCTCAAAGTTAAGCACTTGGGCTTCTATAGAATGCAAGGATTCAACAATTGAGTCATAGGATGATGGAAAAGCTACCATATTTTCATCATCTACTAGCTCCTCGATACCAAATAACTAATCACTAAGATCCCTCATTCACAACAAGTATTTGGAGATTAATCCTCCTAGATGAAAACAAGAGATTCTTTAGATATAAGGCTTGTCTTTTTGATGGTTAGTATTTGTTCTTAAGATTTTCCCATAGAGTTGTTTCTCATGTAGCATTTTGGACCTCTAGTATTAATCAATTTACAATTGGCTGCTTAGAAGCACTAAACTTCGTTATGTATTCTGCCAAAATCCTTGGGGTTTGCAACTGGTTTTGTTTCTTTGTTTTGTATTATCTGGTTGAAGTCTCAACACTCACAAACAATGAGTATTTCAGGACTCCACAAGTCATAATTCTTCCCTTTAATTTTTGAGACTCAAACAAAAGCAGATGATGTATGCTGGCCATCTTTGACCATAGAACTAAACCACTTAGGCTGCAAAAGCTAAAATAAATCCCAAACCAATAATGCAAAGACCAAAATTCACCCATCAATGAGTCTGACATACTAATGTAGAAATTTTGGCAAAATTTTACTGAAAAACTCTCAATAGATCAAAAGTTATGGATTAATTCCACCTACAGCCATATATGGAGATATATTTTATTAAGGTTTTAGAATTTGAACTTTATAAATTTTAAAACTAAAAAATTAATTAAAAATATTGAAACTCTAGATTTTGATAAACCAAAGTCTAAACTTTATCATGACTTGAATAATTTGTATGGTTGTGTCTGTGCAATCAATTATATATGGTTGTGTCTATGGACAGTTGCCCCTCTGCTCTTCACTCCTCCCACACTTTTGATCATAACTGCTACACAAAATTTTATTCACGTCCATGGCCACTTGCACCTATGCTATGCTAAAAACACCTGCGCCTCACAGCTGTGCTAACCAAAATTATTAACATTGTCTCAAACGCCATGTCAAACAACAAAAATAAAGTACATCTATTCATGTTGCCTGAATTCAATCTATTTTTGACCTATTTACATTTCTCATAACCCAATACCATTGCATATCATATTGAAGATCTTATGATATTTCTATCAAAAAAATTCTACTACAAATGGAATTCTTAGTCAAAAGATATGCCCAAAATATGGACAGGTTTCCAGGGTTGTTTTAATGGTGAAAATGAAAATTGTATAAAATAAAATTTACCAAGCCTTGATAAAATGGCAAATGACTCCAACCAGCTTCCTCCTTCAATTCAGACCAACATGACTTTGATATCATATAATCTTTATTAACCAAGCCATTTAAAATTTTAAATACATTGCAAAATGGCTAATTATATAGATTTGTAGGTGAAAGGTAAAAATAAACACTTCCTAAGTCCAGGGTTTCATTTATTTTAACTTTCAATGTGTGTTGCAATTAACTAATCGAATAACTCTTACAACAATATGATAAAACAGTAAAGCAGCAAGCATAACTGATCTATGCTAAGTACAACTACACTAGAGTTGGGAATGAAACTACAAATGTAAGCGAAATGAGGAAAAGATTAGAGAAACATGTCTGATTTAGAGTTTGGTGATGGTGAAGGAAGATGGCTGGAGGAAGTTGTAGATGTGTCCAGGAGACTTCTGAACTAGAAGAGGGAACCTTTTTTCTGCAGGGGCACTCTTATCCCTAGGGCGCACTCCTGTCCTTGGGGGATGCTCATGTCCATTGTGGGCGCTAGTATCCCTAATAGACATTGGTGTCCTTGGCTTTGATCAATCTGAAACTTTCTAGGGGTTTTCACCCTAATTTTCTAATGCTTGTGACAAATGAAAATTCTAAACGTGAGCTTCCTGTGTTGAGATGCTGCCACCTAAAATCTAAAGGGGAAAAATGGTGAGTTACAATAAGAAGACTGTCTTAGTTAGTCTCCATACAGCATATTTCAGCCTCCACAATATTGAAAATATTGGGAGTGTGTGATTCCTAAATGCAAGGTGTTGTGGTGTGTGGAAAACTGTAACTGCAGGAACCCCGGGAGGCTTGCTTGTGTGTAGTGCAATGGATGAGGAGATAGGGAGGTGGAAACCACTAAATGTGCCATTACTTGTGTGAAGTGCAATGGAGGAGGAGATAGGGAGGTGGAAACCACTAAATGTGCTAGGGAGCTTGCTAATGGAGGTCTAATCTACGACAATGAGAGGATTTGAAGGACAAAGATTTCTTCAGTTTTTGTGTTGGAAACTTGGAAGGATAAACCCTAGTATGTGCATGAAAAAAGGAACAATGGGAGGAGATATCAGAAGAGGCTATGGATTCTAGAGTGGAAGGAGAGAGGGGATCAACCATGAGCTTCAACAATGGAGGTTTGTAGGCATGTTCAAGTTCAACAATGGGAGAATGAGAAAACTTAATATTGGAACAATAGGAGGAGGCACAATGCGTAAGCAAGGGAGAATAAGAGAATTCAAGAGTGAGATTAGGGTTTTAAAATGTATAAATATAGTGTCTTAGGTTAAGTATCTTATTAGCGTTCTAATTCACACTTTTTAGTGTGACACAAAACGGAATAGATGTGCGGTAAAACCACTCTTAGAATTAGAAGGGGATGCTCCTTATAGGTTAAAAACCAACCTAAAACTGCACACTATATACTTGCAATCTACAATTTTTACAATGATTTTTGGGGTAATTTCACATTCATGTTGAATAAAACATAAATATGTGATCTTTTTTGGGTTTGCCTAGTGTAAAAAGCTGAAATGCTCTCTCAACCCAAGGCAAAGAGTTTTATGCTTTTTGACTTGAATTAAGTTCTACGACTAGACACTTACACCATTCACTTAAGAGCAGAGACTAAGCAAAGCAAGTACACACGGATTGGATAAACACAAAAACACGAATATTATGACTAAATTGAATGTAGGACTTAGTACAAAGCCACAAGCTATATCTTCAAATTCGTCTGCAATACAAAGCATGCAAATTCATTAAAACAATTTAACTTTCAACACACATAATGACACATATCAATAGAGATTTAGAAGCAAGATAGGCATAGTAAATTCTATTGAGCAGATAATAAAATCACAATAACATTGTGTAAGATACCCCACTATACTTAACCAAAATTTTTGCTTATTCAAACTTGCAACTTCAATCAAACATCAACATAGAACATCAACATACAATATGAACTATCAATCAAGGAAGCTGAGATATCTTATTTCAATTGTCAATTCAAATGTCTTATTACATAGAATGGATGCTTAATAGCATCATCAAGTTCAATTTCTTACAATGAATACATCAAATAGGCCTGGGCGCCTAGATTGAACAATAAGCCTATTCAACTACTTATATCTCCAATTCTCAAATGTCTTCAAGGAACACTTGTATCCTCAAATCTCAAGAGTCTGCAATGCAAGTAGCCTTGTGTTGTAGAACGTCTTCAATCCTGCACAATGATGATAACTAAATGTTAACACCGCTCAATGGATAAGGGAGCATCACCTTATCAAGTTGAGGGAGCATCACCCCAACAAGCATGAAATACGCAGATTCCATGAAAGAGCATAAAGCTTACCAGAGAGAAATCACAATAGCCAAAAGATATGCAAATGAGGTCGCTCTCCTCCTTTTATAGTGCCCTTTAAGAGGTAAGAAGCAATGAAGGCACGTTTTCCAATGCAAAGAGACAACCAAGGCACGTTTTCCAAGAGCATATTCTACAGGAATAGGCCATTTGATGACTCACTCTGAGTTGGCGCCCTTGTTAAATGAGCCGGAACGGATCCCAATGCCATAATTTGAGCCAATGGAAGATCAGGTACTTGCACGGTGCTCAATGAAGATAGAGCACACTTAGGAGAATGCTTTAATCGCAATTGGCACTACTTCCATGTTAGGCGCATGTTTAGTGCTCTGGAGACAAGAGATGGCGCCTAACCTCTTGAAGTGTTATTCAAGTCTTCAAAATACTTCTAAATCTTCTCTTGAAACAAATATTCATCATTACCATGATAGATACTCCACATTCCATTCTAAGGCGCACATTTGGCTTCTTGGAGAAGGCGCATGTTTGAGGTTGGAGAAGGAAAATGCGCCTTACTCTAGCAATGCTTCCTTTGTCTAACATCAAACCAAAGATGATTGTTTGAACATGTTTAATCCTTTGAAGGTCATTTCAACTTAGAACAACATGTTTTAGACCTAGGCGCACATTGGAGGTTGCTCAAGGTGAGAAGTGCGCCTAACACTTAGATGGAACCTTTTTTGTCCTCAAATGTCATTTCTTACCAAGGTGCTCATCCAAGAGAGAATAAGCAAGATTAGCGCCACATTTTGAGTGCTCATTTGATGTCTTTGAAGCATAAATCATCTTAGGCGCATTTGCAAGGTTGGACAGGCAAGATCTAGCGACTTGCTAACATCATGCATATCTTGTCTTCTTTGGTGATCCCTCATGGAGTTGGATGTCTACTTGACTCATTCTACCCTCCAAAGATGCATTGAGGTCTTCAACTAGCCTTTCTCAACAAGGCGCATTTTCAAGAGGTTTATGCTTCATCTAGCGCCCAACTCCTTAGGTGCACATCAAGTATCTTGGCAACATAAACTAGCGCCTTAAGTAGAGAAGGTGCTCAACCTAGATCAATCGCTTCATGATGGGCGCCTTGAATCAATCCTTCATCAAATCTATCTTCCAACGTCACCTCCTTGTCAAGGCGCACTTCAAGGTTGAGTTTGAATGAGATTGGCGCCTAACTCCTTCTAGGCGCACTTTGTAGTTTGACAAGACAAGGATTGGCGCCTTGCCTGGCAGCATCATAATGGCACCTTCATACTTGACAAGTCTTCCTTGGGCGCACTTTCTAGATCCGGAGACATCAATTGGCGCCTAGAAACCCATAGCAAGTTTCTTAATCCATTCAACACTTAGGTGCTCGATTAACTTGTATTTGAAGTTCTCCATTGCTAGATTGAACATCAAAGAATCAATGTATCATTACATGAAGGTTTTGACCTGCAAAACAAAACAATAGTTAGCCAAAACCAATTTCATTCCCTTATTTTACGTATTAGCCCACCGGGAATGATGAATAGACTAATCCGGGTTCATGATTGACTCATGCCGGAAACGGGGACATGACAGTCTCCCCTTCTCGGGATTGCTTGTCCTCAAGCTATCGAAGGTTAGGATGCTCTAAAATTTTCTCTCCTTCCCAAGTAGCATCCTCAACTGGCAAGCCTTTCCATCGCACTAGATATTCTCTGATGACTCTGCTTCTCAGTTTACGTTTCCTTATATCAATGATGCCTTCAGGTTCTAGAATCAACAACCCTTCTTCATCAAGTGGTGGAAGATCGTGAGAGGAAACCACATTCTAACCCAATGCCTTTTTGAGACATGATACATGAAATACATTATGTATGCGGCTTCCAGCTGGTAATTCAAGTTCATAAGCCACTTCTCCTACCCTTCTTATCACTTTGTACAGGCCATAGAACCTGGGCTTCAATTTCTCTGCACCTGATTTCTTCAGAGAACTCTACCTATATGGTTGAAGGCACAGAAACACCATATCACCTACCTCAAAACTTCTCTCGATCCGGTGTCTGTCAGCATACATCTTCTGTTGGTTTTGAGCTCTCTGCAAATTTTCTTTAAGTACTCGCAAAATATCTTGCGTGTCCTTTATCAATTCTTTTGCTCTAGGAGCTCGACTATCTTCCAAAGCCAAATCGACAAAAGAAACTGCATCATATCCATATAATGCATGAAAAGGTGACATGCCAATTGACATATGAAAAGTGGTGTTATAGCAATACTCCCCTAAGTGTAACCACTTTATCCAAGCACGCTGATGATCAGATACATAGTTACACAAATATCCCTCCAGCCACTTATTGACTATCTCTGTTTGCCCATCTGTTTGAGGGTGAAAGCTTGTGCTTGGTGTTAGGTCAGTTCCTGCTAATCGAAATAGCTCTCTCCAGAATACACTGATGAACCTGTTATCTCGATCACTGACTATGGTCTTTGGAAGGCCGTGTAGTCGGAACACTTCCCGAAAGAATAGCTCAACAACTTGTAAGGCAGAATACTCCACTGAAATTGCAAAGAAGTGAGCGTACTTAGTTAATCTGTCCACAACTACATAGATACAATCTTTACCTTGTACCTTCGGCAGACCCATTATAAAATCCATTGAAATACTTTCCAACTTTTGCTCAGGAATTGGCAAAGGCTGAAGTAAACTTGCGGGAAAAGTATGTTCAGACTTGTTCTGCTGACAAGTTAGACACTCCATAACATATTGTAAGACATCATCTTTGAGACCTTTCCAAGAAAATCTTTCACGAATCTGTCTATAGGTCTTGAAAAATCCTGGATGTCCTGCTAGAGGTGTATCATGAATGGCTTTCAGAATCTACTGCTTGAGCTTAGATTCAAGTACTAGGAAAATCCTGTCCTTGTAATAAATCACATCATCAACCACTTTATACTTGTCATCCTGTATAATTCCATCCATGATTTCGCATGCAAAAGTTGATTTGGAATACTCAACTAAAAGCTGAGATTTCCAATCAGCTGAAATCTCACTTAAGGAACAAATAGTAGGCCTCCTTGAAAGAGCATCAGCAACAATATTTTTCTTGCCCTTCACAAATTCAATGTCAAAATCATATGCTTGAATCTTTGAGACCCATTTCTGTTGTCTTTCATTCAGATCCTTTTGTTCCAGAAAGTATTTCAGACTATTGTGGTCAGTCCTAACCACAAACTTTGCACCTACCAAGTACTGACGAAACTTAGCCAAAGCATGCATAATGGCTAGCATCTCCTTGTTGTAGGTGGAATATAGGCGTTCCGTATCTTTCAACTTTCTGCTTTCAAAAGTAATAGGATGCCTATTTTGCATTAGCACAGCCCCAATACCCACGCTTGATGCATCACATTCAAGTACAAAAGACTATGTAAAATCAGGTAGTGCCAACACAGGAGTAGTACTCATTGCTTCCTTGAGAGGATCAAATGCTACCTGCGCTGCTTCTGACCAAGAGAACACTCCTTTCTTAGTGAGATCTGTCAATGGTGCTGCCAGCTGTGAAAAACCCCGAACAAATCTCCTATAATCGCTGCAAAGCCCTAAGAATCCTCTTAGTTTAGTAAGATTCCTTGGTCTAGGCCATTCTTGTATAGCTTTGATTTTTTCCTCTTCTACCCTGACTCCTTCAGCACTAATCATATGTCCCAAATATAGACTTAGGAATGTTGGTGGATTGGACGAAAACCCAATTCCATATTGAAGGTTTTCCCTATGAGTTGCAACTACAGGGTCAGCATATTCCTAGGATGAAACCCCTTGGAATGTTGGTGGATTGGACGAAAACCCAATTCCATCTTGAGGTGGATTCATTTTAGGATTCATAATTGTGCTTCATAGGTGATTTTGGAGGGTTTGAATGAGCTTCAAGAGGATATATTTCCACAGATCGGTGTTGGAGGGGTTTATTTGCCAAAATTGTGAGATTTGTGGCCAAATACAATTTTGGTGATTGAGATTTTATATTCAAATTTTATTGCAAGTTTGGTTCGTATTTTATATCAGACTTGGAGGGTTTATTCCAGCGTTGCAAATAGATGGTTTGGACTGATTTTTGGTTAAGAGATTGATGCCAAAGGTGGACACCTTAATGGAACATACGCGATTTGCATTTTAGGGTATTTTGGATCCATTTTGTGAGGCGCCGCCCATTCCTTGTGAGCCGCTGCCATTCTTTATAGCAGGTCGATCCATATTAGAGGTGGCGTGGAGGGTTTTCAAGGAAGTCACTGCCATTTGGGAAGAAGTCTCCGCCCAAGGAGAGGTTAAAATGTCATTATGATGCAGATCGCCCTCTCTAGGATGCATTTTCTATGATATATGACTGATACATTATCATCTGCATGTTTGGAGCGAGAATAATTGGTATGTATTCATTTGTATATTGCTGATATGAAAAATCAAATTCTGGGCACTTTGTAACAACTCTTGTTGATGTACGTTTTCATTGAGATTGATCAAAATAAAGGCAGATCTGAAATACTCGTGTTTGTCAATTGTTTGATGTATTGTTCCATCATTTTCTTTCAATTGTACATGAGATATTAGCATTATTTTATCATATACATCTGTTGTTACCAAATAAACATATTCAGAAAAACAAGATTAGACTTCATGCAAAGTGTTTGACAAAATGTCAAACCATTAAAGTCAGAAATTTTAGGGCAGATTTGGTTAGGAATCTTATAGTGGTATCAGAGCAAGTGATGTTGCCAGCCTGGAGGGTTTACATGACAGCTTTATCTAATGTATGCTGATTTATGAATCCCAAGGATAGAGAATACATCACTTACAGGAGAATGCAACACTTTATGAACTTAGATTCTGAAGAAGAGAACATCATGGGTGACATGAATCGTGAGGATCCCAACACTAGACATTTTCAATGACATTGCTAGAGGACAGCGTGATTTAATGCAACTTTTGATCCAATTTGTGTATCATAGCATGACAAACAACAATGTAAATTAGAATAATAATATAGACAATCAGCATATAGGTGCAAACAATGGAAACAATGGTGAGACTAGCAACTCTGGAAATAATGCCAACACTCCTAAATACTCACACTAGAACCACTCAAGCTTCTATAGTTAGGCCTCTTATGCCTACTTTCTTGGATCAACAAGGAGCATAGGGTGGTGGACAATAGGTTGCAGGAGAGCTTTAATGATTACATGTGGGAGTGGCAATCACTAGGTGATGAGTTTCAGGCTGCAATGTCTCTACAAGATTTTTGTCCGCTGAAATATAGAAACAAGCCTAGAGTAGAAAGATGACACAACCATGATTTGTAGAGGAAATTGGGAAAGGTAACTATTACTCCTTTTGATGGTTCGGGCATATGCACTGCATGTGCATGGATTTAGAAGATGGATAACTATCTCACTTTGAACCCTATGTTTGAGCGAGAGGCAATTCAGTTTGCCACTTTACACTTTGGATGGTTACACAGGGTCATAGCCTTGTCACTACTTATGCTGATTTGACCCAGAGGTTGATTGACAAGTTTGATAAAACAAATCCCGAACAGTTTTTCAAAGAGTTGGCCCAACTCAAACAACAGGATTCAATGGATGCCTATATACCTAATTTTCAAAGGCTTGCAGTCTTGGTTCCGAATGTTTCATAGGACAGATTGACTTATCTTTTCATTGAGGGTTTAGAGGAGCCTCTCCATGGTTGGGTGAAAGCCCTAGATCCACCTTCATTGCAGGATGCCATTAAGAGGGCTAGGAACATGGCATTTTCAGCACCTCCCAAACATAAATTTCAAAACAAATCTTCCTCTTCCTTAAGAAAGGGCCATAAGAAAATTTTTCAGAAGGAATGGCCTAAGAGGACGACTCCAGACATAGAGGCTAAAAATGAACTGAGAAAGAAATTGTGCTTCTCATGCAAGGGGCCTTGCGAGCTCGGTCATAGATGCCTTGGGAAAGGCAAAGCTCATTACATAGAGGTCACTTCCGATGTTGATGATGACGGAGTACAAGACACTAGTTCGGAAAGTGAGAATGATGAGTAGCTGTTAGAGCTTGATGCTACAGCTACAGGTGATACAGTACATGGTACCATTGCTACATTGTCAAGAGTTCCTAAGTATCATCCTTTTAGAGTGAGAGGAGTCCTAAAGGGACAGCAAGTCACATGTTTGGTTGACAACGGGGCCACACATAACTTCAGTGATGAGTGTTTGGTGGTGAAGAGAGGATTGCTGGCAGAGGAGTTTTCAGGTTTTAGTGTTATGGTAGCTGATAGATTCAGTTGGGTGACTATACAGTTACTGATGACTTCTATGTGGTTGGAATTGGTGATACCGATGTTCTGGGAATCCAGTGGTTACATTCACTTGGCAGATACATAAAAGATTTTCAAAAGATGGAGTTGGAATTCGTATCAAATGGGAGGAAGGTAGTGTTGAGAGCTTTGGCGGATGGAGCACTGAGAGTAGTTGTAATGTCCCTTTTTTTGGCGCATAGGCTTTTGTGTGCATTTTGGCTTGTTCTTAGTCCCTTAGTGGTTATCCGACATGTTTGGGAAGAACTCCAATGTTTTTGGAGTGGTCTTGATTCGGTCTGCAGAACAATTATTTAGGTTTTCCTTGTGTAAATGGATTATTTCTCATGGCTTTGAGCTCAGTTGATGTTCCGGGTAACAGTGTTGGTTTCTGAAGTTTGATTGGGCTTCTAATTTGCTCTCCAAGATTCTTGGAGGAATTTTCTATTTTTGGAAAGTCATCCAAAAGGCATCGTTGCTCATCCCAAACCTTACAGAACATATTGGTTCAGTTTATTTGGCATTCGGAGCCGTTTGGGATTTCCCGCAAAATTTAATATTTAATGAGCTATTTTAATTATATTTTTCACTTAAGTTCCTAAGGGTGAAAAATAATTAAAATATTATTAAGTGTTATAGCTCATTTGAAAGGGGAAAACATATTCTTTTATGTAGGCACATAAAAGTGAGCACTTAAGTGGAGGAAAAAAGAAATAAATTAAGTTAGAAGGAAAATGTTATTATTTTCAAGAAATAATTCATTTCCTTTGTAACTCCTCCAGTGCCTTATAAAAAAGAATGAGCTCTCATTTGGAAGAGGATGTTTTTGATATTGATTTTGTTTGCAGATGGATTGAACCAGAGAGTTCTTCCATATTCTCTTGAGGACGAAAACTCTCTTGTAGAATGCTCTTGAGGACGGAAACCCTCTTGAGATTAATGGTGGTTTTCATTCAGGAAATCACATGGAGCTGAGAAGATTTGGATGAATTCATGAAGATTTTGGTTGAGTTTTCTAGTTTGATATTTTGGTGATGAAATGATGTTTTTTTTTTGATGTGAGGAAATAAATGTTATTTCATGTTTTGCTTAGTGTTGGAGTGGCCGTACAGAAATGACCGTACATTTTTTGAAGATGATTCGATCATGATGTTGTGGGCTTCATTTGGAGTTGAAATTGATTGTATTGTCATTATTTTGTAGAAACAACAAAATGCAGATGCATTTCTTATTGTTCTAAACACTATAAATGGAGTTTGAAAAATGTCCTTACAGGACTAGCGCCGTACCATACAGGACAGGGTCTGATTTTATGGATTTGTTTCCTTTATTTTTAACAGCAATAATTGCATGAAATCTTATTGTCTAAGGCTGTTTAAAACTTCTGAGTATTTCCCAATCAAATCTGGGCAATCGTTAAATGTGTTTGAAGTGAAAATGGCCTGCATGGACCGTACATGGTCAAGGAAGCGATTCCTTCATGCTGTCTTCTATTACATGCTAAGTGGTGATCAGTTATGAAGTTATTCATTGTTTGTTTGGACATTGCATTCTAGTCTTCTGGCAGGGATTTTTGAAGGCTGTGTATATATTTATTGTGCAGTCCATAGCTCCCATAATGGACGAATATTGCTGTGATCACATTCTTGCTTCTTTGTTGCATTAAATGCATGGAATATCTCTGTCTTGATATGGCATTCCCTTTCCACTAAGATTTCAGTGATTTCTGGGCAGTGATTTGTCATAGTGAAGTGATTTTTCTTCACCAGGCTGTACATACCTGAGAATAGTGATGTGGGTTTCCTGGAGCAGATTGCTTTTTGTCTTGGCTGGGTCATTTCATCATAAGGGAAGTGTGTATGGTATATGCAATTGTATGACAGATTGAGGACCGATTTTGATATATTTATGTGCATTCTTATATGGGTGACAATCTACAGGGCCTCTGCACACTAAGTGGGCTCTGTTTATGTTACAGTTCTGATCAGCATGAAATTATTACATGATTTCAGCATGGGTTATGTGATTTGATGCTAAAAGAAAAACTCATAATTGTGCAGGGTTTCTATGTGAAGCGAAAGACTCATATAATGCTGATATAATGATCTCATGAATCTAGTTTGAGTTGTCTGCAGCCTGGTACTCATTTGTATTCATTCTTTTTATGTTGCATCACACATAATAACCCCTGGATGGTTTACCGCCAGTGTGGGCAAATTGGTATTCTGTTTTTCATGTTTCTACCCACTAGACAAGTGGTGAATTCCCACTGCATAAGTGGATGCCTGCATATGCAGATGAATGTTTCTTATTTGCATAATGTTTAAAATTGTAATCTGAAACGCATTATGCTCTCACCTCGCCCAGTTGGGATCTTGGTGATCAGAAGTGCGGAGGAGTTTAGTTGTGCTAACATTGTTTATCATTGTTCTATATTTTGGAAAAAATTTTGGAGTTGTATATTACAGTGGTATCAGAGCTGGTATGTTCTTGCCAGCCTGTTGGGAAGCTAATTTGTTGCAGATCTTTCAGTTGAGCAAGTCGGTTTTCAGCGTTGCTTGTGAGTGATCAGCTCTTGCATGTGTGTTCAGAGTTGGGCAGTTGAAAGATTTTGAGCGGTGTTGGGAGATCATGGCATCTCTTATGCAGAAAAGAAGTGAGACAGAGGTTCTGGATGAATTAGAAAAAGTTGTTCAAGAGAAATTGGATCGAAGGAAGTATCATCATGAGGCCACTAAGATTATTGATGAGTATGAAGAACTACCAGATGACTATAAGCAGCAACTCCCTTGGAATGCTTTCTTGGAAATCATCAAAGAAGGTAATCCTGACAAAAAGGGATTTATAGAATACATCCAGAAGATAAGGAAGGAAGAGGAGATGAAGACAATGTCTTTATGCAAGCCTGAGTTAACTACTTCAAAGGCAAGCACCAAGAATTTTTCTAAGTCATCATTTTCTAGCCCACCGAATAAGAAGCCTCTTATTTCGAGGAAGAAAGAGGTCAGCAAGAATGAGCTCAGGAGAAGAAGTCTTTGTTTCATATGCAAAGATGCTTGGGAGCTTAACCACCAATGCAAGAAAATAAAAGATGAATCAGCAACCTTCACCACATGTTCTTCCTTTGTGAATGATGTGCAATCTAAAAATGGTGAAGACGAAGACTTGTTTGTTGAAAGAAATGAGTCTAAGCCTCTGTATAATGAAGACAAAGTCACAAAACACGAGACATGCATAGAGGAGTTTGCTGAATTGGAGAAGTCTACAACAGAATTTAGTGAAACTGAGCCTTGCTTTGACGAGGAGCCAAAAGTGTTGGACTTAGCGAGTCCTTCATTTGATGAAGATGCTGAAGATGCCACTACAATTGAGGAGATGAAGATGATCGATAGATTGCTTGCCGGTGACTTTGCAAGTGAGCCTGAGAGGATTGAAGCAATGTGTCTCGTTGAGGACATGGGAGACAATGAAATCACAAAAGATAAAAAGTTTGATGCTGCTACAAATTTCAGAACAGCACCTAATGAAGAGCAATTCCACCATTCTAGTGATGGAAGTCTTGATTATGAGTGGGATTGTTCCATGCAAACAGAAAAGCAGTTAGATTCCTCAAAGATCCTTGACGAAGAATGTGCTGATGAAAATTTTATATCAGCCATTGGTGATGATTCAATGTTTGATTATGAGACTGCCTTTTCATTTGATCTAAGTGATGAAGAAAAAAATTCAACTCCTATGCAACTTGAAGAACTTAGTATCCTTGTAGAAGAGTCAGTTGTTGAGCATGTTGATGAAGAGTTTGTTGGAAGATTTGGATCAGCCTCAAAGGTCGGCTCAACATTGAATTTATGTGATGCTACTTCTTGTACTCAAAGTAGCTATGAAGAGGATAGCTTTAAAGCCGCTGATTTCAAGGATCATGCTTCTAAGGATATGACAGAAAATTTATTGTGTGCAGCTGATTTGAATTTTAAGAATCAATTGTTAGTCACCGAAGATAAGGTCGTGCAAATTCTAACACATTTGGATAGCTCACATAAGTTTGTTGAAGATCACATTTGGAGAGCTCAAGTTGAAAGGAGACAAATAGGCAGGGAAAGAGGATCTTCACTTGAAGATTGGAGTGTAGTCAAAGAGGCATTAGAAGCATTGAAATCTGATTTTTTGAACCTGCTTATTGATAGAGATTATGTCCTTGAGTTTGCTGGTCGAATATGTGATGCATTGAAGGGACGAGATGCTGAAATTGATAAACTTACATTTAAGCTTAAAACAACTATGGATTCTTTAGAGAGTACCCAAATGGCTCTCTTAAAAGCTGAAAATCAGCTTGTTGATGTCCATCAATTCATGGAGCAAGTAGGAGTTGCTAGAGCGAATGAAAGCAAGCTGGAGACTGAAGAGCTTGGTTTGTTCCAAGGAGATTTTGACTTCGGACAGCCTCCTAAGTATGCAAATGCGGAGTGGGAGTCAATTGATGAATTGTTTGAACATGAAGGTGAAACCAATTTCCAATCATTTGATAATACTCTTTTTATGATGGAAGTTGAGTTAACTCATGATAATCTTCTCCTCATGTTGAATGATGAGAACCATTCTGATGTGAGTAGCACGGAGGAGGACAGTAACAGAATATGGGATCCAGGTGAAATGCACTCATATGATGATCATCTATACAAAAACTTCTTCAACTGGAAGTTTTCAACAGTTGTTGAAAATGGGCATAAGGTTCAGGTATGCAAGGGATTAGATTCAATGATGGCTTACTTTTGCAATGGAGTTTATTTGCAAGATTCCTTGCAGGATAGTGGTGTTGGTAAGATTGTTTTATGGATGAATTTATGTCATGAAGCTGCTGTCCTTCATCCAATCAGCCATCATAAATGTTTATTTGCATACATAATGATTGATTGGAGAGAAATTTTGGTCATAACCTTGACTTATTCTGATTGTAGATGGCCTAAATTTCTTATTGTTCTCAAACAATTTCAGTTTTATTGTTGCTATCCCATTTTGAGATCATTGAAATCTGATTTTCATGAGATTATCTCAGACTTAAGCAGCCATGAGATTGAACTTTTTGATGCTTTTAGCCTTTTATGGGAAGATGACAGAAGTTGTCAGCTGAAAGGAACAAGTGTTGCAGTTATTAATGCTCTTTTGGAGAGTGAAAATCAGCTGATTCATGGTTGTTCAGAGTTGTTTTCAGCTTGTGATCAAGCTGAATTATGTTCTTCCTTGGAGGAGCATCACAGATTTTGGTTCCCAACAGTAGTTTCATGTTGGACAATTGTATTGATGATTGCTAACTCTTTCATTTTTGGAGTTAATGACGTTTGGGATCCAAATAGTTATGTGATTGGAAGAATGTTTCAGAAGTGTAATCAGAATACCAGCTGTGCAGTTCACAGATATATCAGAGTAGAGCAACAAAAGTGGTGTGAGGCATTCTTCAGATTGATTTGGGATCCAGGTATATTATGGATGATCATGCAAGTATCTATGTTGGATAGCATGTATTGCTTGAGGACAAGCAATCTTGAGCAGCGAGGACTGTAATGTCCCTTTTTTTGGCGCATAGGCTTTTGTGTGCATTTTGGCTTGTTCTTAGTCCCTTAGTGGTTATCCGACATGTTTGGGAAGAACTCCAATGTTTTTGGAGTGGTCTTGATTCGGTCTGCAGAACAATTATTTAGGTTTTCCTTGTGTAAATGGATTATTTCTCATGGCTTTGAGCTCAGTTGATGTTCCGGGTAACAGTGTTGGTTTCTGAAGTTTGATTGGGCTTCTAATTTGCTCTCCAAGATTCTTGGAGGAATTTTCTATTTTTGGAAAGTCATCCAAAAGGCATCGTTGCTCATCCCAAACCTTACAGAACATATTGGTTTAGTTTATTTGGCATTTGGAGGCCGTTTGGGATTTCCTGCAAAATTTAATATTTAATGAGCTATTTTAATTATATTTTTCATTTAAGTTCCTAAGGGTGAAAAATAATTAAAATATTATTAAGTGTTATAGCTCATTTGAAAGGGGAAAACATATTCTTTTATGTAGGCACATAAAAGTGAGCACTTAAGTGGAGGAAAAAAGAAATAAATTAAGTTAGAAGGAAAATGTTATTATTTTCAAGAAATAATTCATTTCCTTTGTAACTCCTCCAGTGCCTTATAAAAAAGAATGAGCTCTCATTTGGAAGAGGATGTTTTTGATATTGATTTTGTTTGCAGATGGATTGAACCAGAGAGTTCTTCCATATTCTCTTGAGGACGAAAACCCTCTTGTAGAATGCTCTTGAGGACGGAAACCCTCTTGAGATTAATGGTGGTTTTCATTCAGGAAATCACATGGAGCTGAGAAGATTTGGATGAATTCATGAAGATTTTGGTTGAGTTTTCTAGTTTGATATTTTGGTGATGAAATGATGTTTTTTTTTTTGATGTGAGGAAATAAATGTTATTTCATGTTTTGCTTAGTGTTGGAGTGGCCGTACAGAAATGACCGTACATTTTTTGAAGATGATTCGATCATGATGTTGTGGGCTTCATTTGGAGTTGAAATTGATTGTATTGTCATTATTTTGTAGAAACAACAAAATGCAGATGCATTTCTTATTGTTCTAAACACTATAAATGGAGTTTGAAAAATATCCTTACAGGACTAGCGCCGTACCATACAGGACAGGGTCTGATTTTATGGATTTGTTTCCTTTATTTTTAACAGCAATAATTGCATGAAATCTTATTGTCTAAGGCTGTTTAAAACTTCTGAGTATTTCCCAATCAAAACTGGGCAATCGTTAAATGTGTTTGAAGTGAAAATGGCCTGCATGGACCGTACATGGTCAAGGAAGCGATTCCTTCATGCTGTCTTCTATTATATGCTAAGTGGTGATCAGTTATGAAGTTATTCATTGTTTGTTTGGACATTGCATTCTAGTCTTCTGGCAGGGATTTTTGAAGGCTGTGTATATATTTATTGTGCAGTCCATAGCTCCCATAATGGACGAATATTGCTGTGATCACATTCTTGCTTCTTTGTTGCATTAAATGCATGGAATATCTCTGTCTTGATATGGCATTCCCTTTCCACTAAGATTTTAGTGATTTCTGGGCAGTGATTTGTCATAGTGAAGTGATTTTTCTTCACCAGGCTGTACATACCTGAGAATAGTGATGTGGGTTTCCTGGAGCAGATTGCTTTTTGTCTTGGCTGGGTCATTTCATCATAAGGGAAGTGTGTATGGTATATGCAATTGTATGACAGATTGAGGACCGATTTTGATATATTTATGTGCATTCTTATATGGGTGACAATCTACAGGGCCTCTGCACACTAAGTGGGCTCTGTTTATGTTACAGTTCTGATCAGCATGAAATTATTACATGATTTCAGCATGGGTTATGTGATTTGATGCTAAAAGAAAAACTCATAATTGTGCAGGGTTTCTATGTGAAGCGAAAGACTCATATAATGCTGATATAATGATCTCATGAATCTAGTTTGAGTTGTCTGCAGCCTAGTACTCATTTGTATTCATTCTTTTTATGTTGCATCACACATAATAACCCCTGGATGGTTTACCGCCAGTGTGGGCAAATTGGTATTCTGTTTTTCATGTTTCTACCCACTGGACAAGTGGTGAATTCCCACTGCATAAGTGGATGCCTGCATATGCAGATGAATGTTTCTTATTTGCATAATGTTTAAAATTGTAATCTGAAACGCATTATGCTCTCACCTCGCCCAGTTGGGATCTTGGTGATCAGAAGTGCGGAGGAGTTTAGTTGTGCTAACATTGTTTATCATTGTTCTATATTTTGGAAAAAATTTTGGAGTTGTATATTACAGTAGTGACAACAAAGAGGATGGAGACTTTGTTCAGACATAGTAAGGTTGCATGGGCAGCCCAATGCTTTGTGTCTTCCAAATCTTCTTCTAGCAGTGACGGGTAGTATCATGTGGACATTCAGTTGGTACTAGATAAGCACAATATGGTGTTTGGAGATATACCTTCTGGTAGACCTCCTGATTGTGGATTTGAGCATGTCATTGAGTTGGAGGAGGGGCTCCAAGCCCATCATCACCACTCTTTGTCGACATCCTAAGAGGTTCAAGGAAGAGATAGAGAAAACGATTAAGGAGTTGTTGGATATCCATGGACACATTAGGCCTAACTCTAGTCCCTTTGCATCTTCGGTGGTCTTGGTGAAGAAGGATGTCACAATGAGGATGTGCATTGATTACTGTGCCTTGAATAAAAAGACCATCAAAAACGGGTATCCCATACCCAAGATTGATGAGTTATTGGATGAGCTACATGGGGCAGTGTTACATCCCCTTCTTCTGAACAATGAAATGTTGATTATGTTGTTAGTTGTAAATAACTGCTTCATGTGAAATTAAAATTTGTTCGTTGGTTAATGTGCATAATTATGTGAGAATGATTTACTTTAATAAGCAAATATATTTCTTTTCAATTGTATGAAAGAATGAATGTATGCATAAATATAATAGATATATATTAATGTTTGTATCAAGGAAATGATTTAACCTCCTTTAATTGTCGAAGTGTTGCATGATAAATCAATTGACAAGGGAAAAAGGATATCAACAAGGAGAGGTGTGGTTACGGGAATCGAAAAACAACAATATTGCCTAAGTCTAAGTCTAGACAAACTATATCCTCGTAGCCTTGGCCAAGGCACCTACTTATGTATATATACTTCAAGTTGGTAAGACTCATATTCTTATGTATAATAAATAAAATATATTTTATTCTTTTTCTTACCTCTTGAGGAGCGCTTAGTAGTGGGCGAGTTGGAGATCTTCTTGGTAACTCCTCTCCACTCCACCCACATGCTTCTTACATGCGAATGGGGGAGAGAGGAGGCGACCTTTTTGAAATTGTAGGCATTCATCTTTCCTTCCTCATTCATTACTCATTCTGGCAAGAAGCATTCGGAAGTTTAGGGAGCGATTCCAAGAGGATAGGCTACATTCTATTAAGTGTTCCAATCACTGCATTTTAGGGAGAGCCAGAACCATAAAGTCATTAAGTGTGAATTCATACTTGTCTTTCTTGTCGAATCATATATTCTTTGAGCAGAGTTCATATTTTATCTTTGAAGTGGTCACAAGAAAAGGAACTGGAAATTGGGATTTGTTTCTGCAGTCGCTCATTTTCCAGTTACGATTTGCATAAGTTCATTCAGGCAAGTCAATGTTCTCTATTCAATAGATATTTCAGTTCACCCTGCGTGGGATAGAAGTATTATCTGATCCTGAATATGTTATAATCTGCATTCTCTATTCTGTGATTAAAGCATGAATCATCTGATTACGTGTGTGTCTTTCTCTCGAATCTGCAGAAAAGTTTGTCTTGTATCTATACGTTATATATATATAAATGCATACTCAACTTATCTCCTCTTCTACATTCTCATTGAGGCATTTGTTTTCAGTCATTGAGATAACGGAAAATATTCTGTCTGAACATTCTTTATGCAGTATCTCTTATAAATCTGTAAGTATGTCAAGTGGATCATATATGTTCCTCATTCAAACCTGCAATCAAAAAGAAACATATGAAATAATATCAATGCCGAGCAAGGGTGAATGCTGACGACACAGTAGTGTCAGATAAATATTAGAAATCCTTGGCCAAGGTTACGATGCAATATAGGCATCTGTTAGCTATCAAGTACCAGATATACCACTGGTCAGAGTGATCTTTCCAGTTAAGAGGTACCTATAGGGAAAAGATCGATCAGGAGGTATAGGTCTTGACACCAGGCTCAGAGGCATATTGTTGTTAATTGATTCCTTGTTAATCACCCTCGTGAAGGGTCGGGTTTCTTTAGTTGAAGAAGCACGAGAGACCAGTTGGTCTTGGTTGGGTGGATAAAACCTTTGTTGATATTCTTTTTTCCCAAAATCCAGAGGAGGATCTACAAACTATTCAGGATGAAGCTATTCAAGTTGTAATATCTCAATCTCTCTTTTTATTTGAATTTTCTTTGAAGAAAGTTATTCAACAGTTAATGAATTTATTCATGAACATATGTATTTTGTTAGAAATGATTATTTCAGCTGAAAATGAAAGCTGGTTGTTAATTTGAATGATGTTGCAGTTAGTTCATAATCCTTTCGCTGAATTTCTATTAAGTATTTTATTCTATTAAAATAGGAATGGGTGTTACAGGCAGTTTATTTCTCCAAGACTGATCTTTGTTTAGGGTACCATCAGATTAGATTCCGTCATGAGGATATTCATAAGACATCATTCATATGTCATTACGGGCACTATGAGTTTTTGGTTATGCCCTGTGGTCTTACTAATGCTCCTGCAACTTTTCAGTCATGCATGAATCATATCTTCAATAAGTAGTTGCGGAAGTTTGTATTGGTGTTCTTTGATGATATTTTGATATACAGTAAGACATGGGAGGATCACCTTAGGCATCTTGATGAGGTGTTGGGCATTATGGAAGCACAATCCCTATTTGCTAAGGCTTCCAAATGTGAGTTTGGGATGATAGAGATTTTATTTTTGGGGCATGTGATTGGCGCTGGTGGAGTTAAGGTACATCAGGAGAAGATACAGGCTATTCTGGATTGGCTGTCACCGAAGAACATTTTATATTTGAGGGGTTTCTTCGGGCTATGTAGTTACTACAGGAGGTTTGAGAAGGGGTTTTCACAGTTGGCAGCACCTCTTACAAATCTCACTAAGAAGGACACATTCAGATGGTCGAATGAGGCTCAGGCTACATTTGATAGACTTAAGGAGGTGATGAGCACTTATCCAGTGTTGGCTCTACCAAATTTCTCTCAGTTGTTTGTGGAGTATGATGCATCAGGTGAAGGGATAGACGTCGTACTCATGCAGAATAGACATCCCATAGCCTATGAGAGTAGGAAGTTGAGAGACGCAGAATGATTATATTCCACCTATGATAAGGAAATGCTTGCCATCATGCATACGTTGGCAAAGTTTAGACAGAATTTAATGGATGGAGAATTTGTGGTAAGGACGAACCACAACAGCTTGAAATACTTTCTAGAGCAGAAGGATTTGAATGAGAGGTAGCAAAAGTGGGTAAGTAATGTTCAGGCATATGATTTTGATATTGAGTATGTTAAGGGGGAGAAGAATGTTGTGGCAAATGGATTATCCAAGAGACCCGCACTTTACTCTATGTCAAAGATTTCAACTGATTGGAAGGCTCACCTTTTGGTGGAGTATTCCAAGAATACATTTGCATGCGAGCTCATGGACAACAAGATTCAGGATGACAGGTATAAGGTGATTGATGATGTGATATACTACAAAGACAAGATCTATTTGGTACCTGAATCTAAAATGAAGGATAAGATTTTTAGGGTTGTTCATGATACTCCTTTAGCAGGGCATCCAAGGTTCTTCTAGACCTACAGGCAGATGCAAGAGAGATTCTCATGGAAGGGTCTCAAGGATGATGTCTTGCAATATGTTAGAGAGTGTATGACTTGTCAGCAGAACAAGTCTGAGCATACTTTCCCAGCAAGTTTACTTCAGCCATTGCCCATTCCAAAACAGAAGTGGGAGTATATATCAATGGATTTCATCACTGGTTTTCCAAAGGTCCAAGGCAAAGATTACATATTTGTGGTTGTTGACAGGTTAACTAAATATGCACATTTCTTTGCTATTTCATCTGATTATAAGGCACCTCAGGTTGCAAAGTTCTTTAGAGAGGTGTTTAGACTTCGTGGACTTCCAAAGACTATTGTCAGCGATCAGGATAGCAGATTTCTCAGTGTGTTTTGGTAGGAGCTATTCAGATTGGTTGTTACGGAGTTGTCCCTGAGCACTAGCTACCACCCTCAGACAGATGGATAGACAGAGATTGTGAACAAGTGGGTGGAAGGATATTTACACAATTATGTTGCGGGGAAGCAGAAGGCTTGGATCAGGTGGTTGTATTTAGGAGAGAATTGCTATATAACACCACCTATCACATGTCGATAGGCATGACACCTTTTAGAGCCTTGTATGGATATGACGTTGTCTTTTATAGACTTAGCATTTGATGATAGTAGAGCTCCCAGAGCTAGAGAGTTGATGCAGGATAGCCAAGACATCCTTAAGTCACTTAAGGATAATCTTCATCGTGCCCAGAACCAACAGAAGATATATGCAGATAGGCACAGGATTGAGAGGACATTTGAGTTTGGTGATTTAGTTTTCTTGCACCTACAACCTTATAAACAATCTACATTGAAGAAGAGTGGTGTAGAAAAGCAAAAAACTCGATTTTATGGCCCTTACAGGATTGTGAGGAGAGTGGGAGAGGTTGCATATGAGCTAGAGTTGCCTGAAGCTAGAAAAATTCATAATGGATTCCATGTATCATGCCTCAAAAGGGCACTTGGGCAGCACATTACATCTTCTCCAGAGCTTCCACCATTAAATAAGGAGGGCAAGTTGATACTGGTTCTTGGTGCCATATTGGATGTGAGGGAGCACAAATTGAGGAATAGAGTGATCAAGGAGTATTTGATTAGATGGAGAGACTTGCCTCTTGAGGATGCTACTTGGGAAGTGAACAGATTTTGCAGCATCCAGGTTTACAATTGCTTGAGGGCAAGCAATTCCGAGAAGGGAGGACTGTAATGTACCATTTTTCGAGTGATCATCCAGCGAAGTCGGATAGCCTATTTTATTCCCATATGCTAAGTTGGGAGTTATAAGGGAATAATTTGATTACTTAAATAATAAATAATCCTAAGTCATTTTTGGGTTATTTATATTTAATTAATTAGTTGGACCTATTTTTTTATTATAAAGTGACTTTATAATATTATATTGAGGAATTATAAAATAAGTCACTTTTGAAAAGGGAAAAATATAAAATAAAATAAAATAATAAAAGTGAGTCTTCTAGAAGTTACTTCTAGAAAGTTCACTTGTGGCTTTAAAAAGAGGTGAAGGCAAGTCATTTCACCATCCTTGGCTTGTTATTTTCATTGAAGGTTTTCCCTATGAGCTACAACTACAGTTTCAACATATTCCTAGGACGAAAACCCTTGGAATATTGGTGGATTGGACAAAAACCCAATTCCATATTGAGGTGGATTCATTCTAGGATTCACATTTGTACTTCATAGGTGATTTTGGAGGGCTTGATTGAACTTCAAGAGGATATATTTTTGTAGATCGGTGTTGGAGTTCATTTGCCAAAATTGTGAGATTTGTGGCCAAATACAATTTTTGTGATTGGGATTTTGTATTCAGATTTTATCGCAGGTTTGGTTCGGATTTTATATCAGACTTGGAGGGTTTATTCCAGCACTGCAAATAGAGGGTTTGGACTAATTTTTGGTTAAGAGATTGATGCCAAAGGTGGACGCCTTCATGGAGCATATGCGATTTGCATTTTAGGGCATTTTGGATCCATTTTGTGATCTGCCGCCCATTCCTTATGAGCCGTCGCCATTCTTTATAGCAGGCCGATCCATATTAGAGGTGGTGTGGAGGGTTTTTAGGGAAGTCGCTGCCATTTGGGAAGAAGTCTCCGCCCAAGGAGAGGTTAAAATGTCATGATGCAGATCGCCCTCTCTAGGATGCATTTTCTATGATATGTGACTGATAAACATTATCATTTGCATGTTTGGAGTGAGAATAATTGGTATGTATGCATTTGTATATTGCTGATAAGAAAAATCAGAATTCTGGGCACTTTGTAACAGCTCCTATTGATGTATGTTTTCATTGAGACTGATCAAAATAAAGGCAGATCTGAATTACTCGTGTTTGTCAATTGTTTGATGTATTGTTCCATCATTTTCTTTCAATTGTACATGAGATATTAGCATTATTTTATCATATACATCTGCTGTTACAAAATAAACATATTCAGAAAAAACAAAATCAGACTTCATGCAAAGTGGTTGACAAAATGTCAAACCATAAAAATCAGAAATTTCAGGGCAAATTTGGTTAGGGATCTTACACATCTCTTCCATGATGATTGAACAAAAGTTAACTCCAAGTTGATGTTAAAAATAACGAACACTAAAAATAATTGGAAGCTAAAAATAGAGACTGCTAAAAATAGCATGGTCTACAAATATCTCAGGCTAAAAATAGCCATGAATATGCTTTATTTTAGAAAAAAATTATTTTTATCATGGGCTAAAAATAGACTTTTGGATCACAGCTCTAGATAATTTTAACGATTCTACAACTTCTCCTTTATCACAATAAACCCTCTAAAAAACCTTGAAAATCTTTTCATTCATCCTTCCTTTGTATAGGTGTGCCCTTACTGGCAAGCATGCACTTGCTTTGTATTGGTGCATCGTTAGTCTTAGACGCACACCATTACACTAGGAAAAATGACAACAAAATTTAATCCTCCTTTATATTGGTGCATGAGATGTCAGTTAGGCATTCCAATAGACTAGCTTGTTCGAATATTTAAAATTGCCCTCCTTTGTATTGGCGTGTCCAGTGATCCCTAGGCGCCCTTTTACAAGGCATAATTTTTTAAAGGAAAAACCTTATGTTTGATGTGGCGTGTCCTTCATTACTCCTACGCGTGGGGTCTTTGGTAGAGCGCACTAGGTGACAAGGACACATGCCATGGTTTTGTAGAGTAAATATTTGATGTGGCATGCCTAGTGACAGGCGTGCGCGCCACATCATACTCACATGTATTTTGTTCAAAACTTCAAATCCTTGGTTCGATGCATGAAAGTTTGGAAGTGAGCATTTCTTTTAGTGAGGCGTGTGATAAGAACATTAGGCATGGTGCGCCAGATGACAAGTAGATTGTGATATTCCCACTAAGGCCGATCATGCCTAAATTATCGAATCATTTCCAAGGCTAAAGTAATGGAGTCACGAATCGAGCAGCACTCAATGTTTTAGGTTATGCACCTACATTATGTGAATAATACATATCATTGAGACGTCGATCCTATGAAGACAAAATAAATATAAAACAAACTAATGAGTTTGTTAGCAAAGTTGACGTCCTTTACATAGGACGCAATTATGAAAGGGTGCGACTCGGACTAGCGCCATATAGAATATAAAAGGAGGATCGAAAGAAGTTTGAAAGGCATCAATCAGGAATCATTAAACAAACACCAAGCATAGCTGCACCCAACGATCAGAGCATTATCTCATCACTCATCAAATAACACCAGCACTTGGAATCATTAAATCATCAATCGTCATACATCAAACAATACTCCAGCCGTAGGCGTCATTAAGCATTGAACATTGAATCATATCAGAGAACAACACTGGAATATATATATATATATGTATGTATGTATGTATTAGCAGGGAGTACTAAATCAGCAGCGAATCACAAGAAGACATCTCATATTTCATCATTCAATCACCAATATCAATCGATTGTGATTCCTATATCTGCATTACAAATCGAACTACAGAAATAGATCATCTCACATAACTCTGCAAACATAAAGACGTCTTAATCACTCAGCAGCAAGCAAACATGTTATAAGGTATGATATCTTCTAACAATGCATAATTCATTGAGTTCTCTAAGTCTGATCTGAATAATCTGCTAAGCAATGCAGTCATTATTACATAGATTAAGTTATTATTAGACATTAAGAAAAGGCTAAGATTATGATGTAACATTAAGCATGGATCGATTATCTATATATATGGAATGTAATATCTAACATGGTAGATAAGAATTAGTAATTAAATTAAATCACTATTGTTGGATTTAAACTGCTAATGGATATGTTATCAAAGGAATAATTATGCCTAAGAATTAAATACAAGGCCAAGAGATGGCAATTCATAAGATAGTAAAGGAAATTCCAATAAGTAAAATTCATAACCATGGAATGCCAAGTATGAGAAGTGAGCCTCATTGTTAGTCCATCACACCAAGTAAGTGAGACCTAGGGTTGGCAATTGACCAAAGGATAGGTATGGTTCGAGTGGTCTAGGGTACCCCTCCGAACCAAGAAAAAGACCTTTGTCTCAAGATGGTCTAGGGTGCCTTATGAGACAAGTGGTTAGGCCTTTGATTTGAGTGGTCTAGGGTACCCCGAATCAAAGGAGAAAGTTAAGATAGGCCTTAGGATGGCCTATGACTTGAGTGGGTCTAGGGCACCCCTCAGAGTCAAGAAAAGGACCTATGACAGTTGGTATGACATTGCACCCTAACGAGTTCACTCTTATAAGGTGGAGGGATTGATTAACAATAGGCCCAAGTATATCACTTCCATGGTAACTTGAGACTTACATAATAGATCTATGAGAGTATATAGTTTATGTTTTTATTGACATAAAAAAAGAAGAATGGAATACTAATGTTCTCTTTTATGAGTTGAAATTGTTTGCAAGGTTGCGGAAAATTTTGGCTTGCTAGAAGGGGACATTACATAGATGCACTAGTGCAAGAAACTTCCTTCGCACGTGTTTGCAACTGTGAAAATTGTCTTTGATGAAGTGTGCTCAAATGTAAGTGTGCACATTGAAACACATTATAAACCTGAAAATCTTCAATAAGGTGCGCCAAGTGACAAGCATGTGCGCCACTATTTGGAAACTTAAAATAAAAACTACTTCAGCGTGACGTGTTGGATGATAGGCGTGCACACCTCAACACACAAATCTAAAATTTCATTTTGTCTTTGCCTTCATCCTCTGGCACGTGAGATGACAAGGAGGTGCGCCTTGGCAAACAATTTTCAAAACCTTGAATTCTTTGATCAAGCGTGCAAGACGTCATCTAGGCGTGCCAAAACACAAGTGTTCATGATTTTCAATCCTTTCTTTTGGCGCGCGTGGAGGTCTAGAGGTGCACCAATCCTCCGCAAACATGAACCCTTTGGTATGGTGCGTGAGGTGATCACTGGGCATGCCAATGCACATGATCTCTTTTGATGGCCTTTTGTTAAGGCGCATTCAGTGTTAGGTGGCGTGCCACTACATTGCATTCATATATATATTTTTAAAACTTCAAATCCTTGTGGTGGCGCTAGGAAGATTGACAAGCATGCCATACCAAAGGATTCATGTTTGCAGAGGATTCACATGCCTCCAAATCTCCACATGCGCCAGAAGAAAGAATTACAGATTTTAAACTCGTGTTTTGGCATGCCTAGATGATGTCTTTGTGCCTGATCAAAGGATTCAGGTTTTTGAAAATTGCTTTCCAAGGCGCAACTCCTTGTCATCTCACGCACTAGAGGATGATGATGTCTTTGTGCCTGATCAAAGGATTCAGGTTTTTGAAAATTGTTTTCCAAGGCGCAACTCCTTGTCATCTCATGCACTAGAGGATGAAAGCAAAGACAAAATGAAATTTCAGATTTGTGTGTTGAGGCACACACGCCTGTCATCTGGCATGTCACATTTAAGTAGTTTTTGTTTGAAGTTTCCAAATAGTGGCATGCATGCCTCATTGAAGATTATCAGGTTTAAAATGTGTTTCAATGTGCACTCACTTACATCTGGATGCGCTTCATCAAAGACAATTTTTGCTGTTGCAAATGCATCCGAAGGAAGTTTCTTGTATTGGCGCACCACGCCATAGACCATTGGCACACCTAATATTCTTTTCATGCACCTCATTGAAAGAAGAATTCACTTCCAGATTTTCACGCATCAAACCAAGGATTTGAAGTTTTAAACAAAATACATGTGAGTATGTTGTGGCACATGCGCTTGTCACTAGGTGCGCCACATCAAAGATTTACTTTGTAGACCCATGGCATGCTATATCAAAGACCTCACACACATGAGTAATGAAGGACATGCCACATCAATCACATTAGGGAAAATGACAACAAAATTTCCTCTTCCTTTGTATTGGCGAGTAAGATGGCAGTTAGGCATGCCAATACACTAGCTTGTTCAAATCTTCAAAAACTACCCTCCTTTACATTGGTGCGTTGAGTGATAACTAAGCATGCTTTTACAAGGCATGATTTTTCAAAGTAAAAATATTTATAATGGTGCACGTCTAAGACTAAGGACATGCTAATACAAAGCAGGTGTGTTCTCGCCAATAGGGCCGTGCCTATATAAAGGAAGGATGAATGAACAGATTTTCAAGGTTTTTTTAGAGGGTTTGCCGTGATCAGAGGAGAAGATATAGAATCAGAAAAGTCATCTAGAGATACCTATCCAAAAGACTATTTTTAGCCCCTGCTAAAAATAGACTTGCTATTTTTAGCTAGTCACCATTTTCAAAGAGGAGCATATTCAAGGATTTGATATTTTTAGCCCAAGCTATTCATAGTTTGTGTTATTTTTAGCATTAATTTGAGTTAACTTTTGTTCGATCATCATGCGAGAGATGTGAGCATTAAGTCATAGTTTGTAATAAATTCAATCTACAACTTAATTAGAGGTTGCATGGTTTTAGTTTTAGTATTAAAGGATAATAATTTGTAATAAAGCTTGCATGTCATGCAAGCAGTTGTAGTGAGGATAGAAGTGTAGTTAATTTATTTTATTTATTTTCATGCAATTGTTTGTAATCAGTATAAATAAGTGCTTTTTGCACATAGGAGGTAGCTGTATCAATGGTATCAATCAAAGGAAGGAATAAAGATGAATAGTAATTCTCATGCTTGCATTACACTGAAATTGCTATTTGTTGGGTGTTCAATGTTATCATGATTTTGTCATTCGCTTAATAGAATTTACTATGCCTATCTTGCTTCTAAATCTCTATTGAGATGTGTCGTTATGTGTGCTGAAATTTAAGTTGCTTTAATGAATTTGCACGCTTTGTATTGCAGGCAAACTTGAAGATGTAGCTCGTGGATTTGTACTGAGTCGTACATTCAATTTAATTGTAACATTCGTGTTTATGTGTTTATCCAATCCGTGTGTACTTGTTCTTCTTAGTCTCTATTTTTAACTAAATGGTCTAAGCATCTAGTCGTAGGATTTAATTCAAGTCAAAAAGCATAAAACCCTTTGCCTCATGTTGGAAGAGCATTTTAGCCTTTTACACTAGGCAAACCCAAAATTCATATAGGTATGGAAGTGATGGCAATGGATGTGGTAGGTGTTGGCACGAAGTTCAAAATTTGCAAAAATCCTAGTTTGGTGCCCCTTCGTTGCTTTCGATCTGAGATTTTCTTCATTGGATTCTACCTTGGTCATATTTTGCCTTGGAGTTGTGGGTTGCCTTCCCCATGTTCCTATCATATGTTGGAGTGTCCAAAAAATCCAAAAAAAATCTAAGTATAGAGAGTTCTAAGTCATTTTTTGATGTTTCTGCAAAGTTGTGGAAGTTTAGTGGACTAACAGATGTATCTTTTCACTTGATATCCAGCCCTAACCTTCGGTCCCACATGAAATCCCCCATGAATTTCACTGAGCCCTGCAATTCTTTCATTTTCTTTGTTTTCCTCTACTTCGCAGAATCTTGGCCGAATATTAGACATTCCTCCCTTCATTCCATATCCTGTATCTACTTCCTTTTCCACCTAAAAGTTACGCAAAACTCTTTCATCCCTTAGCCTTTTTTGGCGGACTAACGGATGTATCTTTTCACTTGATATCCGGTTCTAACCTCCAGTCCCACATGCAATCCCCCATGAATTACATTGAGCCCTTCAATGCCTTCATTTTCTTTGTTTTCCTCTACTTCACGGAATCCTAACCAAATATCAGAAATTCCTCCCTTCATTCCATATCCTGTATCCACTTCCTTTTCAACCTAAAAGTTATGCAAAACTCTTTCATCCCTTAGCCTTTTCATTCCATTTGTTTCTTCCATTTTGTGGATTTTGTAGATTAGCGGACATCATATTTTGAGTTTCAATATCCACATTCGGTCCTATCTCCTTTTTCCGCATTCATTCCGACCTTCGTCATTTTCCTACTTTCCATCAGTTTGCTTTAGCATTTTGTGAGATTTCCCTCTTGGACCGGATATGATAACATCTAGTTTCATATCCAGTTCTCTATCCCCTTTTCACAAAAATCTTGTTCAAGCTTTCCTTCTTGTTTTACCTTTCACCTTGTTTTGCAAAATTTTCGTACCGGACTTCATATTTTAAGTTCGATATCTAGTTCCCCCTTCCTTTCCTACATTTATCTGGTCCTCCATTCTTTCTCCACAATTCTTTTGCTCGCCTTTCTTTACATTTTGTAGAATTTCACTTTTGGACCAGATATGTTTGCCTCTTGTCCTATATCTTGTCCTAGCTTCTTGTTTCGCATTCAAATCCCGCTTTCTTCTTTTCATCAAATCACTCATTTCTTCCTCTGTAGAAACCCGATAGGATTCCAGATTTCCTTTCTCCACTTTCTTCATCCGGTCCTATCTCCTTTTTCTGCATTCACTCCATTCGGTCTCTCCACTTCCCACATCCACTGCCCACCTGTCGTTCCACATGGTTTTTCCGCAAAGTTTCCTTTGCTCCCACATCCGATCCCATGTCGAATTCTTGCAATCTTCCAGAAAGCATCTCTTGTTCCAACAACTCCCCTGCATGATATAGGACTGCCATTAATAGTCCCAAATGGACACGATAAGATGAATGAAGACTTTCAAATGCCTACAGTTACCTGTGGACCTCGCATGGACAAGATTTTTGTACAATAGCATGGGTTGCTGGTCCGATTTGGCATGGCTCCAAGTGCAAACCTGTGTGAAGATGATGCAATGAGCATGGGTGATCTGCATTTGTGTGGGCCACTCTAGGATTCACATCCAAGCAACAAGAATGAAAATGTAATGCTATATATACATGTAAAAAAAATAAAAGGGGTTGGTCGTTGAGCCAATTTTTGGATTGTAAGTGCTTTGAGTCGATTCTAGGGCATCAAACCTTGCACATCTAGTTTGTAAAGGGATGGAATGCGTCTTGTAGTCCATGAGAAGGGTATTCAACGCACATCTTTTACAAATGGTATGTCTCCATAGTAGTTTGTAATGATTTAGGGGCATGCTCGAACCTAGTTGTGGATCCTCTCTCGCCACACTTGCTGGTATGAATGTAACCAAGGTTAGATAAATGTGCGACAACATTTTAATTCATTGCAAAGCTTTTGTAATGGTCTCTCCTCTATTCTGTATGGATTATTGTAGTTCTGTTTGGGATAATTAAGTATTTCCATTTGCATGTGATGTATCTTTGATTTGTATGTATATGCACATCTACTTCATGTCATGCTTTGCAAGTGTTTTTCCTTCTTCATAGTCCATGACTCTGTTGCCCAATGGAGTAGGCATCAATCTAATTGGTAAAGGGTTAGCACCTTTTTATTTCAACCCTCTCTCTTGTTAGTTGTAGGAGTAGGTTTGGTTCCACCATGCCTGTATGATTCAATATTACAAATTGTGATATATCCTATGCAATCTTAAAAGTAAAATATCATTAGAGAACAATGCTAGTATGTGTCTCCCTCTTACCCATGTGTATGCAATGTTATGTGGATTCATCTACTGGGGAACAATACAGTGTAGTTGACATCCTTTGGTGCAGGGTAAGAGTGGATTATCATTTGCTTAGTGGAGGTCTTGTAAGTCTGAATATAGCTAATGTTGACATGAACTTAGTAACAAATCTTGGGGTTCATAGCATATTGGGTATGGCTACTTAAGGGCCCAGTGTCTAAATTGTAATTGCCTTGTTATTGAGACCTCAAGGAATACCCCCCTTGGCCTTACAGAGCCTGAAGTTGAAGGTGAGTTTACCCACTCACAACAATTGGTCTATTCATGCCACTATTTGAGCACAAGTCTTGCCCTTCACCTTTGATGACATATCCCTAGCCTTAGGTTTTGGTGCTGGTCTTTAGGATTTGTGGAGCTACATGCTTGAGCACCAACAGTAGGCAGGGATTGAACAACATGGGGTATGGGAGAAGAATGTTCATAGGCCATAGAAATGGGAGGGGTAAAAGTAAACATGGAGGGCGATTTGGAGCTCAAGGGAAAACTATGAGAAGGACCTAAAGGTTGGGAATGAAATGGGAGAACATGGCACACCATATGAGGAGCTTTTGTATCATCAATGATTTTCCCAATAACCTTATGTGTATCAGTGCTGCATGTAAGCATTGTAGAAGATGTAATGGAATGGTCATTAATGGTCTAGACACCATCTGGAATGAACCAAGTAAAGATTGAAAGATGTCATGATAAGATTCTTCTTCATGTAATTCTAACCCATGTTTTTGATCATGTAGATCAAGAGGATATGTAAAAGGAACTGCAAGATAATCAAATTTCTCAAAAGATGCATCATGAGAAGGCATACAACAGTCCATAGGAGCATCATCATAGACATCTAAAACTGTTCTTTCAATATGAAATGTAGATATATCCATAAAATCTCCGAAGGAGTGGCCATTAGAGGTTGAAAGATTAGAATCACTTTAAAAGCATGCTTTAGGGAAAACTGCATCGATACCATCATGTGAGGGAGGGGATAAGATGTGTTCATCGAATAAACAAGTATCACTAAGCTCCTAACTAGATAAATCTTGAAGAAACCATGAATCCAAAGATGTAGAGTAAGGTCTATCATGAGTTACATGAGGGAATGAGCACTAGAGGATGAAAGACATGAAACATCAAACAAACACATGCTAGATTGCCTAATGAACTCATGTATAGAAGCATCTTTAAAATAATGATATAAGGAAAAATAAGCATCAACGAACATATCATACCATTGTACAATCAAATGTATATACAATGAATTAATCTATGAGCTAGCATTATATACATGCAAGTAAAATAAATCTATCAAATCACCTGTATGTATAAACATTGTTAATCAAATCCTAATTAGGTTTTTGTGACATATATGCATCATAGAAAATGCACACCTATGAAGGGGAGGAAACAAAGACATTAAGAAGCAAAGCAACATAGAAACGCAATTGTTACCAACCAAATTGTAAGAGATCATCGTGAGGGTATGTTGGTGGAGAAGCTATTGTGATTGATGACATGCAAAGAAAATGTATGATCATGAGACAAATTGTATGCACCCATCATGTATGAGGACAAAGAAGGATCCATAGAAAGTTCAGATCTAAATCAAAGACGGACAAATTGAGAAAATCAGACCTATAAAATAATAAAAATTCTACCCTAAAGGATAGGCATGCAATTATGGGTTCACCAAAATGTAGGGATAAAAACACACCTTACAAAGATATCTAGGGCAAATAATTGAATAAAATCAATTAAATATAAAAGTGTTGTGAAAGATTATATGATAGAGATCAGAAACTTAGAAATTAAGAGTGAGAGGACATAGCTGATTTCAATGGTCAATACAAAGTTAACTGTTTTAATCATAACTTTTTAATTGCACAAAATGCTGAAATATGAAATGGGTTGCCCATAGAATTCTATGGAGGGACATGATCACATCGCAATTTGGTCCTAAATGGTGCAACTCCAACTTGTGTGACATGATTCCATCCATTGGTACCTGCAAAAGATGTTTGCTTGTATGATATCTGTGTAAGGAAAACTGGCTGGTGCTTGAAAGCATCGTTGGGACTTGCCATAACAAAGGGGGATTGAATTCCTTGTTAATTGTCAAGCCCCAGGATTAATTCAATAGAGATCGAAAGTAGATAAATAACAGAGGTGTTGGATGCTGATGTAGACAAAGTAGCCAATAGTCAAACCTACAAGTATCGGTGGCTAATATGCAAATGTGTTGTCATAATTGTCAACAATAGGATTAATTCAATAGAGATTGAAAGTAGATAAATAATAGAGGTGTTGGATGCTAATGTAGACAAAGTAGCCAATAGTCGAACCTGCAAGTATCAATGGCAAATACGCGAATGTGTTGTCATGATTGTCAATTAGATTCTCTCTTGATATCTGATGTGATCATGTGATGATTGAAATGAACTAGGATGATGCCTTTATATACACAATCCTAGACACACATCTTGAGGCCTTTGAGGAACTAGAGCCACTTAAGAACATAAACATGTGTTCAAATTGGTTAATTCTAGAAAGGCACTCTTAAGACCATCAACAAGGGTAGAAGGTGAGGAGATCTATCTATAAAAAATCTGCCCACTTGCCACCATCAATTCTATTACACAACATTTGCCAGGAATCCACTGACACGCAATGCAATCTCTAGCTTAATAACACATCATTAAAACTAAAACATGGGAAGTGTACACCCAATGACATCCGGATGGTGACACGACTTCAGTGGAGGGAAAGACAGTTGGGACCCACAAAAACACCCATTTTCCACTAAGGCAAAAATAATTACAGAGGCAAGTCTATTAAATTTATCTTAATCAAAGCCTTTTGTGCTTCTATGCAATACACCACCAAACTCGAAAAAGGATCTAGGTTCAGCCCATGATTAGCAAGTAGATCCGTTGCCTTATTACCTTCCTGAAAAAATGAGAGAAGAAAAATTCCTTGAAACCATCACAAATAACAAGAGCCTCCGCCAATAGCAATTTTGCTTCCTAGCTGAGACAATCCCTTGTAGTCAAGCCTTGAATAACCACAGAGGAGTTCCCTTTGACAATCAATTTTCTACATCTGATATTGTGGTCAAGGTTAAGACCTTCCCCAACAACAGTCCATTTTGCCTTGTTGGAACAAACACTTAGATAGAATGACCCCCCTTAACAAAACAACCTCGATCATTCCTAATGACATCACTAGTGCCAGCCAACCCTAGATTACCCTTTGAAGCTCCATGAAAGTTGAGCTTCAGAAATCCACTAGGTGGTTTTGTCCAATGCACATTCTCTGGATCAGTTTTTTTTTGCTCCAAGCACATTAACAGGGATTAAGGTGTTAATTTATCTGTAAAACTATATTCTTGCGATAAACTATCAGATTTCTCTATTCTAATAGAAATATGTGAAAACTATAGATATTTTGATCTAGATTTACTGGAAATCATATAGGAGCAGCGAATATAAATTGAAATTGATTAAGGCTTAAGCTATTGAAAAATAGAGAATAAAGTTAGATCAACATGTCTAATGTGACTTCTGAGGTTGGAAATGGACTCTGGGAGGCAATAGAAAGGTTCCCTGAAAGTTTCATCTCAATTTGATATTCTTGAACACGATCACTAGAGATAGGCACTGGCGTCCACATTGCTGTCCTTGGGCACTAGTGTCCTCAGATTCAAATGACTAGCAATTTTTTAAAGTTGCTCGGCTAGTTTTTTTTTAAGTTCCTAGTGCCTTCAGAATGATGATGTTATCTCTCTATGTTGAGAAAATGATGTTTGAATCTGAGGGGGAGAAAAATTGGTTATGTACTTTAGGGAAATTGCCTTAGTCAGCCCTCTATTTTGGTGTATTTAAACTTCCACAGTAGGAGTGTGTGAGGTTCCTAATAGGGTGTTAGAGTGATGTGGGTAGAGATTGTGAGCCTAAGAAATGAAACTCTAAGAGGGTTTCTACTCTTAAGGTGGTGTGTGTAAGTAAATGGAGAGTAAGTGGGAGAGGAAATGCCACCAAGATATGCAAAAGAGAAGGCTTAGGTTTGAAGAAAATCTTCAGATCTGCAACATAAGGGGATGAAAAGGGTTTTGGCATATATGGAAACTAGGGCATCAATGGAGGATCAACAAATAAAGGAATACAATGGCAAATGGCAAGGAGAAAGTAAACTATGGAGATGTGGTGAGGAGGGAAGAAATCCAATGGAGATGGTATGGAATGAGGCCAAAGAGATCTCCGACTTCAGATCTTCAATGGACAGCTTGCTGCCTTGTAACAATGGTGTCTGCTTGAAAACATAGTATGTGTGTATGAGTGCCAATAGAGGAAGATTGCAAGAAGCAAGAGTAACAAATGATAGTCAAAACTAGGTTTATTGGAAGATCCCCAGCAAATGACTGTTAGAGAACGTGGCATGGATTAGGGTCCTAATAGTCATTGGGACCTAAATTCAAATTTTGAACACAAACACAAGTGTCGGGTGCTGGTGTCGAGATAGGAACAGGCCTCTAGACTTCAGGGGTTGGCAGTTGGCATGATCTGAGGCTTTTCATCCAGTTTTTGCATATTTGTGATGAGTATTCAGGCTGGAAAATGGGCTGAATGATGCCTAAATAAGACTAATAGAATGGATGCCAAATGAGTGCAAAATGTAAGATAAGAATTGCAAAGTAAGCAGTTTTTTATCTTACAGAAGCCTAACATCATTTGGAGGCCTCTCAGTTTATAGGGGAGTCAGGACTAGGCTTCTCACACACCCAAATGCATTCCTTTGGGAGTCCCTTTCAATGAAGCCAAATCTGTCAAGCCAACGAAGACAACTCAAAAATCAGCTTTTGCCTGGTTGACATAACATTCAAGTACCAAGTTTCTAGAAGTCTGTTTCTTTATGCACGTTTAACACTATTTTGAAGTCCTTACTCAGATATGCTGCAGTCATCATATTACCCCTGACGTCTTTTGGTTTTTGAAGTCATAATGTTTCCACTTGTGTCTTCTAGTACTTTCTAGCTCTCTTAAACTAGTTTCTCTATTGTATCTCCTTCCATTTTGTTTTCGCTGTCTCCTGTTTATGGGCAGTCACCACACCATAACAGTGTTTTTGTAATTGGAACAGTTTTACAATGCAATAAAACTTATCTTACTATTCTTCCCCTCCTTCCCCCAAAAGTTGAATGGTTGAGTTTTACCATACTGACTTGGGTTTCTGACAAATTCGACCAAACCATTACCAAGGAAGATCGACAACCTACTGTAATGTTCCATTTTTGGCACATTGTTTATTATGGGCATTTTTGGCTTGTTCCTAGTCCCTTAGTGGCTATCCGACATGTTTGGGAGAACTCCAATGTTCTTGGAGTGGCCACAGATCAATTTTACCGAGCATTTGGTTATGTCTTTGAGCTCAGATGGTGCTTATGATCATTGTGATGCTTCCTGATGTTTGATCGGGTTCCTGGTTTGCTCTCCAAGATTCTTGGAGAAGCCGTCTATTTTTGGAAAGTCGTCCGGAAGGCATCATTCATCATCCCAAACCTTACAGAGCATATTGGTTCAGTTTATTTTGCTTTCGGAGGCCATTTGGGATTTTCCGCAAAATTTAATATTTAATGAGCTATTTTAATTATTATTTTCACTTAAGCTCCTAGGGGTGAAAATAATTAATAAAAATCTAAGTGTTATAGCTCGTTGGAAAGAGGAAGAAAAGTTTTAAATCATGGATGCATCATTTTGGGGCCTTGCGAAGCAGATAATTCATTTATTTTGATAAAGGGGTCTTTGGAGCTAAAAAGAGCTTTTAATTAAAAGTGGTGACTTTAAGTGTGCACACTTAAGGAATTATTTTTTATTGTTTGAGGAGAAATATGAAGGGATAAAGGAAATAATATTTTATTTCCCTCAAAAAGTTATAAAAAGAGGAGTTGGGCTCATTGTTTAGGCATGTTTGGATTTGTATTGTTACTCTGCTGGATTGAACCTACGTGTTCTTCCATATTCTCTTGAGGACGAAAACCCTCTTGTGGAATGCTCTTGAGGACGAAAACCCTCGAGGTTGGGTGTGGTTTCACTACAGGAATCACCATTATGCTGAAGAAGAGATTTGAGCAAGCTTAGCCGGAGTTTGCCATTGAGATTTCATGGAGTTGATTTGTAATTTAATTGGATGCTGAATCTTTTTGGTGTGGATTTTATTTGTAGTTTGGTGATGGAATTATATGAATTTTTGGTGTGAGAAATAATGAATGATCATAATGTTTTTTGGTGTGCCAAAGGTGGCCGTACATTGCTGGGCCGTACATGGTGTATGGGTCGATTTGCATTTGGAAATAAATGACAGTGTTTTGTGGCAGATTTTGTGTTGGATTGTCATTGTCTATGTTGAGTGACACCTTTCAAGCAGTTTCTCATGTTTGCTGAGCATTGTTTGGACTGTACTAAGTAGTCCGTACCATGGCTGGCCGTACAGGCAGGCTGAGGGATTTTTGAAACATAAATTCTTTTGGTAATGATATGTCTTCAAACTTGTTTGTGTTTAGTTTGCATCCCTTAGGCGATCATTTTGTGAGTGTTTAGCAATGGATCCTTGAAGGATTGAATGGGCTGTGATAGAGGCCGTACTTCTGAACCGTACGGACCAGAAGTTGTTAATAATAAATGTGCAGTGGTTTATACAAGAAAATCAATACTTATCTACAGTGAAATGTTAGTCTAGTGTAGTGTTTGATTGTAGTGTTTGGAGAAGATATCATCTAGTGGTTTGCATGTGGATTTGAGACTGTTTCATGGCAGCCGTACTTCTGATTTCAGTTTGATTTTAGCAACTTATTGATCAGTCAACAGCCATCAGACATTCTTTCAGTTTTGGACAGCATATTTAAAGTTTAATTGATGCTATATCTATACAGGGTTTGATGCTCTTTCTTCAGGGGAATCATTATCAAGTCTAAGTCAAGAGTTACTGATTTTCATTGTATTGCTCTCATTGGAAATCTTTCATTTATGCAAGAACATTAATAATCCCCTGGATGGTTTACCGCCAGTGTGGGCAAATTGGATTTACTTCTTTCATGTTTCTTCTTACCCACTGGATAAGTGGTGAATACCCACTGAATAAGTGGATGATTTGTACTTTCCATTCTTGCTCTTACACCCACTGAAAGTGGTGAATCCCCACAACTTGTGGATGCCTGCATATGCAGATGAATGTTTACTTGTTTGCACAATATTTTAATTTGTAATCTAAAGCACATTATGCTCTCACCTTGCCCGAATTGGGATCTTGGTGATCAGAAGTGCGGAGGAGTTTAGTTGTGCTAACACTGTTTATCATTGTTCTATATTTTGGAAAAAATTTTGGAGTTGTATATTACAGTGGTATCAGAGCTGGTATGTTCTTGCCAGCCTGTTGGTAAGCTAATTTGTTGCAAATCTTTCAGTTGAGCAAGTCAGTTTTCAGCGTTGCTTGTGAGTGATCAGCACTTGTATGTGTGTTCTGAGTTGAGCAGTTGAAAGATTTTGAGCAGTGTTGAGAAATCATGGCATCTCTTATGCAGAAAAGAAGTGAGACAGAGGTTCTAGATGAATTAGAAAAAGTTGTTCAAGAGAAATTGGATCGAAGGAAGTATCATCATGAGGCCACTAAGATTGTTGATGAGTACAAAGGTCTATCAGATAAATGTAAGCAGCAACTCCCTTGGGATGCTTTCTTGAAAATCATCAAAGAGGGAAATCCTGACAAAGAGGGCTTAGTAGAATACATTCAGAAGATAAGGAAGGAAGAGGAGATGAAGAAAAAGTCTCTATGCAAGCCTGAGTTAACTATTCCAATGGCAAGGATCAAGAACTTTTCTAAGTCATCACTGTCCAGCTCACCAAACAAGAAACCTCTCATTTCAAGGAAGAGAGAGGTCAGCAAGAATGAACTCAGGAGAAGAAGTCTATGTTTCCTTTGCAAAAATCCTTGGGATCCTAATCATCATTGCAAGATCAAAGAAGTTGAACCAATAACTTTCATCACATGTCCATTCTTTCAGGATGATGTGGAAACATATAAAAAAGAAGATGAAGTCCTGATATTTGAAATACATAAGATTGAGCCTCTGTATGATAAAGACAAAGCCATAAATCATGAGACATGCATAGAGGAGTTTGCTGTTTTGGGGAAGGCTACAACAGAAATTTATGAAGTTGAACCTTGCTTTGATGAAGAATATGAGCCTACGGTGTGGGACTTAACAAGTCCTTCATTTGATGAAGATCCTGAAGATGCCACTACTTTTGAGGAGTTGAAGATGATCGATAGATTACTAGACGGTGAATTTGCAAATGAGCTTGAGAGCATTGAAGCAAAGTGTCTTGTTGAGGACATGGGAAACAATGAAATTGAAGAAGTTAATGCTGCTGAAAATTTCAGAACAACACCAAATGAGGAGCAATTCCCCCATTCCAGTGATGATAGTCCTGATTTTAAGTGGGAAATTCCCATGCCAAGTGAAGAGTTGCTTGATTCTTCAAAGATCCAAGATGAAGAGTATGCTGATGAAGATTTTAAATCAGTCATTGAGGAATTTGATACTGCCATAACATTTGATCAAAGTGAAGAAGAAGAAGACTCATCTCCCATGCAAATTGAAGAACTAAGTGTCTTTTCAGAAAAATCATTTGATGAGGAGCTTGTTGAAGAACTTGGATCAGCCTCAAAGGTTGATTTAACATTGGATTTCAGTGACGTTACTTTTTGTAATCAGAGTGGCCATGAAGAGGAAAACTTAAAAGCAGTTGATTTCAAGGATCATGCCTATAAGGATATAACAGAAAAATTATTGTGTGCAGCTGATTTGGATTCTAAGAATCAGTTGTTAGTCACTGAAGACAAGGTTGTGCAAGTTCTAACACATTTGGATAGCTCACACAAGTTTGTTGAAGATCACATTTGGAGAGCTCTAGTTGAAAGGAAACAAATGGGCATGGAAAAAGGAGCTTCAGTTGAAGATTGGTGTATAGTCAGGAAGGCATTAGAAACTTTGAAATCAGATTATTTGAACTTGTTGTCTGATAGAGATCATGCTCTTGAGTTTGCTGATCGATTAGGGAAAGCATTGAAGGGAAGAGATGTTGAAATTGATAAGCTTACATTTAAGCTTAAAACAACTATGGATTCTTTAGAGAGTACCCAAATGGCTCTCTTAAAAGCTGAAAATCAGCTTGTTGATGTCCATCAATTCATGGAGCAAGTAGGAGTTGCTAGAGCCAATGAAAGCAAGATGGAAACTAAAGAGCTTGGTTTGCTCCAAGGAGATTTTGACTTAGGACAGCCTCCTAAGTATGCAAATGCAGAGTGGGAGTCAATTGATGAATTGTTTGAACATGAAGGTAAAACCAATTTCCAATCATTTGATAATAATCTTTTTTTGACGGAAGTTGAGTTAACTCATGATAATCTTCTCCTCATGTTGAATGACGAGAACCATTCTGATGTGAGTAGCACGGAGGAGGACAGTAATAGGATATGGGATCCGGGTGAAGTGCACTCATGTGATGTTCATTTGTACAAAAGCTTCTTCAACTGGAAGTTTTCAGCAGTTGTTGAAGATGGGCATAAGGTTCAGGTATGCAAGGGATTAGATTCAATGATGGCTTACTTTCGCAATGTAGTTTGTTTGCAAGGTTCCATGGAGGATAGTGGTGTTGGTAAGATTGTTTTATGGATAAAATTGGAGTCGAATTTCAATTATAAAGTTGCTGTCCTTACTCCCATCAGCCATCATAGGTGTTCAATTGCATACATATTGATTGATTGGAGAGAAATTTTGGTCATAACTTTGACATATTTTAATTGTAGATGGCCTAAATTTCTTATTGTTCTCAAAAGATTTCAGTTTTGTTGTTGCTATCTCACTTTGAGATCACTGAAATCTGATTTTCATGAGATTATTTCAGACTGGTGTAGCCATGAGATTGATCTTTTTGTTGTTTTTAGCCTTTTATGGGAAGATGACAAAAAGTTTCAGCTGAAAGGAACAAGTGTTACAGTTACTAATGCTCTTTTGGAGAATGAGAATCAGCTGATTCATGGCTGTCATGAGTTGTTTCCAGCTTGTTATCAAGCTGATTTGTGTTCTTCATTGGGGGAGCACTACAGTTTTTGGGTTCCAGTAATTGTTTCGTGTTGCATGATTGTATTGATAATTGCTAACTCTTTCATTTTTGAAGTTAGTGATGTTTGGGATCCAAATAGTTATGTGATTGGAAGAATGTTTCAGAAGTGTAATCAGAATACCAGCTGTGCAGTTCACAGATATATCGGAATAGAGCAGCAGAAGTGGTGTGGGGCATTCTTCAGATTGATTTGGGATCCAGGTATATTATCCATATTTAGGCAGGTATCTTGGTTGGATAGCATGAATTGCTTGAGGACAAGCAATTTTGAGCAGGGAGGACTGTAATGTTCCATTTTTGGCACATTGTTTATTATGGGCATTTTTGGCTTGTTCCTAGTCCCTTAGTGGCTATCCGACATGTTTGGGAGAACTCCAATGTTCTTGGAGTGGCCACAGATCAATTTTACCGAGCATTTGGTTATGTCTTTGAGCTCAGATGGTGCTTATGATCATTGTGATGCTTCCTGATGTTTGATCGGGTTCCTGGTTTGCTCTCCAAGATTCTTGGAGAAGCCGTCTATTTTTGGAAAGTCGTCCGGAAGGCATCATTCATCATCCCAAACCTTACAGAGCATATTGGTTCAGTTTATTTTGCTTTCGGAGGCCATTTGGGATTTTCCGCAAAATTTAATATTTAATGAGCTATTTTAATTATTATTTTCACTTAAGCTCCTAGGGGTGAAAATAATTAATAAAAATCTAAGTGTTATAGCTCGTTGGAAAGAGGAAGAAAAGTTTTAAATCATGGATGCATCATTTTAGGGCCTTGCGAAGCAGATAATTCATTTATTTTGATAAAGGGGTCTTTGGAGCTAAAAAGAGCTTTTAATTAAAAGTGGTGACTTTAAGTGTGCACACTTAAGGAATTATTTTTTATTGTTTGAGGAGAAATATGAAGGGATAAAGGAAATAATATTTTATTTCCCTCAAAAAGTTATAAAAAGAGGAGTTGGGCTCATTGTTTAGGCATGTTTGGATTTGTATTGTTACTCTGCTGGATTGAACCTACGTGTTCTTCCATATTCTCTTGAGGACGAAAACCCTCTTGTGGAATGCTCTTGAGGACGAAAACCCTCGAGGTTGGGTGTGGTTTCACTACAGGAATCACCATTATGCTGAAGAAGAGATTTGAGCAAGCTTAGCCGGAGTTTGCCATTGAGATTTCATGGAGTTGATTTGTAATTTAATTGGATGCTGAATCTTTTTGGTGTGGATTTTATTTGTAGTTTGGTGATGGAATTATATGAATTTTTGGTGTGAGAAATAATGAATGATCATAATGTTTTTTGGTGTGCCAAAGGTGGCCGTACATTGCTGGGCCGTACATGGTGTATGGGTCGATTTGCATTTGGAAATAAATGACAGTGTTTTGTGGCAGATTTTGTGTTGGATTGTCATTGTCTATGTTGAGTGACACCTTTCAAGCAGTTTCTCATGTTTGCTGAGCATTGTTTGGACTGTACTAAGTAGTCCGTACCATGGCTGGCCGTACAGGCAGGCTGAGGGATTTTTGAAACATAAATTCTTTTGGTAATGATATGTCTTCAAACTTGTTTGTGTTTAGTTTGCATCCCTTAGGCGATCATTTTGTGAGTGTTTAGCAATGGATCCTTGAAGGATTGAATGGGCTGTGATAGAGGCCGTACTTCTGAACCGTACGGACCAGAAGTTGTTAATAATAAATGTGCAGTGGTTTATACAAGAAAATCAATACTTATCTACAGTGAAATGTTAGTCTAGTGTAGTGTTTGATTGTAGTGTTTGGAGAAGATATCATCTAGTGGTTTGCATGTGGATTTGAGACTGTTTCATGGCAGCCGTACTTCTGATTTCAGTTTGATTTTAGCAACTTATTGATCAGTCAACAGCCATCAGACATTCTTTCAGTTTTGGACAGCATATTTAAAGTTTAATTGATGCTATATCTATACAGGGTTTGATGCTCTTTCTTCAGGGGAATCATTATCAAGTCTAAGTCAAGAGTTACTGATTTTCATTGTATTGCTCTCATTGGAAATCTTTCATTTATGCAAGAACATTAATAATCCCCTGGATGGTTTACCGCCAGTGTGGGCAAATTGGATTTACTTCTTTCATGTTTCTTCTTACCCACTGGATAAGTGGTGAATACCCACTGAATAAGTGGATGATTTGTACTTTCCATTCTTGCTCTTACACCCACTGAAAGTGGTGAATCCCCACAACTTGTGGATGCCTGCATATGCAGATGAATGTTTACTTGTTTGCACAATATTTTAATTTGTAATCTAAAGCACATTATGCTCTCACCTTGCCCGAATTGGGATCTTGGTGATCAGAAGTGCGGAGGAGTTTAGTTGTGCTAACACTGTTTATCATTGTTCTATATTTTGGAAAAAATTTTGGAGTTGTATATTACACCTACCTTCCTACTACAGGGCCTCGTTCTAAGACTAATTCAGAGCACTTATGTTTGTGGGATGCGACCATTGAATTTGAGAAATTTTAAGAGTTGATTTTTATCAAATACTATTGTTTAGCTTCATCCTGATTTTTCTGCTTTAGTTTGGAACCATCCTACTTTTTGGGATTTTCTTGCTACCAAATTTGAGTCTGTTGAAGCAGTCGCATTTTATCTTAATAAGAAACATAATTTGATCCAGCATCATACTTTTTAACTTTTATCATCTTGCAATTCGAATTCAAATTTTCAGGCAATTATCAGGACCATTGAGCTTCTGATTAAGTTTGATGGTATCCTGTTTCATTTTCTTTCAGTTTGAGGCTGGTAGACATTTGTTCCAGGATTTGCTAATCAGTTATTCCTTTAGATTTGTATCTTATTCATGCCCTTGTTATGTTTGAATTCCGATGATCTAGAGATAAATTGGATCCATGGCTGTGCATGGACACTTTTAGCATTATAAAATATACTGATTATGCCCTATGTTATGTATCAAATTTGATGCACTGTCAACATAGAGTGATCATAGTGAGATTGCAGTGATACCTGAATGATATGTATATTTTCCTTTTATTGGTTAGCGCCTTTGGTCTACCATTGGTATTTGATTAACTATCACTTGGTTTGCCACATGTCATGTATATCAAACTTCTGCTAGGATAAGAAAGGCCGTGTGGCTTGTGTGCACAAATCCTAAATTCATTGCGTTTGTGTGGTAGTAGGCTTTAAGGCACTAAGCTTTAGATGTTCTGTACCTTGAGCTATTTGGTTGCAGGGTGGATCACATAGTTTGCTGGAGCATCTGCTACTGATCATCAGAGGGTGTCTTGGGGAGGTTTGAATGACCAGTTAGACCAGTCTTTTGTGAAGGCTAGTGCCGGCTAGTCAACATGATTCCGAAGGGCTATTCTTAAACATCATCCACTTCAACAGTCAAAAGTTAATTTTGGCCAATAAAATTAGGACAAATATTTACCACTTTTTGTTGTGGATGAGATGTAAAATTCCTATTGACTGTTTGATCATTAAAATGGATGATATTTAAGTAGAGTGATTCTGAAGTAGTAAAGCATACACACTAGTGATAACCATTTTCATTTGCTTGTTTAGTATGCTTGTTTTTCCACGTAAGAAGGATTTCTTTTTAACAGTTCTTTTGGTTCTCTAAGTATAATGTTGGATTGACTGTAAACATCTGCATAAACCATTTTGACAGAAACTCCTTGGCATGTGCAGGGTCTCCAGAAACAAAAATGTTTCTTGCAGATAAACTCTCTAAAATTAAGCACATTGATTGCAGTAGGGCTTCTGTGACTAACGGGGGTATTATACCTAGTCTTCTCCAAATGATATCGGAGGATAATCCAGAATCGATGTCAGTTGCTCTTTCTGCTCTTCGAAATCTGTCAAGAATGGCAGAGAACTGTGTTTGCATTCTTGATGCAAATGTAGCTTCTCGTCTGTTCACGCTTATGTTTATGGCTTCAATGAAAACCGACTTAAGAGAGCAAGCAGCTGAGATACTGGCTAATTTAGCTGGAGCATCTTCTAAAGGGAAAAAACTCCATCATAAGCTGAAAACATTGGCTTCTGAAGAAAATATTAAAAGTGTTTTAGATAATTGTTTGGTAGCGAATTCGTTGAAAGTTCATCTTCTTCAAATACTTTTGGGTCTGTCTTCCAAGAGTTCAAGAATCATGCTTCGTGTGAGGAATGCGCAGGGCATCCATGTACTTTGGACTCTCATATGTGATCTAAATCCACAAGTTCGTATCTATGTGACAAAGCTTCTTATCTGTTTAGCAGAGGATGAAGGAGAAAATGAGCTTGCAGAAAATCTAGGGGAAACACACATCAAGGCTTTGGTGGACAGAATATCAAATACCAGCAGTAGCGAAGAAGAGAAGGCTGTTTCTGCAGGTATACTGTGTCGTCTTCCAAAAGACAATGTCAGGATAAGGAAGGTGCTCTTGGACGCAGACGGGTTGGATGCAACTGTCCGTTTGCTCTCTTCAGATGAATCCAGAAATTGTAAAATCATAGAAGGAGGCACATTGATAGAGAATGCTCTTGGAGTATTATTACACTTCACCAGTCCATCCGATTTAAGTATTCAGAAAAGAGCAATAGAACTTGGCATAATGCCTTTGCTTGTGGGTTTTCTCTTAACAGGTTCTTCCCTTGCAAAGCAAAGAGCTGCCATTGCTTTGGGGCAAATTTCAGAAAGCACAATGAGCACGAGCACTGTAATGAAACCTCAAAGTAGTATTCTTTATTATGCTTGTGGTTGGTGGGCAAGTCCTGATCCTGAACTGATATGTCCTGTACATGGAAGGATATGTGCGACAGAGGCATCGTTTTGCTTGGTAAATGCAGGAGCAGTAGAACCTCTTGTACGGGCATTGCAGGATAGAGAGTGCCGCGCAGATGAAGCTGCTCTGGATGCACTCATCACTCTTCTGGGTGATGGCATGTGGGAGGCGGGGTTGAAGGAAATAGAAAAGGCCCGTGGTATAGAACCTATAGTCCAAGTGCTCCGCAATGGTACCCCTGACGCTCAGGAGAAGGCCATGCTCGTCCTCGAAAAGATCTTCCAAAAGCATGAATACAGAACTCATTATGCCCCTGCCGCACGTTTCCCCTTGATAGACCTCATGCAGAAAGGACCATCATCCACCGGAAGAAGAGCCACCACAATACTACAGCTCTTAGGAGAGATGCCAGAAGACTCCGGCTGGATGCAAAGCCAGTAACACCACATTTCTTCTCCAACATGTAATAAAGCCATTATTTTGTTTTGTTAAGGTATCCTCCCATGGAGATATATATCACGCACTACATCCAATGGACTACTACTCGCTAGATTTTCGTGGAGTAGTAGGCTTTAGACATATGCCATGTAATTTCACTATTTAATATATTTGCATTAATATTTACCATTCCTCCAAGTTTGAAATTTATGCTGTACTGTTAATTACAGTGTTTTCAAATGTCAAAATCCTAATTATTATATTTCTATTTACATTTTTATTTTTAATTTTTCATTAGGTTTTATAAAAATATAATCCTATATATAAAAATTTATGAGACCGATGAAAAGTTACTTTTTGTTTTTTTAGGTTGTTTTTTGGATATCAATGCCTATATATCACCTTGGTTCTAAGAGATCTAGTGGAATTGCATGCTTATATAAAGACATTTGGCTCGCTTTATTCAACTAGAAGGTAAGGATGTTCATACTAGATTCTTATGGGTATTGTTGAAGAGAGGTATTTACTAGAAGCTATTCTTTGGTGCTTGTTACTTTCTCCCAGACTCATCCCCATATGCAATTTCAAATATTTGTAATTCATTTGTGGATATATAGCAAAAATAATAAGATTTTTCTCTCTTGGTGATGTCCTTTTGTTTGTTCATTTCAATGATTGCATCAATTGCATGCAATGTACTAGATATGGCATCCCACTTAGATCTTATGATGACTCAATTAGTGGACATATGAAGTGATGGCCTTCAACATAAATCTTCAGATAGAAAAATATCCTCATATGAGAAGCACTTGATTAGTTTGGGGAATTCACATGGCTTGGTGATCTTCAACGATACTAGTCAATTTGTGTGCTTCGGTGGCTTCCCAAGATTCTTTTTTGTTGGTGGCTCTTTAAATGTGGACTACGTCATTACTAATATGTGTCTTATATTAGAGATTATGAACCTTCAAATTTCATCCTTGCTCCCCCACTCCCCCCCCCCTCTGCCCTCTTTTTAACCATTATATCTTGTCTTCTATGTTATCACTTTGTCCTACCTTATTGTTCCAACATCGTTAAACCCCAATAGATTACTACTATACATTTTGTCACTAATTTGATGAAGAATACATCAATGTGACAGTATCATCTTGGCCATGACACTTTAATTTCACTATATATGTACGTGTGTTCTCTAGATGTATCCACATGTTAGTTTGTAGTTTTCAAAAGATAATTTAGTTGGGGGTATCTATCGGTACCCCCACCCAGAAAGATAATATAAAAAATATTGCAATAACATAAGAGAAAATACCATAAAAGTCAAAAAAGACAACTATCAAATATAACAAATAATGACTCTTGAAACCAAAAGCACTAGAAACACAACCACAACATTTAAGGAGCCTCAAAATTGGAGATACACTGTACTCCACTCTTAAATATACTAAGCATGACTATTTCATGCCCAACTATCTTTAACCAACAACCTTAACACCAACACAATAACCAACCATAGCTCCACAAAAATAAAAACTACCAAATATCTCATCTGTAGACTCCCTGATTTCCTACACTAGGCAATGGTGCACCACCCCATTCCCATATAGTGCCACACTCAACAACATTCTCAAAAGGTGCTAGCCTAGCCATAATAGGGTCTAGGGAAGGAAAAATAACCCCTCATAGCACCTCAACCCTTCTTCTAGCAATTCCCAAGAATTGGAATAGTATGATCGCTTGAGACCTCAAGATGACCCTTATTATAGATCACTCAACAAGCACTTTGCCCACGTCTACACAAAATGCACACAACACATGGACTTCTTTCTACATAGATCGTAATAACTCGACATACTCCTCTTTTCCCAACAATGCAAGAAGAGGCTTTAATGACTTCTTAAACACAACACCCCACTCCAATCTCCTGGTTACTTCTAAGACATTCCTTAAAATTGGTCTAAGAGTAGAAATTTGACTAGCCACAATCTTTGCTCCATAGAGGGGATGAAAGAAACAAGCTTTTCTACAAAATCATTTTTGGTGGTTGTCTTAGACCTCAATGCCTTGGACATTCCCATTCCCTCCCCACCCAAGATTGCTTTGTTAAACTCTAAGGCGACTGGAGAGGAGCAATTGAAGAAAGGCGTTTGTCCAACAAAATACCATTTCAAAGAGGGTCATTGTCCACTAGAAGATGAGCAATAAACACCACCCACAATAGGTGCCAACCACCCAACCAAACACAAACCACCACTAATAATGTTCAACTGGATGACACCATTGCTACACCTTATCAAAAAAACCTCATGCTATAATAAATGTCAAATACCTAGCATACACACTTCAACACAAAAACACACATGAGAGATTGAATATACTTTGGGAATGAGTGCACATATGTTGCCATTATTGAAAGCCACAAGATCTTTATAAAGACATTGATTATGGGGTGAAGTGAGATTAAAAGAGAAATAATTTACCATAAAATAAGGAGCCTTGAAAAACTACAAACCTAAGGTGCATTAATCTTAATTAACAATCTAGGTCAACCCTAACAATTTGCAAGATGGCTATAGAGTGCTTTGAGGGGCTCTTGGTCAAATCCACACTTTGTCATAAAATTTATCATAGATTTGAGACTACACATGCAATGTTGAAAATTTATAGACCTAAAATTGACACCAATTAACAAAGCTTCATCTACAAAGCGCTTTAGTCTCCAATTTGGGAAAGATTCTTTTTTGAGAAAATTAACCACAATAAGAAAGTTCCCTTCCACAATAATATTCTCGGCCCATTTGGAAGTTGCCACAACCATACCTACTACAAGAGTTCCCATTATACTTCATTATTAGTTTCAAGACTCCCAAGAAGAGAGAGACCCCCAATACACAAAACTTCTGTTAGAATTTATACCAACAAAACTTGCCCTAGCATTGCCCAGATTTCCCTTTGTCACTTACGTGTGCTCCAATTTTGACTCACCACAACTGTGTATAAACTGAAGGTGGTAGACACATGCATTGCACATGTGTGGCCATGTTTATGGCCATATCACTCTAGCTCACATGGCAAAAGCAAGTGAAGTGGGGGAATGTCTAGAGCACTACCTTCTTCATGAGGGAGAAATGTCTTAAATATGGCAACAATATTTGTTGGAGTTGTGTCATTTTGTAGATTACTCTCTTCATAAGGAATGAGTGTTTAATGTGGGATGAGGATGTTAGGTTGTGGTGTGATGATGTTGGTGTAGGTGTTTGTGCTTGTGAACCTTTGTAGGGGTGTAGTAGTGATGATTCTTGTGTGGATGTTTATAGTAGTGTCTCATTAGGTGGCAAGTTCTTGACCCACAATCTCTAGGAAGTTATTGATGTATAAAGTCTTTGCCTCAAATAATGCCTCAAGTTGTGCTAGTTTGATGGCAAGTGGTCATTTTTTCTTGAGTCTATTGTATGGCTTGTGCTTGTTCTTCTTCAATAAATTCAGGAGGGGGAAGTTTTCTATTAATTCTCGTAGATTGGTCCCAATCTAATCCTCCTTCATACCTAGACACATGAGTGTGAAATGCTAGGTGTGTCCAAGAGAAAAGAGATGTGAACAAGGATACTCTAGGGATTGCTTGTTTGGATGTCTCCAGTTGATTTGAACTCATGATTGTCACACCCCAAATTTTGACTATGTTCTATTTTTTACTTGTATGTAATTAGTAGATAATTTTGCATGGATTATTGATTTGACGTTATGTGGGAATGTCAGGATAAATCAATGATATCATGAGTTTATGTTTATATGTTTATAATTTAGACATTTGATTATATGTTGTCATGATTATTTATACACAAGGTATATGGATTGATTAACAGTACCCTAATCCCAATTTGGTGATTGTAAGTTGTAACCATGAAACATGTTTTCATCCTCTGAGAAAGAGAGGGAGAGCATCATCGAAGAGAAGTGAATAGGTGTATCGATAAGAATAGGTTGTTGCCATCTAAGTCTAGTGCTTGCATCATTTAGTGAACCCTCGTTGAGTTTGGTAAGTTATGTTTGACCCATTTGGTCAGAATTCGGATTTCGACTCGACAATCGCCAATTTGTCGTCAAGATCCATTAGCGTAGGTTTTGTCAAAAAAATCGAGTCTGGATAGTATGACCATCGACAAGATATGGTCAATAGTCGTTGTTTTCCTTATGTGATATGAATATAGTTTATGTTATTATAACAAATTAAATATTAGTGGTTAAACTATTTCATTATCGGTGATTTTCGATAAGTTTTCCATTATGATAACCTATCTATTTTGGCATTTTCGCAAAATAGAGAGGGGGAGAATACCTCAACCCCATTCTTGTATCTTGTCAAGTGATGAGAACAACGTAAGTATACGTTGTATATACCTACACTATGATGTTTTATATCTATTTAATAAATATTATCTATAAGTTTAAACTTAAAGTATGTTGTTGAAGAGCTTCATAAGTAACGTGGTATAGTAGCAATTATAGCAAGCCTCTTCATGTTTTTACGTGAGAACTGAACTCCTTCCTCCACGTTGGTTATGGAGGTAAGGAATTTGAGAGTGGTCTTTAAAGACCAGCTACTCCACTATGTTTTCATGCTAACGTACAATGAGAATAGGCAAAGATTCTACCAAGAGCTCTACAGTAGTGTGGAGAGGTTAGGCCTTTTATAAGGCTATATCATCAGGGAGGAAGGAGATCGAAGGTAGAGTAATATCTTTGAGTTGATAACAGGCCTTTGTTAGTGCATTGATAAGTGATAGTGCACGGTAAAACTGAGTGGGAGAGAGAGAGAGCTTCGTATAAGGAAGCAAGAGTTGATTAAGATAGAGAACTCTGATAACTCAAAGAGCTTGTTCTTATCAAGAAATTGGTAGGAATAAAGACATAAATACACAAAAGGATAGATGAAGTCGAGCCTGGATAGCTAGAAGATAAATAGAGCTTGCAGGCATTGGAAACCGATGGCTTTTGGAGGTATGAATGTCTTAGAAAAAAATATCTTTTCATTCATAAAATGCAGTAGTTTGTTATCGTTTGTATACAAACATGAATATGTTCTCTTAGAGTTATATGTATAGAGTATTCTTAGTAGAGAAACGAGATTCGAAGGAATCAATGTTTATGTCTTTTATTCAATAGTATGAACCGCAGAGTTTATCAGTCCAACGTTATAGTTTCAGTAGAAGTAACTGTAGAGGATAACTCTCTCATGCTATCATTTTGTCATCGAACCTATAGGATCATTAGGTTGTTAACTTAGTAGTTGGAGGACACCAATTTGTGGAGAAATGAATTTGAATAACTTTGCTTACACAGAGGATATTGGGATCTGCAGAAAGACATCTCATACTGAGTCTACACCTGAACAACAATAGTATTTCCTTTAGCTAACAAACACCCTAGGTGAGCAGAAAGTTAGTTTATTCATGCAGAGATAAATTGATACTTATTCTCACCTTTGAATGCATGTTATTGTAGCTATATCTTATTAAGGTCGCAATGTATAACTAGGAAAAAGTTATGTATGCATTTGCAGAGATCAAGCCTTACCAGAACTCTAAATTTAACCTAGGAGCTGTTAAGAGTAGGAATGCATAAGTTTTATTACTTTTCAATCAAATGATTTTGTGTTTGATTTACACCCGTGATAAGTGAAATTAGAATGAAGATAGAAACTAATCTAATGTAAACAACACACGATTATACTTTCATAAATGACCTCACAAATCCATGCGGGAAGGAGATGCACCCAAGAGAGCTCCTCAAGATTATTCCCATGATCAGTGTGACTAATGTGAATTGCTCAAGTGCTCAACACAATGGAGATGAGAGACAAGTTGATTCAGATGGAGATAGGGGATTGAGACAAGATTTGGAGTGATTTGGGCATTATGATGGCATGATAAGGGGATTTTGGAGTGATTTTGACAGAGTTCTAATGCATTAAGGAGTCTCTCCAATGGCTTAGAGAGGGGTCCTATTTATAGGATTTTGGAGATGAGGATGGAGGGTCAGGATTCGTCTGATTAGATCAAGGGCTAGGAATAAAAGTGAATCTTTTATTCCTAGGGGTTGAATTAAAAATTCCCATTTTGGGAAGAGTGGAGGTGAGTGGGGGACAACTGAATATTAAATTCAGTGATTGGAGATGAGTGGGAGACAACTGAATATTAAATTCAGTGATTGGAGATGAGTGGGAGACAACTAAATATTAAATTCAGTGATTGGAGATGAGTGGGAGACAACTGAATTTTATATTCAGTGATTGGGAGCGAGTGGGAGACATCTGAATTTTATATTCAGTTATTGGGAGTGAGTGGGAGACATCTGAATTTTATATTCAGTTTAGTGGATGAGTGGGGGACAAGGTTAATTAAGTGTTTTCTTAATTAACTTAAGCATGATTTATCTAATTAATAGGAATTAGAGAAATGGATAAATCAATTAAATGAATATTAGGAATATTCATTCAATTAATAGGATAAGGTTGTAAGGTTAAATGGACTAATTAGGTGAATTAATTGATCACCAGGGATATGTAGATTGGGAGAGTGGATTAGTGCAGATGAACGGAAAATTGGTTTGCAAAGCAGTCTAATTTTAGGTGTCTACATTTGCCCCTCTTTGAGATGGTGTTGCGGCTAAGCAACACCATTTCAAAGAAGTTAAAACATAGAGATGGATTGGATAGAAAAAAGATTTTGGTTTGGAAGAATAAGGTTTGGGGATAATTGGTAAGGGTGATGCCCCCTCGAGAGGATAGGCAGGTTGCGAGAACACGATTGTGCTCTCGAAATGGATGGGACAGATTGGTTGAACTGGTCAAAGGATAAGTGGTGGGATGAAAGGATGATGATGTTCGGAGATGATTGGTGGATGATCATTGTGCTGAAACTAAATTTGAGCAATCCTAGGTTTGATATAGCAAAGTGGATATGTTCACCAAGGTATAGAAGACCAGGGTGACGATGTTTATCCAACATTTGCATGGACTAGACACGCAGACAAAGGGATGATCCCATGCATGCCCAAGATAGTACAACCTTGTCAAGACGAGGGAAGGGGACTCATAGCATAAGCTCTTAGTACAAAAAAGGTATGATTAACCTTAGATGCATAAGGAGATCAATATGCTAGAACTGACCCTATGATCAATCAAGATATGAATACTAGCTTGGAGTAATGAGACCAACCCACAAGCACAGCATACAAAAGCAAGACTATGCCCCATTCTATATGTTTTCGCCACATACCATGATATAGTAAGATCAAGGTAGCTTTGATGTGATCTTCGAATAGGACAAAAGATAAAAATCAAAAACCAAAAGACCAAAGAACCAAACAAGTAACCATTGTATCTTTTGCCAAAATGGATGATGATGTGATAGATTCTGCCTATCGTAGGAAAGATATATCCTAAGGCAGGCATTGATAAATGATTTGATGATTTTGTAAAAGTGGCTCAAGATATGATGGTGACAAGTTGTGATTGATGCTGATTTGATAGTTGCTGATTTTTGATTAAGGACAATGCTTTGATAGGTGATGCGATGCTTGGATCTAGTGTAAGCTTATTGATGATAGATGTGATGATGATGTGGGATGATGATAAATGCGATGAGGATGAGAGTGTGATGGAGCAAGTTTTATTTGTGTGATGGATAGATTATTTTTGGAATTTTGTGTGTTTCTATTGTTTTGGGATTTTTTGATTTTGTGATGTTTTTGTATTTTTTGATTTTGTGATGTTTTTGGATTTTTTGAGTTTGTAAATTTTTTGGATTTTTTGATTTTTTGTGATGTTTTTGGATTTTTTGATTTTGTGATGTTTTTGGATTTTTTGAGTTTGTAAATTTTTTTTATTTTTTGATTTTTTGTGATGTTTTTGGATTTTTTGATTTTGTAGATTTTTTTGGATTTTGTAGATTTTGTGGAAAAGGAATGGTTTATTATGATGGTGTCTTGGATTTCGTGTGGAAAGCCTTTGCGCTAGATACCAATGACAAGGGAACACCAAGTCTAGGGGTGAAGGTGATGGGGTTGGATAGGGGGATTGGCGGTGAAAGGATAGTGGATAGGAGACTTTGATAAATGGATAGGTAAATGCAGATACGGTGTAGGATGGGGGATTGTTAGTGGAAGGTGATAGAGAGGAGATTCATGATAGATGAATGGACAAGCGATAGGGATGTATGTTAGATAGATGGAAGATAGGGATGAGGATTTTCTCCAGGGCTAGGTTGCAAGGAATCATATGCCCCAATGCTTAGGATTTGGCATGATGGGTTTGTGTTTGGATGGATGGATTTTGCATTAGATGGATGGAGGATATACTAAAAAGGGAGTATGTCAAGAGGTCTCCAAAGCATGTTGTTGGTATGTTGCCCCTTGTCTTTATCAAGATCTAGGGTGAGAGATGGTTGAAACAAGATATAATGGATATGGTGGATGGGAAATGATAGGATACATAGGGGATGTTGGATAGGAATATGGTAGGATAACGATAAGACAATGGATAAGATGTGCAAGGAGATGATGGATGTGGATGAAGGATACGGTTTTGCCCCCAAGTGTAGGGATACCAAATGGATGGAGAAGGGATTACGCATGATGCCCGCAAGGGGTTTTCATCAAGGTACTTGCCCAAGGTGCCACAAGGAGTGGTTTTCACCATTGGACGGATTTTTTCTCTTTACTTTTTTTTTTCTTCATTTTTTTTTTGATTTTTTTGCTTTTTGGCTTTTTTGACTTGTTTGATGGAAGGGGGACTCTAGCATTTGTTTCCATAGCAAGGAGAAGAGGGTCCCATGTTGGATAGCATTTTGGAGGATGATTGCATGGATGTGGGTAGATAGGAGAAGATGGAATGGATTATGGATAATGGATTATGGTGTGGATTATGTGGATTATGATGTGGACAATGCGGATTATGATGTGGATTATGCAAAAGCATGGACTAGAGGAATGTGACGGGGAAGATATGTAGGATAGTGAACGAAAGATGGAGAGATGGAGGTATGTGGGAATTGCAAGTGGTGGAGGGGAACCAAGACCAACGGCTGCACACACCGTGATGTATTTGGAAGCTTGTACTTTAGATGTGGAGTTGGGAGTAATGGAGATTGGGATGGGGGATATTTGGATGGTCGATTTGGGGTTTTAGGGACCCAAATAGACTTAGACTTTGGGGGATTTTTAGATGGGGAGTGGAATGTTTGGGATTTTGGGGTGGATTGGGTGATAAATGGATGAGGAGATTTGAGGATGGGGATATTAGGAGTTGGGAGGATGGGAGGATAAGAGGATTTGTGGATAGGGATGTGGGGAGTTGGTAGGATAGGAGGTAAAGTGGATTTGATAGGGATCTTGGGAGTTGGAAGGAGTGGAGGTAAATTGGATGGAGGGAGATGGATGGTCACATGCTTTTGCAAATGGTAGGATGATGGAGGAGGGATGGCAACATATGTTTTGGGAGTGCGAAGAGATGCACCATGTTTGGGATTGGATGAATGGATTTTGGAAGGTGGATGGATGGTATCAGCTTGAGTAGATTTTTGTTCTTGGGATGCATAGCCAAGGCCATGTGAGGATGGATGGAATGTGGTGTGAATGGGCTCCAAAATGCCTTGTTCGTGAAGGTCTAAGCCTTTGCCTTGATAGTTCATAAGTTGTAGCATGCGACATGCAATGGGATGTTTGGTGCTTTGGAAACAAGATGCGAATCCATTATTTGTTGGAGATAGATAGGTGGTGGAAGGAAGTTGTTCACCTCCTACAAGGGGTTTACCACGGATGAAGGTGCTTGTGCCAAGTGGATAAGGGGATGGATTTGGGATGGGATTAGTAGATAGAGGTAAAAGATTCATGGGGGATGCTAAAGGGGTGGTAGAAGAAGGTGTGGGATCAATAAGTTGGCTAATAGATGGGAGGGGATCGGGGATGGGATTAGATGGGATGGGTAGATCTTGATTAGGAGAAGAGGTTGATGTTTCCACATGCTTTGGATTTGATTCTTGACATAGCTCATGTGGTTGAATAGAAGTGGGGGTGACTTGGATAGATGTGGGGGGTGTTTGGATGGATGTGGCAGGTGCTTGACTCATGGGTTCTTGAACATGGCTGCATGATGGTTCTTGAGTTATGATAGAGGGTTGTTCAAGAGATTTGGTGGATGGTGGATTGCATGAAGGTGTTTGATTCCTTGCTGAGAGCCAATGGATGACATCCTTCATGAGTGTATGGGTGGAAGAACAATATAATGGATGGATGATGATGGAGGTTGATGTGGGGTTAGGATTGGGATTGGATATGTGGGTGATGGGATTAGGTAGTGATGGTTCTTGGGTGGGTTCAAGGATAGGTGTTGGGCTAGATGGTGGTGTTGGAGGGGTGGTGATAGTGTTGGGACTTGGAAGATTTGATGGTGGATTAGATGGTGGATGCGTGATAGGGGTTGGTGGATTGGGAGATACATAAGGTGATGGATTAAGGTTGATAAGGTTGGAGGGATAGTGTGATGGGGGGATTAGGAGATGGGGGATTTGGTTGTTGATATGAGCTTTGAATTTCAGAGAGAAGGTGTGCTAGATTGGTGTTCCCTTGATCAAAGTTAGCATGACAAAGGTTGGGGGATGGATAAGTTGGAGGTATTGGTTGATTGGAGAAGTATGATGGCATGGATGTGTAAGGAGATGGTGAATGATATGAGGGTAAAGGTTGATATGATGAAGGTTGATGGGAGATTGATGGTGTGGATATGTAAGATGTAGGTTGGTATGAAGGTTGAAAGAATGATGATTGATATGATGTGGATGGGGATGATGTGTAGGGTGTTTGTCGATATGAGGAAGGTTGGTACGAGGTTTGGGATTCTCCAATGATGAGGTGTGCTAAGGGTACATCTTTAATGTCATTTTTGAATTGTTCCTTAGCATTAGGATCCATGTTCTCATAGACTTTTCTACGTCTTTGTAATTGTTGTATTGTTTCATAAAGATCCATTTTGTTGGAGATGGTATGGGATGATGGGGGATGATGGATGATTGTGATGTTGGGAATCAAATTTCAAGACCTTAGGATGATTTGATTTGTTTTGATGGATGATTCTCTATGCTTAAGATAGACTAATGATCTTAAGCAAGAGGGTTGATTTGGGTTGATTTGATTAGGTGATCAATTAAGGTCTTGATTTTTGATTGGGTTGATTCGGATTTAGAGTTTGATAATGATGTTGGGGGATTTGGATGTTGATTGGGGTTGATTTTGATCTTGGATTGGACTTATGGTTTGGAAGATTATGGATTTGATTGGGATGAGATGGGATTAGAATGATGTTGATGAATTAGATTAAGGCTGATGAGGGTGATTAGGACTAGGGATGAAGTGGATTATGATGAATTTGATCAAGCTCAAATAAAGGGATTGGACAAGCTCAATTGATGGGATTTGATAAATGGGGGGATGGTGTAGCAGTGTTGGGAGGAAAACCGGGCCCGACATGAGGGGGGGTGTGGGGGGATGGATGCGACCCCCCACTGATAGGGGTTCGGGGGGCGTAGCCTCCCGACTGGAATTTTTTTGAAAATGGGCTTATAAAATTGATGTTTTTGATGGGAAAAATTTGATTTTGGACATGGATGAAGAAGGCGCTAAAACAGATGGAAAATGGCGCTGAAATAGAGAGGAAATGGCGCTAAAGGATGTGAATGGTTGGATTGATGGATGAATTTGATTTTTCTTGGCAAGTAGACAAACAATCAAGCAAGAAAACACAATGGTTAAAGGTTTGATTTATGAAAAATATGATAATCAAGCATGCACAACCTAAGGTGAAGCAAGGAAAATACTTGTTTGAACAAGTAGAGGGATTTGGGCCACTAAAACAAAGGTTCGTAGTGGGGGAGCATCCGGGGGATTGGCACCTTACGAGCATCCGATAAACCACTTAAGGTTTTGACTAGCTCTACTAGGAGTTTAATATACCTTGAGGGTACTACTTCCTTTCAAGCTAGCACCGAATGGTAAGCGCTCATACCGATTAGACTTGGCTTTTGCCTTATCCTTAATTTACATATAGCGGACCGGATGAAAGTACCGCTTGGGGTCGCCAATGAGTTCTCCAAATGGATGTGTCTCAAGGGTACACCCACGTCCTAAAAAGAAAAATAGAATAGAACCATTTCTCTTCACCCAAGATCCTTTTGAAGGCAAGGGCAGATGATACTTTGATTCTACCCTATGGGATAACACAAATGTGCAAGTGCACAAGACATGGCAAACAAGAGCTAATATTCATTTTAAGCCCAAATTGAAATGTGCCTAAAGTTGTTTTGTTGCAAGCAATGATTAATTTTAGTTGCACCAAAATCAAATGTTCTTTACACTAAGGCACTCAAAGATTCTTTCTAGGTGCACCCAAAATAAAATGTTTGATTGTAGATTGTTTGGAAGCAAGATTCGTTTTAGGTGCACCAAAGACAAATATTTTCTATGCTAAGAAATCCCTGCAAAAAAGATGTTAGTAACTTCTAGATTGTGCCCTGAGATAATTTGAAATATGCTGCGAAATAGAGACCAAACCCTGCACAAACCCCTAAGCTAGTACAGAAAAATAGCGCTAAAATAGAGGTAAGATAGCACTAATACAGAAGATAGCGCTAATACAGAAAATAGCACCAATACAGACACAAGATAGTGCTAATATAGAAGATAGCACTAATACACACGCAAGATAGCGCTAATACAGAAGATAGCGCTAATACAGATGCAAGATAGCGTTAATACAGACAATAGCGCCAATAGAGAAGCAAGATAGCGCTAACTGTGTTTTTATCTTAGTTTTAAGTCTGCCATGAGGAAGATAGTGCCGAACTGGGTGATAGTGCTGATACAGCACCAAGTTTGGTCAATGAATGATTTTAGGAAAATTTTGCCATAGTTTCCCCTTGTTTATTCAAGATTCCTGCAAAAACAGAGAGCAAAGAGACACAAAAACAGCGGGAAGATTGTTAAGAAGAGACGTGTGAGACGTGTGAGTAGAAGTTAAAATAGAAAATGCTTCGTAGAGATGGCGCTAAAACTCTCCAAGGATAGCGCAACTACGCGGGGTGGATGGCGCTGCACCTACAAAAACACATCCTAAGCACAAAAACTCACACAAACAGATTAGATTCGGACGTTGTGGGTCCCACCGGGCATGCCAAATGTGATAAGTGAAATCAGAATGAAGATAGAAACTAATCTAATGTAAACAACACATGATTATACCTTCATAAATGACCTCACAAATCCATGTGGGAAGGAGATGCACCCAAGAGAGCTCCTCAAGATTGTTCCTGTGATTAGTGTGACTAATGTGGATTGCTCAAGTGCTCAACACAATGGAGATGAGAGACAAGTTGATTCAGATGGAGATAGGGGATTGAGACAAGATTTGGAGTGATTTGGGCATTATGATGGCATGATAAGGGGATTTTGGAGTGATTTTGATAGAGTTCTGATGCATTAAGGAGTCTCTCCAATGGCTTAGAGAGGGGTCCTATTTATAGGATTTTGGAGATGAGGATGGAGGGTCAGGATTCGTCTGATTAGATCAAGGGCTAGGAATAAAAGTGAATCTTTTATTCCTAGGGGTTGAATTAAAAATTCCTATTTTGGGAAGAGTGGAGGTGAGTGGGGGACAACTGAATATTAAATTTAGTGATTGGAGATGAGTGGGAGACAACTGAATATTAAATTCAGTGATTGGAGATGAGTGGGAGACAACTGAATTTTATATTTAGTGATTGGGAGTGAGTGGTGTTGGTACTCGTTTTGACCTGGAGGCTGAGCTTGTTTATTGGAGGGTTTCTTCTTTCAAACCCTAAGTGTTCTTGTCCATCGCCAAGACTATTGCCTATCGGCAAAGGATATTATGGTTCCACCGACGGTGTTGGTCATGCCGATGGGGGATGAGTCAAGTGTTCATCGGCGAGATTTAGCATATCGGCAAAGGTTTTTTGCAGTTTGCCGATGGAGGGAAGTCACCCTGATGGGGAGTGCCATCGGAGTGAGATTGAGTATCGGGTCAACTTTGAAGTGCTTGGCCAATGATGTTTTTCTTAGCGATCGGCGAGACAGTTGTCTATCGGCGAAGGTTTTTTAGGAGCTGCCGATATGAGGAGTTTGGCCGATGCGATGTCATCGGCGTAGGTCTCGCCGATGGAGGGATGCGAAGGTGAGCATCGAGAAGACTTTGGCTGTCGGGCTAGCCGTTGGAAGGTCCGCCGATGGAGAATGTCTGGCCGACGAGGATGTCATCGGCGTAGGTCTCGCCAACAGAGGAATGTGAAATAGGCGTCGGCATAACCTTTGAGGTCGGCAGGAGATTTGTGGAGCTGGCCGATGGTTCTCCTCTAGCCGATGGGGATGTTGGTGACTTGTGGAGATGTTGCGATCGGCGAGACCACTGTGGTCAGCAGGAGATCTGTGGGGTAGGCCGTTAGTGTATGTCATGGCGATGGGCTGTGGACGAAGGGTTGTGTGTCGAGCGTGGCAAAAGCGCTCGACACCTATTATGTATGCGGCCCCATTTTTAAACTAATGAAGGAGTCTCCTCACCGTGCATGTGGTATTAATCCCCTTGCATTATTTTTGAACCTGCGAAGAAGCATGTTTTGGCGGGAAATCCTTTTTGAATGCAGCGACGGTCTCCAAGTGAAATGCGGGTGGTTGAGCCATAAATGGCGACTGTGCTGGGGCATGGGCGAGTTGTTGCACAGTCAGGTACCGGATTTTTGACATGAAGACTTCCAGATAGTGGCGCGTGGCTCGAGGCTCCCCTTTGTCTGCTGCATTTACATTTTCTGAGCGCCATTCCTTCTGAGGACTGTATCTGGCAGATTTTTTGTAATAACCATGTAATTAATTGCTGTAGTACACGACCTGGCTGTTAAAAACAGGAAGTATTACTCATTTTTAGGTTGTTGAAAGTTGAACATTTTGGCTCTGTAACACAATGCAGTTCGTTTTGGTTGCTCTGTACAGCTAAACCTGTGAGTTTATGTATCTCTTGTTGTATGTTTTGGCATGAACCCACTGATTTCATGATTAATCTTATATGAGTAATGCTATCTTAGCATGTGTTTTGTTAATTCTGTCTCCAGTATTGCATGTATCTTTCTTCTGAGTCTGGATATTTAAGCAATATTTGAGACTCTAGAACATAGAATTCCTATGTTGAATGTCTGATCTTTTAACTTCTGCTCAAGGGGTAGATTAAACTGTTTTCAGGTTGAACATTGGGAAGGGTATACTGCAGTAGGGATGCTATAAGTAGAGATAACTTAACACTCTGTGTTGGGAGATATCTGTAAGGCAGGTATCATATGTATATCCCCCTGAAATCCAGTTTTAGCTGTTCATGCTGATCATTCACATGTGTATGTCTACTGACTCCAGGCCCTGGATAGGCACCAATCTTGCTTTGTGTTTGTGTTACAACCATGTCCAGCTTTGCATCCAAACTCAAAATCATAATCAAACTCTAAAACAACCATTAGGACATTAGAATTAGTTTTAGGATCCTCAGTCCTCTGTCTACAACTGCAAATAGGCCCAAAGCTAGCCCCTTTGCTCTTATCTTTCAGTTTTGGTCTACTTACAGGAGGACTTATCTGCTTTCTGACAGCATCCCAATCCTTGTATGCGTATCTCATGGATGTTGAGTAGGGAATACCCCCTAGGTCTTGCAGAGCCTGAAGAAGAAGAGGAGATAAAATATAGAGTCTATCTCCCACACTGTTGGCCCCTGGCCCAGAGATCCTGTTGATCACTGATGGCTACCTTGTAGGGAAATCTAGGAATAAGCATCCAGTCTGGGAAAAAACCAACAAGTGGGAGACATCTGAATTTTATATTCAGTTATTGGGAGTGAGTGGGAGACATCTGAATTTTATATTCAGTTTAGTGGATGAGTGGGGGACAAGGTTAATTAAGTGTTTTCTTAATTAACTTAAGCATGATTTATCTAATTAACAGGAATTAGAGAAATGGATAAATCAATTAAATGAATATTAGGAATATTCATTCAATTAATAGGATAAGGTTGTAAGGTTAAATGGACTAATTAGGTGAATTAATTGATCACCAGGGATATGCAGATGGGGAGAGTGGATTAGTGCAGATGAACGGAAAATTGGTTTGCAAAGTAGTCCAATTTTAGGTGTCTACAACACCTATTGTAGAATATATAGAAATGTAACTATAAAATATATTTTGAAACATCTAGGATAGTGATATATCATCACATAAGCATTCTACAACAATGACAAGTATCATCATGATATTTGAAAGATAATCTATGTGAGTTCAAAATCTATTCTATGTAGAGAGTTGGAGGACTCGAGAAGACCAAGAGGTCATAAAACATTATTATTGTAGACTCAAACATATCTAGGTTGAAAGATAGACTTAGTTGAGAGATTAAGTTATGAAAATAGTAGTATTCATTAAGATCATTTATGAAGAGGATATACCTAGTGTGCTATATTTTTGTATGTTATGCGAAATGTGGTTCCAAACATTGCTTAAGTGGTCAAGAGAAGATGAAGTTTATGTTTCTATGTTTTATTATTATAAACATTTACCTTTGGGAAAAATAAGAATATTTGATATACTGATGTATGGGGTTAGAGAAGTTAAACCCTGGAATCAACCCAGAAGGGTATAGAAAACCTAAAAGACTCTTAAGTCAACATTGACTCAGTCTAGTGTATATTATGGTCGATAGTAAAAAGTTCGAGAAACCATAGATTAAGACAATTTAAATTAGAAGGAGTTTAAGCACTTTGATAAATTTTTAAATGACTCCTTGATAGAGTTGAAACTTGATATATAACACAAGAGTGTACTTTTCTTTGAGCCATTAAGTAGAATGACAAGAAGTCATAGACCTTAATATTTGCAGGAATGCAACAAGGGATTCTCTGAAAGGTTAAAATCATCTAAACCTACATATTGTATATATATCTTAGATTAAACATTTAATTCTAAGTCAGATTGACTAGGATTGAGTTAGTCAAAACGGTTCATGTCTAGAGTTACTAGTCAAACAAGTCAAATTGTAGGATGAGATAGTTTCCAAGTCAAGTTAGAGGTGTGTAAACACCCGACTACGTTTATTGCAAACATCTATTTATATAGAAACTTTGGCCAAAGTGATGCATTTGTCTCTGAATGCATTTGTCTCTGAATGCATTAGCCATACAAAAACATATCTCCCATGTTTCCCTACTCGCGGGGATAACTACTAAACTAACTCCACAGAATCTCCAACAGATAGGGTGCATGTTCAATCGTGGAGTGTTTTGATAGCAAGGCTCACTTCCATCATAATCTACACTTCTCCACTCTCCATAATTCGTGGAGGGTGGAGTCATGTCTATTCACATGAAAGAAATGCTTTCGATAAAAGATGCTTATCACAGTGTGATGAGGACTTAAAATTATATCGCACAATTATTACTTATACATCATATACGTAATAATATGCAAATAATATGTTCAGCTATTTTAACACCATGAAAGCATTACCACAAATATGGTGCTAGCATTATCATGCGATAAAATGCGAGTATGGGGTTGAGGCTTTCTCCCCCACCCCTCACAATCTTATACTGACGTTAGCAAAATTAAGTCGATACTTACAATTTTTTTTTTGATATATATATATAAGGAATTTCTGACAAAAGAAAATGATTAAACTCTAATCATTAATAATGTTCCCTAAACATTTCTCAATCAAATCGAACGTAGATGATGTCAAAAAACCCTTAATGACAATTCGACAATGGTTGAATTGAGATCGACTAACTAAGGGAAGTTAACTAATACATACCCCATCTCATGAAGGTTCACATAATGTACAACTTGGAACTCAAATGGCAAACCTGACTTTTCCAAAACATATATTCCCTTCTCTCAAGTGATACTCTCCTTCCATTCTTGGAGGTGGAAATCTTTTCCTAGTTACACTCACAATCATACAAACTATAATCAGTGTATCATCAATTATACATCATGCTTAAATAATCTCAATAACATGTAATCTCATGTCTAATTCTATGCATTAATCATAATTCATAAAATCAATGATTTATCTTGACATTTTCTCTAAACGTCAAATCATTAATCTATGATTAATTATCCACTTAATCACGTGAAAGTAAAAGTAAAACATAGTCAAAATTTGGGAATGTAACACTCTAACACTTGTGGAGACATGCTTCGACACTTGACCAATAATTTTCCAAATAATTTACACAAATATTTTAACTTTATAAGTTGATTAGTAACTACGACATTGAAATTGAATGACATCTCCTTTATCACATTAGTGAATTGTTCCCTTAAATTGCTTGTAGAGTTCATGGATCTTTGATCATCATAGAATTTGCATGAAATTTTTTCTATGAAGTCTTGTATGTTGTATAAGGCATTGCGGTCTATAGTATCCATTTCTTTGAATTTGGCCTTTCCTACCTCAAGTATTTTGATCCTAAAAATAGTATCTTTGAGATTTCCAAATATGAACTTGGATCAAATGTGCTAAAGTCCCTTCAACTACAAGGATATGAAATTGACCGTGGCCAACATTTCCTTAGTCTGTGACAAATGCCACTCTAGATCCCACAACTTTATATCATATTTGCTTTCAATATATGCCAAGGATTTCAATTCATCATGAATTGGGTGATATACGATGCAAGTTTCATTAATAAGCTTTTTGCCCAATGGTATCAACTTATCTGTCCAAGTTTTGGTTGCCTTCACAATGGAACTAATTTCTCCTACAAGGGGCATGTCCTTGTCAATAATATTTACAAATGAAGGTGCATACATTGGCATGAAGGCTTAGATAGGGCCTAATATATTTTGCAAATACGAAGTTAGCTACTCCACCTTCTTCTTAAGATATGCTTTGGTTTCTTTATCTTGTATCATCATGTTTTCTTCCCAAGGGCTACTTTAGAGCTCTAGTTTGATGTTTCCATTTCTCATTCTACTTTGTCACATTGAGGAGTAGCAATCTCAACAAACCTCATGCCCTGATAGGTATATGGCTACTACACATGCCTATAAGGAAGTGGTATGATTATAGAGACTATGTTCAGGAGTTACTTTTGTTTACAAGGTGGTTCAGATTAGATATGACAATCAAAGTGCTATTTGTTTGGCCATGAATCCCATGTACCATGCTTGTGCTAAGCACATAGATGCATATCACTTAGTTCGTGAGATGGTAGGTTGGTAACTTTTATCGTTGCACCAAAAGATTGACCTATTAACACTCGATACAAATTTCAGAGATAAACAGGATCCACGAGAGACGATTAAGCCAGGTTGCGAATCCGGAGGGCAGCGCTGAACAACCAAGGGGACGAAGGCACCAACCTTCCAACAATCCCCCCCCAGCGCGATCAAAGGATTCAAACCCATGATCTAGGCTCTGATACCACTTGTTGGTAACGTTTGTCGTTGCGCCAAAAGATCGACCTGTTAACGCCCGATACAAACGCCAGAGATAAACAGGATCCATGGGAGACAGTTAAGCTAGGTCGCAAATCCGAAGGGCCGCGCTGAACAACCAAGGGGACGAAGGCACCAACCTTACAACATGTTAGAGAGTGGTAAGGTCATTATTCAAAAGGTTGACACTTCGTATAATGTTGCAAATTCACTTACAAAACTAGTGAGAACATATTTAAATATACAAAGCCATAATAAATTATATAATATATACATTGTATAATTTTTTGAGAGATTTGTATAATGTTGTATAATATTGCTTTGTATATTAATGATGGAGAGTGGTAGGTCATTATTTTTTTGAGATGTGTATGCATTTTATCACTTTGTGTGTAGTGTATGTGCTCATACACAAAAAATATACTATTTAAATATAATAAAAAATTACAAAGTGATAGTTAAAGTACATTCATACACAAAAAGATCTACTATAGTTATCTGATCAATGAAGTTACTTTGGAGATGCCCTAAGAGGAAAATACATCCATTGTCACAATAATGTTTACAAATAAAATTTTAAATAAATAATATTAAATAAATTAAATAGAACTAAATCACTTTTTTAAATTAAATGTAAAAATAAAATGAAGTATCAAAGTTATTTTTTTACACGACCATAGACACATAGTGAATGCCAAAGCTCATTCACACACAGTGAATGTCAAAGCTAACTTTCAAACCCACCCACATACATAGTGAAAGCCAAAGTACACACACACACAAAATGAATGCCAAAGTTAACTTTCATGCCCAGACATGCATAGTAAAAATCAAAGTTAATTCAAAGATGTGTACACATAGAGTGAACATCATTGAAGTTTGAAAATATTTTTGTACACACTTCACACAAAGTGAACATCAAAGTATTTTTATACATACAAAAAGACACAATAAATGCCAAAGTTCATTCACACACACACACACACGCACGCACGCATACATAAAGTGAATACCAAAGTTCATTCATATACACATGTGCACACATAGTGAATGTCAAAGCTAACTTACAAACCTACCCACCCACACAGTGAAAGCTAAAGTTCATTCAAACACACACAAACATACACTTCACAAAAAGTGAACATTAGTATTTTTATACACACATAAAGTGAGTGCCAAAGCTCATTCACACACATGCACGTGCACGCAAAGTGAATTTCAAAGTTCATTTACACACAAACACGTGTGTTCACACACAATGAATGCCAAAACTAACTTTCAAACCCACCCACACACACAGTGAAAGCCAAAGTTCATTCAAACACATACACCTCACACGAAGTGAACATCAAAGTATTTTGTACATGCACAAAGTGAATGTCAAAATTCATTCATTCACACACAGTGAAAGTCAAAGTTCATTCACACACACACACACACACACACACAACATCACTTCACACAATGTGAACTTCAAAGTATTTTTGTACTCACATAGAGTGAATGCCAAAGTTCATACACACATGCATGCACACTCAAAGTGAATGCCAAAGTTCATTCTCAAACACACACACATGTGCACACATAGTGAATGACAAAGCTAACTTTCAAACCCATCCACACATACACACACAAAGTGGATGCCAAAGTTTATTCAAGCACACATGCACACACACAATGATTGTCAAAGTTAACTTTCACCTCCCTCCCCCTGCCCCACCGCCCCACACACACACATTGAAATCCAAAGTTCATTTAAATGCACACATGCACAAAGTGAAAATAATTAAAGTTTGAAAATATTTTTGTGCATACACTCCACAGAAAATGATTGTTGAAGTACATTCATACACAAAAAATGAATGCCAAAGTTAAATCAAATATACAAGCACACACTTCACACAAACTGAATAATAAAGTTAACTTTCAAACATACACACACACACTTCACATGAAGTGAATGCAAAGTTAGCTTTCAAACATGCACACGATGAATGCCAAAGTTTATTCACACGCGTGCGCGCACGCACATACGCACAATGAATACCAAAGTTCATTTAAACATGTGTGCACACTATAAATGCCAAAGTTATTTCAAGCACGCACACACACACACACACACACACACACACACACACACACAGGAAGCCAACATTCATTCAAACACACAAAGACACACAATAAGCATCATTAAAGTTTGTTTGTACACACATTCCACACAAAGTAAAAATCAAAGTTCATTCATACACCACACAAAATGATACTCAAAGTTCATTCGTGTGCGCGCGCGCGCACACACAAAAGAATGTTAGATCTTTCAAGCACATTCCACATAAAGTGGACATCAAAGTTCATTCGTAAACTCCACTCAAAATGATAGCCAAAGTTCATTTGTACACAAAAAAAAAGAATGTCAAATTTTTTAATTGCATTCCACACAAAGTGAACATCAAAGTTTGTTCATACACCACAAAAAGTGATAATTGAAGTTCATTCATAGACCAAAAAAACTAAATGTCAAATTTTTTTGAAGCTCACACACACACACAACAAATGTCAAAGTTAGTTCAAACACACATACCACACAAAGTGAATCTAAATGTCAAAGTTCTTTGAATCTCACACACACACACAACAAATGTCAAAGTTAGTTCAAACACACATACCACACAAAGTGAATACCAAATAAATTAATTTTTAAACACACACACACAAAGTGAATGCCTAAATTAACCCCCCCCACACACACACACAAAATTTACATAAACAAAAAGTGAATATGCCAATTCAACCCCTTCCAAATAAAAATTGTTTGTAGTAAACAACAAATCAGTTTACATATTACATATTATATTCATTGAAGTCGATCTAACTTCAGCTACTCGTCCAAACTTCTAAACAATTCTAGACCCTCAAACAATGAACATCAACCATGGTAAATTTGCATCAAGTTACCTGCCAATAGACTAGTAAAAGCACCTAAAGGTGCTATCAAATGGCTGATAGGCACATATATAAATAATCCTATTGGGCAAGCATTACACAAAATAACTTTTAAAAAACATAAATGTGTGATGCTTGGCCAATTAAACTATTTATATATGTGCCTATGGACCATTTGATAACACCTTCAGGAACTTTTACTAGTCATAATAAAAATAAAAACTACATGAACATATCAATTTGCATACATAATCTGGTATGTGTAATTTAATCCAAATGGCTAGCCTGATATAGACATTCTATATAATACATTAGTTCAGATAGAATGACAAAGGTTCGAGTAAAGCACTATCAAAAGATACTCTCCTCGTGGACTCCAAGTATTGGATTGATCGTTAGCCCTTCTCTCACATTCCCTGTGTTCTCCTTTTTCTTTCCTCATTCCCCACTGCCATGACACCCCATGGTATTAGAAAACTGGGCTTTAACAAACACCCAGTCTGATTTATGAAGTCATCAGCATGATCTAGCTCTCCAAACACTTTTTTTTTTTTAGTTCTTTATCGTAACAGAATAAAACCCGACTCCTCCTTAGCACTGGAAGCCTGAGGCAATGCACCTTGCTATTCTGCAAGCCTATTTGTATTGGTTCACTTAGCATCACCAATAATCTCCTCCTTGTTTTAAATGCTGGAACCAATTTGCACCTCTCACACCAATTTCTCTTCCAAAAGCCATGGAAATAAACCTGGTTGCACTATGCCAGTGTACACATATTCCAAAGGTTCTTCACTACAATAGTTGTTCCAGGGATGCTTCTAATAATCAAAATGAAACTGCCAAGGAGGCAAAGGAATTATTGTTTTTCCTCCTCATCACTTAGTACATGTCTTCTAAGACAATTTCATCTCTGGGTATTTATAAGTGTGATCTGTCTCCTCCGAAAAAAACATGCATCATTTTATGGACTCCAATCCAACTACATCCAGGTATTTTTCTCATTCCCCTTTCTTTCATCAATCTCCTTATCTTCTGAACATGACCCCACCAGCCCATTTCTGCATAGATGTCTGACAGAAGAACATAAGGTACATGATTTGTAGGATCCAGATCAAAAAGGAGTGTTGCTGTAAATACACCTAGCTTTATACTTTTGTGTGATCTACAAGCACAAAGCAAACACATCCATACAACCACTACAGGTTTTATTGGCATTTTGGAGATAAAGTTTAAAGCTTCCTCAAGGTAGCCCGCACGGCCCAGAAGGTCAACCATGCATACATAATGATCTGTAGCCACAATGCAAAAGGAGATACTCATGACATTGAAGTATTTACAGCCTTCGTCCACTAAACCTGCATGGCAGCATGCAAGTAAAACACAAATGAAGGTTACATGGTCAGGGTATGTTCTAGAACGCGTCATTATTTTAAAGAGTTTGAGAGCATTTTTGCCATATCCATGCATTGCATATCCTGCAATCATTGCATTCCATGATACTACATCTCGAACAGACATTTTTTCAAACAATTCACGTGCCTTCTCTATGCTTCCACATTTTGCATACATGTCTATAAGGCCATTTACAGCTACAACATCTGACAAAAAACCGCTTTTGATTATTTTTTGATGGAACTCCATACCCCGCTCCAAAACTCCCACTTTGGCAAAAGCAGGGAGTATGCTGGCAAAGGTCGTGGAGTTTGGCTTTACACCTGCCAATTGCATTTGCTTAAAAGTTTCCAAGGCCTTTTCAACAAGCCCATTTTGAGCATATCCTGCGATCATCACAGTCCATGAGATCACATCATGTTTAGGCATTTCTTGAAACAAATTTAAAGCCTCGTCAAGAACACCACTTTGAGCATATCCTGCAATCATTGCAGTCCATGAGACCACATTTCTTTGAGGTATTTGGTCGAACTGTTCCCGTGCCTTCTGTATGCTTCCACATTTTACATACATGTCTATTAAGGCGCTTGCAACTACAGCATCTATTAGAAATCTGCTTTCTATTATGTTTTGATGGATGTCCATGCCCTCATTCAAAGCTCCCCTTTTGGCACAGGCTGCGAGGATGCTGGTAAAGGTTGTGGAGTCTGGCTTCACGCCTGACAATTGCATTTGCTTAAAAGTTTCCAGGGCCTTTTCAACAAGCCCATTTTGTGCATATCCTGCAATCATCGTATTCCATGAGACCACATTTTGTTGAGACATATTTTCAAAGAGTTCATGTGCCTTCTGTATGCTTCCACATTTTGCATACATGTCTATCAGGGAATTTATAAGTGCAACATCTGACAAAAATCCAGTTTCAATTATTTTTTGGTGGAGTTCCATGCCCTGTTCCAAAGCTCCCATTTTGGAACAGGCTGGGAGGATGCTGGCAAAGGTTGTGGACTTCGGCTTTATTCCTACCAATTGCATTTGCTTAAAAGTCTTCAAGGCCTTTTCAACAAGACCATTCTGTGAATATCCTGTAATCATCGCAGTCCATGATACCACATTTCTTGGAGCCATTTTGTTGAACAGTTCCTCTGCCTTTTGTATACTGCCGCATTTTGCATACATGTCTATAAGGGCACTAGCAATCACAACATTTGAAAAAAATCCAGTTTCGATTATGCTTTGATGGATCTCCCTACCGTTTTCCAAAGCTCCCATTTTGGCACAGGCTGGGAGGATGCTGGCAAAGGTTGCGGAGTTTGACTTTACACCTGCCAATTGCATCTGCTTAAAAGTCTTCAAGGCCTTTTCGACAAACCCGTTTTGTGCATATCCTGCAATTATCGCAGTCCATGAGACAACATCTCGTTTAGGCATTGCTTTGAAAAGCTTTAAAGCCTCATCAAAAATGCCATTTTGTGCATATCCTGAAATCATTGAATTCCATGAGACCGCATCTCGGTGAGGCATTTTGTCAAGCAGTTCTCGTGCCTTCTGTATGCTTTGACATTTTGCATACATGTCTATCAGGGCATTCACGATTACAACATCTGCCAAATACCCACTTTGGATTATGCTTTGATGCAACTTCATACCCTCTCCCAAAGCTCGCATTCTGGCACAGGCTGGGAGGATGCTGGCAAAGATGAACTCATCAGGTTGGTTACCTGTTTCTCGCATTTGGTAAAAGAGTTTCAACGCCTCGTGAGGATAGCCGTGTCTTTGGTAAGCTGCAATGATTACATTCCATGAGAAGATGCCTGCTTCTGTCGTGTCGTCCAAAACTTTACGAGCATCCACCAAACCACCGCACTTGGCATACATGTTGATAAGCTTATTTTTTAAATCTTGTGTGAATGACAGGAGAGTGGATTCGCTTACCTTGTGAAAGGGCATTGTTGGCACAAGAGGTGAAGAAATGTGGAGTGTAAAGGATAGTAGGTAAGATCCTTTCTCCTTTCTACACAGTGGTAGGAAATATCATCCTCCTCCAAACGTGGTATCATAGCCATCGCTTTCATCTGGCGCACAGCGAGGCTGCCTTAGATTTCATGTCTTCAAATACACGTTCAATTAAATCAAGTGAGTGCTCAGATTAAAAAATGTTTTATATATAATTAATTTAATGTTGGAAATGATAAAGTAAAATGTTATTTTAGGAAATTAAATATAAATAGATAGAGTATTCACTTTAGGGAATAACAGACGGATATAATGTTGATGTTATGGAGAATTCACTTGTCAATAGTCTAAAATTGATATCTATGGTGTGTTTATTGCTTTGCACTTTGCATTGACCCAAAAAATTTTGTAAGTTGAATCCATGCTCCTCAAAGTTGAACCCAAGCTTTGTGGAAATTATATGATGCGCAAACTTGTCGAGATCGATCTAATAGACTATGGAATTCTAAAACCAGCTTTGCCTCGATCTCTAATATCTAAATTTGTGCAAGGATGGGTGGTATTTAGAAATGCCTTAAGAGAAGTTGTTGAATTGCAAAGGTCAAGTTCTCCTCAATCAATTCCCTTGTTAAACTACCTTTACGACCTTGGGCAAATGCTTGAAGACAACAAACAAGCATGCGAGTGGACTATATACAAATTTTGATTCTAATGTAGATGTGTTTGTTTTAAGCTCCAATTCTAAATGTTCCTAGAATGATCTCTCATTGTAGTCACATATGAATTAATTACACATTGAATATTTTCAATACTAAGACATAATAACACACAAATGTGTACCAAGCTAGCTCATAACGACTAGTAGGAAAGGGTGGGAATCATTAACTTAAATTTTAAAATTCTGAGTTTTAAGGTCAATCCTAAGTAGCTTAGGATCAAGCCTAAGCATCATGAGATTGAACTAGGATAGGCAAATGTAGATCTTGGGATCAGGAATAGATGCATTGAAGTTTGGGCAAATCATGAGGTGAATATGTAGAAATAGGTGCAAATGGAGCTAAGATAAGGTCATTTGTATGAGAATGTGTAAATGAATTTAAATGAGGATGGATAAAGATCAAGGAGGTGTCAAACCTAGCACAAGAATGTGCCACATGTCCATATGTAATTATATTAAGTCACTCCATCAAAATGAACCCAAAACTAATTAGGAATTGGCATGGGTATGCAAATTTCATGGTTACATTTTGTCCCCACTTTGAGGTGCATGTGAATTTAGCATGGAAATTTATTTCAAAGTATGTGAACATCACTTTTTTATAGGTAAGAAGGGATAGAACCCCTACCCTAATATTAAAAGTGAAAAAATTGTAAAATTTTCCAAGTTGCCAGAGTAAAGTCCTCCATGGCCAATCTATAAATGAGATTATTAAATTACATTGATAATGCTATTCATTCCTAATTACATGACTAGAGATTAATAAAATAGTGCTATAACATGACTCTATAGATCATATTTTCATTAATACTAGCTATACATTCTACCAAAGCATGGCTCTAAAGACCTTATATTCTATTGTTGGTCATGAGTTCTAATACAAAAAAATATTGCATTCTGAGCATGTTATGCCTAGCTCAATTTATAAATGGGTTTTGTGAGAAAATGGGAGTGTTAAATTATGTGAGAAAGTCACCACCCCTATCTACAATAGTCTCGTCTCTAGTCTCTAGCACTTCCTATACTACCTTTAGATTATGCACTATTCTCATTCTCCTTCGTTTTAGCTTGACTATAGTCACCTTTGTCACCACACCTTTTAATTCTACACCACTCACCAACATCATATCTTGAGGAAAATGCCATTCTCTAAACACCACCTCTTCTGAACCTAGTCTAAATTTCTCCTTCACAAATATTTCTTCTATTTTAACCATTACCTATATGGATCTTGTGAGCCTTAAAACATTCAAGAAATATGACACTATCTTTGAGTTAACATGGCTTCACATGTCCAGCTCCATGCAGTTTGTTCTAATTATATCCCTAATCATGTTCATGCTTTTTGAGGTGTTCACATTGAATATTATATAAAGTTTATTGATGTTAATTGGCCCAATGAAGGTCATCTCCCCTATAAGGAATGGAGGAAAAATAATAGCTCCATTGAGAATGAGCAGTAGATGGGATTAATATGTGGAGCCAAGAATTTACTCTATTATATCCTTGTAACATGTGTGACACCTCTTGTCTTCTATGATCCATATACTATAGATATTAATGGTGTCATTAATATTGGTGTGAAGGATTTCTAGCCATATGTGTCTTATCTGATGCTCATTTTGGGCCCACACTCATTCCACCATTAGAGAGTTCGATTTCATACTTGTTCCCATGCTTTGCCTAATCCTTCCTAGTCATTTAAGTCATTTGTAATCTTTTGATCGCCTATGTGATCAATGCTAGCATTTGCAAGGTGATCAATCAATAGGTTTATCTCTTAGAAATAATGTTGGATTATATTTTTTTTTATGTAGTTTTTGGCACACCAACTTACTTGTAAGTCATGAAACTTACAAGGTTGAATGGAAAAGATTACCCTACTTGGAAGGTGGCTAGCCTCAATATTCTTTCGTACATAGTTAAAGATGTTTACCAGAATCTCCCAGTTAGAGAGTAATTTCACTAGTCCATTCAAGGGGCTACGATGAATATTAGAAAGCACTCGTAAGAAAAAGAGACTCACTTAGTGAAATTAAACACTATTGGTTGGCCTAAGCCTTCAATTTATTTCAAAATTATAAAGGAAGATGAATAGTCATATGTATACACATCAAATTTTATTACCTTTTGTAATATGAAATTTATGATTGAAATTCTAAACTAACACCATGCATAAAAAAATAGAAAAGAGAAAGGGTTAGAGAAGAAAATTTTAGGTGAATCCAAACTCATTTTCTATCCTTCCACATGTGTTATTCTATAAATGAACAAAAATAACTATGAAACCAATCTATGTCAAATCCTTTATCTACAATTCTAATGTGATACGATGCAATCTCCAAAGGAAACTAGTGTGCCAAATTGTTGTGTTGGTGCCTATATCTTCTGGTCCTAAATTTGCCAAATATCCCAAGTCTAATGCCCCTCTTGTTATAGTTGTCATGTATAGCCCATCATTGATTTCCTATTAGAGAAGCCTTCAATGGGTTATAACTTTGTAATATTTTCACCCCGGTGTCATTCTTTGGCCTCCCCACATGCCCTTTATATGCTGACATAATCAAGAATCCAAGCAAAATTCAAGTATAGGGGTTTTCTTTGCATTTTTGCCCCTTCGAGGTTTTTAGGGACTATGGGATGTTCAAGGCCTAGGAATTTCCCCGTTTGTGGCCTTTTGGTCTTTTGGTCCATGGTTCCTCTAAAACCTTGAAACTTGACAGTGCATTCCTTCATAGTCCCTATGTTAGTGATGGTGATGTCAGCATCAATATCCCTAAAAATTTACAAGTGTTGGGCCCTTTCTAGGTTTTCAGGTTTTCTAGGGACTTTGGAACTTTGTCGCTGTGTCCTTAAGTTCCTTAGTTCCTTGAAACCTTGAATGTTTGTGTTCCTTGCCTTCTACCTTTTTGAGTTTTCAAGAACATGGGGGTTCTTGGAACCTTTGCACCTAGTTCCAAGTTCCCTAAGTTCCTTGGTTCCCCGAAGCCCTGGTTTCCCACTCCCTTCATATGTTGGTCCTGAAGTTACATGTTCCCCTGGAATCTTGGTCTTCCCCATGTCCCTTGTTCCCATGTTCCAAGTTTCTCCAGGTTCACATGTTCGTGGTTGGGCCAAAATGTCGAAGAAGAAAGAAGGCAATAATAAAGGAGAAAAGATAAAGAATAGAAAATGTTTTGGCAAGTTCGTAGGTTCATGAACTTGCCGAAATGCCAAAAAGGTTTGTGAGTTCACCATTTCACCGAAACACCAACAAAGAGGTTGAATGAAGAAAGAAAGAAGAGTGTTTCATCAAGTTCACATGTTTGCGAACTTGCTGAAATGTTGAAAATGGTTTCTAGGTTTGCAAACTCACCAAATCATCAAAATGAAGAAAGAAAGAGTTACAAAAGTAATATGTTTTGGTGAGTTCATAAGTTCATGAACTTGCCAAAAAGATGAAAAGGTTCCTTGGTTTGTTTAGGACTTCCAAAAATTTCTAAAAGAGAATGAGGTTGAGAAGAGAGAACAAAAAGAAAAAGAAGAAGATAAAAAAGAATGTTTCAGAAAAGTTCACTAGTGTTTTGTATGAAAAAGGGAATGAAGAAGACTAGCATGCGCACTAGATCAAACCCTCTTCCACAATAACATTCAAGGACAAGATCGAGCCAAATCACCACCAAATGGAGGTGGACTCAGCTACAGATCTTGTACTCAAGAGTGTTATGGAAAGATTTGATTTAATCAAGCCTTTTATCAAACCCTAGGTTAATCAAAGCACTAAACCCTAGATTTGCAAAGATCTGATTATAACAGGAGATGTATAGCAGATAATCAAAAGCTAATTTCACAAGAGTGATCAGGAAGATATCAAAACCTGTGTCCTAGAAGTTGGAATGTCAAAGGACTATTTCAAAGGAGCCCGTGTCTTGAAATGTGGAATTTCTAGAAACTGTAAACTAGAGAAATGATCTAGAGATTGTCCTAATTCCACAACTGATGTTAGCTAAGGTAGAAGGACAGTTTCAAAAGCACCCAAGTCTTTCACATAGCAATATTTCTAAAATGTTGTCAGATCCTGAAACCCTTTTCCTTACTTAGTCTTCTTGTGTCTTCACTTTCTCGGATCTCGCACCTGTAACCTACACACAAGAAGAAAAGGGGTTTGGGGGTTATGGTGTTCAGGGATTTGCCTCAATCAAATCCCAGGATAGTATTCAAGCTTCCCAACATCGTTGTTTGATATAGAGTGTGTGCCCTTGCAAGGAAAAGGCTTAACATAAATCAATGAGATGAAATCAAATGATGATAAACACAAATGATATTACCTATGTGATGAAACCCTTAGGAGGATGAATGCTCTTCAACTCATAAGGAGAGATAGATGATAACTTCAAAACTTGCAATAACACACAATAACAATACAAATCTGCTCTAGAATCACAATGAATGCTTTGAATGCTCTTTACTCCAATGCTTCAAGTTTTTTATCACTCTCTAAGTTCATAATGAATTCAAAAACACACTTATATATGTTTTCCCGCTAACATTCGTCAAATTAACCAAAAGAGCTGACAAGGAGGAACCCTTTTAAAGGTCTTATGCTGACATTCATTTAAATTTGCCCTGACCAATCAGGGAGGCTTGGCCCAAGTCCCAAGGCACATTTTTGGTCTAGGGTAAGATGTAATATGGGCCTCTTGTTCCTAACTTGCATTGGTTTCAAGGGATTTTGCATCAGGATGAATATTGTGCATGTATAATGTTATCATAGGGACCTAGGAGCTAAAGAAGGAGGTAAAAAGGCATGTGTCTACTTTTTACTCCATAACATTTAACCCCCACTTTAATGTGTGTATGATCTTATGATTAGTACATGCATTAAAGTATAGTCAAAGCACATCAAACACTAGAGTGAAGACACACCCTAAGTTCGGAAGACCATTTCTAGCCCCCAAGCTTAGGCAAACATAAGAAAACACTTGACAGTCACATAAGACATAGTGAATACAGTAAGGAAGCACACAATACATGAAGAAGACATGAATACAGTCACACAATACACAAGGCATACACAAAGAGAAGAAATGATTATATATATATATAACCCTAACTAGGCAATTAGGGGAGCTCATTGCTACATGCCACCATCAAAGGCACACAAATCACAGCATGGGGGGAGCTCATCGCTATGCGCCACCACAAAATTGATGCAGGAGCATCCCAGGTTGCAGAGCAATCTTGCACCAACCAAAAACATTTACATTCCTTTGTTTTTCTTTCATTTCCAATTCAGTGTAGTTCAGTTCAATCAGTAGCAGCTTCGGCATTTTGTATCACATTTTGTCGCATTTTTATTTTAGAGTTTGTGGAGCAGGCCATAACATCTAGACATCATCATCTACATCATATCCAAAATTTAGGTCATTTGGACTTGTCTGCTAGAAGTTATCGCTATCAAAAGATCATCTATTCTCAAATAACAGAGCATATAGATAATCAGCTGAAGGAGAAGGTTTCTGGACCACTTCCATGACTTGCGGAGCTAAATGAAGCATATCACATAGCACATAATGATCAAACAGACCTTCCTCGAGGTCTGCACCAAGTTGCATTCATTTGTGGAGCAATACCAGAGGATTGAAGGCCGACCTATTTGTTTCTACATGTTACATCCCTTTATTGGAGTTTGTAACCTTTCTTCGCTGACGTGGAGGATTTCTTGAGCTTGGAGATGATATATATAGATCTCTAGGATGTATTAGGAATTTAGTTAGTGATTATGATAGATTAGAATAGATATGTTGTTCTAGAAGGTGCTTCATTGCCATATCTTGCATATCTATTGTAACTGGAATTCAAGCCTGTAAGCGCTAGTTGTAAGCCCGCATGTGCTGACATATGAACATTCTGAGTACATGATATATTGAGCATTTGAATCATTCATTACATTCTATATTTGATTTGTTTATGTTGTGTTTACTCTTGTTGCACCGCTTGGACAGTTCATTCTGTGAACCCTCTGACTGTGACTGCACCAAAGACACGCAAGACACATGGCATGGGGGGAGCTCATCGCTATGTGCACCACCACTAACACACAAAACATGCAAGGAAGACACATGAAAAACACATGGAATACACAAGCAATGTAGAGTATTTCGTCGACACACTATATGTCTTATACACAGTAAACACGAGTGATAGGGAGGAGCTCATTGCTACGCTCCACTTCTAAGACATGCCAAACACACTTGACAGTTTAGCTACGCTACCACAACTGCCAAAGACGCACTTAAGGGTGAATAACTCAAGGTCTAGCCCCACCTTAACAGAGGACTTTCAAAAGGATTTGCAACTGCTCAAGTGAAGACACAACCCCACCTTCCGCATAAGGGCTTGCAAAATGCAACCCCACCTACATCTGCAGACGCCTTACAGTGAAAAGGAAGCATGCACAAAGTATGCAACCCCACATGCATCTGTAGATGCCTTACAGTGAAAAAGTGGTATAAGCAAAACAAAACAAAGTACACAACCCCACCTGCATCCGTAGATGCCTTACAGTGAAAAGGAAGCATACACAAACACACTTTATCAATATATAAAATATCCAAGCATAATGCCACAATATATGCCCCCACCTTGAAGTGGTTTATCCCGCTTGCCAGTATTAATCACATTTAAGGTAAAGTACACTAGTAGAATTTTGGCAAATAAATGACTAAGTGACTAAAACTTTTAGTCACAACAACTAAAAATGACTAAATTCTAATAATTTTAGCTATAAATGAGTAATTTGGTCGTTGACTAAAAAATTATTTAGTCACACATAAAAATGATGAAATAGTTAGTAATTTATTTAGTCACAATCCATTTGAATAAATCATTTAAGGAATCAAGAATCAATAGATCGCCAAAATACTCTAAAACGTTAATAAACATACTCTAAAACTTTCATCCAAATCTTATTTTCAGGTGTAGCCTGCCAAAATAGAGTTTTCATTTTAATAAACATACTCTAAAACCTTGGTCAAAACCTTATTTTCAGGCGTAGCCTGCCAAAATGGAGAAGTGTTTCATTCAAGAATGACAGAGAATGGTAAGGAGATGTGCATGACAGGAGGCATAGGATTCATTATTGCTTATCTCATTCCTGCTCTGCTCAACAAGGGTTACATTATTTGCACTACTCTTTGTAATCTAGGTATTTAATTGACATATATTTGCATAATTTCAAATTCCTTCAAATGCTTTTGAAGTATCAATGTATCCTATATAGGGTTTAGAATGATTTCTTTTAATTTCAAAAAATAAATAAATGATGTATTTGTCTGTGATTAGATACTGTGGAGATCTCCTAAATCTGCCCCAACTCACGGTCCTCTTTGGTACTGTATTCATTACTCCAGTTGCTAGGGTTTTGTATCTGACATCTTTAATATATTCATGACAATGGATTTTAAATAGATCTCAGTCTTTGCTTTAATCTTTATCATGGTAACCTAATAAATCTAGAGCGTTTTTTCTTTCAGAGTCAATCCTGGTGTTGGAAATTGATGATGAAGTTCTTGGATAAATATTCCAGGGCAGTTATTACCTATTTCAACAAATCTTCTAAAGCATAGTCACTAGGAAACTTCAGTTCTGCCTCTGTACCTCTACCTACAACTTTGGAGTCTTATATTTAAATGGGATATAACCTGTACCATTATTCATATATATTCTTGTATCCTATTGTAAAATGACACCCATGTCTCCATATGCCATATTTCCATATGATTGGCTATAATATTTGGATAAATAACTAAACTATTGTGTGTTACTGATAAAACCAATGGCCATATATAATGTCAAACTCAGACAAATAGAGAAATGGCTCTCACTGATACAATTCAATAATAGGATAGCCACAGGTCTGAGAAATCAAATAATTATGGCCACACATTATTGCCTTGGAAGGCAAATACAGGCCAATAAATTAGTAAATGCTCTGATAGACTGATACCACTTGGTATGCTCTTAGGGCATTTTGATATAACCCTTAGTAGGTAAATATAAATGAATATAGTACTTTGGGTGTAGGTTGATTGGGGTAGTCTGCTTACTTCTGCACTTGTAAAAAAGGTTGACATTTGGGTATAAAGTTTCAACATTTATGGAAAATGTTATCATGTTGGCACCTGACTTTTAATTATAGGGTTCCATAATAAGACAATTAAGGAGTGTGGGAACTTCCTAAAGTGTTGTAGTCTAGAAAAGTGTAAATTTGAATGACCATGTGATTATTTTTGGTGCAGAAAGATGGTCCTGGGGCACCAGGAGGTCAATCATGGACAGTAGTGTGGCTTAAATTTGATAATTCTTATATCAAGGTATAGAGTAGAGCTGAATTGAACCTCATGTACTAGAATTTACCTTGATCATGAATGAGAAAAAATAGATTCTTGATTTTGTGAAGGACATAAAAGAGAGGAGGGACCTAGATCTTCTAGTATTGCTGACTGACACTATTCTTTTTGAAGTTCCTGGATTCAAGGTGATTCTTTAACTTGTTGTACTTTAGAGTCCCCATGGACCTACTTTAGTCATTTGTGGTGGTTAATATAATTTCCTTCTTTCTTTCTGGTTCTTCAAGCTCAAAAAGAATACTCCATTTTAACTGCCCTTATTTTTGCAAAACTGGGCATTTTAAAATCCATCTTGAACTCCAACAAAGCTTGATGTCAAAAGAATCAATCTTTCCATTGACATAACATACTAACAATGCTAAGCCAATATCTTAAGTCTTGTAGGAAATCTTTTTCTCCTTTTTGAAAAAATTGAGAAATATTTTACTAGATAATTCAACTCAGTGAACGATATATGCATCTGAAATAAAGTTTTAGAGGATGCCTATAGTTGATTTCCTTTCAATAATAAGGAAAGTGCTAATTGGATCTTAAATTTTTTTTCAGGTATATGCTGAGAAATATGCAGTTGATTAGGATGCATTTTTCAAGGACTATGCAGAGGCTCATGCAAAACTTAGTAACCTTGGTGCCAAGTTTGATCCTCCTGATATAAAGTAACTCAACTCTTGAACATTCTCTGCCTGTCATATTCATTTTTCATTTTTCTGTTGTTTCATGTTGTTCATGTGATAAACTTAATTTTATGAGAATATTTATTTGGGCAATCAAAAATGATAAATTCACATATCATGGTATTAGTTAAGGTTTGAAAATATTATTTTAGAAGTTGTCTTAAAAAGTCTCTTATGCATGATGCTGAAAGAAACGGAACCTCCAAAACAATCAGGAAAAAAGAGTTCTGCTATGGTTTTTTGATATTTTATATATCATAATTTACATGAGCTTTATGTGTTTTGATAAATTGCCTGTCTATGGTCATTTTGTTAGATGACATCTTGAACATTGTAATTTTTCCACTAAGTCAACACTTAATTTATTTTGGGTGTAGGCGAATCAGTAAAGTTGTAAAGCCTCACACATCAAGTAAAAACATTTAAACCAACTTAAAAATAAATGAAGTATATAATCCACTTAAATACAACATCGCAATAACCAAAGTCAAAAAGAAGTAAATAATCCACTTAAATACAACTTTCAAAGATAAAAGATGCAATTAATCCGCTTAATCACAATATCTCAAATAAAGATAATTTATAAATAAGAATCTCAATGTCAATAAATCTTACATATTCACGTGCCAAATCCAAGTAATAAACACTATGAAATAATATACATAAATCCTTTGGCAACATGCCATAATACATCCAAATAGGTACAATAACAAGCACATCAATAAATAACAAATCAACACACTCTCCAGTTGCACGAACCAAGTGGTCCACCACCTGCAACCCGAGAGATGAGAACATGACTCGGGTGCTTTTCCACCCAACCATGAAGTATTTACACTTCACCGAATCCCTTCCTGAAATGAAGGAAACCCAGCCTTGCATGAAATGTTTAGCTGCCTGGTACAACTACAAGAGGGAACACCCGATGCAACCCTGATGTCTGAATGTGCAATTCTAAATGATGAAAAGCAAATTGTCTCACAATAGGATGTGGTAGAGATAATAATAAATAAGTTTGCTAGACAATAAACATCTGTTTCAATGTCATTTTGATTAGATCTAATCATTTCAAGTAAATTGGTCAATTCCTGTAAAGAGGAAAAGCCATCTCTGATATACCCACATTTGGCATCTCCATCCCAAAAGTAACCCAACACATTCCTATATAAAACTACTTCTTCCCCCAAGAACCAAGAAAATCAAATAAAACAAAGAATCATAACTTCAAGATTTTCAATAAACCAATAAATCTCTTTTCCCAAATCAGCAAGTAAGGAAAACTACACTTTCAACAATAAACCATCTTTCGTTCATACAACTGAAATCATAATGCCATAATTTTAATATAGTTTTCCATCTTGTAATTTAGTCACAATATCTTTAATAATAATAATAATAATTCAAAGATAATAATCCGTCTTACTGTCATACTTGTGACAGGATCTACTCTATTTTATCCAATCAGTTTATATAAATATTTATTCTCAATAAAAATACCCTCTTGTCATTCCAGTGACAGGAGCTATGACAAAATAGATAAAATAAATAAAACACAGAACTTGTAGTATCCTACTTGTCATCCAAGATAATGGCTCAAGAAAATAGAAATTTACACAGCAATAATTTCTTTTCAGATTGTTCTAACTCTCTGTTATTCTAATGGCAAAAAACTGATTTGTTTAAACATGTTTATGTATATAAATCTTTCTAAACCTTCCTGTCGCTATGGTGACAAGAACTATAGCATAACCTAATAACTGATTTTAAAGAACTATGTTGAGATCTAATTTATGTTATTTTAATGGTTTCTATTGTCTCTATTTTGTCTCTGTATATGCTGTTTTAACAAGTTTATATGCCAAGCTATAAGAATAATTTAATCCCGTTATAGTTACAATGTAATTCAGCTACATGAAATAACAGTTTTATACATTTCAAGAGGTTTTGATCATTCAAGAAGTCGATTTGTTGCTCTATCATGGTTTTCAGCCAAAAAAGAAAAGAATACAGACATACTAATACAACGACCGGAAACTAATATCAAAGATCTAGGATTTTGTTTATAGTTTTCCTAGGCCAAGATTTCAAGCATGGGAATTACATCTGTTATACATAGTAAGGAGGAAATCACCAGCTCTCAGGTAAGCATAGTTTGAAACAAAGAAACAATTTTTATGTGTTCTAAATTGTCAATTAGCCGAATAGAATAGCATCTATAGGAAAGTCAGCAACCATAAGGATTGGTCAGCCAGAGATAGTGTCGACGGCCTACAACAAAAGTGACCAGCTTAATATGGGTGTCTAGAATAACATGGGCAGCCAGAATAACATGGGCACCCAGAATAACATGGGCGGCTAGAAGGTAGGAAACAGCCAGCCAAAAGATGGCAACCAGGCTATGAGAGATGGGCTGAAAAATAACAAGAATCGGTCAAGAAGATAGTTGATCTAGTGTTTTAATCACCTAGGCAGAACCAAAAGGAATGATGACTCAAAAGAGAGCCAACACCTAGCAATACAAGGATGGCTACATAAAATAAGATTGCCTACCCATACAGCAATAAAAACCTTTCTTTAAAACAACCAAACAACATATTTTTATAAGGTAAGAAAACCAGATGAAAACTTGGAAAAGATGTCGATTGGGAATGAGTAAATCTAGCTACTGTCACTACCACAAATCACCTTTCTGTCACTCCAGAGACCAGGGTACTCAGTTGCCAAACGTGGTATGCTTCTTTTCAATTCGTGGGTGTCCTCTTTGCTGCCCAGCACACTGCTTTTTAATAAAAACCTCTCTTTATTTTTGGTGAATTCCTCTATTAGGTTTTGAAAACTAGAGATTTAGAATTTTGGAATTGAAGATCAATTTTTGTTTGCATGCTCCATTGCCCAATGAAATTTAAGGAAATAATGCTATTTTAACAGTAAAATATTATCTTTTCATATTACTGACGCATGAATGACAGGAAGTTATATCTTAATTCCGAGTAAATGCAAGAAGTTGTGTCCACTTAAGGTGGAAGTTTCAGAGTTAGAAAAAAATCCAAAATCGGGTAACTAAAAATGAGATCCCATTCCTTAGTGGGATCCCAAACCTAGAACCAAAAAATGGGATCCCGTTTCACAAAAAAAGATCCCGTTTAGAATAGGATCCCGTTTTTTGAAAGTATTAAATTTTAAAAAAATGGTTGCAACCCCATTTTTTCTAGCGACAGGGGACAGTTGAGAACGGGATTTCAAGTTGAGGAAGACGATATTCACCATCAAAACATCAGGTAAGTGGATTTTTCCACTTTTACAATTTGCCAATGAATCTTTTGAAGTTTTCCTTTCTTTTTTTGGTGTAAAATACAATCAAAATTTAAAATGTAGATTGTTATTTAGGTTTTCTATTTATGAATTCAATAGCTATATTTTGACATTTTAGTTGTAAAATACAATTGAAATTTTGAAAGACTGTATCATATAAAAGGATAGAATTTGAACAAACTATCAAAATTTTGTTTAAATTTGAGAATTGAATAGCTATATTTAGACATTTTAGCTGTAAAATACAATTGAAAATTTGAAAATACTGTATCATATGAAAGGAGAGATTTTGAACAAACTGTCAAAATTTGATTTCAATTTGAGTGTTGAATAGTTGTATTTAGACATTTTAGCTATAAAATACAACTGAAATTTTGAAACGACTGTATCATATGAAACGAGAGATTTTGAAAGAACCATCAAAATTTATATAGCATTGGGATGATATATATATTTGGTTTTTATAAAATTTACTTATATCAATGTATGTCATTGTATTTTAAAGGCATTATTGAATAGGTAACTATCATGTAAAAAAATTACAACAAACCATAATAAAACCTTTATCACTTCCTTCATAATCAAACCTTTAGAGACAAACAACTAATCAAGAATTGAGAAGATTTTATAGTTTTTGTGATAGCCAACTAATCAAGAATGAAATCAAGCCAACAAATGTAACTTTAGAGACACTTGTAGATGTCCTCACTAGCTAGGTTATGCCCCTGGGATGAACATCATGATGTTAATTGTGATACAAGCCTAACCTCATTAGTAATGCTTCCCCTGATCTTAATGACATTGATGTAGGCCCCACTCATGATCCTTACGAAGATCTTGCCACCACTAGCCTCTTTCATGATACCACTATCCTCACCATCTGCTTAGACCTATAATACCTTGAGCTTATTGATTGGGACCAACACGACCCTTTATGATTTGATGTTTTCCAAAATGATGAAGCCATCATGAAACTTATGAAGTGTCAAGACCACATCCCCATGGTAATCATAAGAAAGACTTTTCCACCATACTTAACACCTATGCTTATTTTGGAGAGAAAGAAGAACCCTTTAGTCCTAAGGCACCCTAGTAGGCATAATAGCAACAAGATATAAGAAGAAACTTGTGATAGATTAAAATGATACAATAAAAATGGACACTTCCCAAGAGCTCCTCAATGACAAACTTCACCTTCCATTAGATACCACTTAGATACAAGATGAAGCCCCTCTCCTTGTTGAGGATGCTATAGACATCAACCTGTGAATAGAAGAGGACCCTAAACTCTCTAAGATAGCAGCTCCACTAGACATTGACATCAAAGAAGGCATAACCATCACCCTTAAAGATTACGCTTATTTCTTCATGTGGTCTTATGGTGATATGCCAAGACTCCATCTTTAGTCATACATTATCTTGTGGTTCACCTCAATGCCAAACCTATTTAATAAAAGCTACACAAAATGCACCCCCAAGTAGCCCTCTTGGTCAAAGAAGAATTATAGTTACTCTTGGATGTGGGGTTCATTCAGACTATTACTTATCCTAAATGGGTCTCTAATGTGGTCTTAGTTAGCAAGAAAACCAAGGGAATTCATGTTTGCACTAACTTTTGAGACATCCAAAAAGGATACCCTAAAGATAACTTTTCTCTACCAAACATTGATATGATCGTGGATCTCATAACCATATATAAAATGTTATCATTAATCCATTTAATATCCCTTGAAACATTTGAGTTAGACATGGAGACACCTAGATTATGGAGAGGTCTATGTAAGAAAACACCTCCTCTAGACTCAACACAAACTTATCCCTCAACCCTCTAAATTGTGACTTACATCATTTGATTACCCGGAACACACTATAGACAACTCTATACAAATTTGGCAAAAGATATTTTCTCCTAACAGAAACTTGTATATGTAGAAGTAGACTACTACATAAGATCCTCTAGGATAATAACACTTGTTGTGATCTCCAACACTATGATCCATATGTACTCTTGAATTTGTTGATACTTGACTCTTGATGAAAATGCATTGAATTAACTTCAAAATTTTGTGCATATAATTAGATTTGATATACTTCTTAAGGAAAGAGTTGGGACTAACAACTAAATAGAAAACAATAATTTTGCAAATAGGAAATAGGAAACAAAATTGAGCTAGAACCATCTTGACTAATATCTTTTTCTAGCTAGATTGAATCCCTACAATCACAAGTTAAAAACAAAGCATCAAATTCTTCATTAAATTTAAATCACAAATCATCAGAATATATTCATCTTCATACTCAGATTAGTTAGGTAGGCAACTAGTAGTCAATCCTATCTCCATTATCAAATTTGGTTGCCATAGGCAAATTCACCAATTTAGGTTTTCAGATCATGTGGCATGCACATGATATCGACCTCAAGGTAGTTTTCCAAGTCTAGTTATAGTCTTGCAGATGTTCATTATGATTCTACCTAGGTGGTATGATAGTCCATTGGTTTCTATGACATCATTCAATAGCATAGATGCATCTGAACATTCACCCTTCATTGATATACATTGATAGTAAAATAGAGTTTTAAATTGTTCTTAAGGTTTGGGACAATCATCTAGTGTTAAGATTGTGTATGAGGAAAATTGATTATGATAAAATCAAAACTAACAAATCAAAAACCCATAACATAAAGAGAACTATCTAAATAAAAAGCCATTATCAATAAATCAAATGAAATAAGAAAACTTTTACCCAGATTGTGTTGTTCTCTTTGTTCGAATGAGGATTGCTCAATAATACTGCGAAACCATGTTTGCAACAAGCAAGTGTAGGCGCTCAAAGATCAATGTCAAAAGATCGTAAAGTTGCTCAATCGATGCGATGTATGCTCCAAGCACTGTAAAAGATGCCTGAGAATAAGTGATCGAAGAGGATTTGTGAAGTGAAAGGAAGCTAGGTGTGCGGAAATGCTTCCTACACTAATCTAATGAGGAGAGGGCTATGCAAATTCAACTTTATCCTAACTATTACAGCAATGTTAAACCATTAACATGAGATATTACAACAAAACACAAGAACCAGAAAGAAGACAGAAGAGAGAGAGAGAGAGAGACAAGATATACGTGGGGAAAACCCTTACGGGTGAAAAACCCCACACTCCAAAACATAGCTCAAATGTATTACAGTAAACAATAATAGATTACAATACAGTTTCAGAGCTAATTCTCTTTTAGGATTCTTCGAATGTCGAATCTGGAGATATTCCGGCAGCATAACATTACTTGTACAAAAGTTATCTATCTCCCATCCAAGCACCTGTTTATATAGAGTTTACAAGGCAAATATGGAACCTTCTAGAGATGGGTGTCCATCTTGGACTCATGCCCCAAAACCCACGCCTAAGGACACTTGTCTAACATCCCATCCCGAAGTGGGCGCCTGATCCCAAGATAGGTTACGACAGATGCTCTTACGCACCTTACAGCTGTTAGAGAATCCGTCATACACTGACTAAAAATATCATATTCCTCTTACATGTCATAACCTCCCTTGAACACCCAAAGATGCCTTTCTCTCGTGCAGAGATACTCACTAACACTTGTCATTAATTAAAAATCGCTTGAGGTTTGGGAAACCGCAGCTGCCCCCAAACCCCTATTAATTATTCAAGGGGGAAGCCGTGGCTGCCAAAGTCACCAAAATTTACCCTGCTGCATATACACAAGGTGCTGACTATGCCAACTCAACATGGGATAAATAAATACAACATTAGGAATTTGCAAAGGTTGAGACACCTTAATTCCCAACATGAAGGAGATGGGGGGTTTATATAGGTTTCAACAGAGATCAATCAACAGTCCAGATAATTCAAAAGAATCAACAGATGAGATAAAACAAATAACCATGATGAATGTGCACATGACATGTGTCAATCCATAAGGATATTTTTATTAAGATATGATGAAAACAAGATTGATTGAATAGATAACTCAACTTGTAATTTTGCCTTTTTTAGAGTTCTAAAAATAAGATTGATTGTGCACGAGTTAACAAGATATTTTTAAGAGGAAATGGAAGATAACTGAAATTAAATAAATAAATTTATTTAATTGTTTGTGCATGATAGAGGAATAGAGGATTATAAATAAAATATTTGATTTTATTTATTTTTAGAGGATTGAGACAATTTAAATAAATTTGCATGATTTATTTAAATTTAGAAGAACAAGTGATTTAATTAAATAATGCAAATTATTTAATTATAGATAAGATAGAATTTGATGAATTAATTAAATAATAGGATTTATTTAATTAATGTGGATTTGACTTTCCAAAAAGGATAATGATTTAATTAAATAATAAAAATTATTTAATTTTGGAAGAATATAGAGGAATTTAATTTAATTAATTAAATAAATACAATTTATTCAATTAATGTTGAATTTTGGAATTTTGAAAGAATTTGATGAAATTAATTAAATAATTAGATTATTCAATTAATGTTGAATGCAGGTGATTAGACAGATTAGATGAAATGCAAGTGATTCAAAGACATGGTCATTTTAGGGTGTCTACATTTTGCCCCTCTTTGATGCAATGCAATTTACAGCGTTGCGTCAAAGAAATCGATTGTTGAAGATATGATACAATTTATTGATGCCCTAGTGTAGTCAGTTGCCCCAGCATATGCCCCCTCGAGCGGAAAGATAGGGAAGCGACAAAAAAACTGGGTTGACGCTTGACTTAGAATATTGTGCGACAAGGTAGAAGGAAAAGCAGAATGGGGTGGGAAGAAAAATGTGGGAGGGAGACTATAAATAGGTCCCAGGGGACCACACTCCTCATTTGCACACTAAGAGTTGCTAAAAATAGAGCTTAGGGCTTCCAAGCTTAGTGTGTGAGAGTTGAGTGGAGAAGCAGCTTGCAGCGAGGAGAGATGCCAATCCCAGCGCACAGGCATCGGGCGGAGCTGGTGCGGATATACAGGAGACCAGCAGGAGCTCCGGCAGCGGTAAGTGTCTGAAAACCTCTCTATATTTGATGTTTTAGGTTTGATTTAGGGTTTTAAACTAGGTAGGTCATTAGGTTAGCCAAAAGCGCTGCAGGATGCCAGGGCACGTCTGGTAGTCGGTCTAGGCACTTTTGGCGCACTGAAGCGCCTTTGGTAGGTTAGTACAGCACCTTTGGTCAAACCTCAGCGCTATTGGTTTGTAGGCAGTGCATCGCAGCGCGGTTCGTAGGGGCCCACAACGCTACTGGTAAGACAATATAGCGTAGTTGGTAGGGTAGTTAGGCGTAGTTGGTAGGGGAGAATGAAAAATGCATTACCTGTGTGTGCAGTAAGGCGCGGATGGATACACAATGCAGCGCTTGTGTAAAATAGGTCACTTTTGGCAAATGGCAGGAAAGCATTGTTGTAGCAACAGTACGACACTTTAGGTAAGACAGTGTAGCGCGCCAGGCTAAAACAAGGCGCTTTTGGTTAGGTGAGAAGAGTGCAATAGGTAGGGTTGACTGAGGGGTTGACCACCTAGGTTAGAGAAGGGTAGAACTAGTCTCAGGGTTTGCGTCAGAGGGTAGATGTTGGTAGGGACTCAGAGAAGTGTGTAAAAGGACTAACAAGTGGTTTTTGTGGATGCAGAGGATGATGTCGCCGCTAATGTCGAGAGAGCGACACCACATTATAGCGGACAAGGTTGTGCAAATGACATGGGAGGAGGATGCATTCCTAGAGTACATGGGATTGTGGCATGTGGCACACCTCACACATTAGGGCGAATCTCACCCTAGTGACAATGGTCATGGAGAGATACCACAGTGAGACATGTTCATTTCACTTTCCGACAGGGGAGGCTATAGTGACACTTGAGGATGTGTATCACATCCTTAGAATCTGGATTGATGGAGAGCGAGTGGATTTTGACCTGTTGTGGGGTGAGGCAGGCTTGATTGAGGTGTTCTGTACAGATGACCTGAGGATAGATGATGGCGAGATTTGGTGGGCAGACGTGCCGAGACTTTGTGACAGGATCAGATGGGTAGTATCTTCATTGATTGGCAGCTTCCTGTGCCCAAACAGGCAATCCAGAGGATTATCTGTAGGATGGGGCACTGTACTATCTGGGATGTTTACTCATGGCACTCAGTATGCATGGGGCCCATGTGTTCTTGGGCAGCTGTATTGCAATATGCATGATTGTGTCTACAAGAGAGGCTGGAGTCTCTCAATAGGGGTGACTCTACTACAGGTGTGGGCGTGGGAGCATATCCTGGTGATCAGACCTATCACACAGCGCCACCGGGAGAGGGGGAGCCTTACGCATTTCTATATGAGGGATTTATTACACATAGGAGGCTTGGATCTGTTAGCCACTGGAGGCAACAGATCGATGAGATGGACTTATTCATTTGGAGGCCATGGTTACTATGTGAGGAGTGGGAGGACGAGCATGAGCAGCTTATGTACTGTCGACAGGCTCGATACTTATTTGGGAGACAGACAGATACAATTGAGAGATACCTACCAGAGCGGGTACTCAGACAGTTTGGATTCCCACAGGGATTTCCAATTGGGGAGGTGACCCTTGCAAGAACACGGAGGGAGATTAGGGACTGGGATGCCGAGATTCCAGTGGCTACAACCTTGGCAAAGGTACGAGGACTTGCCCTAGTTAGATGGGACTGGGATTCAGGACTAGCAGACCCAGGTACTGTACTTGAGTACGATAGGTACTAGCAGACACACAGGTTGATGAGACTAACTACACCAAGTGTGGCAGGGGCAGTGGGGGAGGTACTAGTCCCAAGTACGGAGGCTAGGATGAGACAGCAAGCCAGAGAGGCCCGACAGGAGGTAGGCGGAGAGGCTAGAGGCTAGCAGGAAGATGTAGAGATGTTGGAGGAGGAGGATCCGGTCGTAGAGAATGATTTACAGTGGGCCGAGTGGCTATTACAAGAGAAGATAGCCCAAAGGACATGACTAGAGCTCTGGATGGTGAGGGTTAGGAGAGATAGGGATGCAGTGACGGTAGAGGTGAGACAGGCTGAGGCCCTAGCACAGGTGTAGACACAGATAGCAGCAGCGGCACAGGCAGCCCTGGTTCAAGCACAGTCACAGGCACAGCTACAAGCACAGGCACAGGCTGCACCCGCACCGTCAAGGGATGATGGGCAGTTAGCCCAGGTGACTAGGGAGAGGGATGCAGAGGTACAGCTATGATTGACAACAGAGGCCACACTACAGAGAGAGGCAGAGAGAGATGAGGCACGACGTGCATTGGGTGCCGATCAGAGCACACTATACAGCGAGCTCGTCTGTGTGCAGGGAGAGCTAGTGTCGGCAGGTAGAGAGGCTGAGTATTATAGGGGACTTTACATTGGTGCGGTGCCAGCAGCTCAGCAGACACCTAGTTACAGAGAGAGGAGCAGGTTTGAAGCATCCAGGTCTCGCAGGACAGGGTAGTCATTGTCCTCAGTTAGAGAACCCTTTGTGCCACCAGGGGGAGGAGGACCGGCAGGGGGACCTGCACCGAGCACAAGTGGAGGACAGGGGCCACAGTAGGAGGGAAACTCTACTCACTAGAGCATACACATTTGTACATTGTACCATTTTTGTATCATTATGGACACTTGTATATTTTGACTAATGCTTACGTGCATCCTGATGTATACTTTGCGGGCTCTTGATAACCTTGATGTACTTTATGGATGTATGCATATGGACTATTGATGTAGACACATACAGTTTGTATTTTGATGACCTTCACATGATATATATGATAACATATTATGCTTACTGATGTTCATGATTTTGTGTATGCACTTCTATTGAGGACATGGATGTGATGATATGTATGTATGATTATGGATTTATGTGATGACGTATATTTCTTATATAATGTTTATAGTGTATGACATATGATGACATGATGCTTATAGATGCATGATGATAGAGATGCTATGACTTGCAATATCTAACATGTGGGTTTTGCAGATATACACCAAAGAGAGGAAAAGCGGAGATGGAAGAGAGAGACTGTTGATTGATCATTGCTTTGAAAACAATATAAGGCCATGGGTAAATGGATGGGAAAAAGGATGATCTTGTTGCATTGGTTTCACAATTGTATATAAAGGGCAATCCTTATTTTTGATATAGCACGTGGATAGTTCGCCACCAAGGTATAAAAGACCAAGGTGCTGTAATATCTGAGTGCATGGACGTTGACGCTGCAAGCAAGTAGTTTGAACTTAGATCCCTTAGACATAATATAACCTTGTTGGTACATGTGAATGAGCCATAGTATTGAACATAAAATAAACTTCAATACATGTAAATGCAAGAAGAATATTAATAAATAAGATGCTAGGTCGTAACACACAAGATAAATTTATTGCTAAGAAATATACTAAAGATCATTCGTCAAACACGGCACACAAAAGCAATGACTATGCCCCCAATCTGTACTGCCTCGCAACATACCAAGATTATAGATAAATCAAGGTAGCCTTGAATAGGTAATGGACAAAGGAGCAAAAGATAAACCATAAAGAAAATTTACTGACTTACAAAGTAAACATACAGCCAACATATTCTCTTGCCAAAGAGGTTGCTCGGGATAGATTGGCTAGGAAAGATAACAACCTTATCGTAGGAGTGATGTGTCCGTTAAAGGGGGCCATCTACCTAAAAAGATAATGTTTTTATGCAAGAAATGCCACATGTTGCAGGAGACGCATGTGTTGGTCTCGACAATGGAACACTCTACAGAAGACAAGCTTGTGGATCTGGTGCTTTGGTTAAGCTAGATTTAGATGATGTTGGCAATTGATATGCAGGACAGCAGATGACTCTGGAAGTAAGCTACTTTGCTTCAGGCTTGCTAAGGACTTTTTCTTCAAACAGATGCGCTTGTTTGTTGCCCTGCTGCTTGAGTTAGTCAAGTCTAGGTGAATGGATTTTGATAAATAGAAGACAAGAAAGATAACATGTCAACGGATTGGGAGGGGTGAAGAATGAGGAATTGTGCGTGCCTAAGTACTGGATACATCCTTCATATTCCAGACTCCCTACATACCCTGTATCCATGGGATCAAGGCACATTATGATGAAAGATGAAAATGATAATATGTAGTTTTGGGTAGAGTGATGAGTGGGTCAAGGTGGTGGGGAGGATATCTTATGTACCTCAGTACTGGAAACTTCCTTCGTATTCTAGATTGCCTACATACCCATATCCATGGGATCAAGGTACCTTAAGATTGAGAAGATGATAATATGTAGTTTTGGTTGATGTGATGATGTAGGAAAAACATTGGGAAGATAATAGGCCTTATCGTAGGAGCGATGTGTCCGTTAAAGAATGTTATCTACGGAAAGGAGAAAAGATTGAAGTGTTTGCGAACCATGAACAAGGATCCATTCCTAGACCTAGGTTAAGGAAAGAGTTGCCCCCATTCCAGTAGAGGAATTTGCATGGATGACTGACGAATAAGACATAGAAAGTTTGACCTAGGACAAGATAGTGTTAACTGTTGACACAGATCAAGACGTGGGATGACGATGGACACTGACAAATTTCCAAGCTATACTAGATAGGGAGATGGAAATGCAAACAAGGTCAACGGTTTTATTATGGATGGAAGGATGAAGCTTGTTGCGAAATGGACATGTAATGAACAAGACTCGATAGATGATGGATGCTGACTCTACACATAGCGCTTGTTTGCCAGGTTTTCACTATGGTACTTAACCAAGGCGCTTGTTTGCCAGGTTTTCACCAGAGGACGGATTTTTTTTTTTTTGTGAAAATTTGAGGATCAGGCATAGACTTCTTGAGATGAACACCGTTAAGTGGCTCATCCAAAGGAATGTCATCAGGTGTAGCTAAAGTATAAGCTCCTAATCCATATGTTGTTGTGACAATAAAGAGACCTAACCAGTTAGGCTCAAACTTGCCCTTCTTTTCTCAGTTTGCTTGATTTCTCTGATCCTCTTTGAGTACAAGATCACCAACTTGAAACCGTATTTCTTTGATCTTTTTGTTGTAATTACATTGGAGGTGGTTTTGATAGACATGGAGATGATTAAGCGTGGCAAGGCACCTTTCATCTAGTAGTTCTAGCTCAGCTAATCTGGAAGTGCAATACTCTTCTCCGCCGATCAGGTTCTACATGGATACTCTGAGGGATGGGATCTTGACCTCTATGGGTAGGATGGCTTCAGAGTCATAGACCAAGGCATATGGTGTGACACCAGTTGGTGTTCTAATACTAGTGAGGTAGGCCCATAGGGTGGGATTGAGTTGCAAGTTCCAATCACGACCAGCTTCATTGACCATTTTCTTGAGGATTTTGAGGATGGTTTTATTGGAAGCCTTAGCTTGGCCATTACTGTGGATAGTAGGGAGTTGAAAAGCGATGTTGGCTATTGTATTGTGTGCATAAGGCATGGACATCTTGATTCTTGCATGGTCTCCCATTATCAGTGACAATGGCTTGGGGAATACCATACAGGAAAATGAAGTAGTTAAGGATAAACTTGGCTATTTGCTTACCGGTGATATAGGTCATGGGAATGGCTTCAACCCACTTCGTGAAGTACTCAGTGGCAGTGATAATGAATTTATGGCCATTGGATGAGGATGGGTGGATTTGTCCTACAAGGTCGAGACCCCATTGAGAAAAAGGCCATGGAGTTGTCACAAGTTGTAATTCATGAGCTGGTGCGTGAATTAAATCTCCATGTTGCTGGCATTGTAGACATTTCTTAGCGAACTATGCAGCATCTTGTTCTATTGTAGGCCAGTAATACCTTGTTCTAAGTATCTTCTTAGCGAGGTTAGGACTGGTAGAATGTGTGCCACAGACACCTTCGTGTATGTCTCGTAAGGTAGCTTCGGCTTCTTCTGCGTTAAGACATCGTAAGAGAATACCATCGAGACTCCGACGATATAGTGTATCACCCAGAATGGTGTAATGGGAGGATCGACAGATAAAGGTTTTGCGTTGGGTGGATGAGAGTTCAACGGGAAAGGTACTATTTTTAAGGTATTCATAGATATCTTCGTACCATGGGGAATTGGGACCAACAAGTTCACGGATGATTTCAGTAACTGGAACATCGACGGCTGGTATCAACAACTGCTCGATCAAGAATTCATATTTTTGTGTATTTGCAAGCATGTTGATAAGTGACCCTACAGAAGCCATAGAATCTGTAGCCTTGTTATGCTCTCTTAGAATTTGCTCAAATGTGCTGCTAGAAAAGTGTGGTTTGTAGGCATCTACTAGTTGCTTGTAGGGGACCAACTTTTCATCTTTTGTTTGGTACTCATCTGTGACTTGTCGAATGACTAGTTGTGAGTCTCCATATACCTGTAATTTTGTGATGTCCCATTGAACTGTTGTATTGAGACCTATGAGGAGTGCTTCATACTCAACTATGTTGTTGGTGCAAGGAAATTCAAGCCGATATGACTTAGGAATATAGTCATTTTGAGGTGTGATGAATAAGATGCCGGCCCCTAATCCATGCTGTGTGTAGGAACCATCAAAGTACAACTTCAACATTATTGAGTTGGAAAGAGTGAAGAGATTCTCATCTGAAAAGTCTGCTACCATAGGGTGTGTATCTGTCATTGGTGCTTCCGCTAGTTGATCTGCTATGGCTTGTCCCTTGATTGCTTTACGATCCATATACTCAATGTCAAACTCACTAAGTATCATGACCCATTTAACTAGTCTGCCTATGAGAGCTGCTTTTGCTAGTAACTACTTCAATGGATCAATTTTTGCTATGAGATTAGCGTGTTGGTTTAACATGTAATGCCGCAGCTTTTGGGAAGAGAACACTACTGCTAGACAAGCTCTTTCCATTGGTGAATAATTGAGTTCATATCCCACCAAGGTTCGATTGATATAATAAATTGCATGCTCTTTTCCTGACTCATCATGCTGTGCTAGCAGGGCCCATAGGGCTGAAGTTGTAGTTAAGATGTATAATATCAAAGGTTTATCAGCAAGTGGTGGAACCAATACATGAGGTGTAGCTAGATACTCTTTGACCTGATCAAATGCTACTTGACACTTATCATCCCATCGGAATGAGACATCCTTTCGGAGCAAGTGTTGAAATGGTTGACATTCATCTGCTAGCTGTGAGATGAAACATATAATGGATTGCAACCTTCCCTGAAGGCTCCTTAATGCTTTGAGGTTCTTTGGTGGAGGCATCTCCACTATAGCCTTGACTTTTGCAGGGTCTACTGCGATGCCTCTGCGAGATACAATGTATCCCAACAGCTTCCCTGATGTTACACCGAAGACACGCTTCTTTGGATTGAGGCGCACTTGATATTTCTCGAGCTTGTCAAAGATCTGTCCTAGAACTTGTATGTGATCTGCCCTAGAAGATTTAGCTAGTATGTCATCCACATAGTCCTCCATGATATGATGAAAGAGATCATGGAATATCACTGTCATTGCCCTTTGATAAGTTGCCCCTACATTCTTTAGACCAAACGGCATGATACACCAACAATAATTACCCCACGGACAAGTAAAAGTTGTTTTATGTTGATCTTCTTCTGCTATCCTTATCTGATTGTAGCCGGAGAATCCATCCATGAGAGAAAGCATTTCATGACCTACTGTCAAGTCTACTATGAGGTCAATGTTTAGTAATGGAAAGTCATCCTTGGGACATGCTTTGTTAAGATCTCTAAAATCATTACACATGCAGATGCGCCCATTGGGTTTAGACACAGGTACAATGTTCGAGACCCAATCTGAATAGTCAATAGATCGGATAAACTTTGCATCTAACAACTTCTGTATTTCCACTTTTACTAAGAGAGCTATCTATGGGTACATCTTCCTCAGCTTTTGCTTGACTGGTTTAACTGTTGAATCCACTGTGAGATAGTGAACTACTAGCTTAGGGTCTAACCCTGGCATATTAGCATAGGTCCACACAAAGTTGATGGTTCTCTATAAGAAGAATGTGTTAAGATTCTTGTGCTTTGTTTCTAATAATGATGCTGCCAGGAATGTGGTCTTTGGATTTTGCTCTGTGCCAAGGTTTATCTCTGTAGAATCTTCCACTAGGAGAGTTGACTTCTCTTGATACTTAGATGTTAGGGGAAGGCAAATCCTCCATCCTCAGGTCCATAGTTGGGTTTTCACCTTTGGATACATGCTTTGTTTTTACTATTTTGTGATCGGGATGTGCCACAGTGTCGTTTTCACCTAGAGATCTTTCTTTATTTTTACTTTTGCGACTGGAGGATTTGGCATTCTCACCAAAATAAGTTGTTGGCTCTAGTTCCATTACAAAACCTGCTTTATGATTGCCAAGAGGGATACCATCTTGGAGTCCCATGAACTCAGCTATAGCTTCGTCATTCTGAAATACATCTATAATGGGGGACCCTTGTTGGTCCCAATCGATAAGTTCAGGATAGACAAGTGTTACTTTCTAGGTGTTTGTGGTGGATGTTAGGGACACTGATGATAGCATAAATACGAAGGATTCTATAAATAGGTCAGTCATATGGAGGGAAGATTCATCGATGGTATCCTCATTAGACGTAGAATCTACGAGAGAAGTTTCAGCCACCTTGTCGAGGATACCCTCAATGTCCAAGCCGTGCGGTACCTTTCTACCAAATCCTAACCCCCTCTTGTCTAGTTTCTTTGTCACAATGATGGGTTCCATTGTTCCTTGATTCTATTTTCCAAGGCCACCTTTGCCTTTATAGCCCATGTTTTTGACTATCCTCAAGCCATTGCCATATTGCTTGACTGGTATTGTGACTGGTTCTTTCTCATTATAGAGCCAAGAAGAGATGTCTTCAATAGTTTCCTCTTCCAATAATTTTCCCTATTGGAATTGGGTTAAAGATGCTGGGGGAGGAATAGTTGCTTTTTTTGTTGCTTTGGCAATGGGCGGTTGGCCATAAGATTTAGGGGATAAAGGCATCCGCCCTACACAACAAGATTTTGAGATATCATATGTTCCAAAGCCTATATCATGGATGTGAGCTTTGATTTCAAGAAGAGGATTGGGTTCAGTTGTAGAGGCTTTTGTCAGATTTTTAGGATCGACATATAATGGGGATTCAAGGGCTTTGTCATTATTGGGCACTTGGTTGCAATTCTTATAACTGCCTTGCAAGACACGGCAGAATTCAAAAGGATTAGGGTCGCCTAGGATAGTTATCTCTGTACCATTGAATGGGAACTTTAGAGACTGATGGTATGTGGAGGGAACAACTTTCATTGCATGGATCCATGGACGGCCTAGGATAATGTTGTAAGGCAGCTCAATGTCAAGGACTTGGCACCTAGTTTCAAGCATGACGGGGCCCAGTTGTATAGGCAAGTGGATAACACCTTCTGAGCGGCATTCAGCATCATCATATCCCTTGATTGTAATACTTTGTTCAACGTTGACATGATCCTCAGAGTATCCCAATTGCTTAAGTAACTTTAGAGAACAGATGTTGAGACCAGCACCACCATCTATGAGTATGCGTTTGATTTTGCGATTATGAATGAGAAACTCAATATGAAGGGCATCATTGTGACACGGATCATGGGATGGGAGGTCTTTCTCAGAGAAGACCACATTGTAGGGTGAAGCAACGTTACCTACTATAGCTTAAAAATCTGGGACCACTATGTTTTTAGGAACCAAAGACTCTTGGAGGGCTTTTTCTTGCACTACTTTATGTGCAGGTGATGATTGTAGAAGGTCCAAGATAGAGATCTGTGCTGGCATTTTCCCTAGATGTTCAACAAGATTATAATTAGATTGAGTTGGGAGACTGGGTGTAGGACCACCAATGGTGACACGACCACGACGAGTTGTAACAGCACAATCCATAGATTTACCTTTAATTGTGAGGGTAGACACTCGACTCTCTTCAAAACAACCCACAATGGAGTCAAAGGACGTGGAAGCATTATTGACACCTTTACCTTTATCCTGAGGAAGAGGTGGACCATGGTGAGGGAATGGTTCCTTTTACATGTTGAGGTCTTTGTTCATGTGTTGAGTTGGTGGCTCATCTTCAAAAGAGATTTGGTTGCCCTCGATGAGATTTTGGATTAGGTGCTTGAGTTTCATGCACGATGTGGTTTTGTGCCCTTTGCTCCTATGGAATTCACAGTATTCATTTTCTCTGTACCGTGCAGTTTTGTAAATAGGCTTGCCATATGGGGGAGCATCTGGTAAGGTGATGAGCCCTTTGTGTAAAATCTTTTGTAGGACCGACTCTATGGGTTCTCCCAAGGGAGTGAATTGACATCGCGAAGGGTAATCTTGTTGGGGCCGCTCTTGTTGTCGTTGCTGTTGGTTTTGATATGGTTACTATTGTTGTTGCTACTATTGAGGTGGAGTTTGACTCGGTTTGGAAAGCTGAAGCGGTGTTTGCAATGTTTGGACATGTTTAGAATCGACCACCCCATCGTTGACCACATTTTTATTTTTGTTCCAAAACTTTGGTTTATTGTTTGTTTGTTGTTGAGGAGCATTGTCTTTAGTTTCTTTGAAGATTTTGACCATGCCTTGAGCAATGAGGGCCTTTTCAATGTTGATTCCCTTGTAGGTAATTTCATCGAAGGTTGTAGTACTAAGAATTTGCAAATGAAAACCTAATTCTTGGTTGAGGTTCTACACAAATATGCTAACAAGCTATTTTTCAGGTATCTTGAATGGGAATTTGCTAGCCATTTGTCTCCATCGTTGAAGAAAAGAAATGAAAGTTTCTCCATTTTTCTGTTTGTTGTTGCATAGATTAGTCATGGAGATATCATGCTCTGCGTTGTAGGAGAAATGGGTAGCAAATTTCTCCGCAAGTTCGTTAAAAGATTTGATATCCGTGGGTAAGTGGGAGAACCATTCTATAGCTTGACCCCCAAGATTGCGAGGAAAGAGACGCATAAGATATGTGTCGTTATGTGAAACCTCGAAGCAAGAAAGATAGAATTCCCTGAGATGGTCTTTTGGCTCTCCTTTTCCTTTGTATTTATCAAATTTGGGAATAGTGAAATTTTGAGGAAAAGGGATCATGGGTAACGACCGATCAAAAGGATAAGGACACACTTCTTCTAAAGAGAAGGTCTTCTTGGTGTGGCCAAACATAAGATCAGATAGTTGTTATTGAACCTCCACAAGCTTTAGCTCCATAGTCGTGGGAGGGGTTGGAAACATCTCCTGTTGTCCTAGAAGTGGTTGTTGTTGCCCATACGAAAGATTGTAGTGTAAGCCATGGGCATTGGTGTTATAAGGGTCGTATGTTTGATTGGGGTCGTATGTGTTGTATGTTGGGTTTAGATTGGGTTGGAATTGGATGCTTTGATTTGGAGGGGGTGGGGGCAGTGCTAGATAAGAATGTAGGCTTTGTGATGGTTGAAGAAACGAGTTTGGGGAGGAAAGCTAAAGTTTGTTGGGTTTGGTTGCAGTTGCGGAACATAGCTTTGGGAAGTTTGGTTTTGGGAATGTTGAGGGTGGATGGGCAATGTGTTGAAAAGGTTTAGCGCTGATGATCGTTGTGGTGGGGGGACATAGATAGATGTGTTTTGTGATGGTTGAGGTTGATTGAGGATGAGCATAGAAGAATGTTGTGGTTGGGGTTGCATGACCCTGGTTGGTTGAATGATATGAAGGGTTGATGACATTGGGGGTGGTGTTTGTTGAGACCCTTGTTGCATGGCTACATAGTTGTTCCCTAGATTGCAATTTGGTGGGAAACCTTCTAGTGATGGGGTAGCAAAGTTTCAACTTACGATTGGTGTGGGCATTCTAGGAGTTTGTTGTATGTTTGATCGAGCTATGGTGGCTTGTTTGGCTAGCTCTGCTTGATGTTGGAGAGTCTCCTGTTGGTTTTTGTAGATCTCCATAGGAGTCAGAAGCGGTGATATGGGTCTCTCTCCTGTTGGGTTTTGATAAAGGGGATTCTCATATTGTGCCATCGTTCTCCCTTGTGAGCTTTGTTTGTGTAACGGGGTGGTCACAGTTGACATGGTTTGGACTGCATGTATGGCATCTTGGATGTTGTTAGGCTTGCTAAGTTTGGATAGATCAAAACCTTTGGGTAATTTGGCTCCTTTCTCTGGTAGCAAGCAAAAGAAATGATCTTGGTTCTAACTAAGGATTTTGTCAAAGGCAGCTACGGCTCTAGGATCTTGTATGAATTCATCAAGGTCTTGTCCATCTTCTTGAAAGGATTGACCTTTTTCAAAGTGTTGCTCTTCTTGAGATGGGACTTGATCTATGGTATAACCTTGTGGAACAAAATCTGGAGGCATGCCGGTGGTATAGTGAGGTGTACTTACCAAAGGGACCCTACCTTCCTGAGATGGGACTTGATCGACAGCATAACCTTGTGGAACAAACTCCAGAGGCATGCCGGTGGTATAGTGAGGTGTACTTACCAAAGGGACCTTACCTTCTTGAGGATTGTTTGGTTGGTCAAGGTGCAGCATGTTTGGAGATTTGGTTGATCTTTCCGTAGGTGTCTTAGGAGTAACCTTGGGAGTAATGTTGGATCGACCTGATTGCGGTGTGTGAGGAGGTGATTTGCGCTTCCTCAGGACAACTTGCTTGGACTTCAAAGTTTGCTGGAGTCTAGTGGTTACCATGGAATACACTAGGACAATATGCTGGGATTCTGCTTGTGTTTTGGAAAAGACAAATTTTGATGCACAGTTTACTGGACAAAAGGCGTTGTATTGTTTGACCAAAGGCGCAAGACTATGCTACCAAAAGCGAGCTACTGTAATACCAAAGGCAATGGACTGAGCTGCCAAAGGCGAGGTACTACTATATCAAACGTGAGCTACTATTACCAAAAGTGAGCTATTGTTATACCAAGAGCGCTGAAGTAGGTTTGCCAGAGGTGAGGTATAGTTATACCAAAGGTGACCTACTGTAATACCAAAGGAGAGGTGTTGTTATACCAGAGGCACTGAAGTAGTGTCTGATGTTTTTATAAGGCAAATTTTGATAGATTTGGTTTTTGGTTCTGATTGGATTTGCTTTGGCAAGAGAAAACACAACAAACAAGGTGGCAAAAAGGACTGACACAACAAATAGTGTATGTTTGAGGCTCACAAAAAAGCTCAATGTTTCCATAGGTATAAGACAATTGCAAACAATATCAAGCACTTTTTATCCCTAAAGACAAAGTTTCATTGCAGTAGACCAGCTCACAACTTAATACTCCGTCGACCAAATGTCATTCCATAAAGGTGTTAGACATTTGTATCTTTGCGAGAGATGATAGGTAGGGATACCTCACCCTAACCTCGGAAAGCTCAAGTAGGTCACAAGAGCTTTATGGCTAAGGGAATACTATCTCTTCTCAAGGGAGCCAATGGTGAGTATCTTGAGGGCTTAAATCGATTCCCCTTGCACTGATGATTACCACAACGTTCAGAGGTGGATCAGGTAGTCACTATCTAGAATGGTTCTTAGTAACTTTGAGGGACCAACGCCTTACGAGCAATGCGACAAGCTACTAAAAGCTTTAACCAATCCTACTAAGAGTATCAAACACTTCGGTCGATATGAAAATCATTTCCACAAAGAGCTAGTACACCTCTTTTCAGTTTGGCACCACAAGGTAAGGCTGACATCGGTTAGGACTTGGCTTTCACCTTATCCCTCTTATATAGTGGTTCAAAGGAAAACTCCACTTAGGGTCGTCCCTTTTGGATAAAGCGCAATCCAAAAGCAGACCCTTCTAAAGGAATAACTGAAATGTAAGAGCAAGCACGTCAAACAAAGGTTCAATTGTCCTGTTATAAAAAATAAGGTGCAACTAGATTAGGCACACATGTTTGTAGTTGTCAATTGTCCATTATGAAATCGAAGTGTTTGGCATTCATGTCCATTGTCCCTTAGAAAATTGAAGTGTTTTTGCATTCGTGTCCATTGTCCCTTAAGAAAGCAATATGTTCCTAAGACTTAGATTGCAAAGTGATTTGTTCAATTGTCCCTTAAGAAGGCAATATGTTTCTAAGACTTAGTGTAATAGAGTGAGATTTCTTCAATGCTCGTCCTGCATGAACATGTTAGAAAAACTCATTTGCTCTGTGTGAGTGATAAGAAGCTGCAACAGATCGATTAGTTCCACAAAAACTCACAAGTTAGCAAAAATAAATTAATTTGACCAAAAGCGTTGCACTATCTTACCGAAGGCGACTTACTATACTGTCAAAAGTGCTAACTGTGTTATCGAAGGTGAGTTGATGCTGACCAGAGGCGATGCACTATACTACTAGAAGTGAGTTGTTGCAGATCCATAAGCGATTTGCTATGCTGCCAAAAGCGTCGTACTGTGCTACCAAAAGTGCGATACAGTGCTACCAAAAGCGCCTTACTACCTCAGATCTAGAAAAAGTTATATTTTATCAAAAAAGGCTAGGTCAAAAATATGATTTCATGGTTGACTTGAAAATTTGAGATGTAATAGCTGATATATCTGTAACCTAGGATCAAGAACAACTCAAAGAATGCCGCAAATAGATAGGTTAACTTAAAAATTGAAAAATACTCCTAAATACGTCAGCTTAGGAAGTATAAACGATAATTGAAAGACAAATAAATCATCTTGTCAGTCAATCAATGATAGCTATGTGAGTTAAAATCCTGCAATTCACAAAGAAAGATCTCAAAAACCCTAATATGCCAGAAGTGCCTTACTACTCTACCAATCACGCTGGACTGTGTTACCAATAGCGCGCTACTGTGCTACCAAAGGAGCTACAGTATCGCCTGAGGGCGCTATACTGTACTGCCAAAAGCGCTTTACAATACTGCCAAAAGCACTTTTCTGTGTCTTTACGCTGTTTCGTACTATACTTTAAAAAAAATCAATTTCTCAAAGAAAAAGAGGGATTAGTGGGTCCCACCAGGTGTGCCAGAATGTGTATGAGGAAAATCGATTATGATAAAATCAAAACTAACAAATCAAAAACCCATAACATAAAGAGAACTATCTAAATAAAAAGCCATTATCAATAAATTAAATGAAATAAGAAAGTTTTTACCCAGATTGTGTTGTTCTCTTTGTTCGAATGTGGATTGCTCAATAATGCTGTGAAACCATATTTGCAACAAGCAAGTGTAGGTGCTCAAAGATCAATGTCAAAAGATCGTAAAGTTGCTCAATCGATGCGATGTATGCTCCAAGCACTATAAAGGATGCCTGAGAATAAGTGATTGAAGAGGATTTGTGAAGGAGATGAGGGGGGGTTTATATAGGTTTCAACAGAGATCGATCAACGGTCTAGATAATTCAAAAGAATCAACGGAGGAGATAAAACAAATAACCATGATGAATGTGCACACGACATGTGTCAATCCATAAGGATATTTTTATTAAGATATGATGAAAACAAGATTGATTGAATAGATAACTCAACTTGTAATTTTGCCTTTTTTAGAGTTCTAAAAATAAGACTGATTGTGCACAAGTTAACAAGATATTTTTAAGAGGAAATGGAAGATAACTGAAATTAAATAAATAAATTTATTTAATTGTTTGTGCATGATAGAGGAATAGAGGATTATAAATAAAATATTTAATTTTATTTATTTTTAGAGGATTGAGACAATTTAAATAAATTTGCATAATTTATTTAAATTTAGAAGAACAAGTGATTTAATTAAATAATGCAAATTATTTAATTATAGATAAAATAGAATTGGATGAATTAATTAAATAATAGGATTTATTTAATTAATGTGGATTTGAATTTCGAAAAAGGATAATGATTTAATTAAATAATAAAAATTATTTAATTTTGGAAGAATATAGAGGAATTTAATTTAATTAAATAAATAAACACAATTTATTCAATTAATGTTGAATTTTGGAATTTTGAAAGAATTTGATGAAATTAATTAAATAATTAGATTATTCAATTAATGTTGAATGCAAGTGATTAGACAGATTAGACGAAATGCAAGTGATTCGAAGACATGGTCATTTTAGGGTGTCTACAAAGATAGTGCAAATTAAGACTATTTAGACTAATTAAATGGGCTTAGTCTGAAGCTAAATAACACACATAAGAGTCAAGTGACTAACAACTAGATAGAAAATAACAATTGCAAATAGGAAATAGAAACAAAATCAAGCTAGTTCACCATCAACTAATATCTTTTTTCTAGCTAGATCATCCCTACAATCACAAGTTAAACAAAGCATCCTAACCTTCTTACCTCATTATCTATCTTAAAAGTGGAAGATTTAATCATTACCACATGGTTATGTCTCTTTGATTATCTAGATAATGCAATTGAATCTCTAGAGGAGTCTTACATCTTAACAACAATTTCATTGTCCCTTTGTAGTTCATTGTCCCTCATGACAAGTCTGTTATTGGTTTAAGGCTATCTTAAAGGTCCATATAACAATCTAGGATTTTAATAACAATTAATGTTTAGTCCTTAATGGTCATGACAACATTATACAAGATACTAAAGTTCACATGATGATTTCCTCTTTCCTATCAAATGGTAAGGATTCACTCAAATTTTCACATACTCAGACACATATCTAATTTATGAATTCATGATTGATCCAATGCTCAAACCAATGCAAGCATGACTATTGTTTGTTGACCAAGCTTATTAGTCATATTTAGTTAGAGAAATTCATCCAAAACCATTACAAACTATTTGTAGCTTTGCCATAGGAAATGTTGGATCTCCTAGAATGAGTACTTAACATCAAACTAATAGCCAACTCCATAGAAAAATTAACAAAATTGAAACATTAGACCTAACATATGATAACAAACCTTGAGAAAAAATTCATTATGGTAGTCCTAATAGCCCTACTACTATGTACTCTAACTACTGTGACATTACAATGCTTGGCTAGAATGATCTCTTTGAGTCCTTAAGAGGCATCTTTTGATATGATAGTCCTGCATATTGAAATATAATCTTGATACCAAACACCCTATGATCAAACACCATAATGATAGTCATATATAACAAAATCAATTATAGGGTCCAGTCCTATTGAGAGGGTTGTGATGTAAGATGAATGAGAGGATATCTCATAAGCATAACATGTGACCTTGATAATTTATATATGCATGCAAATCCTTTTTTACAAACCTCTAGTCTTGAAACAAAGATGCCCAAGTTTATGCCCATGACTATCCTAGTACTTGATTGAACCTTTAACATGATTGTCTTTATAGTATTAAATTGATCTTTCTTGTCTCCCTCACTATAAGAATCAAAATTTACGTCTAGAATGAAAATCCCTTGATTTCAATTTGAAAATTACATCTAGTTCACTATAATAGCTCTTACATTTTGAAATTTGTACATGCACATGTATCTGTATGTTTAATTTAAATTTATTTCAAGTGTAATTTCTTGAAACATACATATAATTTATCTAGTTTAAATTTATAATTTATAATTTTTGAACATGTACATTATATGTTTATTTATAATATATATATATATATATATTCTTGATTTAATTTTAAATTTGTACTCAAGTTTGTATGTTTATATGTATATATGCAGGTTCATATAGTTTTTATATATATCATAAATCTGGATGATATTCACTTTGATGTTGAGGACTTCCTCAATGCACAAGATGATCGGGCACCACCCCCACCCCCACCCCCAGCTCTAGATGCCCCACCTCCAGATGCCCCACCTCCACCCCCACCTAGAACTGACTAGGCTAGCTTACGAGCCATAATTAATGAAAATGTGGATTCCATACAAGAAAAATTGAATTCCATTCTCAATGAACAATTCATGCCACCTCATGTGGTACGTTTTGTAGCTTTGATGCAAAACATTGTAGATTCTGTGAGGTCTATTGACTCAGACTTTGATGGATTCTAGAAATGGAGAGAGGAGAGGTACTAATTTGATGCTGATGGCCTCTCCTATAAGGATATTTTAGATCTTAAAATCACAAAAGGTTATTTAGCGCAATATTTTAGACATCCCATTACAAATGAACCTATTCCTGCAAATAAGAAAAGAATATCAATTAGGTGGTGTAGGCATGAAGGAATGTCTACTAATTTTTGGGACAGATGGTGGATGGTGTTTGATTATCCACCTCATGCTAATTATGAGGTTGCTTTATATTTTTTGATAAAATTATATGCAAAGTTTGTTATGAATAAGAAACCCAACTACTTTGATTTTAGATCATTCCAGGGTATTGGTGGTGGCATGCCACAACAGAGGTTGGGGGCACGGGTTGATCCCCAATGACCCGTGCCTATTCAACCTCTTATTGACCCTCTTGTTGCTACCATTCCTTCACCCTTCCATCGTCGTGCAGTGGTATCCACACTAGGCACATTGAGTGCACTCTCAGTTAGCCTAGATTAGCAAACTTCTATGATGGTAGCTCGAGTTAGAGACCATGGAAGAGTTGATGATGGAAGTGGTCATCCACAATAGAGGTTGGGGGCACGGGTTCATCCCCAATGACCCGTGCCTGTTCAACCTCTTATTGACCCTCCTGTTGCTGCCATTCCTTCGCCCTTCCATCATCGTGCAGTGGTATCCACACTAGGCACATTGAGTGCACTCTTAGGTAGCCTAGATTAGAAGACTTCTATGATGGTAGCTCAGGTTAGAGACCATGGAGGAGTTGATGATGGAAGTGGTCATCCACATGTGTCGATGCCTCATACATGTACGAGTTGCAATCAGTTGTGTTATGGACCTTATCAGGCAGCTGCACCCACTTCAGCTACACATGCATCATTTGATAATATGAGCGAATCATTTGTTGATTACTATTTGCTGAGGATCATCCCACTGATCATTCAACACAAGTATATATAGGTTACACACATGTTGAATTTATAACAATTTTAAGCACATGTTTTTAATGAACATATAGATCAATTAAATTGTAATATTTTAACAATCGAATTGTTTGGTGTAGATGATGGCAACAGGGACCATTGGTCGATTTAATTTTTTATCGACACCTGTTCATCTCGGGCACCCATTTGGGGTACATTTTGAATGATTTATATTTTAAATAATTTTATTTACTTGATTTTAATTTGTAATTCAGTCTTGAACATGTACATTAAATATTTATGAACTAGTTCAGGGTTCTTCCACATTGAATCCTCCATCTGAAGGTGTCTCGAGCGCTCCTCCATCATTGGGCATCTCACATAACTCTTTTACAGTATGTATATTGTTTTAAAAAACTATATATACTTAGACTTTTCTATTTTGATTTCACTATATCTAAAAACGTGCATGTACTATTTAATATATATTAAAAATATAGCTCTAAAACATCCACGCAATGAACCATTAACTAGAATCTAGAAGGGAGAAATTACAAATTCCAAAGAGATAACATTAAGGCATGGAGTTGTATCTATGTATTGAAAATTACTAATCTAATCTATAATGCTAAGTACTTGTTCATCTTCATTATTGAGCATGTAAAATAAAGAAGAAATTTTAAGGATAGAATGAAGATGATAGTGTAATGGTTGGATTGAGAGATATATGGTTATTGAAGCATAGAAGTAACATAACTGTGTAGGATATTGTGGTCCATTAACAACTTCAAATTGGCCATTAATTAACCTACAAAGATGCTACCTTTTTGGATCTCTTAAGGGGTCCTAATACGATGTCTTAAGGGGACATCTTAAGTTCTCAAAATTTGGTGAAGTTGCCCAAGGCAACCAAATTTAATAATATAATAAAATTAAATTTAAAGTAAATTCAAAGTAGGAAAACATGCACATTTAACCAATAAAATATATAGAATAATAATTTTGATATATAAAAGTGTAGAGTATAATTGTGTACATACACATGTATACAAATTTGTGTACAAAATGTGTAATAATGTAATTGTGTATGTACATATATGCCAACTCAAAATAATGTTTACAAAATATGGTTATGCCATCTCAAGAAAATCAAAAACATGTGGGGAATGTAGCAGATCTTCACACCACCTGATATAAAAATAATACAAGCAATTTATCAATATATCATCAAAACATGTATTTTAATTTATATAAAACTATCTAGATATACACAATTTGTACTTGTATTTACAAGTGCCTCACACATATGTAGATATAGGTTTAATCTGCATCCTCTCAAGTTTTTGTTTCAAAGTATGTGATGAATTTGTGATGATGGCTTAAGGATAAAAAGGACAATTTAAATCAATTTCAACTAATAACGCACAAGAAATATCGAAACATGTATTTAATGTATTTAAAAGAACAATATAAAACTATTTAACTATATTTACCTGTATTTAATTATTCCATTGTACCATCTCCATCCTCTCTTTTTTCTAACGCATCGATGATTGTCTCATGGTCTTCCATAGAAATTATCCATAGCTCTTTATATGCAGGTTTTCCACGATACCTCTCCAGTTTTATATTTGTTGCCAACACCAAATGTGAGTAGTGTATAATCTTATTATGTGTTTCATAATCTTCGAATGCAGGCAAACCATTCTTCCTTATTAGGTATTTCCATAGCCAAATTCCAACAACCACCAGCGAACCTATTGGATAATGATAGCCATCATCAAATAAATTCTTAAAATTTACTTAAGGGGATCAAAGAAGTTCTTAAAATTTGCTTAAGGGGATCAAAGACTTGTTATCAAAATTTGCTTAAGGGGATGTCTTAAGGGGTCACCAAACCTGTTGGATAAGGAAAGCCATCATCATCTTCTCGAGGTGTTGTTAACTTATGTTTAGTCTCCACACAATGAGCCAACCAATATTATGTTTCCTCTTCATTCTTCTTTGGTGCAACAATAGCATACACATGTCCTGCAAACAAATTTTGATTCAATAACTTGTACATGTCCACAAAATTTGACCAATCAACATACATGCATTCATATGTACACATATAAATAAATAAAAGCACTACAAATTAGTAATGAAGTGAAATAAAATGAAATAATTTGAATTAAATTACCTTCTTGTACATGGTCTGAAACACGGTCATAATCGTTTGATGCAAACAGTTGATCATTGTCTTCAATTGTTGTTTCACTTTGATCATGTGCTTGTGCAAGTGTCAATGGTCTTTACTTCCACTCTTCTACCCATTATGTATTCTCACATGCTTCCCAATCTCCTGAAATACAAAACTGACAAAAACATGCAAGCTCCCTTGTCCAGATAGTCCATGTATTTGCATTCAAACTCCTAAATGAATGCCATTTAGTAGATTCACTGATTGTCTAGAAATCAAGTCTAGGTAGAATGTTTTCTTCTTCAAACAACCAAAAGAATCGACAAACTGTAGAGTACTCGCTTGATCTAGGTGTACATAATCTTGTATTACACCAATCTACAATCCCACATGCATCTTTAAATTTTACTACATCCTTAAATTTCAATTGTTGTCTAGCAAGAATTCTTTTAACACACGTACCAGCTCCATCATGTTCTCCTTTACCATGTCCAACTTCAAAAAAATTCCACATATGTTGGACATTATTCTCCTTATGAACCCTACTTAACCAACAGAACATTCAAGCATTCTTGAACTACCCCGTACAATTATCTGACCATATAAGATGTTCAGTCATCTGGATTCCTCTAGCTCTTAAATTTGTATAAAATATATTGAAACAATATTGAACAAACGCAAAGGAGTGTAACCGGTTGTCACTCAAATAGAAATGATACTTCCTCAGAACATTTCTATCATTCTCTGTGCTATCATCTGCATGTCTATAAACAATATGAACAAACATAACAACCTGCACTAAATTGTAATATTGTGATTGAATTTCCTCTTGCAGAGCTAAAGTATAGTTTTCTACAAAATCAACCACTGATAGTATAGTACCAACTGGAAATGTGTTTCTACATTCACGAAATTGTCCATCAAGCCATCGATCTTGTTGAGAGTGCTTGACATATTTTGGTACAATTTTACTCTTAAATTCTGATATGAATGCATGCACACTAACCTTTTCTGTAATTAAATCACAACACTTTCCAAATTTTCCATCTTTTAAAGAATATTTAACATTCTTAAATCTTCTAACATCCACTAATTGTTGTCCGAAATCATTTTCAACACTTTCATGCATACAAACTCTTAACAAAGAAAGATTGCCACAACTACTGCATTGTCTAGAAATACATGAACTTAAATAAAATGATTTTTCATTAGATCTTTCATAGAACAAACTTGATATAAACTCTTTTATTGTTTCAGGTGGCATATTAATATCACATTCCTGTATAATCATGTTACTATGTAAAGTACAACATATATATCGAAACACATCATAATAATAACGAAATTGAACATGTGTTTTACAACAACAAGATATTCATTGCTTATTAATATTTACATACCATGGTTTGTATTTTTCAAAAGATCTTTGACTTATTTTAATATTACTAGGTAACACTAATTCATCACAAAATTTTCTATAAAATTCAGTTTGCGTTGTATCTAATAGGTGTTTTGGATGAGGATCACGAACTTTAGACCCCACTCTTAATTTTAAAACATCTCTAGCATTAGATGTTACCCTAGTATTATCATGCCAATATTTTTCAATCAAAGATTTGATTTTAACATTCAGTTTCATGTCAGATCTTGGGAGTCAACCACTAAAACTCCAACATTGGTTAATTGGATCATTTTCTATACTTTCTCTTCTCTTTGCTGCTCTTACCAATGTTTTAGGATATATTTTTAGAATTCCACTAATATTACTTATCATTCATCTATTCAAAGTTGTTTTATTCACTATAGCAATTGTTATAGCTCGTCTTGCTGCATTTTTATCTTTGGATCGACTATTATTTCCAATAGACTCAGTGGCGCTAGCAACAGTAGGCATAACATGTTTTAGTGATTGATATTTTCTTCTTGGTTTAACAAAAATGCCTAACATTTTCATTACTTTTCTCATTTTCCACATTCTCATTAATTGCATCATTAGTTGACATTGAAATGATAGTTTTTTACGATAAAAAAATTTCTTGTATAATCTATTGGCATGTGTTCTTATTTGTCTGCAAGAAATTTTACCAAGAAGATTATCCAAAACATCTCTTTCAATTTTGAAAAAAAAATCTCATTTTCAACATCACATCCTGGAATTTCATTTTCATTTTCAACTTCAAAACGATTTTCATTTTCGACAACAAAACGGTTTTCATTTTTTATTTTCAACAAAAGGATTTTTGTTTTCATTTTCAACAACAAAATGGTTTTCATTTTCATTTTCAACAACAATTTGTTTCAAATTTTGATCTCTACGAATATTATCAATCTCAACATTGTTATATCCAGCTTGTTTTAAATCTCCTATCAACACCATTTCCATTTCATTCAAAGGTGGATTTGAAGAAGTACCTAGACTTGTGTCTATTGAAACATTCTCCATAGCATTGACAGAGGGATTTTAAGACATACCAGGAGTAGTTTGTATAATCGTATTAGTTTTCACATTCACCTCTTGCAAATTTGCATCATCTACATCCATGTTCTCCTCAATGTTTTTATCTTCAATAGTTGTGGAATTGGATGCTTTAGCATTATTCATTGATTGAATCTTTATTCTTCTATCTCTTTGTCTTTTTGCCTCCTCTCTCTTTGCTTCAATTTCTTCAGGGGTTAATAGCTTCCTATCTTTCTTCTTATTATGACTTTGTGATCCCATCATTAAAAAATTTATGAAGTATGTACAAATGAATGTCAAAAACTTGAAAGCCTTCCTTCTTTGTTCAAGTCCTTCAAACAAGTAGCAATTCAACAAAATTTCACTCAAACAGTGTCTCAATGATGGCTTCTATCAAAATTTAAACAATATTCCAAGTTGATAGACTTGCAGAAGAAAAAAGATGGTAGAGAATGCTACAAATGTCGTTGTCGACCGTACTATAGAGCAAGTTGCAGGGTTGGCAGTCACAATCTTATTAAAAAATAGACAAATACTAAACGGGATCCTGTTTTATTTTGCACCGATAGAGTAAGAAAAGGGATCCCGTTATTTAAAATTTAAATTTTACGCTCAGGTTTTTCTTTGTAACCCAGTTTGGGAAATGCTTTGGGGACCCGAACCTGACCTTTGGACCTAGTTTGACCTGCAACTTGAAGGTGATGTTAATGTCACAAAAAAATAGTGACTTTGGGCATATTTATGAAGGTCTATTTTGCAGAATATTTTGACGAAATTAAAACCCATTATAGATGAGACATGTAGATTCCAAATATATAATTTTTTTTACAATTGCATTACTTTTTCTATTTTTTAATCAATTTCTGATGAAATAGGTCCATAAACTTGAATTATCAGGGTTTTTTAGTATGTTAATAACTTTTTATTAAAATATTTTTTTGTAAAAAAAATTGTACGAAAACGTACTTTAGACAATTCTTTTCAATTTAAAAAATAAATAAAAAAATGTTAAAGTTTAGGTCATCTTATGCGTGACGTACACGATGATTTTTTAAAAGACCAAAAATGGCCAATAAAAAATTAATTAAAAAAATATATTCAATAAAAAATTACAAAAAAATATGGAAAACGTGCTTCAGTGAGTTACAAATCTTTTCTCAAAAGGATTTAGAAAAATATGATTATTTAGGTCAAAATATGAATGACGTACACATACATGGTATAGTAAAAAAAGTGACTTTTAAACAGTAGTTTTTAGAAACGCCATTTCAAAATCAATTTCTATCATCTGGGTATTGAAAAAAATTACATATTTGGAAACTAGACTCCGAGTACTACATTTCATATTTAGTGGCTTTTTCCAATATTCCACATTTAAGTGCTTCAAATTTTTAGGTCAAATATGACAAATTCTAAAAATCAGGGAAAACACTTCCACTTTTTAGCCAAAAAGTGGACTCAACTTCTTGCACACACCCTTCCTTCATTCTTTTTCTAATTATAATATTGGTATTTATAATATTATTTAACTATTTTAAATTTAAACAAAACTATTTAAATAATCACAAAGAGAAATGCATTACAATTTGCACAATTATAAATATTTTAATCTATTATTTATTTTAAAGACATTGTCTTCCAAACATCCATAATAACAATATTGTATTATTTATTGCACACAATACATCATTGAATATATTTCAAAAAGATATTAAGTCAAAGTAATCACATCATGCATTTGAAACAATTAAAAATCACGCATTAACGTAATCAAAGCTATTCAATAATGCATATACAACTATGTGGTGTGTGTGATTGCATCAGGGTAATCCATACATTAGTTCTTTCCAAGTGGCTAGAACATCTCTACCTCAGCCATGCTTTCGTCTTCGACAAGTATCTGCATCCAATTGCACTCAATCTCGACATTAATAGGTTAGTATCTCAAAAACATAGCTGAAGCAAATCATTGCATCAATATTCCATATTTAAAATAATTTCCAAATTTCATCAACTCATAATAATTACCTCCATGTAAGCAAAATTACTTAAAGTAAAATCAATCACGATAATTGTTCACTAAACTAGATTAATCATATTGTTCATAAAAATGAGACGTGACATCCTTCCCTAGTTGGAAGAGACATTGTCCCGATGTCTTATTAAACATCAAAATAATAAAGTGTCCATCAAGCACCAATAAAGTATCAAGGTGTCATAAAATAATAACATCAACTCAAAGTATCTCAAACAATAATCAAACTCAAGGTATCATAATCCATGCATGAATAAGAAATCTAAGCTATATCCTCAAATGAGGAAAAGATCTATCAATCTCCTCTACATCCTCCCATGTGGCACTGTCCTCTGAATACTAGTCCCATTGGACCTTATACTGTACCACATCTCTGCTAAGAAACTTAATGTTGCACTTCCCTAGAATGTGAGTGGGCTCCACCAGCACCACTCCTAGATCCTGAACCTGTAAAGCATGCCAATCAAGGATATGTGACATGTTAGGATGATAAAGCTTAAGTAAAGACACATGAAAAACATTATTGATTCTGGCAAGTGCAGGCAGGAGAGCAAGTCTGTAGGCTACAGGATTAATCACTTCCAAAACTTTGAATGGTCTTACAAAATGAGGAGCCAATTTGAAAGCTTTGCTAAAAGATACTAAACTCTTATGAGGTTTGACCCTCAAAAAGACTTTGTCACCAACTGAAAACTGTCTAGGAGTTCTATTCTTATCTGCATAACTCTTTTGACAATCTAAAGCTTGCTTCAACTTCTCTTTGATCAACTTCATCTGATCATCCATTTCTCTTAACATTTTAGGACCAATCACAATTCTGTCCTCCAGTCTATCCCAACCGATAGGTGTTCGACACCTACGCCCATAAAAAGCTTCGAAAGGTGTCATTCCCAAAGATGCATGGTATGAATTGTTATATCCAAACTCAACCAATGGAAGGTACTCCTCCCTTTTATACTATTGATCCATACAATACATTCTAAGAAGGTCTTCTACCACTTGATTGACTCTTTCTGTTTGACCATTCGTTTGAGGATGATAAGCTAAACTGAAATTCAACTTTGTACCTGTTGGTCATGATGTTAGTCATTCGCAAACATAAAATAAAAGTTACACAACAACCTTTACTCATCTTGAAAGATACGATGAATTCAAAGAATTCATGATCCCAAGTCTCCGTTGATTAGGTCTTAATCTACTGACGTTACTCAGTGGTTGATGTGTGTTGCTGTTTTCCATTCAGGGGCCTTACGTGTTTCTGCACTGTTCATCATCACTATCTTCAAATATCCTGCTCTGGATGTTTGCTCTGCATAAATCTCCAACAATTCTACCTCTGCACAGTAAATTTAGTCAAATAATGTGCCTACAGGCTGATATTTGCATGATTTCTATCATTATCTATGATTCTTTGCATGATATTTCCAATACTACATGCATTTAACTCAAATATGCTAATGATCTTCAGTTACCTACGGGATTTTAGCATATTTCACTGTTTCTGCTTGTTATTTATCATGATTTGCAGTTATGGTGATGAATTAATGAAATTGAAAAAGGAAAAAAGGTTAAAGAATGAGATTCCCAAAACTACTGGACTTAGATCACTGATTCACATACAAGTTCCCATACTTGCAATGAAAAGAAGGAAAACTAGAAATCATACTTCACCAGGACATTCCACAAATCCGCATGATCTAGTGCAAATCTTCAAAGGAAAAGTTGACAACAACATGTAATGAAATGAAAGCGCTTCCAGTTGAACACAGCATTCACCAGTACATATCCAGAAATCAACAAGAAGATTACGTAAAATTTACAATCAGGATGTAATCTGAAAACTTCATATCCATTCAGTATGCTCAAGAACAGGTACATTTACAGTGATCTGAAGAAAGAACCTTGACATTTCAACAATTCTATCCTCATTAGTCTCAGTAATCCGATCTCCTAATTGATTCTACAGTAATTGACTTTTTGCGCCAGATGCGTCTGTGTATTCTAATGTATTCCTCCTTTAATGTTTCAGGCTCTGGCTCTTATATAGAACAACTGCCAGAAAACGGTTACAGTGATCCAAGGATCAGGATCCTCTCATAGCAATTAGCGGTCCAGATGAAAAGCACATGCTTCGCCAGTTGGCAAATGCACAGCTGGCACATAATATTCCAGCATCTTCAACTTGATTCGGTCTCCAGCTGGCGAACAGCATATTTGACAATATCCTCTTCATTTCTGGCCCATGTTGACTCCATGCGCAACTTTGTAATGCTCAACCTCAGCAGCAGCATCAACAGCATCATGACTTCAATGTTCAGCTTCAGCAGCATCATCATGACTTCAATGTTCAGCCTCAGCAGCATCATCATGACTTCCTGCAAGTAAACAAACAAACATTAAGTTCATCATCATGTGGATAAACAACAGGAAGTAAAACGTTTTATTAAACAAGCCCTCAAAAATGCGCAGCTACAGGCAATCGGGCTCCAAATTTCCATCGCTTCATGTTTTTGCCCATTTTCTTGTATATCGGGTTCAAAATATGATCATGATGATCTCAAATTATACAAGGAAATAATCGCCCTTCAACCATCCTTCGAATCCGGCTTTGCATGCTTTGCTTGTATTTTTTGGGTCATCATCATGATGTTCGCATCAGTGCGACCACATATGATCAGGTTGACAATATTAGACTTGGCCGACGGCAACAGTTATACCTACGCCGAAAATCATGATGATGACCAACTCTAAGTCTTTTATCCAGCTGCAGGATACCACAAAATATGATGCCCCTCCCTTCCGAATGCTCTGATGAAAAGCACATCAGGATGTTTCACTTCTGCATATTGGGAAAGAAAGACATCGTCATCATCATCATGATGAAGACAAACAGGAGGACCCAGAATATGATCCTGCTGCAGGAAAGGAAAATCATGATGACGTCATCGTCATCATCAGGCTTCGTTAAAATGCAAAGGGATGACGTCACCGTCATGTTTCGTCAAAACAGGGGATAAATGGAATATCGGGTTCCCCCCAAGGAAGATGATCGCGTGGATGAATGCAATATGACCCTTTTGCAAAGAAGGTGATCCTCTCAAAAGATCAGGATGATGATGATCATCATCATCATATTCACACTGGGTGATCTAAAATATGATCCTGCTGAAAGTCCTGGTGACGTCATCAGGATATCCGCGGCCTTCATTAATCTTAAAACATGACGTCATCGTCATCATCATATCTGCAATAGTTTATACTTCTCGGCAGGAGGATATTACGAACAGTGGGAGAGACGAACAAGATCACGATGATCTTGTTCAACAAGGCAGGAATGAAATAACACCCTCCGCTTCGAAAGATAAGGTGATCATCATGATCACGCAAAAGGAAAACAGGAGGATTCAGAATATGATCCTGCCTTGAAATATCATGATGATGTTGATCACCAAGACTTGGTCGTGCGCGCGCAAATTTTGCAGATGGTGGGTTTCTCAAGCAAGGTGATAATGATTCATCAGCATGATATTATAATATGCTCGCGATGTTGGAATATCATGATGCTCGCGATGTGAGAATATCATGATGCTAATGATGTTTCCAGGGTCGCTTGACGGGAAAAGCTCACTGTGACTTAAGATTGACGTCCGGATGTTTCGGGACTGCATGATTTTTATCAGGTGATAGAGTAAGATCATGATGATGACCTTTGGCGACACAAAAGACCGCACGACGGGGACAACCTACTACGACTTAAACTTGACGTCTGGATGTTTCAACCTCAGGATATTATCGGGGGGCTTTTCAAATATCATGATGATGATGTTCATACAGCAATTATCAGGTTTGACCAAAACTTTGACTGCTCACAACTCCTTCATATGGACGAATTTTCAAGTGATGTAAAAGGCAAACCTGCATGGAATTTCAAGCTCTTTCTAACCATGAAGTCATAGAAACAAAATATGAACTTTGACAAACTAACCTCATGATGATGACCTACCTCATCCTGACCTTCATGATGATGATGCTCCTGACTTATTTTTACCAAACCGCCAGAAAGCAGACAACACAAGCCAAAACAAAAGTTGGGTCCCTGTTTTGCCAAGTCAAAATGGGGCGTGTTGTGTAACCACACAACAGTACCCGAACCTGCATTAAGCATTGTCTAAAATCTAGATGTCATGCGAGTGTCTCGATCAGAAATGATCATCTCAGGCACTCCATGCAATCTAAAAATCTCCTGCACAAACTTCTTAGCTAAGATCATAGAACCATCTAAAAGATTCCCCAGAATGAAATGTGCTACCTTTGTCAACTTGTCCACAACCACTAAGATGACATCATGCCTATTCTTAGACATAGGTAACCCTTGAATAAAATCCATGCAAGTATCACTTGCCACTTGTGCTTAGGGATACTGTGCAGATACAACAAACCTGTTGGATGCACATGCTCAGCCTTGACTCACTAGCATTCCAAACATCGAGCTACAAACTTCGTCACATCCCTCTTAAGTCTAGGCCAAAAGTATAAAGGTTTCAAACCTTTGACCATCCTTGTCACTCTAGGGTGACCTGAATAAGGTGCATTGTGAATCTCTTCAAGAACTAACTTCCTCAACTCTCCTGAGTTAGGAATATACATCCTTCCCTGTTATCTCAAAAGTCCATCTGATTCAATCACATATCTGTGAAACCTGTGATCTAAGGGGTCTACTTCCAAAGCTTGCTTAACTCTTTCATAATGCTCATCCCCTTGAAGATTTTGAATCACTTTCTATTTCAAATTGGATCTCATAGAAACAATGGTAGCTAGATGTCTTCTCCTACTAAGAGCATCTGCTACTCTATTCTCCTTTCCTTTAATATACTCAATCCCAAAGTCATACTCACTAAGAATTCTAACCATCTTCTCTGTCGTGCATTGAGGTTAGGTTGAGTAAATATATACTTGAGCCCTAAATGATCTGTCTTTAACTCAAAGGGCTTAGCTAGAAGATAATGCCTCCACACCTAAAGTGCATGAACTATGGAAGCTAACTCAAGATCATGTGGTGCATAGTTGAACTCATGTTGCTTTAACTTTCTTGACTCATAAGCAACCACCTGCTCATTCTGCATCTACACTCCTAATCCTTCCCCTAAAGCATTCGTTATAACTGTAAAGTGCCATTAGGATCTGGTATGGTCATGATAGGAGCAGTTGTGATGTTTTCCTTTAGCACTTGGAAAGCTTTCTCACACCTTTCTATCCATTCAAATTTCTCACCCTTCTTCTAAAGTGCAGTAATCAGTGCTGCTATGGTTGAAAAACCTTCCACAAACTTTCTAGAGTAACCTATAAGTCCCATAAAACTTCTGACTTATTTCACACTCTACATTGCAGGTCATTCCATTATTACTTTTATCTTCTTAGGATCAACTACAATCCCTTTAGCTAAGATCACATGACCAAGGTAGTGCGCTTTATCTTGAAAGAATGTACACTTAGATAATTTTCCATAAAGCTTTCTTTCTCTCAAACACTGCAAAACAATTCTCAAATACCTTTCATGTTCTTCCACTGATTTAGAGTATATCAATATGTCATCAAGGAAGATTAACACAAAATCATCTAATCAATCTCTGAAAATGCTATTCATCAAATTCATGAAAGTTGTTGGAGCATTAGTCAACCCAAATGGTACTATTGTGAACTTGTAGTGACCATATCGAGTCCTAAAAGTTGTTTTAGAGATGTCCTCATCCTTAATCCGCAATTGGTGATAATCAAATCTAAGGTCATCTTTAAGAACATTGTTGCTCCGTTCATCTGATCAAAGAGCTCATCTATTCTTGGAAGTGGATACTTGTTATTTATAGTAGCTTTGTTAAGTATCCTATAATCAATGCATAATCTCAAAGTACCATCCTTCTTCTTTACAAAGATGACCGGTGCGCCCCATGGTGACACAATAGGTCTAATGAACCATTGATTTAGCAACTCTTGCAATTGAGGCTTAAGCTCATACAACTCTATTGTGGTCATTCTGTAGGGTGCTTTAGATTGCGGCTCAGTCCCTGGTAGCAATTCAATTGAGAAGTCAAATTCTCTCTTTGGTGGCAACTCTATCAACTCTACAAGGAATACATCTCTGAAATCTCTAAGGATTAGATAGTCATTGAACACTGGTTCTTATTTATCAAGGTCCTTTACTTGGACAACAAAAATGGCACATCCTTTCCTTTTGACTTTCTTCAATTGCATAGTCAAGATTTGTCTAAGCTCTGAGGGTCTCTTAGTTCCATTAATTTCCACTTGGTTCCCTAAGTCATCCAAACATCTAACAACCTTGTCTTCACAGTTTACTAGAGACTTATGTTCAGTTAACCAATTGATTCCCATAATTACATCATAAGAGCCTAAAGGTGCTTCCTAACATCTAATAACCTTGTCTTCATAGTTTACTAAAGACTTATGTTCAATTAACCAATTTATTCCCATAATTACATCATAAGAGCCTAAAGGTGCTTCCTACAGATTCACTTGTGTCTGAAAACTAGGAAGCTCTAACTCACTACAAGCTAGACATGAGTCTACCCTCTTTTCTGCACTGTTGCCATATTGTACCATCTAAGAGTTTTCCATATGTCCAAGTCTAATAGATAACTTAGATACTACTCTAGGATCTACAAAGCATTATGTGGTACCAGTATCAATTAAAATAGAAACAGGTAGTCCATAGAGATTACCTTGGAACTGAATAGGTGCTGCTTGAAACTCTGCTTGTCGATTATCCACTGTGACATGAATCTGATGTTGCGGTACTCCTTACTAATTCATGTTTCCTCTTTTATGTGGACATGCATTTGCATAATGCTCTCCTCCACAATTGTAACATCCACCCTTAGGTGCTCTCAGTCCTTCAACTCTTTCCATCTGATTGTTGTTTCTGTTGTTATTGCCACCTCTTTTGTTTCCACCATTCCCATCCTGAGAATTATTGCCTCTCTTCAGATTCTTGATCTGCTTATTGTTGCCCCGGTTGTTATTCTTTTGATAGTTCTATTGATTATTCTGTGGTTTCTTATTTGAAAACTTAATATCTCTCTGCTTATGGTAATTTGTTGTCTGTTGCAATCTCTGCTCTTGCTTTATTGCTTTCTCAAAAGTGGCATCCATCGTGAGTGGGTTATGAATATCCACCACGGCTCCAATCTGTGGCCTCAATCCCAAAATGAACTTTCTAATCTGAAATCTCTCATCTATCTGATACTGAGGAACATATTTTAGTAAATGAGAAAACCTTTCCCAATAAGTGGTCACAGACATACCTCCTTGGATCAAGTTCTGGAACTCTGTCATCTTCTTGTCAAAGAATAACTATGGTAACTACCTTTTTCTGAACAGTTGCAAGAAAATATCCCATGTTATCTCACCGGGTAATAGCTTTTTATCTACCTTCTCATTGTCCCACCAAGTTGTTGCTTCACCAATCAACTGGTAAGAACCCCACATAGCCTTAGTGTGATCTGAAAGGTTCCGGAGCCCAAAGTACTTCTCCATTTCTATTATCTAGGACTCGGCTCCATCTCCAATGATCTTTTTATCAAATTTTAGATGTGATAATTTCTTGAGGTCTTTCCCCAATTCTTCGGCTATCTTTGCTTGATTATCAACAATAGTTCCAACTTTAGGAATTGGAACTTCTATCCTTGGGTTCTCATTTTATGTCTAAACCCTTGGGTTTCCATTAACATTTTGACCTCTAAGAATTCCTGTGATCTCCTGCTCAAGAGTATTCATCCTTGTGTCCTGTTGGATCAAGAGATTAAGAATACAGTCAAATCTTCCATCGTGGTCATTACTGGCATCTCCACGATCACCAACAGTTTGACCACCACGAGCACCTACACGTCATCCTCTACCTCGACTACTTCCTGATCCATCACCACGATCAATGTTTCTTGTATTCATGATGGGTAATCTGTTATCAAGTTTGCAACTTTAGCACAATAGTCCCAAAAACAAAGGCCCTAGTGTTAAACCTAGAGCTCTGATACCAAATGTAAAGCCTCACAAATCATGTAAAAGCATTTAAACCAACTTAAAATAAATGAAGTATATAATCCACTTAAATACAAAATCGAAATAACCAAAGTCAAAAAGAAGTAAATAATCCACTTAAATACAACTTTCAAAGATAAAAGATGTAATTAATTCGCTTAATCACAATATCTCAAATAAAGATAATCTTATAAATAAGAATCTCAATTTCAATAAATCTTACAGATTCACATGCCAAATCCAAGTAATAAGCACTATGAAATAATATACATAAATCCTTTGGCAACATGCCATAATACATCCAAATAGGTACAATAAAAAGCACATTAATAAATAACAAATCAACACACTCTCCAGCTGCACAAACCAAGTCGTCCACCACCTGCAAGCTGAGAGACGAGAACATGACTTAGGTGCTTTTCCACCCAACCATGAAGTATTTACACTTCCCTGGATCCCTTCCTAAAATGACGGAAACCCAGCCTTGTACAAAATGTCTAGCTACCTGGTAACAACTGCATGAGGGAACACCCGATGCAACCCTGATGTCTGAATGTGCAATTCTAAATGATGAAAAGCAAATTGTCTCACAACTGGATGTGGCAAAGATAATAATAAATAAGTTTGCTAGACAATAAACATCTATTTCAATGTTGTTCTGATTAGATCTAATCATTTCAAGTAAATTGGTCAATTCCCAAAAAGAGAAAAATCCATCTCTAATAAACCCACATTCAGCATCTCCATCCCAAAAGTAACCCAACACATTCCTATATAAAACTACTTCTTCCCCCAAGAAGCAAGAAAATAAAATAAAACAAAGAATCATAACTTCAAGATTTTCAATAAACCAATAAATCCCTTTTCCCAAATCAGCAAGTAAGGGAAAATACACTTTCAGCAATAAACCATCTTTCATTCATATAACTGAAATCATAATGCCATAAATTTAATATAGTTTTCCATCTTGTAATTCAGTCACAATATCTTTAATAATAATAATAATTCAAAGATAATAATTCGTCTTACTGTCATACTTGTGACAGGATCTACTCTATTTTATCCAATCAGTTTATATAAATATTTATTATCAATCAAAATACCCTCTTGTCATTCCAGTGATAGGAGCTATGACAAAATAAATAAAACATAGAACTGGTAGTATTCTAATTGTCATCCAAGATAATGGCTCAAGAAAATAGAAATTTACAGAGCAGTAATTTATTTTCAGATTGTTCTAACACTTTGTTATTTTGATGGCAAAAAACTAATTTGTTTAAACATGTTGTTTATGTAAATAAATCTTTCTAAACATTCCTGTCGGTGTGGTGACAGGTGTTGGGAATTAAGGTGTCTCAACCTTGGTAATTCCTTACATTATTAATGTTTGCATTTATTATTTAACTACCTATGTTTTAAATATTTATAAATTCCATATTGTCATATTGTGGGATGTGGCACGGTGATGTGTCAATCCTACATGGAATATGACAACTTGTAATTTTGTCCTCACATGAGGAGATAGGCATCCCACTTTGTGGTAGGAGCATTTTGCCATGTGTTGGCATCTTTCATGTTGCGTAAGGGAATGTTTGACCGAAATGGTTATGATGGATTCATATGACGAATCTATGACATGTAAGAGTCAGAAATAGAAGCTTGTAAGACAGGTGAGGACATGTGTCATGAAGCATCTTTGAAAAAGGCATATTTGAGCTCCCCAAGGTGGACTATGACATGTTGTAAGAGAATATGCTATTTATAGCCTGTGTATGACAGATTCTCTTACAGCTGTAAGTTGTAACCGCTATGACAGATTCTATGACGGTCATAAGTGTCGTAAGAGCATCTGTCATAGCCCATTTTGGAAATAGGTGACCCCTTTGGGATGGGAGATGTGGACAAGTGTCAGGCACATTCTACAATGTTGACCAAGTGTCCTTAGGCATGGGTTTTGGGCCATGAGGCCAAGTTGGACGCCCATTCCAAGAAAGGTCCAATATTGCCTTGTATTTTCTATATAAATAGGTACTTGGAGGAGTAGAGGTCTATCAGGTTCTACAGGTACTGTTATGCTGCCGGTTTGACTCCAGACACGAGTGTCGAAGACCATTGAAGCTTACATTGCAAGTGTATTGTAAACATATTTCAGATTTGTTAATACATTGTGTAGGGTTCTGAGTGTGGGGTTTTTCACCCGCTAAGGGTTTTCCCCACCATAAATCTTTGTCTCTCTTCTTCTGTCTACTTTCTGGTTCTTGTGTTTTGCTGCAATATCTCATTTATGTGTTTCATATTGCTGCAATTGTAAAGGTTAAATTGAATTTGCATAGACCTCTCCTCATTAGATTAGTGTATGAAGCGATTTCCGCACACCTAGCTTCCTTTCAGTTGGTATCAAAGCTTGATCACCTTTGGTCCTAGTTGTTGGGTGGGGGTTTTTTGAGCTGATCTTATATTGAGTGGGAATCTGTGTAGAGTATTATGTATCTTATTGCAGCAAGGAGATGGCAAGCACATCCAGAAGATTTGAAGTGGAGAAATTTAATGGCACTAATTTCAAGCTGTGGAAGCTCAAGATGGAAGACATGCTTGTAGACCGAGACCTTTGGGAAAGTGTTAATGGAACTAAACCAGCTGCAATATCACAAGATGAGTGGGATCTCAAGGATCGGAAGGCTAAGGGTCTCATAAGACTTAGTCTTGCTGATTCTGTTCTGTTAAATGTCCATGAGGAGACTACTGCAAAACTACTTTGGAAGAAGTTGGGGATGTGTATCAAGCCAAATCCCTAGTTAATAAACTTTTCCTGAGAAAGAAGTTGTATTCTCTTCGAATGGAGGATGGAGGATCCATCACTGAACATATGAATACTTTTAACATGTTGGTTGCATAATTGACATCTATTGGTGTGAAGATGGAGGAGGAGGATCGGTGTATGACCCTGCTTTGTTCTCTGTCAGACTCATGGGATCATCTTGTCATGGATATTAGAAGCACCACATCCACATTCAAAATGGAAGAAGTGGTTTCTTCGTTGTTGTCTGAAGAGATGCGAAGAAAGTCTTCTAAGGCAGCCAAAGGGGCCCTTGCAGTTCGTGGAAGACCTAAGGAGAAAAGGAAGAAGGACAACAAAGCTGAGAAGGGTAGATCCAAATCCTGTGGGAGATCTAAATCTCCTGGAAAGTCCAAGGCTCTTTGTTGGAACTGTGGCAAAATCAAACATTTTTGAAAGGAATGCAAACAGGAGAAGAAAAAGAAGAAGAAAGCTCTTGATTCATATTCTAACAAGTCACAAGATGATGGTGATGCTTTCATCGCAGCCCTGCCAACCCATGCATCTGACGATGTGTGGCTGATTGACTCCGATGCATCATTCCACATGACCTCGCATCGAGACTGGTTTACCAAGTATGAGGAGTTTGATGGTGGAAAGGTGTATCTGGGTGATGACTCTCATCTAAAAATTATTGGTCGTGGAAGAGTCTCTATCCGATTCCCTGATGGACGAGTGAAGGGGATCTCTGGGGTTATGCATATCCCAGGCTTAGCACGGAACCTACTTTCTATAAGTATGTTGAATGATGTAGGTGTGCAGGTTGTCTTTTCGAAAGAATGGTGCAAGATGACTAGAGGAGCTATGGTGCTTGCTAAGGGTACTAGGAGAGGTACTCTGTTTCAGCTGGAGGAATGCATTACACAATGCAATAGTTCTTCTGACTCAAGGAAGAGGGCAACAGTCACTTCATCCCCACCATCTAAACGAGCAGTGAAGAAATTTGTTGTTTCTAGTCTTAATGGTTGTAATCGTGCATTGGAAGTTAAACTTCCTGCTGAAAAGACAATGTTATGGCATAAGATATTTTACCACATTGGTGAGAAGGGTCTGCGTACCCTGAAAAATAAAAAACCTCGTTGAGGGGTTAGATGATTGTAATCTTGAGTTTGATTTTTGTGAACATTGCATTTATGGAAAACAAAACCGTGTTTAGTTTTACTCGAGTCCTCATAAGTCTTCTGGTGTGTTGGACCTTATTCATTCTGATGTGTTTGGTCCTGTTAATGTTCCTTTGTTATCAAAGTCTGTATATTTTGTATCTTTTATAGATGATTACAGTAGGACATGGATTTATTTTCTTAGAAGCAAATCTGAAGTCTATAGCAAGTTTAAGGAGTTTAGGGCCTTTGCTAAAAATTAGACTGGTAAAAAGATTAAATGTTTGAGAACTAACAACGATGGTGAGTTCTGTTCTACAGAATTTGATAAATATTGCAAGGAACTTGGGATTGAAAGACATAAGACAACTCCATACACCCTGCAGCAAAATAGAGTTACAGAGAGGATGAACAAGACATAGATGGAGAAGGCTAGGAGTATGCTTAGTGGAACTGGCCTAGAACAAAAGTTTTGGGCTGAAACTATTGCCACTACCTGCTATCTAGTAAACAGATCTCCTACATCAGCTCTTATTGGAAAGACACCCATGGAGGTGTGGTCTGGTAGAAAGCCTTCAATAAGGCATCTTTGTGTTTTTGGTTGTGAGGCATATGCACATGTGCCTAGGGAGAAGCAATCAAAGTTGGAGAACAAGGTTGTTAAGTGTATCTTCATTGGCTATGGTGTTGGTGTGAAAGGATGCAAACTTTGGGACCCTGTGGCTGAAAAAGTGTTGTATAGCAGAAGTGTCATCTTTAGAGAGCTTACACCTTCTTCCACTATTTTACAGTCAGAAGAAAAAGTAAAGAAAGAGGATGTTGTTTAGTTTCCTGCTACCCCTGAGAAGACTAAATAGAAAGACAATGTTGGACCTGATGATGAGGAGAGCTCTGGCAACTCTGAAAGCTCAGATGAAGAAGCTGAACCTCAACCTTAGCCATTGAGGAGGTGTACACAGATAAGAAAGCAACCTGAAAGGTTTGGTTTTACATTGCTTGATTCTAGTTGTGCTTATGCTTTATTCACTAACAGTGATGAACCTAGAACCGTGTCAGAGGCCTTGGATATGAAAGATGCAAGTTCTTGGAAGGAGGCCATGGAGGAAGAAATGGCTTCTTTGGAAAAGAATCAAACTTGGGACTTTGTGCCTCTACCTCCTGGGCAAAAACCTGTTGGATGCAAATGGGTGTTCAAGAAGAAAATTGGTACAGATGGCAATGTTGAGAAGTATAAGGCCAAATTGGTTGTGAAGGGGTATTCACAAGTGGAGGGTATAGATTATTTTGAGATCTTCTCTCCCGTTGCAAAGCTGACATCCATTCGATTCCTGTTGTCTCTTGCAGCAGCTTATGACTTGGAGGTAGAACAGATGGATGTGAAGATAGCTTTCCTTCATGGTGATTTGGAGGAAAAAATCTACATGTCACAGTTAGAGCATTACATGGTGAAAGGTAAAGAAAATTTGGTTTGCAAACTTAAGAAGTATTTATATGGTTTGAAGCAATCTCCTAAGAGGTGGTACTTGAAGTTTAATGCCTTTGTGTTGTCAATTGGATTTGTGAGATCAAAATTGGATAATTGTGTGTACTTTAAGTTTGATGGTGATCGTATTCTCATTGTTGCATTGTATGTGGATGATATGTTGCTCATTGGAAAAGGTAAGAATATGATTTCTAATTTCAAATCTCAGTTGTCAGCACAGTTTGAAATGAAATATTTAGGGACAACCAGGTACATTCTAGGAATGGAAATCAGAAGAGACAGAGCCAATAGAAAACTTTGGTTAAGCCAGAGTAAGTATGTGAAGACCGTGTTGGATAGGTTCAGCATGGAAGATTGTAGGCCATTATGTGTTCCTATTTCTTTGGGGATAAAGTTATTTGTTGAGGATTGTCCAAAATCTACTAGTGAGGTGGAGGACATGAGCAGAGTACCTTATGCTAGTGTTGTTGGCAGTTTGATGTATGCTATGGTCTGCACAAGACCAGATATTGCCCAAGCAGTGGGAGTCTTTAGTCAATTTATGACTAATCCTGGAGGGGTTCATTGGGATGCAGTTAAGTGAGTGTTCAGATATTTGAGGGGTACTTTCGAGTATTCCATTTGCTATCATGGTAATGTTACAGGACCTCTGCATTCTGTTGATATTCATGCATTTGTGGATTCAGATTGGGTAGGTGACATTGATAGCAGGAGATCCACCAGTGCTTATGTGTTTACACTGTTTGGTGGTGCTATTAGTTGGATGAGTAAGCAACAACTTGTGGTTGCTTTGTCCACGACAGAAGCAGAGTATATGGCAGAAACTCATGCTTTTAAGGAAGCCATTTGGCTCAAGAGATTGTGTTCAGATATTGGTGTTGATGCAAGTCAGATCACGATCAGTTGTGACAGTCAGAGTGCAATTTGCCTTGCGAAGAATCCAACTTTCCATGCTAGAACAAAGCACATTGATGTTCTGTTTCACTTCGTGTAAAACATGGTTGAGGATGGAAAGGTAAATTTGGAGAAGGTAGATACTTTGAAGAATGTTGCAGATGCATTGACGAAACCAGTGAGCACAGAGAAGTTCATATGGTGTTCGGAGTCTATGGGCCTCTCAGCCTATAGCAGTTAAATCCTATTATTCTATTGGCTCTTACAAGGTGTTCGACAAGTGGGAGAATGTTGGGAATTAAGGTGTTTCAACCTTAGCAATTCCTTACATTACTAATGTTTGCATTTATTATTTAATTGCTTATGTTGTAAATATTTGTAAATTCCATATTGTCATATTGTGGGATGTGGCATGGTGATGTGTCAATTCTACATGGAATATGACAACTTGTAATTTTGTCCTCACATGAGGAGATAGGTGTCCCACTTTGTGGTAGGAGCATTTTTCCATGTGTCAGCATCTTTCATGTTGTGTAAGGGAATGTTTGACCGAAACAATTATGACGGATTCCTATGACGAATCTATGACATGTAAGGGTCAGAAATAGAAGCTTGTAAAATAGGTGAAGACATGTGTCATGAAGCATCTTTGAAAAAGGCATATTTGGGTGCCCCAAGTTGGACTATGACATGTTGTAAGAGAATATACTATTTATAGTTTGTGTATGACAGATTCTCTTACAGCTATAAGTTGTAACCGCTATGACAGATTCTATGACGGTCGTGTCATAAGAGCATCTGTCATAGCCCATTTTGGAAATAGCCAACCCCTTTGGGATGGGAGTTGTGGACAAGTGTCAGGCACATTCTACAATGTTGACCAAGTGTCCTTAGGCGTGGGTTTTGGGCCATGAGACCAAGTTGGACGCCCATTCCAAGAAAGGTCCAATATTGCCTTGTATTTTCTATATAAACAGGTGCTTGGAGGAGTAGAGGTATATCAGGTTCTACAGGTACTATTATACTGCCGGTTTGACTCCAAACACGAGTGTCGAAGACCATTGAAGCTTGCATTGCAAGTGTATTGTAAACATATTTCAGATTTGTTAATACATTGTGCAGGTTTCTGAGTGTGGGGTTTTTCACCTGATAAGGGTTTTCCCCACCTAAATCTTTGTCTCTCTTCTTCTGTCTACTTTCTGGTTCTTGTGTTTTGCTACAATATCTCATTTATGTGTTTCATATTGCTATAATTGTAAAGGTTAAATTGAATTTGCATAGCCCTCTCCTCATTAGATTAGTGTATGACGCAATTTCTACACACCTAGCTTCCTTTCAACAGAAACCATAGCATAATCTAATAACTGATTTTAAAGAACTATGTTGAGATCTAATTTTTGTTATTTTAATGGTTTCTGTTGTCTCTATTTTGTCTCTGTATATGTTGTTTTAACAAGATTCTATGGCAAACTGTAAGAATAATTTAATCTTGTTATAGGTACAATGTAATTTAGTACAGGAAATAACAGTTTTATACATTTCAAGAGGTTTTGATCATTCAAGAAGTTGATTTGCTGCTCTATCATGGTTTTTAGCCAAATAAGAAAAGAATACAAACATACTAATACAATGACCAGAAACTAATATCACAGATCTGGGATTTTATTTATAGTTTTCCTAGGCCAAGATTTCAAGCATGGGAATTACATCCGTTATACATAGTAAGGAGGAAATCATCATCTCTCAGGTAAGCATAGTTTGAAACAAAGAAACAACTTTTATGTGTTCTAAACTGTCAATCAGTCGAATAGAATAGCAGCTACAGGAAAGTCAGCAACCATAAGGATTGGTCAGCCAGAGATAGGGTCGATGGCCTGCAACAAAACTGGCCAGCTTAACATGGGCGACTAGAATAACATGGGCAGCCAAAAGGTAGGAAACGACCAACCAAAATATGGCGACCAGGCTATGAGAGATGGGCTGAAAAATAACAAGAATCAGTCAAGAAGATAGTTGATCTGGTGTTTTAATCACCCAAGCAGAACCAAAAGGAATGATGTCTCAGAAGAGAGCCAACACCCAGCAATATAGGGATGGATGCATAAAATAAGATCGCCTACCCATACAACAATAAAAACCTTGCTTTAAAACAACCAAACAACGTATTTTTTTTAAGGTAAGAAAACCAGATGAAAACCTGGAAAAGATGTCGATTGGGAATGAGTAAATCCAGCTACTGTCGCTACCACAAATCGCCTTTATATAACTCCAGAGACCAGGGTACTCAGCTGCCAAACGTGGTATGCTTCTTTTCAATTCGTGGGTGTCCTATTTGCTACCCAGTACACTATTTTTTAATAAAAATCTCTCTTTATTTTTGGCGAATTCCTCTATTAGGTTTTGAAAACTGGAGATTTAGAATTTTGGAACTGAAGATCAATTTCTGTTTGCATGCTCCATTGCCCAATGAAATTTAAGGAAATAATGTTATTTTAACAGTAAAATATTATCTTTTCAAATTACTGACGCAGGAATGATAGGAAGTTATATCTTAATTCCTTCATTCTTTTTCTAATTATAATATTGGTATTTATAATATTATTTAACTATTTTAATTTAAACAAAACTATTTAAATAATCACAAAGAGAAATGCATTACAATTTGCATAATTATAAATATTTTAATCTATTATTTATTTTAAAGACATATTGTCTTCCAAACATCTATAATAACAATATTTTATTATTTATTACATACAGTACACCATTGAATATATTTTGGAAAAGATATTAAGTCAAAGTAATCACATCATGCATTTGAAACAATTAAAAATCATGCATTAATGCAATCAAAGCCATTCAATAATGCATATGCAACTACGTGGTGTGTGTGATTGCATTAGGGTAATCCATACATTAGTTCTTGCCAAGTGGCTAGAACATCTATACCTCAGCCATGCTCTCGTTTTTGACGAGTATCTGCATCCAATTGCACTCAATCTCGACGTCAATAGGTTAGTATCTCAAAAACATAGCTGAAGCAAATCATTGCATCAATATTCCATATTTAAAATAATTTCCAAATTTCATCAATTAACTCATAATAATTACTTAAAGTAAAATCAATCACGATAATTGTTCACTAAACTAGATTAATCATATTGTTCATAAAAATGAGACGTGACAAAAGCTGGGTTTAGTATGCATATATGTTCATATATAATAGGGAGGGGATACATCTCCAAGCTCATGAGGGCTATTACAAGCAAATGCCATGACAAGCAAATTGCTATGGATTGTGATGGCATTCCATCACCATGAGACAAGGCAGTGAACTATTCGAAAAAATGCCTCAAAGAAATGTGGTCTCAATGTGCTTGTCATAGCATTCCATCACCATGAGAGCGCATTTCTTTGAGGTATTTTTTCAAACAATTCACTACCTTGTCTATGCTTGTTAGAGTCATTGTTAGAGTCTTCCAAGGCATTGTTAAAACAATAAATTCTATTGAGTTTTAAATTTATTATTTGCCTTGTCTAACAATACAAGGAAACAAGGATTACAACCTAGTTTGAAGTCTTTCCCAAAATTTTGAATCAAGAGTAAACCACTAATGATAAGAAACAATAATAGGAAACATGGTTTACAACCTGGTCCCCATAAATTGTTGACACAAAGCAACCTAAAGAAAAAAGAAACTAAAATACAACATTTTTAAATAATTAGAGCTCTATAATTGTTTAATTATGATTAAGTACGTGTACATGCTAACCTTTCTTTATACAACGCATGGTATTGGCATGCCCAATGTGTTGATGATTACCACCACCATGAGGATGCTCAATAGGATTCATTTCCACACCACCAACCTTGGGCCAATAGTTTCTTTTGACCCTATATTTGTGATATGCATTGCCAACTTTGAGCATTGGCTTTTATGTCCTTCCACCACTAGTAACCTGACCAATAATGGCTCTACAACTACTTGGCACAATCTTCTTAGCTCCAGATGGCAGCTTTACCCCGTAAATTGAAACCAATTTCCAAGACTCGTCAAACAAGGCTACTAAAAATCTGCAAAATCAAAATTTACACAAATCTGAACATTAAGAGAGAACTTAGATAATTGTTCCAAAATTATTTCCACTACCTTTGGAATAATTGTATGTATCAACTCACTGTAACCTTGGAAAAAAAATTAAGCATAGAAATATGCCATAAGTCTCCACAAGGTATACACCTAAAACTCAAAATAGTTTGAAAATAATTTGGAAAAAGCCACCATCCATAGGACATCACAACAGATGCATCACATGTTTATTGCTAGCCAAAAATCAAGATGATAAACAAAAATGATAATGAGTCAAGGGGAACATCAAGAAGCAGTACATTCAAATTAAATTTCAACCAGCTGTTAAACAAGCACAACCCACTTTGACTTGTCATAAGTTCAATATATTAGAACAGGCACATTTTTATGTCTGTAAAGGTGACAACAATCCAATAATGGATCAAACATTTTAGATTGAAATACAATAAAAATGCATTGCAAATGACAGCAATCAAATTTGAAATTACTCAGCTCATAAAAGAATAGTGGAGAAAGAGCAGAAAAAGTGTTCTTTGATTTGATCGGGCCAATGAGAAATATTGTCTCAAAAATTTAACTATATCACCATGTCTTTGGCAACTTCGTTACCAATACCTTGGCCAACATTATTACACAAATGAAGAGCATTATGGGCAAAAATAAAAACTGATTTGAGGCTTCACCAAGATAGCTTGACAAAGAGAAATGATATATCTTACTAAGACAGTCATATGACCCCGGAGATGGGATAATACCAAAAGCTAAAATAGATCATACATCTAGACACAATCCACAAAATGATATTAATGGTGATATCATCTAGGATACCAATAGGCATTGAAAAAATGAGATTAGCAGTGATTGTTTGCTATATTGACTTATTTTAACAAATGAGTTTCCAATGTGAAGTGTTGAACCAAGGATTTTATTAGCATTCTATTGACTGTCATTTTCTAAGTCACAACTATCAATTTTGAACCAAATGAGGCCTTCCATTGCTTTGGCTTTGGGGGCTCACGATTTTATCGATTGCCTGTGATGGAGTTGCATGTCATGTCTTCTTTTATGACTCTGAGGAACACACAGAATCAACAATAGAAACAAGATAGGATGGCAACTATTGGAGACAATGGGCCATAGATGCAAAATTAAAGTGAATGTCTAAGCATAGTTAATGATCTTTTATTTTGTTGCTTCTAATTATATTTATTCAGCGGTCAAGGGGGTGTAAGTCATGCCATAGCTTTCTATCTCTTTATTTCTTTAAGGTAGATCCTCACATGATTCTTATCTTGGTAGCAGGAGTATCTCAACACCAAGAATTATTTAGAATCTCACTCTTTCATAAAATGTAATGACTGCAAACTACTATCCCTTGACTTATCTCTACCATAAAGACAACTCTATGGAACATGTAGAGGGTGTAAGTCATGGCTTGGTTGTGTCTAAGAAAGTTCATAGTTTGTCTATCTCCATTTCAAAAATATTGTCTCAAAAATTCAACTATATCACCATGACTTGTTCCCTACCACAGTACTGCAAACTATTTCTTTGACCATCGCAGGACCGCATTATACTGAACATCACTTGAAGCCTTTCACTGCACTACCGCACTCCTTCATTTAAGATCATGGCTTGGTTATGTCTAAGAAAGTTCATAGTTTGTTCTATCTCTATTTCAGAAATATTGTCTCAAAAATTCAACTATATCACCATGACTTGTTCCCTGCCACAGTACCGCAAACTATTTCTTTGACCATCGTGGGACTGCAGTATACTAAACATCACTTGAAGCCTTTCACCACACTAATGCACTCCTTCATTTAAACTATTGTGGGGCCACGGTATTCAACACTTACATAACTTAAACTTCTTATACCATCATACCGCAAGCCTCACTTGAGGCTACTGCAGGGGCACGGTGTGTTGTTTTCCTCTGCTCCTTCTTAATGCCATATTGCAAGCCTCACTTGAGGCTGCCGCGGGGGCACGGTGTACTATTTTCCTCTACTCCTTACCTCCATACCGCAAGCCTCACTTGAGGCCGCCGCGGGGGTGCGGTGTACTATTTTCCTCTACTCCTTACCGCATTACCATCGATTATTCTCTTGATTGTCGTGAGATTGCGGTGAAGTATCATATGCCACTTAAATTTATACCATCAGCCCACCACTTCATTTTGAGACCACTGCGGGGCTGCGGTAATCGATCTCTGCATCCCACAATGCTTCAATTACAATCTCTTCATGTTGTAGGATAGCGATAACTACTCCCTTGTTATCCTTGGTTCCCGCACACCCGCCAAGACCTTTTGAGTGACCTGCGAGACTGCGATGAGAGACAAAAACACATCAATGGTCAAAAATACAAATATCTTTCACATGGACTTAGTATGGGGTGCTTATGAATGACTCCTGGAATAATTTTAAAAGAAATATGGTTCCCTAAGATGGATTTATGGAAGGAAATTTGCATGGATTTATGGATTTATCAAATGTTTTTTAATCAAATGTATGAAGGTATCTTTATTGTAGGTTATTTTCCCTATATTATTTATTCTTGGTTTCAACTCCTTGATATTGTGGTTTTTTTTAGGACCCAGAGCTTTCATATGCAGGACCACCTACAAGGTGCCAAAGGAGTCATCTGGATCATGACTTAGGAGCTAGTTAGTATTCATTAAGTGGTATAATGGTGGTTGAATTGTCTTGGTCTATACAACTAAGAGATGTACTTGTGTGCTTTGTAGTTTGTTTATTTAATTTTTTTATGCTTAGAAAAACATCATAAATAGATAGGATGATATTTTTTGTAATGTATTCCTTCAATCACTTGTTATAGGTCTAGTTGGAGGTAGTAGAGCTGGTGGAATGGAGGGTGTACCTTATCCACCTATTTATTCAAGTAGAAATGTTCCAAGTTCCACTTCGGATCATCAAAGCCTTCACAAAAACATCTATACAAAATCTAATAATGAAGAATTTATGCACAAATTCTCTTTTCAATGATGCACAAAGCCTCCATCGCAACATCGCACTGTTGTTGGGCCTTGTGGTGATGCGAGTGATTCTCACATCACCACAAGGCCCAACAACAAACTGTGCGGTGTTGCGGTGGAGGCGGCTTTATGCATCATTCAATAGAGAATTTGTGCATAAATTCTTCATTGTTGAATTTTGTGCTGAAATTTTTGTGAAGGCTTTGGTGATGCAAAGTGGAACTTACAACTACAATTTCTGATAAAAATCTACTTCCAAATATGCTTTTGATGGATGTTCATATCCTCATCCAAAGCTTCAATTCACACACAGGCAGGAACGACACCTTCAAAGGTTGCATTTTCTTAAAATTTTCTAAGGACTTTTCAGAAAAACCCATTTTAAACATATCCTTTAATCATGACATTCCATGATATCACATTTCTTTGAGGCATTTTTTGAAGCAGTTTGCTTGCCTTATCTATGCTTCCACATTTTCATGTATGTCTAGTAGGGCACTTGTAACTACAACATATGACAAAAAAATCCTTGTTATTATGCTTTGATGGATGTCCCTTCGTTATTAATGGATATCTAATGTAGTGCACATTATTATAGGGTGGCTGCAAAAAGTTGGGGTGCCAAAAAGTGGCCAACATTTTTATGAAAAAAATTAGACATAACACAAGCGCATTATAACGTACTCGTGTTATGGCTTGATGTTGCCAGGCCTACACCGAGCCATAACACGCTCACGTTACGGTCTGTTATATATAAAAAAATAGCATTCCATTTCATTGTTTGACAGCAATTTGCAAGAAACCCGCGGCTTGAAGAGAGAATAGAGCGCACTCGCGTTATCCAACTTCCAATCGTTAGCTATTTCTTGCCGATTCATCATCAAAATGCCGCCGCGACGTCGGGAAAATCAAAGAAGTAAGTTTTATTTGCTTTCTTGTGTGAATTTGTTGCTAAATAGGTAGGTTAAAATAGTTTTTAATGTAAATTTATTAAATTTACAGGAGTTGATAATGCACCTCCTTCTCCTAAAAATCCACAAAATCCTCCATCACCTGAACAACAAATACCTGTTGAAGAAGAACCCCAACCACGAACTCCTCCATTTATTCCTAAATATGCCTCTGGAACACAAGAAAATATAATGAGGCAAATTGAAAACAATAAGAAACAAATTGAGGACATAATTGCAAGGTTGAAAGAATCTGCAACTTCAACCTTGCATAGATCCACACTTGCTCAATCCCTTAAATCTATGTTATCAAATATAGATTCAATTAGCAAGCAAATCACTAGTTGGACAGAAAAGAGGAGAGAATTTAGAGAGTATTATGCAGACAAGTTGTCATATGAACAAGTGAAAAATGAACAAATTACAAAATTGGAATTGTGTTCTATTTTCACAAACCCACGAACAAATGAACCTCTACCTCTTACATGCAAGAGGTTCCCTATCCATTGGTGCAACAACCAAGCGATAAGGGACAATTTTGCGCAGAGGTGGTGGATGGTTTTTGACCATCCTGCATGCAACAACAATGAGGTCCCACAATATTTTTTAAGGAAACTCTATTGCATGTTTGTCAAAAATAAAGTGCCAAATTATTTTGATATGCGGGAGTTTCAGGGTACAGGTGGGGGGTCAACACAAGATAGACCAGGGGCACGTGTTGACCCATAGTGGCCAACAAGACGAGCACTCGCCAGACCAGCCCATGAGCATGTTTCTATCTCTTTTGTTGTGAAGGAGAGTGTTGAGGTCAAGACACTTCAGTCCATTAGTGCCTTGACCCAGAGCATCATATAGCATGCTAGTCCTGCAGCACAGTGTGGACTGGGGGAGAGTTCGAGTATGGTTCCACCCCATACTGGTTGGGCTTGCGGGTCAGCATGTGGTTATGACCCCATGGATAGTCATGACGCAGGTGCGCAGGATACATCTACAACTGAGAAAATGGTGATGATAGATGCCCTCCTGAGTGAGACTTTCAGGCTTGATACTCAGGTAAATCTTAGCAAGTTCATTGAATTTAATTTATTAAATTTTATTTTTGAAATGCAAGATTAACTAATTTAGTTTGATGATTTTAATGAAATTTTAGGGTCATAGCATTGATGCAGTTTTCAGCGGTTCTCCACCTACATATTACAATATATCATCTACTATCAGGGTATGTAACTAGTAAACAATTATAAATATTACATGTGAATAGCATCGTTATATGAATGGTATTCTAATATCTAATTTTGAATGTTGAATAGGTTAATATTAGAGATTTCATGGCAACACCTGTCAATGGTGGTGGACTTCAAAGCTTCACGGAGGTAATAAAATAAATAGTTTAATGAATGAATTATACTTACTAGATTCTTGTATTTTATATTCATATCATTGGTTACATTTCATTGCACATCTTTCAAACTCAAAGCATTACTATACATTGCATAACTAATAACTACATGTTGCTAGATGACAAAATTTCAATTACAATATAGTTATTTGAAAAAATGCCTCAAAGAAATGTGGTCTCATGGAAGGTCACGACAAGCAGATGCATAGACAAGGACATCACCATGAGACCACATTTCTTTGAGGCATCTTTTCAAACAGCTCACTGCCTTGTCTATGCTACCACATTTTCCATACATGTCTACCAAAGCTTGTTGATCCACTCCACACTATTCTTCAACAAATTCTCTCTAATAAACTCATCCAGTTACCACCAATTAGACCCCAAGACATCACACCAGAGAGGGGTATAAGCCTATGACATCTTATATAGCATATGATTGACTCCAACATCATCTAGGTCCCTCCTTTGTTGACTCTAAAATTCCCCATGATGGTAATGTCTTCACAATTTATCATAACCCATACCAACTAGTTGTTACCTTAAGACACTTATCATTAGATTATTTTTTGTCAGGCCCTTATGGTCCACCTCAACCTCATACCAATTCCCTCTTTCACCTTTACCTATCTTACGCCTCTAAACGCATTGCTGCCCCAACCCCACAAGCTCTTTCTATTACTTCACCTACTCCACTAGTCATGCCCCTATCTTCCCCACCATATATCCACCTATTACTACTTCACCTTCCTCATTGACTTCTATCTCCCCTCTAACACCCCTCCAAGATAAAGTAAAAGAAAAAGTGTAGGACCTTTCCCCATCCACTTCTAATAGTAAGCCTAAGAAACTTCCCCAACACTACACCCAACCTACTAACCAATACATATCTACCCTACCTATTCCCTAATATACCCCTACTAGACTAGACCTAGTTTGCTTCCAACCCACCCCCTGACAAACCTTAAGACAAAGAAAATGATAAGAAATTTTTAAAATAAGGTTTTTCTTCTCCTATCTAGTATCTTTACTCATTTTATCCCACAAACTATTGATATTCATCCTTCTCGTAAACCCATAAACTTACCTAATGTCTATGTGATTTCTAGTTTAGGCATTGTCCTGTAAACCCACAAACTCTATATTAGGCATTGTCCTACCTCCATAACTACCAAACAAACAAAAATTTGAGCACAACCCTACCCCACCCTACCACCAACCTAAACCTAAACTAACACCTTCACTCCCTCTCTGACTTATAAAACCTAAAATTTGATGGTACTATGGTCCCTCCTTTGCTGACCCTTATACCACACAATAGTCATGAATCTTCGTCTAGTTTATATATATGCATGTGACTTGACACTTTTATTGTGTGTACTTCCATGTTTAGGTGAACGTGTGTGTATGTTAGGAGCCATGACTTGCATCACTATTATAGTTTTCATAATTGATAATAGTAGGCTGATGTAGGCTGTGGAGACACCTCCCGATATTCATACAGAAATGGAGCATGGTGTGTCCTCTGCGATTCATATCTCCATGCCATTGACAAGGGTATGATGCAGATTAGTAAATTTCAATTTACATTCATTGTTATAGTTGTTTATTTTGAAAAATCAAATGATTATTGATTTGAAGTTTAATTTCTATCTGGATGGTTTCTATAGGACATGACATCACCACAGCCTAATCCTGCTACTAAGGCAAATGAGGAGACAGATTATATGGTAGCGGTAAGTGATTATTTTGTTAAATGTTTCATTTTTTATAACATGTAATTTCTATATATTAATGTCTACTTTTTATTGTAACAGCTACAGATCCACGAACAACTAAATAAAAGCAACCCTCGGGTTCGTAATAGACCACTCACATACGCATCTCCATCCCTTAGAAGATCAAAGGCTTCCTATGATCTATTCTCTTCACCGGATAGAGGGGAATTTGACTTTTTATTGTGTTCCTTTGTTATATGCCTATATGGCATTTGTGGACATATATTTTGTATTGCATATAGTTGACATTGTATGCCTATATGGCATTCTTGTAAGCCTATATGGCTATTTTGTATATATGTTATACTTATATCGGCAGATATTGATGTATGCCTATATGGATATTGGGTTAATACAAATCTTTTTTATTGATGGCGTCCATATTTGCATTATAAATCCACGTTTGAATGGATATTTGTAGATGGTTACTTCAAATATTTAAAGTTCAATTGTATTACATAGGATGTTTGTTGATCCAATAAGCCAGATATTGTTATTCAAGTATCACCTAAACCTCATTCTGGAACTAAAAGATAAAAGTTGTATTTAAAATAAAAATGAATCATCATGTTGAATAGAAAATATTCATATTCTTTATGAGTTGCTCAATTGAAAATATTCAAATGAGTATGTTGATCCATATTCTTTATGAGTTGGTCAATTGAAAATATTTCTTAATTTCTTGTTATTATACCATATTGGAATGCAAAGAGTATATGTAGTGCCCCTCGCATTCACTGTGGTAGTGTTGGGTAATTTGGTGAGTATTTTGCACATATCCTGTAATCTTTGTTTATTTTGCGAAGACATTTCATTGAGGTATTTTGTTAAACTGCAAATTCCCATCTAAGAAAGTTTTCCCTTAGGATTATGATGCTTGATTATTAGGATTATGATGCTTGATTATTATTGGTTAGTATTCGCATGGGACTAATTATAGAAGTAATAATGTTTTCTCATATTTAGAAGTGCATGATTCTGTTCATGATTCCACTCTTGGGTGTCACCCTTTTAAATCATAAATTATCTTATGATTACTTTATCAAAAGAGGAGCAACGGCCTGTAGTGGGGATTTACAAGAATAACTGTTGTTATTTATTAAATAGAGAATAGGAAGATTTCGTTACACATTATTATCTCATCTCTTTTATACGTTACACTTTATTTTGGGGTAAATTCCTTTCTGTCAATATTTAATGCAAAAATCTTTCAAGATTTCTGGGGGGTTGGAATGGCCACTGTTGGGAATTCTAAGAGAAAAAAAAAGGAACTGGAGGAGAAACATCGGGGTTTTTATTTTGAGGAGGTTAGTGGTTACTTGGGTGATCAAAATTCTTGCCTGATCAATAGGTGCCTCCAACAATAATCTTCAACGATGGTAAGTGAAAATTACCTTCTAGGCCCTTGTTATTCTTTCTGAATCATGTCCGTTGTAGAGGTAAATTATCAAATTCAATCAAATTTAATTCTATCCGTGTCTTTCATTCGCCTCTCATATTCCCTGTAGGTACAAAACTCAGCCTACAAATGCATCTTTTATCAGGAATGGAAGTATTTATCATCTTAATCTGAATGCATTTTATTATGACTGTCAATTGCATGTTATTGAGCGAGTTTAGGATATGGGTATCTCCTTTTTAATCAAATAAAATCATTTATTTTGATCTGTAAACCTATATTCGATTCCTTTACAAATCAATCCTTACTCACTGCCTTTGCATAGATTTATGAGGGAAGAAATTAAGTCATGCAGCAGTGGTTTTCAGAGTCTAATTAGAAAGTTGCATTGATATAATACTATTAAGCCTATTAGGAAACGCATCCATAGATATTGTTTTTCTTTTGACATCTCTACGATGTAGTTAGGGGGGGGAGTCCTCAACTTTATCCGTTGCACATATTAAACTACTGTAGTTGTAATGTGATAAGGGTTACTCTCTTGATTGAAGTATGCATGTGTTTATCTGCATGGGCACATTTGTGCATATCCTATAGCCATTGCATTCTGTGAGGTGACGTCTCTTGGAGGAATTCCACTGAATCGTTCGCATGCCTATCTAGGCTTCCACCTTTTTGCCCTTTGATCTATTTAGTGCTTTCAATTAACATGTGAGCACTATCAAATGATTCTTCTAACCCATAGGCTTTAGTTTATAATAGGCCTTAATCTCGTTGTCCTATGCATCAATAAAGGTGCTATCTTTGTTGTGTTGTTTCCATCCGAATCATCTTTTTAAGCTTGAGTTGAATAGTAATAAAATGATTTATGTAGTTGGGTTAGTGATGGGGATAAACTCTTAGAAGTGGAAATAAATCTTTAGCTCTTTTGGATTTTTTTATCTCGATTAATGGTATGGGCAGGTATCAAATCTATTTCATAGTTAACCTGCATCAATGAGGTGCTCTGTCGCATAGTGCATGATAGCGTTATACTGCTCAGTAACATCTAACTCATTAGTTGTTCCTCTCAGCTCATAAATGTTCACACTGGAAATCTTTAACTCGTCGGTTATTCTATCAGCGTATTCCTCAAACCTACCGATCATGATTGCTTGAAAATGTCTTAATTTTGGTAGAACCATTTTATGCACATCCTGAAATCATTGCTTGAAACCTCTTGAGGAGTTTTGTCAAACAATACATGTAATTTATTTGTGCACCCCCTCTCCTAAGGTCATGGAATTTGGTTTTAGTCTTTCCAAAATGCATACGTCTAAATGTGTTATACGTTTCCTTGATATTCCATGCTTAGTCTGCAATCAATGCATCATTCAGTGGTATTTTGTAGAATAATGATGAGGCATCTAAGATCTAGGTCATGTATTATAGTATGGTCTCAAGGGAATTTCATAGAGTTAGGTGTGTGTTGCTCCTACTAAATTATTATTTTGCATTAAATTTTTGACAAATGATATGTAGATTTATACCTCTAATCATGTAATATACCCGGGTTTACATCTTGTTTTATATTTATAGATTTTCTTTTCTATATTTCAAAATTTTAGTTCAGTTTCTCATGCTACTAATATTTCATTCTCTTTTTCCTATACTGAATTATTCGGATACTTATATCATGTCATAAGATGGCTTTAGTAGGTGATCTAGTTAGGTATACATGTTGATATGGAAAATCCTTAGCTAATACCCTTGTCTAGAACATGGATTGCTTATAAATGTTTAGATGGAATAGAGCACCAATTAGACACATCCTTACTACTTTATTTTAATTCCCCAGATTGAATGAATAGGCTCATAGATTTAATCACCACTTTTATATTATGTTCAACCCTATGCACCTAATGCTTAAGTTCTGCATCTGAAGATCTGTAATTCTCAAATTTGGCATAATTGTGCAAAGTCCCATTCAATGTACATCACCATTATGATTGAGATCCTTCCTAAGCATATCTTTAAAAGTTACAAAATTTCATGGTTCATATTTTCGAATGGATTTGTAAGAATGGTCATTTCAAATTATTCTTATATTTATCAGAAGTAGTGATTTTGAGATTTTGTATCTATCAAATGATTAACTGTGTTACGTATGTTGTATGTCAAAACTAGTATGTTAATCTTCTTTTATTACAAGTAAGAAATACCTATGTGCAGCATTTGATTGTTTTAGATATGAAAAATAAAATGAATCTAGAATTAGTGTATAGGGAAAGATGTTAACTATAAGTAATTATAGGTCTGGTTAAATTGTTACATTTGGTTTTAGCATTGGAGTTTACATATATTCATTTGTTATTATACTTGGTTGGATATGATCGGTTATATCGTTGTTATCATGTAACGATGGTTAGGTTAATCCTTGGCATTTAGGTTATGATTATGTCTTGGATAAGGATGAAAGTTAGTATAATATTCAAATTTAAAAGTAGAATGGAAAGTCACTGTTACAGTAATGTTGTTATTGTTGCATACTTACTTATAGGAACAAGTTACTTTAGGATTAAATTAGGGTTAGATATCAATATTCTTAGTCAATCCTTGGTATAAGAAATATGTCGTACATGCAACTGATGTTAGAAATTATATGAATATATCTTAGTCATATTTTAACATTGTTTGAAAACTCTATTATAAAGTAGAATGGGGTTGAATCTTCTCAATGAATATGCTAAAGTATGGTAATTAAGATATCGATTATGTCACCTTGGGATATGAAGTCAAACCTCCTCAATATTTATGTACATGGAAATAATTGAAAGTATGGCTAGGTTTAACATAAATATTTTGTCCCTTGTGTATATATTACTTTAGAGAAGGCCTAGTATCATATACACGTGGAATTAATTTACCTTCTTATGGTTTAATAGTGTGAGATAGATTTTCTTAATTAGTCGCATTAACTCGAAATGGATAGTTACGTAAATGATTCAAGGGAATTAAACCTTCCTTCATTCTTGATTTATGAAATTTCATAAGAATATTGTGGAATATGTAAACCTTAAAATTTTACGATCCTCTATTATGGATTGTAATGCGAATGTGTATTTAAGATTGAGAAAATGTTGATATCATCATAGATGTTGATGATACTATTATGTGGTTTCATGTTCATGTCCCAAACTACGAAGTCTCTGCACTACTCGTATGTAGGCAAGGCCATCATGAGCCCCCGAGACAATAGGTCGGCCCCTTAGGGCCTTAGGCTTGTCTTTTGTGCAATGGATATTTGTGTTGAAATTAATCATGCAGGACTAATGTCTCTTTAGATGTGCAGTTTGAGATTATAATCCATGCAAGACTCAGAAGCTAAGGAAGCACCATTCCAACTAGCGTATGGATGATCATCTGGCACTAGGGTAAATGGGTATACCTATGTATAATTTAATTTTGAGATATTTCATCTAACATTTCAATTACGATGAATGTGATATACTCTATTATGTAATCTGAGCCTTACTAAGTTAAAATTTATAAATGGTATCTATCACTCAATTAATTTTATTATGGTTATCTATCAATATTTTTAGAAATAAGCATTACAAAAAGTGTGGGTGTATGTGTCCAATTGATGCATTTAGACTTAGAACAAACCATGGTTATTTTGATCGTGTTCGTGTGTAGTAATGAGTTTTTATATATGGTTGAATGTTGCTTAGTTTCAATAATGTAGTCATGTTATGCCTAGAGATGTTAGTTAACTGGTTGTATCAGATTATGTTATATCTCATTACCATTAATTATATTTAAAAAAAATATTCACCTTTTTACTACTTTAGTTGACTTATCTCTAGGGTTGCATGGTGGGGCATTACATATGGTATCAGAGCTAAGTTTCAGCACTGGGATCTCTGGTTAAGGTTGTCGCCCATGTTTAGTTATAGTAATTATTTTTATGCATGTGATAGGAACTCTTGTGTTGGATAACATGTTTTAATCTAAACACCTAGATTGATGTATTGGATAAATGACCATGGTATTGAGATTCAACACCGTGTGATACTTAGAAAAGTAGAGTGGAAGAAAACTAGAAAAAGGAAGGGGATAGCAAGTAATGTTATGATTTTGCAAAGGGAATCACATTGGTTATGGAAATAAATGTACTTATGGTAGTAATGAAAATTGTGTATGTAAATGTAAATCTTCCCCCTGTAAATGTGAGAAACCAATAACTGTGCACTGATTAAGTGTTGTGAATACCCCGTACTTGCTTTGTGTGCCTATGGGATGGTGATACTGGGTACCCATCCATGGGGAATATGTGTATTTTAGGTGTGGAATTAACCATACCATTATGTGTGTTTGTATGTTTGTTACCCGATTGAGGGCCAACCCTTGTGTGGTTGAAAATATATATCTAAAAGAGTAGCCAAAAGTTAGATTCATAGATTCTCTTCTTATGGTTCTCTAGTTCCTCAGTCTGTGAAGGAGTAATAGTAGCCAAAAATTTCCTCAGGTGGAGTGTGCAACGTACGCTTATGATGGTATAGAGCGGCCCCTTGTTTAACCGAACCTGAGGAAACGTACTCACTACTTCCCCTTATGATGGATCAGGGTACTTGATCCATATTTGTTAGCCTAATCCCCACAGTTTCTGAGCATCTGGATGGTATTTTTTGGAGGATCATTTGCCTTATCTTCACGAAATGTATGATATGCCACATGAGTTGTTAGTAGGGGGTCGGGGTCTAGGACCTGCATGGACAACCCAACTGAAACTATGTGATGACATGAGTCGTCACTTGGGGGCCAGGGTCTAGGACCTACATGGATAACCCAAGTGAGACCATGTGCCCCATGTATATTTTGAGGTCCAGCATGTGGAGGGAGATTTTTTACCCATGTTGAGACAGATCTTGTATCTGCACATGTTTCGACATGATGCAATAGGTGCAATGCCACGCCCCACTAATGTTCTGACATAATGTTGGTGATGATGTTGTGTTGCTGATGGTAGCGAGCTGGGATCGAGGACACGATGTCACATGCTTAGACATGTGAAGGTGCACTATGAGATTATGTTATAGCCTACTTGTGTGATGAGCGTAATGGGGCCTCGCACACTTGTAGAGGGATACTCATGTTTGCTTTCGACAATGTTGGGTCGGTTAGCATATGGGTAGGTCCTAGCCATGTATACCTCTGGCTACGGCGAGTACTTGCGTGTGCCTTTTCCATGAGGTGTCGTTATGCGGGGTGTGTTATGCACGTGCCTACTTTCGTGGAGCCATAGACACACTATCATGTGGCATACAACCAGTATGTGCCTTCTCCAGCTGGTGTATGACCATGCCATGCTGAGATGCGATGCGGGTAGCCAAGGAGTGTGTGAGCCACTTGGCTAGTCCATGTCGTGTGACGACGCGATGTAGGGTGTAGCTGAGGAGTACACCCTGAGCCATGTGGATAGCGTGTTCACTCCGCACCACATGAGGGCTACTGCTATAGCCTGACGTTGTTCCATCCTTCCTCGTTGGGTGGCTAGTATCTAGTCACATAGTGTTGTATAGTGCAATTTCAAAGATTGTGGATTTTCTTGTGGTTATTGATGATTTTCTATTGATTGTGAAGACCGACACTTTGTTTCTATTTGATTGTGATGGTTTAGCCACACTTTGTGATCATATTTGCAAGTAACCCTCATGGTTACCTTTAATTAGTATTGAAAGTGCGCACATTTCTTTCTTTATTGTTGAAATTGAATTTTTTAAAATATTTCTTCATAACTATGGTGGCTAAACTAGTTATTCTTATTATTTTCGATGTTGGCCATGTGTCGTATTGTGATTCCTCTCCAAGGACATTTGAGAGGGACTTGGTGAGTATATATGAGGAAGCAGACATAGGGAACCTTGAGGATGGGGGTATGTGAGGTGGTTATATAGCTAGGACCCACTACCCACCTATGTGTGATGACCATCTCTTGAAGGCTAACTACATTATACAACAAGAGAGAGGTCATTGTGGTCTTGTTTCGATGGTCTCAACATGGGTGTGTGGCCTAACACCAACAAACCACTGAGTGTAAGGTATGGATTATGTGAGATGGATTTTGGCTCTTGGCTCGTGGATTATGTATCATGGACTAGTATGTTTCTTTCCAGTGTCCATATGGACCCTTGTGTAGCCTTGTGATGTGATTCCTAGTGGTGTGAATTTGGGTGTATGCGAGAATATTTGGTAAATTAAGAAAATTGTACTTATGAAATGATAAATTGTGGTTGCATGCTTTAAAAGAAAGGTGAAAATTTGTGATCCTTTTGTTTAATATGTTCTCAGATTGAGTGGAAAGTGTGTGTTTTATGTGAATGATTATGTTGTTATTCTGTGAAAATGTAGCATTCTGACGTATTGATTGTTTGACAGCCAATTGGAAAAGGAATTGTAATAGAGGTACATTCAAAATTAAATACTTTACATGTTTATGATAAGAGGATTTCTACTGATTAGGATTAAAAGGGTATAATGTTTTCTTGACCTGAAGAAACTGATGGGTGGCAATGCTATCAAGTAAGGATTTTCAGTGGTTTATGTACTATAGAATTGTTTTTGAAATGCAACTTTTGATTGGATTACTATTGTGATGTCAAAAACTAGAAGTGTAGACTATGGTTGAAAAGAATTATATAAGTTTATAGTTTATAAATCCTTTCCATAGGCAACTAGTGTATATTATTGTTTTGAAAAAAATCAGTTTTGATGTTGTTACTAACGTGTAATGTTTCTATCCTGGTTTGCAACTTCCTAGAGTAAGTCAAGTTTTAGGGGGGAGGATGTAGTGCCCCTCTACATTCACTATGGTAGTGTCAAGTAATTTGGTGAGTATTTTGCACATATCCTATAATCTTTGTTTATTTTGTGAAGACATTTCATTGAGGTATTTTGTTAAACTGCGAATTCCCATCTAAGAAAGTTTTCCCTTAGGATTATGATGCTTGATTGTTATTGGTTAGTATTTGTATGGGACTAATTATAGAAGTAATAATGTTTTCTCATATTTAGAAGTGCATGATTCAATTCATGATTCCACTCTGGGGTGTCACCTTTTAAATCATAAATTATCTTATGTTTTCTTTATCAAAAGATAAGCAGCGGCCTGTAGTGGGGAGTTACAAGAATAACTGTTGTTATTTATTAAATAGAGAATAGGAAGATTTCATTACACATTATAATCTCATCTCTTTTATACATTACACTTTATTTTGGGGTAAATTCCTTTCTGTCAATATTTAATGCAAAAATCTTTCAAGATTCTCAAGGGGGGGTTGGAATGGCCACTGTTGGAAATTCTAAGAGAAAAAAAAAGGAACTAGATGAGAAACATCAGGGTTTTTATTTTGAGGAGGTTAATGGTTACTCGGGTGATAAAAATTCTATTGTGATCAATAGGTGCCTCCAGCAATGATCTTCAACGATGGTAGTGAAAATACCTTCTAGGCCTTTGTTATTCTTTCTGAATCATGTTCGTTGTAGAGGTAAGTTATCAGATTCAATCTAATTTAATTCTTTCTGTGTCTTTCAGTTGCCTCTCATATTCTCTGTAGGTACAAAACTCAACATACAAATGCATCTCTTATTAGAAATGGAAGTATTTATCATCCTAATCTAAATGCATTTTGTTATGACTGTCAATTGCATGTTATTGAGCGAGTTTAGGATATGGGTATCTCCTTTTTAATCAAATAAAATCATTTATTTCAATCTGTAAACCTATATTCAATCCTTACTCACTACCTTTGCATAGATTTATGAGGGAAGAAATTGAGTCATGCAGCTGCTTGCTTCCTTCATCCTTCGTTCCATCCTTCGTTTCCATGTTTGGTTGTTACTGTCCTAACCGGGTGGCTTGCATGTTAACTCGTTGATCCTAAAGTTCCCAATGGTTGTTGTTACCCCCCCATGCATGCAGAGGGCACCCCCGTAGGGAACTTGTTTGGTGGTTTGGTTGAGTACATGGAATCTTTAGATTTGTTCGTATGAGCACTTTTGCTATCTATCTAGCGCACAAGATCAGTTCTAGACCGTTCTTCCTTGGGTCGGCCCGGTCCATCCACTTGTGATCGCTTTGACCGGGGGGGAGGGAGAGCTAATAATTTGGTCTTATACGAAATAATATTGCAAAAATTTGGTTTTTAGAGTCTAATTAGAAAGCTGCATTGATATAATACTATTAAGCCTATTAAGAAACGCATCCATAGATATTGTTTTTCTTTTGACATTTCTACGATGTAGTTAGGGGGGAGTCCTCAACTTTAGCCGGTGCACATATTAAACTACTGTAGTTGTAATGCGATAAGGGTTACTCTCTTGATTGAAGTATGCATGTGTTTATCTGCATGGGCACATTTGTGCATATCCTACAGCCATTGCATTCCATGAGGTGACATCTCTTGGAGGAATTCCATTGAATCGTTCGCATGCCTATCAAGGCTTCCACCTTTTTGCCTTTTGATCTATTTAGTGCTTTTAATTAACCTGTGAGCACTATCAAATGATTCTTCTAACCCATAGGCTTTAGTTTATAATAGGCCTTAATCTCGCTATCCTACGTCAATAAAGGTGCTATCTTTGTTGTGTTGTTTCTATCCTAATCATCTTTTTAATCTTGAGTTGAATAGTAATAAAATGAGTTATGTAGTTGGGTTAGTGATGGGGATAAACTCTTAGAAGTGGAAATAAATCTTTAGCTCTTTTGGATTTTTTTATCTCGATTAATGGTATGGGCAGGTATCAAATCTATTTCGTAGTTAACCTGCATCAATGAGGTGCTCTGTTGCATAGTGCATCAGAGCGTTATAGTAGGTGATCTAGTTAGGTATACATGTCGATATGGAAAATCCTTAGCTAATACCCTTGTCTAGAACATGGATTACTTATAAATGTTTAGATGGAATAGGGCACCAGTTAGACACATCCTTACTACTTTATTTTAATTCCCCAGATTGAATGAATAGGCTCATAGATTTAATCACCACTTTTATATTATGTTCAACCCTATGCACCTAATGCTTAAGTTCTGCATCTGAAGATCTGTAATTCTCAAATTTGGCATAATTGTGCAAATTCCCATTCAATGTACATCACCATTATGATTGAGATCCTTCCTAAGCATATCTTTAAAAGTTACAAAATTTCATGGTTCATATTTTAGAATGGATTTGTAAGAATGGTCATTTCAAATTATTCTTATATTTATCAGAAGTAATGATTTTAAAATTTTGTATCTATCAAATGATTAACTGTGTTACATATGTTGTATGTCAAAACTAGTATGTTAATCTTCTTTTATTACAAGTAAGAAATGCCTATGTGTAGCATTTGATTGTTTTAGATATGAAAAATAAAATGAATCTAGAATTAGTGTATAGGGGAAGATGTTAACTATAAGTAATTATAGGTCTGGTTAAATTGTTACATTTGGTTTTAGCATTGGAGTTTACATATATTCATTTGTTATTATACTTGGTTGGATATGATCGGTTATATCGTTGTTATCATGTAACGATGGTTAGGTTAATCCTTAGCATTTAGGTTATGATTATGTCTTGGATAAGGATGAAAGTTAGTATAATATTCAAATTTAAAAGTAGAATAGAAAGTCAATGTTACAGTAATGTTGTTATTGTTGCATACTTACTTATAGGAACAAGTTACTTTAGGATTAAATTAGGGTTAGATATCAATATTCTTAGTCAATTCTTGGTGTAAGAAATATGTCATACATGCAACTGATGTTAGAAATTATATGAATATATCTTAGTCATATTTTAACGTTGTTTGAAAACTCTATTATGAAGTAGAATGGGGTTGAATCTTCTCAATGAATATGCTAAAGTATGGTAATTAAGATATCGATTATGTCACCTTGGGATATGATGTCAAACCTCCTCAATATTTATGTACATGGAAATAATTGAAAGTATGGCTAGGTTTAACATAAATATTTTGTCCCTTGTGTATATATTACTTTAGAGAAGGCCTAGTATCATATATGCGTGGAATTAATTTACCTTCTTATGGTTTACTAGTGTGAGAGATTTTCTTAATTAGTCGCATAACTCAAAATGGATAGTTACATAAATGATTCAAGGAAATTAAACCTTCATTCATTCTTGATTTATGAAATTTCATAAGAATGTTGTGGAATCGGTAAACCTTAAAATTTTACAATCCTCTAATATGGATTGTAATGCGAATGTGTATTTAAGATTGAGAAAATGTTGATATCTTCATAGATGTTGATGATATTGTTATGTGGTTTCATGTTCATGTCCCGAACTACAAAGTCTCTGCACTACGCATACATAGTCAAGGCCATCATGAGCCCCCAAGACAATAGGTCGGCCCCTTAGGGCCTTAGGCTAGTCTTTTGTGTAATGGATATTTGTGTTGAAATTAATCATGCAAGACTAATGTCTCTTTAGATGTGCAGTTTGAGATTATAATCCATGCAAGACTCAGAAGCTAAGGAAGCACCATTCCAACTGGCGTATGGATGATCATCTGGCACTAGGGTAAATGGGTATACCTATGTATAATTTAAATTTGAGATATTGTATCTAACATGTCAATTACGATGAATGTGATATACTCTGTTATGTAATCTGAGCCTTACTAAGTTAAAATTTGTAAATGGTATCTTTCACACAATTAATTTTATTATTGTTATCTATCAATATTTTTAGAAATAAGCATTACAAAAAGTAGGTGTATGTGTCCAATTGATGCATTTAGACTTAGAACAAACCATGGTTATTTTGATCGTGTTCGTGTGTAGGAATGAGTTTTTGTATATGGTTGAATGTTGCTTAGTTTCAATAATGCAGTCATGTTATCCCTAAAGATGTTAGTTAACTGGTTGTATCAAATTAAGTTATATCTCATTACCATTAATTCTATTTTTTTTTTAAATATTCACCTTTTTACAACTTGTTGACTTATCTCTAGGGTTGCATTGTGGGGCATTACAGTATGTTTGTTGTTTTGAATAAGATAGTCAAAATCATATGCTTATGAGCACCTGATGACCATTGTGGTTATTAAATGTAATTCCTCTTGCATATAAAGCAAGGATGAGAGTACATTGAGTCTTACCTAATTTTAGTATGCAACATAACATTGGGGCTATAGGCTTCCATAAGTCATCAACAATCAAGGTTCAAGGTTGTCATTGAAGTCAAAGGGTCAAGGTTGTTTGTTATTGATGTCAAGGTTGATGCCATGATGTTGATAAGGTGATACAGTGATTCAAAGTAGGTGATGGTCATGAGGTGCATGATGTTGTGAATATAGTTTTCATGATAAGCTCTCTTAGTTCATGTTGATGTTGCACAAGACAAACATGGTTCATATGATGCAAGGTTCATGTTCATGGTGGATATGGTTTTGTTCATGCAAGGTTTTGTTGTGAATATGGTTTTCATGATAAGGTCTATCTTGGAAGGTTGATATGATGCAAGGTTCATGTTCATGGTGGATGTGGTTTTGTTCATGCAATAAGAAGCCAGAGAAGACATGAGCTTTCATAATCATGATTCAATGTCATCATCAAGGAGAGTTATATTTATCAAGGGGAGTCATGAGTTTGATTCGAATGTGAAGTTGTTCATGTCTTAGAACCCTAAGCCTATGATAAGTGTCATACTCTAATGCCTTTCTTCTGATGTCCCCGAGGTCTCTGAAATGTCCTAGATATCTCTTTATGAAAGTTATAATGTTTAAGTCTTTCTTATTGATAGTTAGGGTTTGCATATTGGGCATTAAACCCTAAAAAGAATCTACTTTTCTTAAGACTTTAAAACCCTCAATTGCCTATCATGTGTAAAGTGCACTTTTGTTTTAATTTAATATTGATTTATAATCATAGGTTACTATCACTTAAGTCAACCTACTAAAGGGTCTTTAGGTCACTAGTTCACTGGCCCTTCAACCTAACTCAACTGACCTCTTTGGTAAACTCTCATAAGCTCAAGCGCCATATCATAATCGAAGGTCATATTTAATTGATATGAGGGCAGGAAAAAGGATTGGAAGGTCAGTATTTAAAAGGAATTTGGAATACAAACAGTCATCTCTATGTGGTTGAATTTGATCAGCATGCCTTTATAAAAGGCTAAAAGATAGCTTTATGCAGGATATCATGGTATTTGTAGTGTTTGAAGATTGAAGACTAGTTAGTAGTGTTTGTAGCTCAGACTATTTTGGCATGTTTGGGTGTGAAAAAAGACCATGCCTATCCTAAACGTACCCATCTAGACGCGTTAGAATTATCAATTTGGCCACATGAGCAGAAGAACAAAAGTTACACCCCTTTACAACTTTACATTGCCTCCTTCTGACAATTTTTGGGGCAGTAGAAAACCTTTCACCATGGGCAAACGCCTTAAAGATATAAAAAACTGAGAGAGGTTATTATAGAGGGACCTTACATGATCAGGCTGCCTAAGATAGAATATATCTAAGTGACACGGCTTCTGAGTAACATTTCGTCAAAGATTGCTGCCTTTTTGGACTTTGGACTCTTCATGGATATCGTCGGTACAATGTAGCTCGAACTGTTTCGGCATGTTTGGGTGAAAAAAAGGACCATGTCTAGCCTAAATGTACCCATATGGATGTGTTGGAATAATCATTTTGGTCACATCAGGAGCAGGATGAATGTTACACCCCTTTGCAACTTTACACTACCTTCTTCTGACGATTTTTGGGGTAGCAGAAAACCTTTCACCACAGGAAAATGCCTTAGAGATATAAAAAACTGAGAGAGGTTATTGTAGAGGAACCCTACGTGATCATGTTTCCTTAGATAGAATGTTTCTAGGTGACATGGTTTTTGAGTAACATCTCGTCAAAGATTTCTGCCTTTTTACACTTTGGACTCTTCAAGGATATTATCGATACAATGTAGCTCGGACTGTTTCACCATGTTTGGATAATTAACAGGACCATGCCTAGCCTAAACATACCCATCCGGATGTGTTGGAATTATTATTTTGGTCACATTAGGAGCAGGACACCAAAAATGCAAAAAATGCAAAAGTTGCTTTGTGCAACTTGACAACATTGACACTTTTTTGCAACAAGACTCAAAGACTCAAACTGACCCCAAATGACTCAAACTGACTCAAAAACATATGAAATGGTCTTAGAAGACCTTATTACATACAACTGACAAAGTCAAAATAAAATTTCACTTTTTGACCCTCTTGGAAGTATGACAACCTAGGTGCCCCTGCACCATTAGTGCAACTGAAGTCAATAAAGTTTTCCTATTAAGAAAAAGAGCTTCCCTTAGCTTCAAGAAATATAAACATTCTATACTGACAAGGCCAACCATGTGAAAGTGGAAGCTCATGTGGCCTCACCTAAGACCTATAGCAGACGTAGGACACCTAAGACACCTATTGTATAGTATGTATCTAGATTTTATAGACATAGTAGACCTAAGACACCTAGTCTTTATACCTTATCATAGTCTAGACCTAAGTCAACTAGACACCTAGATTATAGTTCTACCTAAGACACCTATTATGGTAGAGTTGACATATAGTACCTACCTAAGACACCTATATCATTCTAGATTATGCCTTATTCTAGTCTCTAGACAGGTCGTTGATATATAGTATCTACCTAAGACACCTAAATTAGATTAAATACCTTTTTTCTAGTCTCTATCTACCTAGTTGACATATCTTATATACCTAAGACAATTAGAGACACCTATTATCTAGTTAGAAACCAAGACACCTAGAGACACCTATATTTTATACATTACCTAGATTTTATACATTACTCTCAAATTCAACTTCACCCATCACTTAGGTCTAACCCCATGAAGCATAACATGATAATGTAAAAATGTGTATATGTGTAAAAATGCAGCAGCAAATAAAAAAGACAAACCTATGTAAACTTACAAATTAATGTGCATACTTACAACTCAATGTAACATGATTTTACAAAATCAATGTGAATACTTACAAATTAATCCAATGAACCATATGAGTCTACTCTAATCTTTATTGTGTCAAATATTACCTCATGGTTAGACTCATGCGCCTTCCACAAAGTCTTGTTCAAAGCTCTACCCTGATATTGTATTAAATGAACATTGGATGCCACGACAAGGTTCAAGTAATGCAGAATCTTTCGATGTGTGTCAAAGTCCTGAAACAACCAAACATTAACACTCTTATGTGGGTACTTTCTAAGCCATGTTCCAGTAACAACCACTGATCCTGTAGGGTATTCGATGTTTTCTCCATCTATAATTGGGGCCTCAAATTTCTTTTTGGCCTCAACACAACGACACAAGTAATAATTTGTTCCCTCTTCTTTATCTTTATCTACAATAACTGCATATACATGCCCTACATTAATATGTGTAGCAAATTAGATGAAATTAGTCAACATTACAAAAACACTACAAAGTAAGATAACATTAGGAATTTTAAAAACTATGCAAATAGATATATTACCTGGTTGAACTAGATCTAATATGTGGTCAAAGTCAACTGATGATTCCATCTATGTTAATTCCAGTGTCATCGAGGGTCGATACATGTCAAGTGGGCTAAGATAACTTCCATTCATCAACCCACTCCTTTGACTCGCACTCATCCTAGGCCTGAATTGTAGAGAAAGAACAAAAGCATGACATCTTTCGTGTATGGATACTCCATGAACCTGCAATTGAGCTTCTGAAAGAGTGCATCTCACTTGATCCTATCAGTGTAGAATAGTCCTCATATGGTGCAATATTAGTATCATCTATCAACCAAAAAAATCTATGAACTTAAGACTTACCTTCATTACCTGGACCCATGGAAGCATTACACCATTCGACAATTGATTTTGCATCTGTCAACTTTGCATTGTCTTTATACTTTAACTCTTCTCATGCTATGGCTCTTTTGATACATGCTCCTACACCACCATGCTCCCCCTTTCCATGCCCGGCCTCACAAAAGTTCCACATATGCTAAACACCTATAAAATTATGCCTTCTTCTCAGCCAATAGAAATTCCATGAGTTCTTGAATTATGATACACAGTTATTCGACCATAAGATATGCTGAATGAACGATATGCCCCTTCTAGCCAAATCATTGTAGAACACCTGAAAGTAACCTTGCACAAACTCTATAGAATTCGTGCGATCATCACTGATATACAAATGATATTCCCTTATGATATTTTTGTCATCCTCTGTACTATCATTCGCATGAATGAATGTGATGTGCACAAATATAGATACCTGTGTGGAGTTGTAATATTGTGATTGCACCTCACGTTGTGGCTATAGATTGTAGTTCTCTACAAAATCGATGACTAAAACAATGCTACCAAGTGGAAATGTGTCCTTGCATAACTTGAATTGCAAGTCCAACCATTGAGCTCTATGGGTATGTCTTGCATACTCATACACTATGCTGTCACAAAATATAGACATAAACTAATACACTAGAATCTTTTCAATAACCAATTCACACATCTTTGCTTCTTTATCATCTTTTGTATTGTATGCCATTATTTTATATTTGCTGAACTCTACTAGTTCATTTCCAACCACGTGTTATTTCCATATGTTCACATATTGGCATACATTGCAAGCCACCGCAACGATGACATGTGCCATCCAAGCATAATTTCTTGTAGAATATTTGACCTTCCTCTCTTTCACATAAAATTCTTGATATGAAGTCTCTTGAAGATGTCGGTGGGGCACGTATGCCACAACTCTGCAAAACATTGTTAGTATGCAAATCTAAACATATAGACCAATAAACATCAAAAGGGTTAGAAAATTCAATATGTAATCTACAACAACAAGTAGTGTGTGTGATTTATCTTGACGTAGAAAGGTTTTAGCATTTCAAAATATCTTTGATAAATTTTAATTTGAGGATACTTCTCTAGAAATTTACCAAAAAACTGTGTTTGAGTCATATCCAAAAAATGCTTTGGATGTGCCTCACGGTTCTGACTACCAATTCTCCTTCTTACCACATCCCTTTGATTCAGAGATACCCTTGTGTAATTCTTCCAAAAGTCTTTAATTAGTGATCTCAATGCTTCAACAATTGGTTTATCTTTTCATGGTAGTCTCCCCAAGAATGCCCATAATTCATTGGCATTAGTGTCCTTAATTCTTTGGCATCTTCCAACGGCTCTTGATAAAGTTTTCCTATTAATTCTCAATGTTTGACTCGTCTTTCTAATGAGACGAGCTTTCCTCATCTGACTAATTACTATAGTCGATGTAATCATACACCGTGTCACATTACTATCTTTTGTGCGTGAGGTGTTACCCACACTCTCATATGCACTCATTAGATTCTTGACAATAGATTTTTCACTTGAAGCCTCTAATGTTCTCAACCCAAGAATCTTCATGATGGACCTATACTTTATACTTCGCATCATTTCAATGAATAGTTGACATCTTGCGGTTGTTGGTATTTTTTCCCAGACTAGATGCTTATTCCTAGTTATCCCTACAAGGTAGCCATCATTGATCAACAGGATTCCCAGGCCAGGGGCCAATAGTATAGGAAATAGACTCTATAAATATCTCCTCTTCTTCTTTAGGCTCTACAGAACCAAGGGGGGATTCCCTACTCAACATCCATGAAATATAAATGTACAAAGACTAGGATGCTGACACAAAGTAGATAAATCCTCTAGTATGCAGACCAAAACTGTGAGATAAGTACAAAGGGGCTAGCTTTGGGCCTATATTCAGCTATAGACAGAGGATTTTGGTTCCTAAAACTACTTCTAAAGTCCTAATGGTTTGATTTAGAGTTTAAGTTTAATTTTATGTTTAGATGCAAAACTGAGACTTTGGGTTGCAACTAAAATACAAGACCAGATCGGTGCCTATCCAGGGCTCGGAGTCAATAGATATATATATGTGAATGTTTATCACAGACCTAAAACAACAATCAGATTTCAAGGGGACTATGCAATGCCTACCTTACAAACAGTGCCCAAGACATAGTATTTATTTATTTCTGCTTACAAATATCCTTGTTGCAATATATTCTTCTCAACACTTAAACCAGAACATTTAATCTACTCCTTGAGCATAAGTAAAATATTAAAGCATTCAATATAGCAAACCCATATTCTAGAATCACTAATACCCCTTAGATATTCAGATTCAGAAGAAGAACACATTCAATTTAGAGACAAATAACAGAATACATGCTCTAAAGCATTACTCATTTAAATCAACATGAAATTGAAAAATTCTATATATAAGACATTCAACATACAACTCATAAACTCACAGAATACCCAAAACAGAGCCACCAATAAGATTGTATCCGATTACAACACCAAAAAAGTTGTCCAATTTTCAACCCCCACAATGAGTAACACAGTTTGGCTTTTATACCGAGCCTGCGTACCCAGCAAAAATTGATTACAAGGTAAATCAAAAATCTACCAGATTCAATGCATGAGGAATGGTGCTCAAAAAGCATTACTCATTTAAATCAACATGAAATTGAAAAATTCTGTATATAAGACATTCAACATACAACTCATAAACTCACAGAGTACCCAAAACAGAGCCACCAATAAGATTGTATCCGATTACAACACCAAAAAAGTTGTCCAGTTTTCAACCCCCACAATGAGTAACACAGTTTGGCTTTTATACCGAGCCTGCGTACCCAGCAAAAATTGATTACAAGGTAAATCAAAAATCTACCAGATTCAATGCATGAGGAATGGCGCTCAAAAATATTCAATGTTGCAGAGAGACAAAGAGGAATGAGCAGGTGGAATCGAGATCTGTACCGCCGCTCAAGGACTTTCATCTTCAATCGGGTGGTTGACCTCTCCTTTTCGTTGTCCATCCTCTGCAAATCTGCCATTATTGCCTCACCTATCCACAGGCCCCTTTGAAATGTAACAGTGGATGTATTTGTTGTTTTCCCGCTAAAAAATGACTACAAATACACAGGAAAACACCTACATTGTGGGTTCAAAACATGGCCATTGATCATGATTCCATCGCTGAGATCCACGGCGCTAAAACCCACAAAAAGCCAAGAGCCAATGATTACATGCCACGTAGGCACCCCATACTTCTATCGCTGACTTTTCCTTTTCCCATTTTGCACCTATCGCCTTGTACATGCAAAAGCATATACAAGCACCTTATATACACGTCGGACCTCAAATTTTATAGAACAATTTGAGAATCGGATCAAATCTGGCTTGTATCTTTTTCACTACACATCGGCTTGTATATCGGCATATACAAGCACTTTATACGACCCATGGACCTCAAATTATTATTTGTTGCATTTTATTCCTCCATCGCGTCCGGGTCGTATGTCCTCTTGCTTGCATATCCTAATGTATAATTGCATATACAAATGCCTCATACATACAAGGCAGATCCCAAAAATTTATCCGCCGCATCTGACTTCTCCTTCGGGTCCGGAATGCATATTCCTTCATTGTATATTCGAATGTGTATTTTGTTTGTATGCTGAATATACAAACACAAACATACAAGCAAGGAATCTTTTCAAAATATTCCATATACATTCTTCCCTTATATATTGAACATGTACAAACCTATTTGTATAAAACTGCGGCGGGCCCCACCAATTGCATCTTCTACCTTTGTATAAACCCAATGTATGTCGGACATACATTCATTCCCTCCTGCATATACTTGCGGACCCGACCTACCTTTAGCCCTGTTTTGAACTCCTTTTGAAATCCGCAGTGTATACTTGGCGTTGTATGTCGAACATACAACAAAACAAACATACACCTCACCTACTTGATACAATGGCAGCATCTTCAAGGAATCTTCAATGTATATTCCGCCATTGCATATTTTTCGCTTGTATATAACCTTTGTATGCTGGGACATACAACAAAATTTGTACAAGAAAACCTGATATACATGCAGAGAATATTCTAGGAATCTTGCGGGAGATTCCCCCAATGTACATGTATCCCTTTGAACCCGGTATGCATGCGGAAATGCATACAACTGTAGAATATCCCCAGGAATCTATGAAAGATTCCCCTTTTGCATATGTAACCCTTTTGCATATGTAACTCGATATGCATTCAGAAATGCATATAACTCAGTTTTTTCACCATTTTGGAAGCCGATTGAGATTTTCAAACCCGCCAACATACATTTACACTTGCATATGCAAACACTTAATATTTTTCTTGAACTCAATGGGAAAAACTGGTGAAACATTGCGCGGAGGCTGGTCAACCTATGAACACTAAAGCATGAGGATGAAACTTTGTAACCGGGAACCTACCATAGAAGGTCACCACCAAAATAGAAAAGACAATGCAAGGCCCCAAGACTCAGAAATTTTACAGTTTGAATGAAAAAACATGCAAATGCTCAAGCTTAAAACCCTAAACATAAATGAGTACTAACATAAGCTTCGATTGGGGACGTGCAGGCGCAAGACTGCAGCGAGGACCAGACTACTCCGAGGCAGACCAGACAAAACCCAAAACTCAAAACACGATCGACTATACAAGGCATGTACAAAATATTTACACCTAGTTTACAGTGTGCACACAAGGTACTCATTTATGAGAAAAAAGCTTTAAGGAATTTACCGTGCACATGCAAATCCAGTAGTTCACCATTGAGGGCCTGGAGAAAATAAGATTCATCTCCATGAACAGTGCTAATTTGGTATGGGCCAGTCCATAAGGGTTCAAATTTACCGTGTTTGCCCTTATCCTAGCTCTTTGCTTTCCACATAAGGACCAGATCACCTATCTGAAACCTTCTATCTATAGCCCTTCTATCAAACAGATATTTCACCTTTTGTTGTGTCTTGATGTTTATGTTCTGTGCTTCCCTTCTTATTTCATCTAGTGCAACCAGTTAATTTATCCTTTTAGTCATTGGGTCTCCAATCTCCTCATCATTCCCTTGGATGAATTCATAAGTTGGCAGGAGGTTGTTCATAGGCAATCTAGCTGTTGCACCATATACTAATTCATAAGGTGACCTTCCAGATGCTCTTTTTACTGTCACCCTGTCAGCCCATAATGCCAACTTTAGCTTTGAATCCCAAGACCTCTTGTTTTTATCTATCGTCCTTTTGATGATTTTCATGAGACTTTTGTTGCTTGGCTCTGCCTGACCATTCCCTTATGGATGATATGGTGATGTATGAGATAAATCAATTCCATAATTGCTGAAAAAATCAATAAACTCACTAAACCTGAAGCACATAGCATTATCTACGACCAATTTGGCTGGAACTCCAAATCTGATAATAATGTTCTCTAGAATAAAATCCATCACCACTTGCTTGTAGCTTTTTAGTTGGAATGGCCTCAATCCATTTAGTGAAGTAATCAGTGGAAACCAGAATCCAACTGTGACCTCCACTTGATTTTTCTGAGATTTCCCCTATAAAATCAATTCCCCATTGCTGAAATGGAGCTTCTACAGTTATAGTCCTAAGGGGTAATGCACCTTGATATCTTAGCTTTCTTGAGAACCTTTGGCAAGACTCACATTTTCTTACAATTTTGTGTGTCTGAGAAGAGAGTTGGCCACCAATAGCCAGCTCTGAGAATTTTGTGGGTTGTTGTCTGGGCAGCATAGTTTCCACCACACACTCCATTGTGCATGTCGCTTGGGATATTCCTGGCCTAATTTTCATTCACACATCTGAGTAATACACCATCAGGATTTTTCCAATACTGCTCTCCTTGAACAATGATGTATTTAATAGCATGTAGCTTCAAGGTCCTTATCTGATTATCACTTAGGTGGGTAGGAAAGTTTAGATTTTGCAAATAATATACAATGTCCTTGTACCACTCAGAATCTGTCACATTTATAACCTCATTATATGCTACATTCACTTGGCATGCCTCAAGGTTTGACTGTGTCATCAGTTTTGCTAAACCTTGTCCTCTTACTAGTTTTGTGATCTGTATTTCAATGTTAAATTCTTGCAATTTGTTTATCCATCTGCATCTCTTTCCATTTACCTCCTGTTGAGTAAATATATCTTTGACTGTTGCATGAGGCACATATACAACTATCTGAGAGCCTACCAAATATGGCCTGAAGCTTTTAACTGCTCTAACCAGTACATATGCCTGCTTCTCCATGATGTCATATTTCATCTCAGTAGCCTGCAATGACCTGCTAAAGAAAGCTATAGGTTGTTCAAAACCTTCTACATTTTTCTGCAATAAACATGCAACAATAGTATGGAAAGAAGCAAATGAGAACAATTGAAATGGCTTAGAGAAATCAAGAGATTTCAATACAGGAGCCATCTTTATTGCTTCTTTTATACTCTGAAATGATTTAGTCGCTTCATCTTCTTATTTGACAGTTGCACCTTTCTTCAACATCTTAGAGATATCTTTGGTGGTCTCTACAAAGTTAGGCACAAATCTTCTAACAAAGTTAATTTGTCCAAAGAAGGACTGGACACCTTTCACTATTCTAGGGATCTGGATCTTGTCAATTACAGCCACCCTTTCAGGATCAATCCTGACTCCATACTTGGAAATAATGTGTCCAAGCAATTTTCCTTCTACCACCCCAAAAGCACATTTCTTTGGGTTGAGTGAAATGCCATACTCTAATGCTCTAATAAAGATCTGCTCCAAGTGCATACAGTGCTACTCCTTTTTTGAATAAGCAGTCAAGTCATCTTGATATACAGCCAAGATTGAGTCAATCAGTCCTGCAAAAGCAACATCCGTTGCCCTCTGAAATGTGGCACCTACATTTGTCAGTCCAAATGGCATCCTCACATATACATATGTTCCCCATGGAGTAGTGAAAGCAATCTTGAATTGTTCTGATTCTTTCACTTTCACTTGATTGTACCCTAAAAATCCATCCATCATGGATAGAAGTTCACACCCAATCACCTTTTGCAACATGGCCTCCTTGTTTGGCAATGGATAATTGTCCTTCAAAGAAGATATATTTAGATTTGTAAAGTCCACACATGATCTTATGTCACCATTCTTTTTTCTGACTCGGACAAGGTTAGACACCCAAGTTGAGTGTCTAATGGGCATAATTATTCCAGCTTCCCTAAGATTCATAAGTTCTTCTTGCATTTTTAGAGCTAAGGTTGGGTTGATAGGTCTCTATTTTTGTCTAAATGGTTTAGCTTTAGGCTTCAAAGGGATTTCATGCTGGAATAAATCCTCCCTATAAGCTTTCAAGTCCTCATACGACCAGGCAAAAACATACTTATATTTTCTCAGTAGTGCAATCAGCATAGTTTTGACGTGTGGTTTGAGCTGTTTGCCAATGTATACCTTCTTGAGGGCATGAGATGTCCCCAAGTTTATCTCTTCTAAATCATTCTTGTTTGTTGGAGGTGCCTTTGTAACAAATTGATCCCTATTGTCAAAAGCTCTCTCTAGAGCAACCAGCCCTCTAGGGATTTTATTTGTCTTGAGTTGAATTACCTCCTTCCCTAAGAGAGTTTATTTTCCATCTACAACTTCTACAAAGTTCTGAAAATCCATTTCCTGGTTCTCATACTCATCAATACAATGTAGAAATCTCAGCAAATCTTTATCATCATCAAACACTTGCCAGCTGCATACATTTTTTGATCTCTCTATCCAGTTTATTGAGAAGGCATCAAACAATTCAATAGTATCCCAAGTAGCATGTTTATACTGTTTTAACCTCTTATTCTTTGATGCATACTTATCTCTAACCTGGGAAACAACTAACTCTGAATCCCCAAATACTTTAAGCATCTTGATTCCATGCTTCAAAGCTGCATTCAATCCTAATAACAGAGCCTCATACTCTGCAATATTATTTGTACAAGCAAACTTCAGCAAGAATGAAAATTTTAGAAGCTTACCAGTTGGAGATAGAAATACAATTCTAGTACCAGAGCCTTCCTTTGAACAAGCTCCATCAAAGTACATGGTCCAGAGACCCTGTTGGTCAAGCTCTTGAATGCACACATCTCTCCCCTCACTTTCTTTAACATCTGAGACAACTCTAAAATTATCACAGTCAGTGTCCATAAAACATATATGCTCCTCTGATTCTTGATCCTCAACTATTTCTGATGATCTTTCTTCTCTGATCAGTTTGACATCCTTACCATTCATTGGGATCATAGCATATGACAGATCTAATTGCATACTCCCACCAATCAATGATGCCCATCTTCTTGACAACAACATGCCATACTGTGGCTTGATATCAACAATTGTTATGTTCATTTTGTAGGCCTTTTCAGGATATGTTACCAGTCTGAAATCTACATCTTTCATAATCCCAATGACAGGTACTTCCCTAGCATCCATTGCATAGCATTTCCCACATGCCTTATCTATCTTTAACCCAGCTTGCTACATGATGGCCAAAGGCATAATATTCGTTGATGCTCCTGAGTCAAGCATACAATTCTTAATCACTTTTCCATTTATGACCAGGGAAACATAAAATGGTTCAACTTGTGAAGGGCATTTTGTCATGGTCATCCCCAAATACACCTCAGGAACCTCATCTTCATCGATACACAGGGCTTGTTTCTTACCCTGAGATTCATCATTTTGCTTGGCTTAACAGGATATTCCTGAAATCAAGGATACTGCTTTATTTCTGCATTCTTCAATTTTCATCAGCTCCATCAATGGAACAGAGACCTTTACCTGGGACAAGACCTGAGTTATGTCGAATGGCGCATAATTTTGAATAACAGTTGTAGCTTGATCTACAGTTTTACTTTTATCTTGATATGACCCAGCCTTAATTTTTGCGGCTCCCTGATTGTCATTCTTGATCTAAAACTTTCTGTTTTGATCTTCAGCCTAAGGAACTCTACTTTCTAGTCCTTGAGGATCATAACCTGTTTTTTACTTAAAGTTTTGCCTATTATTGCTCCATTGCTTCTTTTGTGTTTCAGTCCCTTTATGACTGTGCACTGGCTGGTTCACAAAAGTATTCTCTGGTTGGTGTGAGTTACTTACCTGAGCTTTACCTCTTAGGTTGTAGTTGCTTTTGACTTGAGCAACTGCTGCAACTGTGAAGGCTCCAATTTCTACATTGGAAGGCCTCCTTAAATTATTCAAAAAATTGTGTGAATCTTGAGCATAGGCATAGTTGTATTCATCATCTTCATCATAGGGAAACTGCTGATAGGCCTGAATCTCATCATTTGCACTTGCTTCAGCATCATGAAAGGGATACTCCCTGTTTGTAGACAGCATATTTACATTATCATCTTCCATGCAATGCGGCTCATTGCATTCATCACAGGCAACAACATTGTTGTATAAAGACTGAGCAATCAGGCATTGTGACTGTGAGTGAGGCATTTGACATATGATACACCATGGGGTGTCATTAACAATATTTACAGCCTTCTTCAAAGGATCAGGAGTTTCCTTAACATTTTGAGTCCTTGAAATTGTGTTACTGTTTGGAAGAATGGGTTTACCATTATGCCAATTAGCATTATATGGCATATCATGTAATGATGGTCTTCTTTCTTGCCTTTAGTAAACTTGCTTGTCAGGACCTACCCCATTTTCATTTTTAGCCATTCTATAGCTCAAGTCCTTGACAATAGTTGTCAACTTGTCTAATTTATCTTCAGAAGTAGATGCATTGCCTTGAACACTCTGAGATTTGGTATTTGGATTTTGTAGAATTTTTACATCATCTCTTTTGTTTGTCTTACCAGACGCTTTTCTGTTATTTTCAATATTTGTTGCAATCTTGAAGGCATCCCTGACACTGTGAGGACCTTTATCCCTCAACCCATAAGTTGTTTTGGCATCAAAAGCATTTATGTACAACACTATGCACATAGGTTCATTAGGCCTTAGGTGATGTGGCAATTTGTTCAACACCTTCATGAATCTAGCATTGAAATCAGCAACCTGTTCATTTGATCCTTTGGTAATGCCAGTGAATTCATTAATGAAAAAACTTGGATCAGTTTTGTCACCATATTCTTCTTTGAATATTCTCCTGAAGTCCTCCCATGATGAAACACTTCTGTCAAACAGACCCTTGTACCATTCTCTGGCCTCATCAACTAAGGATTGCATAAATAATTTCATGAAAACATCTTCATGCTCAACCTCAAAGTTGTCCATGATATTCTAAAAAGCTTTTAAATGGTCTTCTCCTGACATAGTATTGTTTCCTAAAAATTTAGGCACTTGCAGCCTCACATGTTTGTCAATAGGATTGGGATAACCAGGAATGCCATCAAAAACAAGCTGTCTGAATCTGTCCAGCTGCATCGGCTGTCTACCAAACTGATTTACATTGACATTTCTATTTGTATTCTAATTTCTTACATTATTTAATGGTATTCTAGCATTATTTGCATTCTGTCTTTGATCATTATGCTGATCCTGGACTTCATTTCTTTGTTGATTTATCTGCATATTTGCATTTTCAAGGGTAGGAATTGAATCATTCTGAGCAACTCTCAAAGCTTGCACTTTTTGTCTCATGTCATCTCTAATTTTTACTGCCTGCAGATATTCTAATTCCACCCTTAAGTTCTTAATCTCTTCAGCTAATTTCTCCTCTCTAGGCATAGAAGAGGACGGTTTCATTACATTCTAATCATCATTATCATCTCTTGGGGATTCAGCTTCTTCAAATCTATTAGGGGAATCATGGAAAGGGCATTCTTGAAACACCTCTGATCTCATTCTCAATCCACTACCCTGTTGTCTTTCATATACATTCTAGATTTCAGCCTCAGTGTTTGAAAAATAAGGTATTGCTCGCTCTGAAGATCCTAGATTGTCCTGAACATTATCACTTCTGGGAGAACCCTCCTGACTGGCTTGAGTAGTCCCCTTTTTTTTGTACATCATTTTTCTGGGTAAGTCTTCAGATAGAGAATTACGCAGGGATCTTCTCCCTAGCATACAAATTTTTACTTTACCAGTTGGGAGATTGGTACAGAGTCGCCACTTATAACTAGGAATTGTTTTCTTTTAAAATCATGGTTCTTTCACAAAGGTCCCCAGCAGAGTCGCCAAAATCTATTGGTATTTTTTGCCAGACTAGATGCTTATTCCCAATTATCCCTACAAGGTAGCCATCATTGATCAATAGGATTCTCAGGTCAGGGGCCAACAGTATAGGAGATAGACTCTATAAATATCTCCTCTTCTTCTTTAGGCTCTGCAGAACCAAGGGGGGATTCCCTACTCAACATCCATGAAATATAAATGTGCAAAGATTGGGATGCTGACACAAAGCAGATAAATCCTCTAGTATGCATACCAAAACTGTGAGATAAGTACAAAGGGGCTAGCTTTGGGCCTATATTCAGCTATAGATAGAGGATTTTGGTTTGTAAAACTACTTCTAAAGTCCTAATGGTTTGATTTAGAGTTTAAGTTTGATTTTATGTTTAGATGCAAAATTGAGACTTTGGGTTGCAACTAAAATACAAGACTAGATCGGTGCCTATCCAGGGCTTGGAGTCAATAGATATATGTGTGTGTGTGTGTGTGAACGTTTATCACAGACCTAAAACAACAATTTGATTTCAAGGGGACTATGCAATGTCTGCCTTATAGACAGTGCCCAAGACAGAGTATTTAGGTATTTCTGCTTACAAATATCCTTGTTGCAATATATTCTTCTCAACACTTAACCCAGAACATTTAATCTACTCCTTGAGCAAAAGCAAAAAGATTAAAGCATTCAATATAGCAAACCCATATTCTAGAATCACTAATACCCCTTAGATATTCAGATTCAGAAGAAGAACACATTCAATTTGGAGACAAATAACAGAATACATGCTATAAAGCATTACTCATTTAAATCAACATGAAATTAAAAAATTCTATATATAAGACATTCAACATACAACTCATAAACTCACAGAGTATCCAAAACAAAGCCACCAATAAGATTGTATCCGATTACAACACCAAAAAAGTTGTCTAGTTTTCAACCCCCACAATGAGTAACACTGTTTGTCTTTTATACCAAGCCTACGTACCTAGCAAAAATTGATTACAAGGCAAATCAAAAATCCACCAAATTTAATGCATGAGGAATGGCGCTCAAAAATATTCAATGCTGCGAAGAGACAAAGAGGAATGAGCAGGTGGAATCAGGATCTGCACCGCCGCTCAAGGACTTTCATCTTCAATCGGGTAGTTGACCTATCCTTTCCGTTGTCCATCCTCTGCAAATCTGCCATTATTGCCTCACCTACCCACAGGCCCCTTTGAAATGTAACAGTGGATGTATCTGTTGTTTTCCCGCTCAAAAATGACTGCAAATACACAGGAAAACACCTACGCTACGGGTTCAAAACATGGTCGTTGATCATGATTCCATCGCTAAGATCCACGGTGCTAAAAAGTGCAAAAAGCCAAGAGCCAATGATTACATGCCATGTAGGCACCCCATACTTCTATCGCTGACTTTTCCTTTTCCCAGTTTGCACCTATCGCCTTGTACATGCAAAAGCATATACAAGCACCTTATATACGCGTTAGACCTCAAATTTTATAGAACAATTTGAGAATCGGATCAAATCTAGCTTGTATCTTTTTCACTGCACATCAGATTGTATATCAGCATATACAAGCACTTTATACGACCCACGGACATCAAGTTATTATTTGTTGCATTTTATTCCTCCATCGCGTCCGGGTTGTATGTCCTCTTGCTTGCATATCCTAATGTATAATTGCATATACAAATGCCTCATACATACAAGGCAGATCTCAAAAATTTATCTGCCGCATCTGACTTCTCCTTCGGGTCTGGAATGCATATTCCTTCATTGTATATTCGAATGTGTATTTTGTTTGTATGCTGAATATACAAACACAAACATACAAGCAGGGAATCTTTTCAGAATATTCCATATACATTCTTCCCTTGTATATTGAACATGTACAAACCTGTTTGTATAAAACTGCGGCGGGCCCCACCAATTGCATCTTCTGCCTTTGTATAAACCCAATGTATGTCGGACATACATTCATTCCCTCCTGCATATACTTACGGACCTGACCTACCTTTAGTCCTGTTTTGAACTCCTTTTGAAATCCACAGTGTATACTTGGCATTGTATGTCGAACATACAACAAAACAAACATACATCTTACCTGCTTGATACAACGGCGGCATCTTCAAGGAATCTTCAATGTATATTCTGCCATTGCATATTTTTCGCTTGTATATAACCTTTGTATGCTGGGACACAACAAAACTTGTACAAGAAAACCTGATATACATGCAAAGAATATTCTAGGAATCTTGCAGGAGATTCCCTAATGTACATGCGTCCCTTTGAACCCAGCATGCATGCAGAAATGCATACAACTGTAGAATATCCCCAAGAATCTGTGAAAGATTCCCCTTTTGCATATGCAACTCGATATGCATCCAGAAATGCATATAACTCAGTTTTTTCACCATTTTGGAAGCCGATTGAGATTTTCAAACTCGCCAACATACATTTACACTTGCATATGCAAACACTTAACATTTTTCTTGAACTCAATGGGAAAAATTGGTGAAACATTTCGCGGAGGCCGGTCAACCTATGAACACTAAAGTATGAGTATGAAACTTTGTAACCGGGAACCCACCACAGAAGGTCACCACCAAAATAGAAAAGACAATGCAAGGCCCCAAGACTCAGAAATTTCAGGGTTTGAATGAAAAAACCTGCAAATACTCAAGCTTAAAACCCTAAACATAAATGAGTACTAACGGCGGTCTTATTTAACTTTTCAAAGAACAATCTCCAAATCTTATGAGCATATCTTCTACAAGTGCGTTTTGGAATCTTACCTTCCATTGGCTACAAAATATTCTCATCAATATCAATCAAATACTTTTGCTTTCTATGCAAAATTGTAGGTGGTGTTAAGTTAGATAAATTCATCTCAACATTAGGAATTTCATCAATATTTAAATGAGATGGGCTATATGGCATACCTTTGATCAAAGATGGAATAGATGACATACCTTGAGGTTGAGGTGGGAATGATGGTGTACCTCATTCATCACATGTGAGTGATGATGTAATCTCAACTTGAGATGTGGTAGATGGTGTCCCTACATGTTGACTTGCAGTAGAGGACATGTCTCCAACTATGGTATTCAAATCTCTCATAGCACGAAGTTTTTGCATTCACTCTCTTTGTGCCACCAATACCATATCTCTTTGCAATGGTTGCGGTTCCTCTTCAATTGGCATGTCTTCATTTATCATGTCCAATTTCCTCTTCTCACGAAGTTCCCTCATAGCCACTACTTTCTTTGCATTCTTAGCTTCTATCTCTTCCTGTGTTGATTTAATTCTTGATCGTTTCCTCGGCATGACAGAGAATTTGTCTGTAGCATGATAAAGAGACCAATATTAGTTCCTAAGAAATGAATCCATACAAATAACTAAAATATATGTCATTCAACCCTTCATAGTAAATGTACATACAATCATCATGTAAAAGAGTAAATGTCACTCAACCAAAATAGGTACAAAGCATACAAAGCAAATTATTGCAGCCATACAAATCATTATTGCACAATGTTATTGCAGCCATACAAAGCATTATGGTACAAAGTTCACTTCAGTCCTAGATGAGGATAAGGTCTTGGTTTGAAGATTGGAAGCCTGGAGATCAAAAAACCTATAGTGACCTATTTGCACAAGCCTAATTAGGCCTCTTGTCAAGTGGGATAGTCAATTATGGAATGATGAAGGCATTGTGACATGATGAATTATAAGATTCATGAAGGCAAAGATGGAGATCCATGGAGAAAACCAAGGAGGACAAGATAAGACACCAAATTTGTGAAGTTGTCAATGGCAACAAATTTACCACCTAGCTATCCTTAACTAATCCATGATTGCAAATGGATGCATTTTGGCTTCTATTGACTAAAAGTGACTTATTTATGATGAATATAATGCTCAGAATTGTTAAATGTTAAATTCCTAAAATTCAATCACAATTAACATTGCAACACTACAATCTATAATTGTTAAATCACATGTCTTCTTTTGGTGAAAAGTGATGCTTTCAAGTAGGGTTTTGATGAAAGAGCATTGTTAAAGTGTGGATGATGGTTTAGGAACCATAGGCAGACATATTATGATGTGTTGTAAGCATTGGTAAGGTGAAACAAAACCTAAGCTATTGAGTTCCAATAAACCCACCTTGAGCATGCCTAGAATGGCCCAAATGACGGTTTAATGATTTGGTGAATAGGGAAGTGATCTAGAGGATAAAAATATTTTATTCTGGCTATTTGAGACTTGGTTGAGATCAAGAAGTTGAAATTTAGAATTGAGAAGGTGTTTTGTTGGTACTAGGGCTACTAGGATTTGGGTGGCTTGTGAAGGAATAGACAACAATTGAAGAGTGTAGACTTAAGAAAGGGTTTAGAATGGTTGTGTCTGAGTTCCTGAGGGGTAAGAAGACCTCTAGTAACCTTGTTAGGTTTTGAAGTATTGAAGACCCTCTTTGTGCCTTTGTATAGGGAGATTTCTTGAGAGGAAAGCTTATGAAATTTGAAGAAACTGTTGGTATGAGCCCTTTGGATTGAGTTGAACCCTACCTCTGCATCACATACCTAGGAATGTGCATACAAATCATCATGAATAGGTGCATAAGGAATGTCCTAGGCCAAGATATGTGAATACAAATCATGTCATGTGCATACTTGTATGATCTTGGAACCTATTCATTTGCATTTAACTTGTTAATATGACAAGATAATAGTGTGATTGTATTTTTATTATGTTGTAAGGATTTATTCTTGTATAGTTTGACATCATAGTATTTTATGTATACATAGTCTTTTATTATGCATACTGGATATAAGTGATATAAACATGTATGATAAAGCATGATAAAGTAATTTAAATAGAATTAAGGAAAATGTAAAGAACATGCATGTAAAGACTTGACATACCTAAAAAATAGAGATTCAAATGCAGAGAGTACCCAATTATGTAGTGCTTTTTCTTCTTGCATCAAACTCCTCAACAATTTGAGTTTTTCACCACTTGCTTCCTTTTCAATGTTAAATTGAATAACACTCAAATATAATTAGTAACAACAATACTATTAACCAATCTATAATGTTAAATTACTAAAATTCAATCACAATTAACATTGCAACACTACAAAAATTGAAACTTGAATAGATATATATCAAATTTGATGTGAAAACTATGTTATTTCCTCCTTCTCAAGTTGGCAAAGTAGAAAAGGTGGTGGAAAGATCATGCAAAGGTGGTAGAATGTGTAAAATGTGCATGTGAACTTCCCAACAGCGTGAAAACACTTTGTTTTTGTCAGAACACGCGCATAATCAACATGAAAATAGAGCATGTGGGCCTAGATCAGGGGGGTCTAGGCCTTTTTACCATTTCTATAGCGTTATGATGTGCTCGCGTTTTGTCCTGCTATAGATTGATCCATAAATATTTGTGCTTATCTCACCTTTGATAACACCTTTGCAATATCTCACCTCTAGTTCCATTAGCTCATGTTGTATCTCTCACCTCTCTATATCTCACTTATCTCTCCCCCTCACCTCTCTACCTCTCCCCTCTCTATGTCTCTTAGTCGCTCCTTGTCTACCTCTCCATCCATCCTTAGCCATCTAGGTCTCACTTAACCCTAAACCCTAAAGCCTCAACCCTCAACCCTTAAACCTTAAATCCTAAACCCTATCCCTAAACCCTTAACACTTTACCTTAAACCCTATTCCATCAACCATAAACCCTAATCCCTCAACCCTAAACCCTACACCCTATCACTAAACCCTACACCCTATTACTAAACCCTAATCCCTTGACCCTTAGCCATAAAGCCTCAACCCTTAATCCTTAAACCTTCAACCCTAAATGCTATCCCTAATCCCTTTACCCTCGACACTCTACCTTAACCCTCAAACCTCAACCCTCAACCGTAAACCCTCAACACTATACCTTAAACCCTAATCCCTCAACCCTAAACCCTATCTCTAAACACTAATCCCTCAACCCTCAACCCTAATCCATTATCCCTAAACCCTCGACACTCTACTTTAACCCTAATCCCTCGACCCTCAACCCTATCCCTAAACCCTCAAACCTCAACCCTCAACCCTCAATGTCAAACCCTAATCCCTCAACCCTTAACCCTAATCCCTTAGTTCCCTAAACCCTCAACACTATACCCTAAACCCTAATCCCTCAACCCTAAACCCTATCCCTAAAGCCTTTCTCATTTTATTATATCTTTCCCCTCACCTCTCTATCTCTCACCTTTGTTTCCCATCACCTCTCTACCTATCCATAAACCCTAAACCCTATCCATGAACCCTCTACCCTTGACACTATACGTTAAACCATAATCCCTTAACCCTCAGCCTTAAAGCCTCAACCTTTTATCCTTAAACCTTAAACCCTAAACCCTATCCCTAATGCCTCTACCCTAAACTCTATCCCTATTCCTAAACCCTCAACCCTCGACACGATACCTTAAACTTTAATCCCTTATCCCTAATCCCTTAACCCTCATCCCTAAAGCCTCAACCCTCAATCCTTAAACCTTCAACCCTAAACCCTATCCCTAATCCCTCTACCCTCGACACTCTACGTTAACCCTAATCCCTCAACCCTTAACCCTATCCCTAAACCCTCAACCCTCAAACCTCAAACCTCAACCCTCAATGTCAAACCCTAATCCCTCAACCCTTAACCCTTAAAATTTAAACCCTAAAGCCTATCCCTACACCCTCAACACTCAACATTATATCTTAAGCCTTAAACCCTAAACCCTCATCCCTAAAGCCTCAACCCTCTACCCTAAAACTCTATCCCTATTCCTAAACCCTCAACCCTCGACACTATACCTTAAACCCTAATCTTGTATCCCTAAACCCTAATCCCTTAACCCTCATCCCTAATGCCTCAACCCTCAATCCTTAAACCTTCAACCCTAAACCCTATCCCTAATCCCTCTACCCTCGACACTCTACTTTAACCCTAATCCCTCGACCCTCAACCCTATCCCTAAACCCTCGAACCTCAACCCTCAACGTTAAACCCTAATCCCTCAACCCCAAACCCTATCCCTAAACCCTCAACACTATACCTTAAACCCTAATCCATATCCCTCAACCCTTAACCCTTAAAACTTAAACCCTAAAACCTATCCCTACACCCTCAACACTCGACACTATATCTTAAGCCTTAAACCCTAAACCCTCATACCTAAAGCCTCAATCCTCTACCCTAAAACTCTATCCCTATTCCTAAACCCTCGACACTACACCTTAAAACCTAATCCCTTATCCCTAAACCCTAATCCCTTAACCCTCATCCCTAAAGCCTCAACCCTTAATCCTTAAACCTTCAACCCTAAACCCCATCCCTAATCCCTCTACCCTTGACACTCTACTTTAACCTTGATCTCTTGACCCTCAACCCTATCCCTAAACCCTCAACCCTCTAACCTCAACCCTTAACCCTCAACGTCAAACCCTAATCCCTCAACCCTTAACCCTAATCCCTCAACCCTAAACCATATCCCTAAACCCTATCACTAAACCCTCAACCCTCAACACTATACTTTAAACCCTAATCCCTATCCGTCAACCCTTAACCCTTAAAACCTAAACCCTAAAACCTATCCCTACACCCTCAACACTTGACACTATATCTTAAGCCTTAAACCCTAAACCCTCATCCCTAAAGCCTCAACCCTCTACCCTAAAACTCTATCCTTATTCCTAAACCCTCAACCCTCAACACTATACATTAAACCCTAATCCCTTATCCCTAAACCCTAATCCCTTAACCCTCATCCCTAAAGCCTCAACCCTCAATTCTTAAAACTTCAACCCTAAATCCTATCCCTAATCCCTCTACCCTCGACACTCTACTTTAACCCTAATCCCTCGACCCTCAACCCTATCCATAAACCCTCAACCCTTAACCATAATCCCTCAACCCTAAACCCTTAACACTATACCCTAAACCCTAAACCCTATCCCTAAAGCCTCTCTCATTTTAATATATCTTTCCCCTCACCTCTCTATCTCTCACCTTTGTTTCCCCTCACCTCTTGACCTATCTGTAAACCTTTAACCCTATCCATGAACCCTCTACCCTTGACACTATACGTTAAACAATAATCCCTTAACCCTCAACCCTAAAGCCTCAACCCTCAATCCTTAAACCTTTAACCCTAAACCCTATCCCTAATGCCTCTACCCTAAACTCTATCCATATTCGTAAACCCTCAACCCTCGACACTATACCTTAAACCCTAATCCCTTATCCCTAAACCCTAAACCCTATCCCTCAACCCTTAATCCTTAAAACATAAACCCTAAAACCTATCCCTAAACCCGCGACACTCAACACTATATCTTAAACCCCAATCCCTTAACCCTCAGCCCTAAAGCCTCAACCCTCAATCGTTAAACCTTCAACCCTATTCCTAATCCCTCTGCCCTCGACACTCTACTTTAACCCTAATCCATTGACCATCAACCCTATCTCTAAACCAACTCTACTTTAGATTTAATACTCTACTATTAAAGCTTAGCCTTCACACAAATGTAGATATTCATATTATAGAAGACTGCATTATATTAGACTATTAGAGATCCCTCATAAAAATGTAATAACAAAACTGCTTTGCCTTATGTTAGCTTACAATTAAACCCATTCTTTTTGACACTCTTCTCTTAATAAAGTAAGAGTAATAAGAATAAAATGCAGAGAATTTGATCTTACTAGTATGCATGGTCGGTTTACATTCTGTGACTTCATTTTCATTGAATAAAAAGGTTTATCTGATTTGAAAGGTGGGGCAGAGTTCACTGTCATGTGCTTTTCTAGATGATAGGGTCCATTCTTCAAAGAAAGGCCTGTAACAGAATTAAGTTTTTGTTATACCAATCCTCCTGGTAAAGCTACAGTTCAAATGCATGCTTTGAAAGTTGAAATAAATTAAATTAGACTTACAATTTTGATTTTCTTCCATTGCTTAAGCCCTAATCCCTAATCCCTAAACCATAAACCCTAATCCCTAATTATAATTTATGGTACCCTAATCCCTAAACCCTAAACCCTAATCCCTTATCCCTAAACCATAAACCCTATCCCTAAATCCTCAACCCTCATCCCTAAAGCCTCAACCCTAAATCCTTAAACCTTCAACCCTAAACCCTATCCCTAATCCCTCTAACCTCGACACTCTACTTTAACCCTAATCCCTTGACCATCAACCCTCCTCAACTCTTAACATTAAACCCTAATCCGTCAACCCTAAACCCCAATCCCTCAACCCTAAACCCTATCCCTAAACCATCAACCCTCAACACTATACATTAAACCCTAATCCCTATCCCTCAACCCTTAACCCTTAAAACTTAAACCTATCCCTACACCCTTAACACTCGACACTATATCTTAAGCCTTAAACCCTCATCCCTAAAGTCTCAACCCTCAATCCTTAAACCTTCAACCCTAAACCCTATCCCTAATCCCTCTACCCTCGACACTCTAACCCTAATCCCTTGACCATCAACCCTATCCCTAAACACTCAACCCTCAACCCTCAACCCTCAACTCTCAACATTAAACCCCAATCCGTCAACCCTAAACCCTAATCCCTCAACCCTAAACCCTCAACCCTCAACACTATACCTTAAACCCTAATCCATCAACCCTAAAACTTAATCCCTCAACCCTCGACACTATACCTAAAACCCTAATCCCTCAACCCTCAACCCTAATCCCTCCTCCCTAAACCCTAAACACTATCCCTATTCCTAAACCCTAACCCCTCGACACTATACCTTAAACCCTAATCCCTTATCCATAAACCCTAAACCCTATCCCTCAACCCTTAACCCTTAAAACTTAAACCCTAAAACCTATCCCTAAACCCTCGACGCTTAACACTATATCTTAAACCCCAATCCCTTAACCCTCAAACCTAAAGCCTCAACCCTCAATCATTAAACCTTCAACCTTAAACCCTATCCCTAATCCCTCTACACTCAACACTCTACTTTAACCCTAATTCCTTGACCATCAACCCTATCCCTAAACCCTCATACCTCAACTCTCAACATTAAACCCTAATCTGTCAACCCTAAACCCTAATCCATCAACCCTAAACCCTCAACACTATTCCTTAAACCCTAATCCATCAACCCTAAACCCTAATCCCTCAACCCTAAACCCTATCCCTAAACCCTCAACCCTCAACACTATTCCTTAAAACCTAATCCCTCAACTCTAAACCCTAATCCCTCAACCCTAAACACTCAACCCTTAGCACTATACCTTAAACCTTAATCCCTCAACCCTCAACCCTCAACCCTAATCCCTCATCCCTAAACCCTAAATGATATCCCTATTCCTAAACCCTAAACCCAAGACGCTATACCTTAAACCCTAATCCCTTACCCCTAAACCTTAAACCCTATCCCTCAACCCTCAACCCTTAACCCTTAAACCTTAAACCCTAAAACCTATCCCTAAACCCTCAACCCTATACCCTCAACCATATACTTAAGCCCTAATCCCTCAATCATCAACACTATACCTTAAACCCTGAAGCCTACACCCACAAACCCTTATCCCTAGACCATATAACCTTACCCTTATATCCTAAACCCTAAATATTGTGACTCAACCCTATACTTAAATTAAACCTAAACCATATGTGCTCTCAACCCAAGTCACCCTATGCCTTATATACCCTCAATCAATATCATAAACCCTAAACCCAATATCCTAAACCCTAATGCTCGCACCTTACACACTTAATCTTATACACTCAACAACCTGAATATTAACCCTCAACTGTAACCCTCAACCCTCTAATCCTACCCTCTACCTAATACTTAAGCCCTAATCCCTTAACCCTCAACCCTCAAAACTATATAGGCCCAGGTCCTTATATACCCTAAACCCAAAACACTTACACACATACATACATGCATACATACATACAAACATACATACATACATACAAACATGCATACATACATACAAGCATGCATACATGTACATGCATACATACCTACAAGCATACATATATACATCCATGAAACATACTTATGAAACTTGAACATAAATCATTCAAAGGAAAACATAACGCGAGCACGTTATAATGCACTCGCATTATGTCGAACTAGGAAAACACCGACAAACATGCAAAAAAGGAAAAGAGCACAATATAGCGCACTCGCATTATATTGTGCTTTAGGAATCCAAAACCTTAGGCTTGGGAGTTTATTTGGATTTCCAACCCAAAGGCTTGAAGTGCCTTCTCAACATCTACAGACGTGTTTTTGCAAATTCTACAATATTTCACATAATTTTGTTCGTTCTAACCCTCAGATTTGCACGTGTTTTAAGGTCAAACAAATCGAACACCTGGGTAATGTTAAGCTTTCTCTTAGCTATTTAACAATGTAATTTTTTTCACATCTTGACAATGTTAAGCCTTTCATCTTTAATTTCTTTAGTTTGTGTGTCTGTTTTTGGGCAAAAACCACTGTTTGGTCCTTTTTTCATTGTAAATTAACCATTCATTGAAATTTGAAAAAAATTACATATTTAGAAACTAGACTCCATTCTACACATATTAAAAAAAATGATTTTCAATTAGTTTTCAAAATTTATAGGGGTAGCACAGCCAAAATTCTATTTTTTAGGATGTGTCCACTTTGAAAATTAGTAAAAAATTAAATATTCATCAAAAAATTATCAAAAAAATTAGGCATAAACTACATGTTGTTAGCTAATTTCTCACTGAAGCGATTTTAAAAATACCAAAAAAAAGTTAACCTTTTGAGGGAGCCACAAAACATGTTGTGTTATGTTTTTTTGAGAAACAACACCAATTTCTGTGGCTCCCTCTTTTGAACCCTTTAATCTATACCATTTTTTAAAAAAATTAGTAGTTTAGAAAGCAAACTCGGAGCACTACGAACAATCTTTTGGTTGCATCCCCAAATTTTGAGTGTAACTATGCTCAATTTCTCATCCAAGGCCAACATTTCCTGATTTCAGAAAAAAAAAAAAAAAAAAAAAAAAAAAAAAAAACTGGCCACTTAAGACGCCTTTTTGGCCCCCCATCTTCTTGCACTTACCCTATAGTGTAAACCTATTTTTCAGATTGTTTCATTTAGCATCACCAATATTCTCCACAAGACAACACATGAACCAGGGTTGACATTTTTTTTGAATCAGTAAGGATGCTTAGAGCACCATAATATATTAATATTAATAAAAATGTTTTTACAGAGTACAAAAAAGGCCCTTCCTGGCCAAAAAGATAACATAACAGAGCATTTTAACTAAGAGCCCTGAACAAAGCTATAGATCTAAAAGGCCCTTTCTAGCCAAAAAGGAAACCAAAGTTACAATGAAGCCAAAAACTTAAAACACAAAGAGTGGTTCACATGATGTCCATATTTAAATCTGCAACCCTAAAGCCATGAACCCCCAGTTGGATTCTCTTAAGAAAGGACTGTGTCATCATTGGTGAAGGGAACTACCAGTGGTTGGAAATTTGAAAAGAAGCTCCATGCATTGAATACTTCCTCTATCCTTTCCCTCTTGGACCTTCCAAATGCAGATTTGTGAACCCGCAATGAATTATCAAAGAGCTCTATGTTACTTAATTAGAAACTTGAAATCATCCCTTGATAAACACAATTAAAATTGGGTTTATTAATGATATCTTCACGGAGAAAGAGTTCCCTTACCAAGGCTGAGCCATCATGAAGATTATAAGTAGAAAAATCTTCAAATAGCTTGACATCTAGGACTAGATAGTCATGAACAAACATTGATGCTATCCTTTTAACCTTATCAACCTGATGAAATAAGTCCATCGCATTTGAGAGAAAATGAGATACCAGATGCGAAGCATAATATACCCTAGGTTGCAACAAAAAAACTCTATTACATACATCTATCAAAGCATCCTCCATTGACTCTTCATCAAGCAATTTGAAGGCCCTAGCCATGAAATCTGAGTTGATGCTTCTGTGCATTGGTTGTTCCCATGATTGAATAGGCAAATGAAGTTCACAATTGCGGGGATAGATAGACATTGCAAATACATAGCAAGAGCAAAATGAAGAGGCAAGAACGAAATAATTAATGACAGATACCATCGTCTCTTGCATAAAAAGAGGATCGCATGAGCCAACATAATGAATTGAACTCATTCAAGTCAGCGGGGAAATAAAACCAAGGCAGATGAGATCCAAATGTGGATTATATTGCTTAGCTCGCAACACTCCTCTTACAGAGCATTCAATGAATAAAATCAAAAAGACATGTGTGAAGCAACCAATTATTGCCAGATAGAAATCTACATAGATTGCAAGCTTCAAAATGACTAAATATACTACTCGTTAATGTGAATTAATCATTAAACTGACTAAATATACTACCAATTGACAGAAATTAGTGAACAGTGAATAAATATGACTAAATATATGACTAGTGTTAAATCAATGAATAAAAATGACTAAATATACTACCAAATTGATCAAAATGATGATTAAAATTAATGACTAAATACACTACCAATGGATAGAAATCAGTGAATAAAAATGACTAAATAAGTGACTAGTTAACAACAATCAATGACTAAATATATCAGTGAAAAAAAATGACTAAATAAGTGACCATATTATAGCAATCAATGACTAAATCAAAGACTAAATATACTATCAAATCAATCAATCAAAACAACCAATAAATGACTACAAATAGTTTAGTCATCAATTTGGTCGTGTTATAAATGACTAGCAATAAACTACTAATGGTCACGTGACCATGTTTGGTCATTTATAAGCAATTTTTAGTAGTTTTTTTAGTAATATATTGTTCTTTTTGTACTAGTGGTAAAAACACGCAAGGGAACAAGAACTTTCACAAAGCCCATGCCCCAAAGTGACACGTACATGTAATCACAAAATGTTCCCATATACATTGATTGGTTATGGGCCCTCCATTTTTGGAGATGCATATTAGTGCTTCAGTACCAATCCACTTCTCATTCATGTTGTTCTCCATTCATGTCGATGTATTGCTTGTTCATGGGTCTGTCCGTGTCCACCAGTCAATATGGGAAGGGTGGTCCATTTCTCACCGATCAGATCTATGGGATTGACTAGATGCCTTATCCATCCATCTCTATGAAAGAGGTGAGCCTGCACGCTCCTTCTAGGCTCCAAATAACTCTCCTCTAGGCTCCGCTGGACAGTCATTGACGTTCCCCCCTCTGATCATCCCTACGATGGTTCCCTAGGATCGAATATTCCCACTTAGATTTATGTCACCAATTGACGATGTAATGTCAGGTTTCCCCCTACGACGCATATTCCATCGTACATGCGGCTATATCAAACATGCAGATGAGAGTCTCGCCCCACCTAACTAATGAGAAAGAGACCGTCAAGCAAGCAGCATGACTCGGTTCTACGTTTGAAGTGCTTGTCCAAGGGCCAACTGGAATCACCTATGTCATTGTTGTGTATGAGAAAAAATTGATTAAATCTAAACTAATAAAACTAAAAACCAATCACATAAAGCCAACCAATCTAAGTAAAAGCCATTATCACAAAATCAAAAGACAAATGAAAGCTCTTACCAAAACCTGTATTGTTCCCTTTTGGAGAAGTGTGGATTGCTCAATCAAGTTGCGAAACCATAGCTGCAACAAGCAAGTAGTGTGCTCAATGTGCTCAAAGATCAATGTCAAAAGATCGTAAGGTTGCTCAATCGATGCGTTTTGTATGCTCAAAGCTCTGTTAAGTATGCCTGAGAATACGATCGAAGAGAGAGAGGCTTAATGAAGGAGATGAGGGGGGTTTATATAGATTTCAACAGAGATCGATCAATGGTCCAAATAATTCAGAAGAATCAACGGAGGAGATAAGTTGAGGAACGTGCAACGAATAAGAAGAAGACACATATGTGTCTTGCTTTCTTTTGCATGAGAGGAGTTATCAAGAATAGAAGAATGAATTAAAGCAATTAACAGAATGTAATGATCAGTTAAGTGATTTAAAACAAGAAGAAGAGATTTGCATGAGAAAAGAGGATATTTTGTTTTATTAAATATTAGAAATATTTAATTGCATGAGCAAGAAAGCTTGAATTATATTTAGAGATAATTTAGAAGAGAAAACAATTTAAATAAATAATTGATTTATTTAAATTTAGAGAGGATATTATGGAAGAAATAATTAAATAATTAGAATTATTTAATTTAGAAGATTTGAAAGCAAATTAAATAAATAAATTTATTTAATTGTTGTGCATGATTTTAGAAGAATGATTTTGATTTAATTAAATAATTTAAAAATTATTTAATTTTAGATAAGAGGGAATTTGTGATGAATTAATTAAATAATTGGGTTTATCTAATTAATGTGGATGTGAAATTTGGAAAGAGGATAATTAAATAATTAAAATTATTTAATTGTGGAAGAATAATAGAGGAATTTAATTTAATTAATTAAATAAAGAGAATATATTTAATTAACGTCGCAAGTATGTGATTTAGAAGAATTTGGTGAAATTAATTAAATAATTAGATTATTTAATTAATGTGTGAAATGCAGGTGATTAGGAAGAAATGACGAAATGCAAGTAGCGTGACAACTTGATCATTTTAGGGTGTCTACATTTTGCCCCTCTTTGATACAATGTAGTTTGTAGCGTTGCGTCAAAGAAATTAATTGTCGAAGACATGATACAATTTTTTTATGCCCCAGTGTAGGTAGTTACCCCAGCGTATGCCCCCTCGAGCGGGAAGACAGGGAAGCGACAGAGGAATGGTGTTGACGCTCGACTAGAAGAGTGCGCGACCAGGTAGGAAGAAAAGTAGAAAGGGGTGGGAAGAGAAGAAAACATGAGGGAGGGATGCTATAAATAGGTCCCATGGGGACCACAATCCTCATTTGCACCCTAGGAGTTTCTAAATTTAGAGAGGAGAAACTAGAGGGAAAAAGTTGAGTGGAAGGAGCTGACAGCGAGGAGAGATGCCGATTCCAACGCACAGGCATCGGGCGGAGCTCATGCGGACATACAGGAGGCCAGCAGGAGCTCCGACAGTGGTAAGTGGTCAAAAACCCCCTTTGCATTTGTCGTTTGAGGGTAGATTAGGGCTAGGTAGAGGGAGAGTTTGCATGTCAGCCAAAAGCACTTTAGGGTTGGGCGGTGCGGCTGGTAGTCGGGGGCAGCGCTTTTCGCGCGCCGCAACGCATATGGTAGGCGGGTGCAGCACGTTTGGGAAAAACACAGTGCTTCAGGTTCGCTGGTTAGCACCGCAGCGCGCTTGGCATAATGTCGCAGCACTGTTGGCAGTATAGTGAAGCACCTTGGGTAGGGTAGAATAGCGCGGTTGGCGGGGGTAGCAAAAATCAAAGCGCCTCTGGTAGGACAGAGCGGCGTGGTTGGCAGCATAGTGCAGCGCACTTGGTAGAAAAAACGCAGCACGTCTGGCTACACAGTATGGCACGGTTGGTAGGGAGGGACAGCGTTTTTGTATAGAACAAAGCGCTGTTGGTTAAGTAGAAGAAAAATTAGGGTTGAAGTAGAATGGGGGGTTGAGAAAAGGGATGCCTATCCGAGCTGACAAGAGGGGAAAGGGATGGTTGGGGGTTGCATAGCATAGCATATGGGTAGATAGGATTTTGAGGGATTCGTTATAGAAGAACTGACAAGTGATTTGTTGTGGATGCAGAGGATTATGCCACCATTGATGTCGCGAGAGTGACACCACCCGATAGCACATGAGGTTGTACAGCTGACCTGGGAGGAGGACGCATTCTTGGAGCATGCCAGATTGTGGCACGTGGCCCACTTGACACACATTAGGGCGAATCTCGCCCTGGTGATGGCAGTGGTAGAGAGATATCACAGCGAGACCTCGTCCTTTCACTTTCCGACGGGGGAGGCGACAATGACTATGGAGGACGTGTACCGTATCCTGAGGATTCAGATTGATGGAGATATAGTGGACTTTGACCCAGCACAGGGCGAGGCAGGCTTGGTGGAGGTCTTCTACATAGATGAACTTTGGATAGATGATGGGGAGATTCGATGGGCAGACGTCCCGAGACTCTGCAACAGGATCAGATGGATAGTGGCGTCTTTGATTGGCGGCTACCTGTGTCCCGACAGGAGATCCAGGGGATTATCAGTTAGATGGGGTACAATGTTATCTGGGATGTTCACACATGGCAGATAGTATGCATGGGGCCCATGTGTGTTGGGACAGTTGTATCACGACATGCATCACTGCGTGTATAGGAGAGGCAGGAGTCTCTCAGCAGGGGTGACCTTGTTACAGGTATGGGCGTGGGAGCATATTCTAGTGATCTGACCCATGGCACAGCGACAGCGGGGGAGGGGAGAGCCTTATGCATTCCTTTACGAGGGAGTGATCACACATAGGAGGATGGGGTCTGTTAGCCACTGGAGGCAGCAGATCGACGAGATGGACCTGTTCGTGTGGAGGCCCTGGCTACTTTGCGAGGAGTGGGAGGATGAGCACAAGCAGCTCATGTATTACAGACAGGTGTGGTATCTGTTCGAGAGACGGACAGATATGATAGAGAGGTACCTGCCAGAGCGAGTTCTTAGGCAATTTGGATTACCGCAGGGACTACCCGTGGGGGAGGCGACACATGCCCAGACACGGAGAGAGGTGGGAGAGTGGGATGCAGAGATCCCAGTGGCTACAGCTTTAGCAGAGGTGTGGGGACTTGTCCCCATGAGATGGGATTGGGACACTAGGCTGGCAAACCCAGGGATGCTGCCAAAGTATGATCAGTATTGGCAGACTTACAGACCAGTGCGGCTGACGACACCAGGGGTGGTAGAGGTAGTGAGAGAGGTACTAGTCCTCAGTGGGGACGCTAGGATGAGACAACAAGCCAGGGCAGCCAGGCAGCAGGCAGGTGGAGAGGGTAGCGGTCAGCAGGCAGGTGGAGAGGGCAGCGGCCAGCAGGCAGATGTGGAGATGGCGGAGGCAGTGGGCCCGGTCATAGAGACTGATTTGCAGAGAGATGAGCGACTGCTATAGGAGGAGATAGCTCAGAGGACTCGATTAGAGCTCTGGATGGTGCGATTGAGGAGGGATAGGGATGCAGCGTGGGCTGAGGCGAGACAGGCTGAGGCCACAGCCCAGGCACAGACACAGGTGGCAACAGCGGTGCAGACAGCCCTGGCACACTTACAGGCAGGCATGCAGGCACAGGTACAGGCCTAGGTGCAGGCACATGTACAGGCAACAGTGTAGGCAGCACTACAGGCATAGGCACAGGTAGCACCCGCACCAGCAGGGGATGATGGGCAGCTAGCCCAGACTAGGCGGGAGAGGGATGCAGAGGTACAGCTGCTGTTGACAGTAGAGGCCACACTATTTAGAGTGAGGCGGGAGAGAGATGAGGCACGCCGTGCACTGGGCGCAGAACAGAGGACTCTATACAGTGAGCTCGTCCGGGTGCAGGAAGAGCTAGTATCAGCCGGCAGGGAGGCAGAGTATTACAGGGGTCTCTACACGGGCGCGGTGCCAGCGGCACAGCGAGAGCTGAGTTACAGAGATAGGAGCAGATCTGGGGCATTTGGATCTCGTAGGACAGGGCAGTCAATGTCCTCAGTGAGAGGACCATTTTTGCCACCAGGCGGAGGAGGAGGACCAGCAGGGGGACCCCCACCGAGCACAGGGGTAGGACAGGGACCACAGCAGGAGGGGAGCTCTACCCACTAGGGCACATACATTTGTATATTGTATCATATTTGTACCATACTTGTATCATGATAGACACTTGTACTTTGTACCATTTGTATTATTTTAGACAGATGTCTGCGTGCATTCTGATGTATATCTTGCGGGCTCTTGATAACCTTGATGTACTATATTGATGTATATTTGGATGTATACATATTTTGTATTATTGATGTAGACACAGACACTTTGCATTATGATGACCATTACATGATATATATGATGATCTATTCAGCTCACTGTTGTTCATACTTTTTGTGTATGCATTCCTTGATGTCATGGATGTAATGATATGTATGTATGATTATGGATTCACGTGATGACATATGTTTCTTATATGATGCTTATAAATGTATGATGATAGAGATATATGATGATATAGATGTGATGACTAGTGATATCTAACATGTGGGTTTTGCAGATATGCACCAGAGAGGAGAATAGGAGGAGACGGAGACAGAGACTATTGATCGATCTTTGCAGTGAAAATGATATAACGGTTTGTGGGAATGGATGAAGGAGCTTGTTGCAATGGTTTTGCATTTGTATATAAAGAGCAATCCTTATTTTGATATAGTACGTGGATAGTTCGCCACCAAGGTATAAAAGACCAAGGTGCAGTAATATCCAAGTGCATGGACGTTGACTCTGCAAGCAAGCGGTTTGAACTTAGACCCCTTTAGACATAATATAACCTTGTTGGAACATGTGAATAAGCCATAGTCTTGAACATAAAATAAACTTCAATACATGTAAATGCAAGAAGAATATTAATATGTAAGATGCTAGGTCTTAACACACACAAGATAAATGTACCGTAAGAATGAGAAGAGATAATATGTAGTTTTGGTTGATGTGATGAAGTGGGAAAAGGGTTGAGAAGAGGGGATCTTATGTCCTGAGTGCTGGAAACTTCCTTCGTAATCCAGACTGCCTACATACCTATATCCATGGGATCAAGGTACCTTAAGACTGAGAAGAGATAATATATAGTTCTGGTAAGTGTGATGATGTGGGAAAAGTGTTGAGAAGATAACATCCTTATCGTAGGAGCGATGTGTCCATTAAAGGGTGTTACCTGTGATCAATGAGAAAGAGATTGAAGTATGCGTTGCGAACCACGAACGAGGAACCAATCCTAGACCTAAGTTAAGGAAAGAGTTGCCCCTATTCCGGGAGAGGAATCTGTAGGGGTGACTGCCAAAGAAGACATAGAAAGATTTGACCTAGGACAAGACAGTGTTAACTGTTGACATAGATCAAGACGTGGGATGACGACGAGGGACATTGACAAATTTCCAAGCTATACTAGATAGGGAGATGGAAATGCAAACAAGGTCAATGGAGTTATTATGGATGGATGGAAAGTGCGCTACGAACTAGACAAGGAGTGGACAGGACTCGATAAACGATGGATGCTGACTCTACACATAGCGCCTGTTTGCCAGGTTTTCACTATGGTACTTATCCAAGGAGCCTGTTTGTCAGGTTTTCATCGGAGGATGGATTTTTTTGCTTTTTTTTTTTTTTTGGAATACTCTGAGGATCAGGCATAGAAATTCTTGAGATGGACACTGTTAAGTGGCTAATCTAGAGGAATGCCGTCAGGTGTAGCTAAAGTATAAGCTCCTGATCCATATGCTGCAGTGATAATGAAGGAACCTAACCAGTTAGGCTCAAACTTGCCCTTATTTTCTCAATCTACTTGATTTCTCTGATTCTCCTTAAGTACAAGATCACCAACTTGAAACCGTCTTTCTTTGATCTTTTTGTTGTAATTACGCCGGAGGCGGTTTTGATAGACATGGAGATGATTAAGTGCGGCAAGGCGCCTCTCATCTAGTAGTTCAAGCTCAGCTAATCTGGAAGTGCGATACTCGTCTCCGCCGATCAGGATCTGCATGGAAACTCTGAGGGATGGGATCTTGACCTTTATAGGTAGGATGGCTTCAGAGCCAAAGACCAAGGCATAGGGTGTGGCACCAGTTGGTGTTCTGATACTAGTGCGATAGGCCCATAGGGCGGGATTGAGTTGCAAGTGCCAATCACGACCAGCTTCATTAACTGTTTTCTTGAGTATTTTGAGAATGGTTTTATTGGAAGCCTCAGCTTGGCCGTTACTCTTTGGATAGTAGGGAGTTGAAAAGCGATGTTGGATATTGTATTATGTGCACAAGGCACGAACATCTTGATTCTTGAATGGTCTCCCATTATCAGTGACAATGGCTTGGGGAATACCATACCGGCATATGAGGTTGTTTAGAATAAACTTGGCTATTTGTTTACCGGTGATATAGGTCATAGGAATGGCATCCACCCACTTTGTGAAATACTCAGTGGCGGTACTGATAAACTTGTGGCCATTGGAGGAGGAAGGGTGGATTTGTCCTACGAGGTCGAGACCCCATTGAGAAAAAGGCCATGGAGTTGTCACAGGTTGTAATTCATGAGTGGGTGCGTGAATCAAATCTCCATGCTGCTAGCATTGTAGACACTTCTTAGAAAATTGTGCAGCATCTTGCTCTATTGTAGGCCAGTAATAACCTATTCTAAGTATCTTCTTAGCAAGATTAGGACAAGTAGAATGTGCGCCACAGACACCTTCGTGTATGTCTCGTAAGGTAGCTTCAGCTTCTTCCGCATTAAGACATCGTAAGAGGATACCATCGAGACTCCGGCGATATAGTGTATCACCCAGAATGATGTAACGGGAGGATCGACGAATAAAGGTTTTGCGTTGGGTGGATGATAGGTCAAGGGGAAAGGTTTTGTTCTTGAGGTATTCATAGATATCTTCATACCACGGAGAATTGGGACCAACAAGTTCGCAGATGATTTTAGTAATGGGAACATCGACGGCTAGTATCAACAATTGCTCGATCAAGAATTCGCATTTATGTGTATTTGCAGGCATGTCGATCAGTGACCCTACAGAAGCCATAAAATCCGCAACTTTGTTATGCTCTCTTGAAATTTGCTCAAATGTGATGCTAGAAAAATGTGGTTTGTAGGCATCCACTAGTTGCTTTTAGGGGACCAACTTTTCATCCTTTGTTTGGTACTCATCCGTGACTTGGCGAATGACTAGTTGTGAGTCTCCATATACTTGTAATTCTGTGATGTCCCATTGAACTACTGTATTGAGACCTATGAGGAGTGCTTCATACTCGGCTATGTTGTTGGTGCAAGGGAATGCAAGCCGATATGACTTTGGAATGTAGTCATTTTGAGGTGTGACAAACAAGATGCCGGCCCCTGATCCATGCTGTGTGTAGGAACCATCAAAGTATAACTTCCACATTATTGAGTTGGAAAGAGTGAATAGATTCTCATCTGGAAAGTCTGCTACCATAGGGTGTGTGTCTTGCATGGGTGCTTCTGCTAGTTGATCAGCGAGGGCTTGTCCTTTGATTGCTTTACGATCCGTGTACTCAATGTCGAACTCACTAAGGATCATGACCCATTTAGCTAATCGGCCAGTGAGAGCTGCTTTTGCTAGTAGATACTTCAATGGATCAATTTTGGCTATAAGAATTGTGTGTTGGTTCAACATGTAATGCCGCAACTTTTGGGAGGCGAACACTACTGCTAAACAAGCCCTTTCCATTGGTGAATAATTGAGTTCATATCCCACCAAAGTTCTACTGATATAGTAAATTGCATGCTCTTTTCCTGTTTCATCATTTTGTGCTAGAAGGGCCCCTAGGGCCAAATTTGTAGTGGAGATGTATAATATCAAAGGTTTGTCCGCAACTAGTGGAACCAATACATGAGGTGTAGCTAGATACTCTTTAAGTTGATCAAATGCTGCCTGACACTTATAATCCCATCGGAATGAGACATCCTTGCGGAGTAAGTGTTGAAATGGTTGACATTTATCTGCTAGCTGTGAGATGAAACGCCTGATGGATTGCAACCTTCCCTAAAGGCTCCTTAATGCTTTAAGATTCTTTGGTGGAGGCATCTCCACTATAGCCTTGACTTTTGCTGGATCTACTTCAATGCCTCTATGAGATACAATATATCCCAACAGCTTCCCTGATGTTACACCAAATACACACTTCTTTGGATTGAGTCTTGGTATTTTTTGAGCCTGTCAAAGATCTGTCCTAGAACCTGTATGTGATCTGCCCTAGAAGATTTAGCCAGTATATCATCCACATAGTCCTCCATGATGTGATGAAAGAGATCATGGAATATCACTGTCATTGCTCTCTAATAGGTTGCTCCTGCGTTCTTGAGACCAAATGGCATGACACACCAATAATAATTGCCCCAAGGACAAGTAAAGGTTGTTTTATGTTGATCTTCCTCTGCTATCCTTATCTGATTGTAGCCTGAGAATCCGTCCATGAGAGAAAGCATCTCGTGACCTGCTGTCAAGTCCACTATAATGTCAATGTTTGGTAGTGGAAAGTCGTCTTTGGGACATGCCTTGTTGAGATCTCTGAAATCATTACACATGCGGATGCGCCCATTGGGTTTAGACACAGGTACAATGTTTGAGACCCAATCTAAATAGTCGATTGGTTGTATAAACTTTGCATCTAACAGCTTCTGTATTTCCACTTTTACCAAGAGAGCTATCTGTGGGTGCATCTTTCTCAGCTTTTGCTTGACTGGTTTCACTTTGGGATCAACTGTGAGATAATGAACTACTAGCTTGGGGTCGAGCCCTGGCATATCAGCATAGGTCCATGCAAAGTTGATGGTTCTCTGTAAGAAGAATGTGTTAAGGTTCTTGTGCTCTGTTTCTGATAATGATGCTGCTAGGAATGTGGTCTTTGGATTTTGCTCTGTGCCCAGGTTTATCTCTGTAGAATCTTCCACTAGGAGAGTTGATTTCTCTTGATACTTAGATGGTAGGGGAAGGTCAAATCCTCCATCCTCAGGTGCCATAGTTGGGTTTTCACCTTTGGATACGTCCTTTGTTTTTACTACTTTGTGATCAAGAGGTGCCACAGTGTGGTTTTCACCTAGAGATCTTTCTTTATTTTCACTTTTGCGACTGGAGGATTTGGCATTCTCACCAAAATAAGTTGTTGGCTCTAGTTCCATTACAAAACCTGCTTTATGATCGCCAAGAGGGATACCTTCCCGAAGTCCCATGAACTCGGCTAGACCTTCGTCATTCTGAAATACATCTATAACGGGGGACCCTTGTTGGTCCCAATCGATAAGTTCAAGGTAGACAAGTGTGACATTCTGGGTGCTGGTGGTGGAAGTTAAGGATACGGAGGATAGTGTAAAAATGGAGGATTCTGCGAAGAGGTTGGTCATATGGAGGGAAGAGTCATCGATGATATCCTCTGTAGACGTCGAATCGGCGGGAAAAGTGTCAGCTACCTCGTCGAGGATATACTCGATGTCCAAGGCGTGTGGTACCTTCTTTCCAAATCCTAATCCCTTCTTGTCTAGTTTCTTTGTCACAACAATGGGTTCCATTGTTCCTTAATTCTGCTTCCCAAGGCCACCTTTGCCTTTATAGCCCATGTTTTTACTATTCTTAAGCCATTATCGTATTGCTTGACTGGTATTATGATTGGTTCTTTCTCCTTATAGAGCCAAGAAGAAATATCCTCAATAGTTTCCTCTTCCAATAACCATCCATGTTGGAATTAGGTTAGGAATGTTGGGTGAGGAATAGCTACTTTTTTGGTTACTTTGGCAATGGGTGGTTGGCTGTAAGATTTTGGAGATAGAGGCATCCGCCCTACACAACAAGATTGTGAGATATCATAAGTGCCGAAGCCTATATCCCGAATGCGAGCTGTGATTTTAGGGAGGGGTTTAGGTTCTCTTGTAGAGGCTTGCGTCAGAGTTTTAGGGTCAACATATAGTGGGGATTCAAGGGCTTTGTCATTTTTAGGTACTTGGTTGCAATTTTTATAGCTGCCTTGCAAGACACGGCAAAATTTGAAAGGATTGGGGTCTCCTGGGATAGTGATCTCTGTACCATTGTATGGGAACTTTAGAGACTGATGGTACATGGAGGGAACAGCTTTCATTGCATGGATCCATGGGCGGCCTAGGATAATGTTGTAAGGCAACTCAATATCAAGGACTTGACACCTGGTTTCAAGCATGACAGGGCCGAGTTGTATAGGCAAGTGGATAACACCTTCTGAGCGACGTTCAGCATCATCATACCCCTTGATTGTAATACTATGATTAGAGTTGACATGATCCTCAAAGTATCCCAATTGCTTAAGTAACTTTAAAGAATAGATGTTGAGACGAGCACCACCATCTATGAGTATACGTTTGATTTTGCGCTTATGGATGAGAACCTCAATATGAAGGGCATCATTGTGACAAGGATCATGGGATGGGAGATCTTTCTCAGAGAAGACCACCTTGTAGGGCGAACCAATGTTACCTACTATAGCTTGGAAATCTACAACCGCTATGTTGTTAGGAACCGAAGACTCTTGGAGGACTTTTTCTAACACAACTCTATGTGCAGGTGATGACCGTAAAAGGTCCAAAATAGAGATCTGTGCTGGCATTTTCCCTAGATGTTCGACAAGATTATAATCAGATTGAGTCAGAAGACTGGGTGTAGGACCACGAATGGTGACACAACCACGACGAGTTGTAACAGCGCAATCTGTAGATTTGCCTTTGATTGTGAGGGTAGACACTCGACTCTCTTCAAAACTACCTACAATGGAATCAAAGGAAGTGGAAGCATGATTGATACCTTTACCTCTATCCTGAGGAGGAGGTGGACCATGATGAGGGAATGGTTCCTTGTACATATCAAGATCTTTGTTTGTGTTTTGAGCCGCTTGTTCATTCTCAAAAGTGATTAGGTTACCATCGATGAGATTTTGGGTTAGGTGCTTGAGTTTCATGCACGACGCAGTTCTAGTTCCAGTATTTGGGTTTATCATTCGTCTATTGATGAGGAGCATTATCTTTTGTTTCTTTAAAGATTTTGACCACACCCTTAGCAATGAGGGCTTTTTCAATGTTGATTCCCTTGTATGTGATTTCGTCAAAGGTTGTAGCACTAAGAATTTGCAAATGGAAACCTAACTCTTGGTTGAGGTTTTGCACAAATATGCTAACAAGTTGTTTCTCCAGAATCTTGAAGGGGAATTTGCTAGCCATTTGTCTCCACCGTTGAAGGAAAGAAATGAAAGTTTCCCCATTTTTCTGTTTGTTGTTGCATAGATCACTCATGGAAATCTCATGCTCTGCGTTGTAAGAAAAGTGGGTGGCAAATTTCTCTGCTAGCTCGTTGAAAGACTTGATACTCGTAGGTAAGTGTGAGAACCATTCTATAGCTTGACCTCCAAGACTGTGAGGAAAGAGACGCATAAGGTATGTGTCGTTATGTGAGACCTCGAAGCAAGCAAGATAGAATTCCCTGAGATGGTCTTTTGGGTCACCTTTTCCTTTGTATTTATCGAACTTGGGAATAGTAAAATTTTAAGGAAAAGGGATCATTGGTAATGACCGATCAAAAGGATAAGGACACACTTCCTCTAAAGAGAAGGTCTTCTTGGTGTGGCCAAATGTAAGATCAGAGAGTTGTTGTTGCACTTCCGCAATTTTTAGCTCCATCGTTGTGGGAGGAGTTGGAAGTATCCCCTGTTGTCCAAGAAGTGGTTGTTGATGCCCATATGGAGGATTGTATTGTAAGCCATGAACATTGATGTTATAAGGGTCGTAAGATTGGTTGGGGTTGTATGCGTTGTACGTTGGGTTGAGATTGGGTTGAAATTGGAGGTTTTGATTCGGCAGAGGTGGAGGTGGCACTAGGTAAGAATGTTGGCTTTGTGATGGTTGAAGAAAAGAATTGGGTGGAGGAAAGCTAAAAAGCGTTTGATTAGGTTGTGATGGCAGCACATAGCTTTGGGAAACTTGATGTTGGGAATGTTGAGAGTGACTAGGTAATGTGTGAAAGAAATTGAGCGAGGATGAACATTGTGGAGGAGGGACATAGGTAGAAGTGTTTTGCGATGGTTGGGGTTGAGAGTAGAAGAATGTTGTGGTTGGGGTTGCATGACTCTAATTGGTTGAGAGACATGAAGGTTTGATGATATAGGAGGTGGTATTTGTTGAGACCCTTGTTGCATGGCTACATAATTGTTCCCCGGATTGTAATTAGGTGGGAAACCTATCTGTGATGGGGTAACCAAGATTCCACTGCGATTGGGGTGGATACTTGAGGAGGTGGTTGCATATTCGATCGAGCTAAGGTGGCTTGCTTAGCTAACTCTGCTTGACGTTGGAGAGTTTCTTGTTGGTTGTTATAGATCTCCATAGGAGTCAGAAGCGGTGATACGGCCCTCTCTCCTGTTGAGTTTTGAAAAAGGGGATTCCTATACTGCGAGCCTTGTGCAGGTAAGGGCGTAGTCATTGTTGACATGGTTTGCACCGCTTGTATGGTAGCTTGGGTGTTGTTGTTCTCCTTGAGAGTGGATAAATCAAAATCTTGAGGTAACTTGGCGCCTTGCTCTACAAGCAAGCGAAAGAAATGATCCTGGTTCTCACTAAGGATTTTGTCAAAGGCGGCCACGATTCTAGGCTCTTGTATGATTTCATCAAGATCTTGCTCATCTGCTTGAGAGGATTGACCTATGTCAAAGTGTCGCTCTTCTTGAGATGGGGCTAGATCTACAGTATAACCTTGTGGGACAAAATTTGGAGGCAAGCCGGTGGTGTATTGGGGTGTACTTACCAAAGGGACCCTACCCTCTTAAGGATTGCTTGACTGGTCAATGTGCGGCAAGTTTGGAGAGCTGATTGGTTTTGCCGCGGGTGTACTAGGAGTAACCTTGGGAGTAATGTTGAGACGCCCCGATTGTGGTGTGCGAGGAGGCGATTTGTGCTTCCTAGGGCCAACTTGCTTGGACTTCATAGTTTGCTGAAGCCTAGTGGTTACCATGGGATACACTAGGACAAAATGTAATGCTGGGATTCTATGAGGTGCTTTGAGAAATGGACAAAATCTGATGCACAAAGTACTGGACCAAGCGCTATACCATTTGACCAGAGGCGCAGGACTTTGTGACCAAAAGTGAACTACTGTGATGCCAAAGGCGACGGACTGAGCTACCAGAAGCGAGTTACTACTATGCCAAAGGTGAGCTACAGTGACCAAAAGTGAGCTACTGTTATACCAAGGCGTTGAAGTAGAGTTTTGCCAGAGGCGAGTTACTGTTATGCCAAAGGCGATCTACTATACTACCAAAGGCAAGCTGCTATAATACCAAGGGCGCTGAAGTAGTGTCTGATGTTTCTAAAAGGCAAAATTTTGATAGATTATTTTTGTTTCTGATTGGATTTTGTCTTTGGCAAGAGAAAACACAGCAAACAAGTGGTCAAAACACAAGGACTGACACAATAGATAGTGTATGTTCAAGGCTAAAAAACAAGCCCAATGTTTCCACAGGTATAAGACGATTTGCAAACAATAACAAGCACTTTTTATCCCTAGAGACAAGGTTTCATTGCAGTAGATCAGCTCACAGCTTAATACTCCGTCAATAAAAATATCATTCCATAAAGGTGTCAGATATTTTGTATCTTTGTGAGAGACGATAGGTAGGGATATCTCACCCTCCCCTTGGAAAGCTCAAGTAGGTCACAAGAGCTTTATGGCCAAGGGAATACTATCTCTTCTCAAGGGAGCCAATGGTGAGTATCTTAACGGCTTAAATCGATTCCCCTTGCACTGATGATTACCGCAATGTTCGGAGGTAGGTCAGGTAGTCTCTATCTAAAATGGTTCTTAGTAACTTTGAGGGACCAATGCCTTACGAGCAATGCGACAAGCTACTAAAACCTTTAACCAATCCTACTAAGAGTATCAAACACTTCGCTCAATGTGAAAATCATTTCCACAAAGAGCTAGTACACCTCTTTTCAGTTTGGCACCACAAGGTAAGGCTGACGTCGGTTAAGACTTGGCTTTCGCCTTATCCCTCTTATGTAGCGGTTCAAAGGAAAACTCCGCTTAGGGTCGTCCCTTTTGGATGAAGCGCAATCCAAAAGCAGGCCCTTCTAAAGGAAGTATAGAAATGTAAGAACAAGCACGTCAAACAAAGGTTGAATTGTCTCGTTATAAGAAAAATAAGGTGCAACTAAATTAGGCACACACACGGTTGTAGTTGTCAATTGTCCCTTATGAAAATGAAGTGTTTGGCATTCATGTCCATTGTCGCTTAGAAAATTGAGGTGTTTTCACATACATGTCCATTGTCCCTTAGAAAATTGAGGTGTTTTCACATACATGTCCATTGTCCCTTAAGAAAAGCAATATGTTCCTAAGACTTAGATTTGCAAAAAAGATTTGTTCAATTATCCTTTTAAGAATGCAATGTGTTTCTAAGACTTAGTGAGATAGATCAAGATTTCTTTGACGCTCGTCCTGCATGAACATGTTAGAAAAAACCTATTTGCTCTGTGTGAGTAGTAAGAGGCTGCAACAAGTCAGTTTAGTTCCACAAAAACTAATAAGTTAGCCAAAATAAACCAATAAGACCAAAAGCGAGCTACTGTCTCACCGAAAGCACGTCACTCTGCTACCAAAAGCGTTGAACTGTGTTTTCAAAAGCACCGTGATGTAGACCAGAAGCGTAAAACAATAATACCAGAAGCGCCGAACAATAACCAAAAATGCTGCACTGTGTTTTCAAAAGCGCTGTGATGCATACGAGAGGCGTAAAACAATAATATTAGAAGTGCCGAACAATAACCAAAAGCGCTGTACTATGTAACCGAATGTGTGATATTGTATAGCCAAACGCGCTGTGCTGTCTTTAGATCACAAAAAAGTTAGCTTTTGGTCAAAATAACCAGATCCAAATGGGATCCCATGATTGATCTACTGTTCTGAGAAGTAGTATCTGAGAGATTTGTATAGTGAAATCTAGAAAACTCAAAAAGTGTAGTATCACAAAAGATTAACTCAAAGATCAAAGATACCCCTAAATAAGTCAACTTAGGAAGTATCAAAAGGTGGATTGCAAGACAAATACAACAGCTTGTCAGACAAATCAACAGATATGCAATGACTAAAACCCTGTGAACACTAAACGAAGTCAGAAAAAGCTAATCAGCCAAAAGCACTTAACAATACTGCCAGTCGCGCCGTTCTGCACTACCAAAAGCATCGCTCTGTGCTGCCAGAAGTGCCGCAGTGCCCCAAGGGCACTGTAATGTGCCTCCAATAGCGCTTAATGGTACTACTAGAAGCGCTTTGCGATGTCGTTAGTGCTGTACCATACTGTGACTTCCAAAAAAATCAATTTCTTAAAGAAAAAGAGGGATGAGTGGGTCCCACCGGGCGTGCCAGAATGTGTATGAGGAAAAATCGATTAAATCTAAACTAATAAAACCAAAAACCAATCACATAAAGCCAACCAATCTAAGTAAAAGCCATTATCACAAAATCAAAAGACAAATGAAAGCTCTTACCAAAACTTGTATTGTTCCCTTTTGGAGAAGTGTGGATTGCTCAATCAAGTTGCGAAACCATAGCTGCAACAAGCAAGTAGTGTGCTCAATGTGCTCAAAGATCAATGTCAAAAGATCGTAAGGTTGCTCAATCGACGTGTTTTGTATGCTCAAAGTTCTGTTAAGTATGCCTGAGAATGCGATCGAAGAGAGAGAGGCTTAATGAAGGAGATGAGGGGGGTTTATATAGATTTCAACAGAGATCGATCAATGGTCCAGATAATTCAGAAGAATCAACGGAGGAGATAAGCTGAGGAACGTGCAACGAATAAGAACACATGTGTCTTGCTTTCTTTTGCATGAGAGGAGTTATCAAGAATAGAAGAATGAATTAAAGCAATTAACAGAATGTAATGATCAGTTAAGTGATTTAAAACAAGAAGAAGAGATTTGCATGAGAAAAGAAGATATTTTGTTTTATTAAATATTAGAAATATTTAATTGCATGAGCAAGAAAGCTTGAATTATATTTAGAGATAACTCAATTTAGAAGAGAAAGCAATTTAAATAAATAATTGATTTATTTAAATTTAGAGAGGATATTATGGAAGAAATAATTAAATAATTAGAATTATTTAATTTAGAAGATTTGAAAGTAAATTAAATAAATAAATTTATTTAATTGTTGTGCATGATTTTAGAAGAATGATTTTGATTTAATTAAATAATTTAAGAATTATTTAATTTTAGATAAGAGGGAATTTGTGATGAATTAATTAAATAATTAGGTTTATCTAATTAATGTGGATGTGAAAATTGGAAAGAGGATAATTAAATAATTAAAATTATTTAATTGTGGAAGAATAACAGAGGAATTTAATTTAATTAACGTCGCAAGTATGTGAATTAGAAGAATTTGGTGAAATTAATTAAATAATTAGATTATTTAATTAATGTGTGAAATGCAGGTGATTAAGAAGAAATGACGAAATGCAAGTAGCGTGACAACTTGATCATTTTAGGGTGTCTACAATTGTATACCTTTTGTGACAAAGGAATGAGTGTGACTAGCGCCCTACTTTAAATGTCTACTAGACTAAACGCCAATGGTTTAGTGATTGCCAACTATAGGACGAGGGGTGGGAAGGGGCTGATGGATATTCCCTACGAGTTCCCCATGTGTGGGGTTGGGTGGTTAGCCCCCTCTGGGAGGTAGATTAGTTGCTAGCTGGGCCACCGAACCTCTATTTTGCACCCAACCTATATCTTCCCTGTAATGTCCCCTTCTAGTCCCATGGTTAGTCCATCATAGAGTTCCCGTGGACTAGCAGTTTATTTAGGGAACTGGTGTTGTTTTGGCTTTGGAGATTTGTGTCGGTGGAGATAATGTGGTTCAGATTCAGTGGTTCCAGTTGGCACCTTCAGAGTTTGTCCAGTTTGATCTGAGCATTACTTACTATTTTTAGTAAGTTTGGGTTCAGTGTCGGTTCAGGATTTTCAGAATGGGGTCAGAAGCATATCGTCGAGACCTTTCCGAAGAGCTAAAGAACATGGTATTTCGACACTGTCTTCATATTTATTTTAAAGTCCAAAGTTTAATATAATTATTTATTGGGACTGTACAAATAAATATTATATGGTCACTTTATAAAAATAAGTTATAACTTAAAAGTGACCCTCTAGGAGGTGGGTGCCCATGAGAGTCATAAGGGAATAAAAATTAAATAATAAAACAAATACAAATTCCCTCCAAAAGGGGCGTTGGGCTTGGAGTAAGTTATAAAAGGTACTGAAGGGCTCATTTTGTATTAAGCTTGCTTTATGATATTTTATTCTTGTGAGCTCTGCTAGAGTTTGCTATTGTGAAGGTTTGAGGATTCGAACCAAAGGCTTGTGGAGATGGAAACCTCCATAGGTAACAGCATTCTATAGGTGTGAGAGACCACCCAACGGTGCCATTGATGGTGGATTTATTTAGCATTCACATTATGCTTGCAATGAAGTCAGTCGAAGGAGTTTTAAGCTGATTTGATATATAGCATTGCTCTATTATTGTTGAGTACAAATTTCAGAGGGTTTGAAGGCAGTTTATTGTGTGGGCATTGTTCATAGCTGTTGTTTGCATTTTTAGCCATGGCTGTACTGCTTAATGAGTAGCGTGGGAGTCTTAGAGTATCATTTCCTTTTGTGGGTGTCACATATTTTACATTGTGTGAGGTGTTTAGAGCCCATTTATATTGTTGATATCATTTGTAAGCTCAATCTCATATTTTCTAGAGTTTGGAGTGATTCTGACTATACCCAGTTGCTGGTGCACTCTCAGCACATGTACCAAGTTGGATTTTTGGATATGAGTATGTCACAATAATTCATATTTGGTTATTCTTCTATCTAGGTCTTTGTTATTTTCTTTGTATCTGTTGTACTTTTTCTGGGTTTTCTCTCTATGCTCTATATTGTATGCTTCGACAACACATCTGTAGGAAAACTTAAAACCCCTTCTGCATTCTTCTGTCTAGTCTGAAAGATCACACAATAAAATAATAAAAATCACACATAAAACGATTTTAAAAAATACAAACAGGTACGGCACATTACAGTGGTATCAGAGCTATGATCTTGCCATCCTGTGAGGTTGAAACAGACATGCAGAAGTGAAAATGAGATATGTGACCAGCAGTTAGATATCCTTTCAGGAATACCAGAGCAAAGCAAGGAACACAATTTCTGCAAAGGAATCCAATACCATAGAGTGATCCATTTGAGTTAGATCTAGAGATAGTGGTAGCAGCTACAGAGGACGATTCCCTAGTGTCACGGACAGACCACTTTTCAGGTGAGATACCTCCATTTCCAGAGCATACAAGGGAGATGGGTGATAGGGAGATTGAAGAACCAAGCACACAAGATATCCTCATTGACTTGGCTAGAGGTTAGCAACAGATCGTGGCTAGCTTAGACAGGTCTCAGCAGGCACTTGGAAGGCTTCTTGGTCGATTATTTCCTGAGCTGGATGAAGATGAGGAAAATATAGATCGAAACAGATACAGGAATGACCGGAACAGAGGCAGGAATGACAGAAATAGAGACCGGGATGATGGTGATAGACACAGGGACCGAGGTCATGGAGACTGAGATAATGGAGATAGGAATGGTGACAAAAACATTGATGATAGGAACGGACACCGGTATCGTGATGGAGAGGCTTTGATGAATAACCGGGGTGCTACATAGCTCACAGCTGCAGATAGACCAAGCATTCTGACTTTCAGGCTGAGGGACAAGATACCTGATAGGGATGCTACACAATTGGAGTTTCAAGAGGAGATCTTTAGGGATTGGCAGGTTTCCAACGAAGGGTTTAGAGTTGAAATGACTTTCAGAGACTACTAATATCTCCAAATGAGACAGACCTAGAGGGGATAATAGACAACAGAACAATGAACTACAGAAGAAGGTCAGCAAGATGACCTTACCATATTTTGATGGTTCAGGAAAAATTTCAGCAAGAGTGGGTACAAAAGATGGACAGTTACCTTAAAATCAGCCCCATGCCAGAGACAGATGCCATCACATACGCAGCCTTACATTTGGAGGGCAGTGCACATAAGTGGTGGAGCAATGGGAAGGTGACTCTGTAAAATACCCTTCTAGAAATGACTAAAAATTTTTGCCAATTTAGATAAGATTTCTTGCACACTTCAATTAAATAACTTCACTAAATGAACAAGGAATTATAGCATATCAAACCCACATCAACTTTGCATATATGAAACCAACAAATAAATGAAACATGAAATGTCAAGTGGCTGGAATTTATTTCAGTCCATGTCTGATTTTATATCAGACTTAATTACAAATCAATATGAAGCCCAAATGCATCAAACTTTGCATACAAATATAGCCCAAAGCCTCTAGAATGATGATGGCTATCAAATGGACACAAAACAGTCTTGAAAAAGCTTCAATAAATTTCTAATATGAACTTTTTGTATGCTGATATGACTGCTAAAAATAAACTTTTAACCCAGCCAAGGGTTTACAATGAAATATCATGAAATATCTCCTCCAAATGCATTCTATGGATGCATAGGAAGGTCTTCTATCAAGCACAACTCTTCAATCTTCAAACCCTTGATCAAATCCACCTAAAAAACCCTGAAATTCCAATGTAAAGTCACTGTTATAAAAATCAGACCCTGTTGTTGCAAAATCAGACCCTATAAAATATGAAAATACCATCCAAAATGTACTCCAAATTCACTAAACTACCTTGGTAGTCAATCCTCTACACCAAGAGCTTCAAATAGATATCAATATCAATTTCAAACTCTTCAAATAACCTGCAAATTTAATCTAATGATGAAATTTGTATGACAACATCTCACAAATTGTTAGGGGGTCATCACCACAACATTCAAGAGATCATCTCCTTAACGAAAATAACTAGAAAATGCAATTTCTAGCTAAAATAAATAAAATGCAAAAGCTTACCATAAGATCAAAAGTTGCAAAATAAAGCTCAAGTCATCTATTTAAACTCCTCAAGCTTGGATGTCCATCCTCTTGGCAATTTTGGAATGCATTTTGAAATCCATCAATGAAAATCAAGGAATTGGAACAATATTGAATGATCTTCACCAAATATGATTTCATTTAAAACAATCTTCAATTATTTTAAATGAATTTACTCCTCCTATATGAATCGATCCTCTAGAGCTTGGCATTTGAAATCTTGCATTGAATTTTTGAATTGCAATCATTTAAAATCCTCTTCATTGCTTGGGCGATCAGCCATATGCATTTAATTTTGATTTTGTATGGCATTTAAAAACCTTCTAACCTCCCATCGATCCTTTCCATGCTTAGGCGAGTGTATTAAACGATGCCATTTGCATTTAAAATGATCTTTTACTAACCATCACTACTCCATACATGACCGTCACTGCTCCATACATTGGTGTTTTGCATTTAAAATATCAACAAAGCAATTTTAAATGATTTTACCTTATAGTCGCCTCCTTACTAGCCGTCGACACTTCATACAATGAGCAATTTATTTTAAATGACTCTAATCTTGGGCGAATGGAATTTAGCATTCCTCTATGCAAATCAAACACCTCCAAGATAGCCATTGGCAACAAAAACTATGCTCAAATGAAATAATATTAAATACTCCTCATGCATCGATCCATATACCTTGGTCTTTGAATTAAATTGGGCCCATCTTTGACTTGTCAATAGTCCTTCACCAATAGGTCCTACCTGGAGCTATCCATATTTACATCATCTCCATGCAAATAGATTAGAGAAAATGTAATTAAAGATTTCATTTTCCCTCCTTATTTATCAAATTCAAATGAATGAAAATACAATCTTAATATTGCATTTTCCATATAGCTCAAATACACTAGTTAAGCTAACTTTCCAAATCTCCATGTGTAGAAGCCAACTCAACTAGCCAATTATTCCCTTACCAATGCATTAGCCTACGGGAATAGATGATAGGCTAACCAAATATCTCCATGTAACATCACTCCAGAATTGGGGACATGAAAGACTCTAGGACATGACTAGATCACATCTTATGTTGAGTTCACAACCAGACTCATTGATAGGTTCGACAAGAAGGACCCGGAGTTACAGTTTAAGGAGCTGGCACAGTTGCGACAAAGTGGTTCAGTGGACTCATATATTTCAAAGATTCAGGATCTTTCAGTCATGGTTTCAAACATATCTGAGAGGAGGTTGATTGTGCTCTTTGTTGATGGGTTGTCTGATCCTCTACGTGGATGGGTGAAGGGTTTAGACCCTATGTCGTTGCAGGAGGCCATGAAAAAGGCTAGGAATATGGAGTCTTCAACATGGAGAAGCAAATTTTAGAACAAAAACTTTCAGCATAGGAGATAAAAGGAGAGAGATAGGAGGCACGGGTACAAGGACTCAGGACATCAGCCACACAAGAGTTCTTCTCGACTAGATGAGGATCAGCTGAATGATCTTATGAGGAAGAAACTCTGCTTTCACTGCAAAGAGCCTTGGGATCCTAAGCACAATTGTTCTTCCCAAGGGAAGGTAAAACAGATTGAGTACTTCTCAGCAGATGAGTGTGTGGAGTCAGACACGCATTCAGAGTAGCATACAAAGGATGATGATTTAGGGACAGATGTTGCCTCTGAAGTACCAGATAAGGATGAGGATACCTCCCTACCCACAACCCACATTTCTAGCATTCAGAGAGAAGGGTCATTCAGGATCCGAGGAGTATTGGGTGGACAGAGGTGCATTACCTTGTTAGACACAGGTGCCACTCATAACTTCATAGATGAGGGCTTGGTTTCTAAGAGGGGGTTGCAGACAAAAGAGTTTGCAGGATTTAAGGTAAAGGTAGCCGATGGGTTTGTACTCACTTGCACTAGGAGGATTCCCAATTTGATGATCTAGCTAAACCATTATACTTCCCAGTCAGAGTTTTATGTGGTTAGCATGGGTGACATGGATTTTGTGCTAGGAATGAAGTGGCTACATGAAATTGGGGAGTTCACTATTAACTTGAGGACAATGGAAATTAAGTTTGAAGTGAACGGGGTTAAACATGTGCTCAGGGGCATTTCGGATGGTGGATTGAGAGTTGTTTCTCTCAAACAAATGGAGAGGTTGATTCACCATGATCAGGTGTAGTGGGTAGCAGAGATAATAGTGATGCCAGAAGTTGCAGAGTAGCAGAAGCGTGAGTATCCACCTGACATACAGGCTCTTCTAACTAAACACACCAAAGTGTTTAGTGACATTCCACCAGGTAGACCCCCGGACAAGGGAATAGAGCATGTGATCGAGTTAGAGGAGGGTGCAAAGCCCATGATTACTACTCCCTATAGGCACCCCAAACGATATAAGGATGAAATTGAGAAAGCTATCAAAGAGTTTCTCGCTATGGGACACATAAGGCCAAGTAAGAGTCCATTTGCATCATCAGCTGTGTTGGTGAAGAAAAAGGATGGGACTCTTAGGATGTGCATCAATTACAGGGAACTCAATAAGAAAATAATTAAAAATAGGTACACCATACCCAGGATCGATGAACTTATTGATGAGTTGCACGGGGCCTGTTACTTCTCCAAGATAGATTTGAGATCCAGGTATCATCAGATTTGAGTCAGGGACGAGGATATGGAGAAGACCGCATTCAGGTGTCACTATGGGCACTTTGAGTTCCTAGTCATGCCATTCGGCTTAACTAATGCACCAGCCACCTTCCAGTCTTGCATGAATAGAGTCTTTCGAGAGCAGTTGAGGAGGTTTGTTCTGATATTCTTTGATGATATTCTGATTTACAGCAAGACATGGGAAGAGCACTTGAAACACATTAACATTGTGTTGAGTATTCTAGAGAGGGAATATTTGTATGCTAAGATGTCAAAGTGTGAGTTTGGGATGACCGAGTTGCTATATCTAGGTCACATCATCAGTGCTGGTAGTGTGAAGGTAGACCCGAAGAAGATTCGGGCAATAGTAGATTGGCTACCACCAAATAATCTCACTCAGCTGAAGGGATTTTTGGGGTTATGTGGATATCACTGCAGGTTTGTGAAGGGGTTTTATTAGTCTGCTGCACCCCTCACAGATTTAACTCGTAAGGATGCTTTCAGTTGGACAGGGAGTACACAGGAGTGCTTTGATAGATTCAAGTAGATTATGAGTGCATGCCCTGTGTTGGCTATACCATATTTTAGCAAGCCTTTTGAATTGTAGTGTGATGCCTCAGGGGAAGACATTGGTGCGGTTATTATGTAGGATAAGCACCCCATAGCATTTGAGAGCAGGAATTTGAGGGGTGTAGAGCACAACTATAGCATATATGACAAGGAGATGTTATCCATAATGCATGCATTGGCTAAGTTCAGGCAGTACATGGTGGGCAGCAAATTTGTGGTCAAAACAGATCACAATATTCTGAAACATTTCCTTGGACAAAAGGACCTAAACGAGAGGCAACAGAAGTGGGTCAGCAAGCTACAGGCCTACGACTTTGATATTGTATATGTCAAAGGTAAAAAGAATGTTGTTACCAATGCTTTATCTAGGAGGCCCCATTTGTGTGCTCTAGGTGCCATTACAGATGATTGTAGAGAGATGATATCAGTTGAGTATGCTAAGGATGCATGGGCTACTGGTATGATTAATGGCACCATTAAGGATGACAAGTACATAGTGGTAAATGATTTAATCATTTACAAGGACAAGATCTTTTTGGTGTCAGAATCACAGATGAAGGAGAAAGTTTTGAGGGCATTCCATGATTTGTCGATGGCAGGACACCCAGGGTACTTCAAAACTTACAAGTAGATTAGAGAGAGGTTCACCTGGAAGGGCCTCAAGACAGAGGTGATGCAGTATGTGAGAGAGTGCCCGATATGCTAGCAGAACAAACAAGAGCACTCATTTCTAGGAGGATTATTGTAGCCCCTACCCATTCCTGATAGGAAGTGGGATAGCATTTCTATGCACTTTATCACAGGTTTACCAAAAGTCCAAGGTAGGGATTGCATTTTTATGGTAGTGGACAGGTTGACAAAGTATGCACACTTATTTGACATCCCTACCACTTTCACTGCAATACAAGTAGCAGACTTGTTCTTTCGTGAGGTATTTCGACTCCATGGGTTGCCTCGTAACATGTCAGTGATAGGGACAGCAAGTTCCTCAGTAACTTTTGGCAGGAGCTCTTCAGGTTGACAGGGACAAAGTTCACACCCAGTACGAGTTACCACCCTCAAACAGATGGGAAGATAGATATTGTTAACAAATGGGTAGAAGGATACCTCTGCAACTATGTTTCAAGGCAGCAGAAGGCATGGGTGAAGTGGCTTCATATGGGGGAGTACTATTACAATTCCACTTACCACATGTCCATTTAGATGTAACCCTTCATGGCATTGTACGGGTATGAGGCAACGAGATTTGTTGATTTGTTGTTTGGTGATAGCCGAGTGCCTAAGGCCAAAGACCTACTTCAGGAGAGTTAGGACATCATGAGGTCTTTGAAGGAGAATATACATAAGGCTCAGAAACAGCAGAAGCAGTATGCAGATCAGAAGAGGACTGAGCGATCTTTTGAGGTTGGTGACATGGTATACCTCATGCTGCAGCCCTATAGGCACTCTCAAGAAGAGTGGAGCAGAGAAGTTGAAGCCACGATATTATGGACCTTTTAGGATCTCCAAGAGGATTGGAGAAGTGGCTTATGAGTTGGATCTTCTAGCAGGTAGTAGAGTACATAATGTGTTCCATGTATCTCACCTCAAGAAGGCGTTGGGGCATAATGTGACACCATCAGTAGAGTTGCCTCCTCTTGATGAAGAGGGGAAATTGATATTGGTACCCGAAGCTATAATTGACACCAGGAACGTAATTTGAGGAGGATCATTAAAGAGTACGTGGTCAAATGGAAAAACCTGCCAGTAGAGGATGCTACTTGGGAGAATGAACAGATATTGGAGCATCTTGACTTGAGATTGCTTGAGGCAAGCAATCTTAGGGAGGGCGGACTATAATGTCCCCTTCTAGTCCCATGGTTAGTCCATCATAGAGTTCCCGTCGACTAGCATTTTGGTTAGGGAACTGGTGTTGTTTTGGCTTTGGATGTTTGTGTCGGTGGAGATAATGTGGTTCAGATTCAATGGTTCTAGTTGGCACCTTCAGAGTTGGCCCAGTTTGATCTAAGCATTACTTACTATTTTTAGTAAGTCTGGGTTCAGTGTCGGTTCGGGATTTTTAGAGTCGGGTTAGAAGCATCTTGTCGAGACCTTTTTGACGAGCTAAAGAACATGGTATTCTGACACCGTCTTTATATTTATTTTAAAATCTGAAGTTTAATATAATTATTTATTGGGACTTTACAAATAAATATTATATGGTCACTTTATAAAAATAAGTTATAACTTAAAAGTGACCCTCTAGGAGGTGGGTGCCCATGGGAGTCATAAGGGAATAAAAATTAAATAATAAAACAAATACAAATTCCCTCCAAAAGGGGCGTTGGGCTTGGAGTAAGTTATAAAAGGTGCTAAAGGGCTCATTTTGTATTATGCTTGCTTTATGATATTTTCTTCTTGTGAGCTCAGCTAGAGTTTGCTATTGTGAAGGTTTGAGGATTCAAACCAAAGGCTTGTGGAGACGGAAACCTCCATAGCTAACAGCCTTCTATAGGTGTGAGAGACCACCCAACAGTGCCATTGACGGTGGATGTATTCAGTATTCACATTGTGCTTGCAATGAAGTCATTCGGAGGAGTTTTGAGCTGATTTGATTTATAGCATTGCTCTATTATTATTGAGTACAGATTTCAGAGGGTTTGAAGGTAGTTTATTGTGTGGGCATTGTTCATAGCTACTATTTGCATATTCAGCCATGGCTGTACTACTTAATGAGTAGCGTGGGAGTCTTACAGTATCATTTCCTTTTATGGGTGTCACATATTTTACATTGTGTGAGGTGTTTAGAGCCCATTTATATTGTTAATATCATTTGTAAGCTCAATCTCATATTTTTTGGAGTTTGGAGTGATTCCAGCTATACCCAATTGTTGGTGCACTCTTAGCACATGTACTAAGTTGCATTTCTGGATATGGGTATGTCACAGTAATTCATATTTGGCTATTCTGCTATCTAGGTCTTTGTTATTTTCTTTATATTTGTTATACTTTTTCTAGGTTTTCTCTCTATGCTCTATATTGTATGCTTCGGCAACACATCTGCAAGAAAACTTAAAACCCCTTCTACATTTTTTTGTCTAGTCTAAAAGATCACATAATAAAATAATAAAAATCACACATAAAAAGATTTTAAAAAATACAAATAGGTACGGCACATTACATTCCCCTACAGCTGGAACAACTAATCTACCTCCTATTCCACCCGCCCCATGTAGTTTCTTGGGGTGGGTGGTAGGGGGGAGGGCCCCCTACTATTCTATGGGTTGGGAAGTCCCGTTAAGTCCAAGGGTTTGCCAACAATTTAACTGCCCACCCAGGTGGGTGGAAAGTAAAGGGCATGGGAGGGGGGCTACGGCCTCCCACCCAGGTGGGGGTCATAGGCCAAGGGGAGACACTCTTTTAAACGAAGTAAAGAGGAGGTATTTTTCTAGAACCCTTGGGAGATAGCCAGGTGTGGGGCATATTATCAATCCCCAACAACAACAACATCTACTTACCTCGACATCTACTAAAGCAACTATTGTGGGGTGGGTGGGTGGATATAGGATGTGGGTGGGAGATATCGTTCCCTCCCTCCCTCTCACCAATCAAAATATATATTGCGGGGTGGGTGGGTGGTTAATACTCTCTTGAACGCTAGTGCCAAATAAAGCCTCTTGCCCACCCTACTATAGTCGGGGTTGGGTGGGACTATAAGTGCCCCGGGTGGGCAATGTAGTCTCCCACCCACCCTGAGGGTTTACCTAGAACCCTTAGCTTCTCCAATTAGTTGGATAGCCCACCCAACCAAACTATAGCCAAGGGTTCTAGGCAAACCCGTGATCTGAACGAAGTGAAGATTACGATTTCCCCTTGGGAGAAGTAGGGGTGGGGTCCCCCCCCGTTGAAACTTCCCCCAGATTATTGTTGCTGTTGTTGGGTGGGAGGCAATATATATATATATATATATATATATATATATATATATATATATATGTGTGTGTGTGTGTGTGTGTGTGTGTGTGTGTGTTGGGAAACAACTTTGGGGTGGGTGGGTGGATTATAGCGTGGGTGGGAGGCTAAAATTACGAGGTGGGTGGGAAGAAGTGGTTCGAGGATGGGTGGGGGGCTAAGGTTTTCCGGGGGGAATTTATATTAGTTTGGCCGCCCCTCAAATATATTATTGTGGGGGGGCCCTTCAAATAGAAGTTGGTTGAGCCAACCCTATCTCCCCCCACCCACTCCTGTAGGGTGGGCACCCCCTCTTTTCTATTATTGTGGGTGGGAGGCCCTATCTACCTATCCCGGGGCCTCCCACCCACCCCAACTATTGTAGGGGGTTTCAAAGGGAAAACCCCCGGCCCCATATATCCTCCCAGGGGTGGGTGGGCAGCCCTTCCTCCCAACCCTCCCAGGGGCCTCCCACCCACCCCTAATAGTTGGCTCCCCCTTTCCAATTAGAGTTCTGGGGATTATAGAGAATTATATCTATAGATGTGGTGATTTTGATTTGTGGTTCTCGCGTTCGAATGAATTGAATAGTGTCGTCGAGCCTGACCTCTAATCGATAAGCAATTGGCCTTGTTTCAGTTCAAATTAATCCTCGCCTAGGACATCAACTTCCGCCAACAGTGAACTCCCAAGGATCGTATCCCGCGCATATTCTGCATTATAGACTACAACTGATTCAGCTTCTGCTTCTGGGAGATCAAGAGGAGCTCGATTAGTTTCTACTGGACAAGGGATCGAGGACATAACCAATAAAGGGAACAAGAGAATACCAAACCATATCTGCCTTTGCACCGTGATGATCTCACTCGAATTACAAGAACCTAGATGTATTAATACGGTAATAATGATCAGACCAATAGATACTTCGTGAAAGACCATTTGAGCTGCAGATCATGATGCCCCTGGGAAAGCATATTTTGAATACGGGGGAGTTCTAGTTCCCAACTTTGGTTAGAAAATCTAAGCTAAGATAACAACCAAATCAATTAACATATCACTTAATAGACCAAGGATACCCTTACGAGTTTGGAACTGAGTATAGCCATGAGGTTATATTGCAGGTATCTCAGAACCAAGTGTAGCTACAATGTGAGATACAAAATAATCCAAAATGCCTAGAAGCATCTTTAGAGTATTGCAAAGGTTTATTACAAGAAATTTCACAATATGATACATGATCACATCACAACACGAGGTGATTCTACTAGTTAAGCGTTAGTAATATATAACCCCATCTTCATATATGGACTAGGTCCATTTTTTCTTTCTTATTGTAGGGATGCACAATCATTACCAGTATTTATTTGTTTTCGTCATCTGCCGACTAGTAGATCCACTAAAGAATGAAAACATGAAAAATGAGAGAGGAGACAAAAGTGACTTAGGTACACAATGTGGGAAGATGCCCCCAAGACATCTTTCACAACGTTATGCCCCCAAGGCACCACACGCAATAATTGCAATAAGAGAGAAGAAAATAGAAGAATAGAGAAACAAATAGAAGAAGTATCACAATAGAGGTGGGCTCCTTGTATCTTTGACCTTACAAGAGTATTAAGGGTCATCCAAGGAGACCTAAACAACATTTAACACAATACAGGGGAACACAACACAACACTAACAACATATATATCTAGGAGGCCACCCTTGAGAGCAACTGGAGTAGGTGCTACATCAAGTGTGGCTAAAAGAGGGAGAAATACTTACCTGATTCAAAGGGATATTTCCTGGAGGACAATCTATGTCAATCATCTTAGGCTATATCATTGCATGTCTACATAACCTAGAAACACAACATGACATTGTGATCTAACATATCCACAAAGGAAGACCACATGCTCCAAAGGGCATATCTTGTATCAAGAGAACCTGTATCATGCCAACACTCCAATCTAGAATCAAGAGTCCACCAAATGGCACAATAACAAACATCCTATAAACAAGGACTATCATCTCCAATCACATGAAGATAACCATCTCCTGACAACAAAACTCTCACTACCAAGGGCTCCCACTGAAACGTGATACTGAGCTATTCATGGTATCATGAGAAGCATGTGATAAGCCCTAATATCTGACTAACCAAACACTATAATCATCCATCCTCTCATTTCAAAGAAAAAATATACCAAAAAACTATATCAACACTGAATCAATCTCGTGGATATAGACACTCCACATCCAAGTCATCCCACTGCAACCAATGGGTAGCTAATCCACATAACTACATAACTCGAAGATCTCAAAAAAACATGCAAACTAAGATATCAAAGAGGATAACCTATAGAATTAAAGACTCAAGCACCAGATCATCATCGAATCTAATTTTCCAATCTACAACAAGTAACCGTAGTCAAAGGAACCCATAAGCAAATGTTGTAGAAATGATACCAACAACTCCACATTGAGAAGGCTGCAAAAAACCTCCTCAAACCGTGCACAAAGCATACATGCAAACCATAGATTTTGGACAGAAAATCTACAAAACCAATGACCAACTCCACAATCATAAGTGTTTGCTCCGCTATTACTTACAGTTGCATTTGCTCTATACCTTAGACAAAATTAGAGCCAAATCCAGCACCTCCCCATGGGCTTTGAGCAGCTCCCACTAGTCCATTGCAATAACCACCAACAAATTTAATGGTGAAAAGATTCAACTTCCTCCTCCTTGATTTGTTTCCAATCCATTGCCACCAAAGCTAGTGTCTCACATACTTCCTATGCATATCCAGAGTTTCCATATCCTGCATAGCAGCTATCAAATGAGACATGTGGACTTGAATATACATATCATATCTGAGGATAGTGTCTATCTAACCAGTTCCAAACTCAAATTATATTTGTTCCATGCCCTTTTCACAATGTCTACACTATTAATGTAAGGCGGAACAATCACTGATGTAATAGTGTCACTGTAACATTTCTCTCTTTGAGCACAATTCTTCAATCCCATGCTTCTACAACAAGCCTAGTGGCCCTTCCAAACTGGTGGTGCCTAGGAATGACATTATTTAGTCCTTCCTCAAATAGAAGGTCAAGCGATGCATGCAGTCCATATAGAAGTTGAATGGAAGGTATATAGGGCGAATATGTCCCCATCTTATAGAATTTCAAATAGTCATTCCAATAAAAAAAATTCTGAATACTCATGGATAGATAGTAAGAAACAAAGTTTGAACCACCCACAGGGTACCTTGTCCATCCCTCAAAGAAACAAATGATTGAAATCTAGCAATGGCCACTGATGCCCATCCAAGATATACCCTACAACTCCATTTTTCTTTGTTTCATTCTCAACAAATGCTAAGCATATCCATCTTTTCATTTCTTGGGTTGGCTTACTGAGCTACAAGATAAGATTAAAGCCGCCAAAAAATCATGGACATATGAGGATGTTGAGAAGAAACAAAATTATGATATCTTGCTTTTACTACAATTTCCTGACTATATTTTACACTCCCTCTAAGCTTGGTGATAGCCAAATTCCTGTTATAGTCGTAAATCCATCCTCGATGACTATGCACACATTTACATGAGATCTGCAGAGCCATCAATTTTGTGAGAAGGGAAAGAGTCTCTTATGTTGCCTCTCCCAACTAAATTCATTACGCCCATTGTGTTCTCAGGATTTGACAAGGTTTTTTCCCCACAAATAAGATTGACTATATTTGTCTGCACCTGAAATCTAGAGGGAGGATTGCAATCCCCATTTCTCATCCATAAAGGTTACAAATCCAAACCCATGGGATCTTCTAATCTAACAGTCGCTCACAACCTTGGAATCCATGACTTCATTGAAATCCCTGAAGACATTTTTTTTGTGGAATTGTTCCACCATTCACTTGGATTTCCATATTCCTAATTCTGCCGCTCTCTCTACCTCATGCATTTCTTTGAAGACATTTTATCAAATTGTTCATATTTCATTATGGCATGCCTTCTAATGTTTGATTTCCCTCTTAATATGAAGTATACCAAATAAATTTACTTGTTACGCAGGTAGCAGTGTGCAAACAAAATTTAAAAATCTTCTCTTCAAAAGATATTCCATCAATCTTGTCACAACCCTCAGTATTCTCGAGCGTAAAACTATTTGAGAGCTTTCCAAAATAGTTTTGTAAATTGGTCTCCAACTGCTACACACCCCACAAAATATGCAAAATAGCTCTTTTTCTTTTTGGTATTTAGCAATTGCATGACCTCTATCTCTTCCCAAAATGCTCATATTAATTCACTTGTGAAGGATATGGGTAGAGGTTTGAATATGTTCAATGTATTGGTGTGAAGGATACTAGCCGTAAAGTTGAAAACCTAATTTGCCACAGCTTCAAAGTCCATCTCTTTTCATTTCTGCAATGCAAAATCAATGGCAATAACTTGTCTTACATGTCATACAACATTTTATGTCCCTGTATTCTTTCCTTCACGGAGATATTTCACAAAATAATTGTTGCAAGGTGTGCGCCCTTGGTCTCCTTGTGTTGTGCATCGCAGCACTTGGGTTCGTGACAAGGCTTAACTGCCTTCCGTAGATTCATTAACTCTGGCGGTTGTATCTGGCATTAATAGGTCAGTATTTTGGTAACTGTCTTGCTAGCAATTGGTATCAAAACTTGGGTCACGAGTTTGAACCCCTCGCTTGCACTGGGGGGATTGTTGCAAGGTTTGCGCCCTTGGTCTCCTTATGTTGTGCAGCGCAGCGCTTGGGTTCATGACAAGGCTTAACCACCTCTCGTGGATTCATTAACTTTGGTGGTTGTATCGAGTATTAATAGGCCGATCTTTTGGTGCAACGGCAACCGTCTTGCTAACAATAACACTCTGCCAATAAAACCTCAAGTATCTCTATCCAACCATGACCTTTTGTCTTTTATTCCTAATTCAAAAAACATCACATTCTAGGTTGGTGCTAGTTTTACTAAGTGGACACTTTGCATTCCATTTTAATACTTCATTTTAGCGGCCTGTTCTGGAAGAAAAAATCTCTCTTTCTTTTTGTGGCTTCAATCACTACTTTTTTCTTATTTTCAAACTTTCTCTCTTTTTGTGGCTTTAATCACAACTTTTTCCTTCTTTTCCTGCAAACCCTCTATTCAACCTTCTCTCCCTGGATCTCTCTAGCTCTGATACCAATTGTTAAAAAATAAGACAAATAAACAACACATAAAGTAGCACACATAGACAAGAATTTAACATGGTTCACTAATGTGGCTACATCCACGAGAAAGCAGAGCATTAATTTTATTATTGATTACAGTGACATACATACAGATTTTCCCCCAAATATATACAATAGTCTTCAAGGAAGACGAAGAGACAAAGCAAGGGAGATGAAATGAACAATCGGCCTTCACACCCAAACACGTATTCATCATTGACTTCCAATAGTCAATTATTTCTAAAAACTTATAATTGAGCGATGATTAGCTACTGGTTCTATGGGCACACTTATGCTTTGTAGGAGGATGGCTTGGTGATCAAATTCCCCTTCCTGTAATCCACAAATGGCATATGTCAACTATGCATCTAACATCCTAGATGGATATAAGTGGTGAAATCAATGAGTTGTATGCTTCCTAGTGACACAGTGGCCAAGTGTAGATAGTGGAACTGCGAAGTCTTTTAACCCTTACAAAACCCTTTGCCTCACACGTTTTATTATAAATTTGTGACTTGCTATTGGTGCTAGCCAAGTTTGTAAGTCGTCCCTTTCCATATGGAGGTTACTAACAACCAATTCTTCAGGCCACGGTTACCAAACTAAAAGGTTTTTCACAACTCCTTATGAAACCAAAAATCCCCTTGAGTTCAAATTTATAGCAATAGGCATCCATAGTTGTTTTGACGGTTTAATATAAATCTTGTCGGGATGGGCCATATATGTATCCACGCGAACATGCTCACACAATGTGCTAGCCCAAAAGTCTTAGAATTTTAATTTTGGGGGATTGAGTGATTGTGTGTTTGGGTATTGGACGAATATATCACAAGAGGGTTTTTTTTTAAGTATGAAGAGAACCATCTTTTAAATTTATTATTTTTTATATTGGGGGATTGCATCTCAAAAACCACAATGTGTTTAAAAACTTTTTTTTTTTGGGCATAATTACAATAAACGTAGGAATTTGTCTCATATTTAGTTTATTTCCACCCATGTTATCCATTTTTTAAGAAGAAAACTTGAGTTTATAGTATGCAATTCTAACACAGTTGTTCTAGGGTTTTCATATTATTATTATTTTTCAATGAGTAACAATAGTTGAGAACCAACTGCTTTCCATCTATAATTTCATTTGTTTTGTAATGAAATGGGCAAAGAAAAATGTATGAAGTAATTTTATTTGTGAACAAGCACAATATGCTCTATTTGATGTGAAGCTTTTACATGGGCCCATATACTAACTTAGGTGTTGTTTTTTATTTATTTTAACAAGAAAAACATACTATTTTGGTACGTAATTGAATTTATGCATCCATTTACTTGGTAATAAAGGTTTTTGGTTCATTACTACCAATTTCCAAATGATTAACTTACAACTTTAAATTTTTTAAAACTAGTACTTGCACCCATAGGAGGTTCAAGGAATACGCCCATAGGAACAACCAATGAGTTTAGAAAATTTTCTGAGCACTAAAATGCTCACATATAAAAGCCTATTGGCTAATTATTCCATTTTTCATTTTTCAAAATGATTTAATAAAAAAAATCATTTATCATTTTCCTTTCATCTTTGTGAATTCTATTTTCCCGTAACAAAAATTAGCTATGAGAAATTCGTTGCGGTGCAACTGCTAGTTTATAATTCAAAGAATTGTTTTCAAGTAAATAAATGAACAACTGCGGGGACTTAAAATAAAGGTTTATAGTGAGGGGAAAATTGCTGGAACGCGCTCCTGGAGGATACGAATCCCCACGTACCTGCATGCGCATGAGCGGTCTCTGTCAGCATCCCAAGTTCAAATAAACGAGAATTGCTGTGTAAGTATGAAGTATGAAATATGAATGTTAAAACAGGTACCTGCCAAGCATGAGCGTGGTCGCCTGGGGATTGGTTCCAGGCGAAAAGGCGTGAGTGGATCCATCGACCACTCTCAAATTATCGTTTTCGATTCCGAAGACTTGATAGTCTCTGTTGATGACAAGATCAAAGCGGCAGCCTCCATGGTAATGCCAGATGGTAGCCACTGTGCTCCTACAGAAGTCTGCCAGTGCGGTTTCATTCTCGGGCAGGGGCAGTGGTTGGTTCACATATGCGAACGACAGGGCCTTTGTCCGTGTCAGCGCACAAATGCTTCTCATTGCTCGGCTGCAAACCGCCAAGTCCATCGGATTAGAGAAATAGTTGAATTTTACCGATGGATTGTCACGGGGATCTCTACTTTTCAAATAAAGCTCTCCGGTGGAGAGAGGGGTGCTGAGCTTCTCGGCAATGAATCCAATGAAAGATCCCTGCTGCATTATGCTGAATGCTTCTATGTATGCCTCGCTGTTGGGTGTTATTCCGACCACTTGGGGCATTGAAAAATCGAGAGGCTTGCGAGAAAGAAGAGAGATGTTGTTGCGGGGATTGTCCACCATGCCCTTTCCCACTCCTGGCAAGTCCATCACCACAGGAATATTCATCTTCTCCAGATGCTCGGCAGGGCCTATGCCGCTCAGCATTAGAAGCTGGGGGCTTCCCAGCGCCCCTGCACTTAATATCACTTCGCTGCACCCGCCCTTCTCTCTGCAGAATGGACTGTTCGCCTTTAATAACGCTTCGTACGAAACCCCATTCTCGTCAATGAATTCCACTCCACGAACACGAGGCTTTGACGAGTAATGACCACAATTCTCTGCATTCATCAACAAAGAGTAATGACCACATATGTATATCACTGGAGTTTTGGGATTGGAAAACAAACGAGAGTTTTTTTGGACCGCTGGTCATATCGGTGGTGTTATATGGGTGTGAAGTTTGGGGCAGCGTTACATCAGTAGTAAAATGGAGATAAATAGAAAGATTACATAGTAGCAAAATGGAGATAAATAGAAATATTACATAGGCATCTAATCACAAGAAATTTTAAAATCAAAAGCACAATTCCATATGTGATTGTCTTAGCTAAAGTATGGGTTTTTTTGATTGAGGTGATGGAGACAATCCCTCTATTAGGTTATTTGAAGAGAATCGAGAACTTGGAGGAACACCACTAGCCCAAGATTGCACCAAGGAAAAGTTAAATTGAAAAAAAACACATGGATGAAGCAAAATGTAAAGTTGGTGAATAAGTGGGGCATTAGCATGCAGAATGCCCAAACACAAACATGGAAATTAAAAAGTATGTTAGAAAGAAAGCCAAGGCAACCAAGTGGGCTAGACGACTCAAGCAAAAGAGAGAGCATTATGTCAAATATTTTAACCCTATTTATGACCACTCTACTTAAATATCATCCATTTTAATGGTCAAACAACCAATAGTAATTTTACACCTCATTCACAACAAAAAGTGGTAAATATTTATCCTATTTTTATTGGTCAAAATTGACTTTGATTGTTGAAGTGGATGATATTTAAGAACAACCATTTATGACCACAAGTCAAAGTACTATATAGGTGCGCATATCAAGTGGAAAGTTAAAATGTTAATGGCCCAACTTAGAACTAGCTCACACCATCTTAGGTGTGAAACAAGAAAGTGACTGACACCCAAAGAAGAGTGGGCGGATATGATTTGTCATCTTTGTAGATTGGGTTTAGTGGAAACAAAATGGCATTAAATCATGGAATGTAAGGCGTATGAGGACCTCTGGATCAACTACACTGATGTGCTAAATGTGGGGTCTTTAACGGACTTGTTTGAAGAGGAGAGAGTAGTTAAAGCGACAGAATATCTGTGCAGGATTCATAATAGAAGAAAGAAAATCAGGGAGAAATAAAAGAGAGGCTACCTGTACTTCCTTTATTTCCTTGTTTGATGCGCCCTGTTTTACCTTTAGATTCCATAGATTATAGTCTTATGGACGTTATCATGTAATTAATTAAGAGTATAGATAGAAATGGAGGTGTAACGAACCTTTTGGATAGAAGGTAAGTCGTGTTGCCGTAGCCCGCAGAAGAACATGAATATTGTGTGGATTTGCGTTTTTGAGAAGATCAGCTGCTGTACGACGTCTGTCGTTGTTATCAAAGGTTGAGCCGCTGACTTTGGTGCCAAGCATATGGTCTAGCGTGTAGCCATTGAAAGGGATCATTCCCACTGACACGTCCAGCAGGCCCTCCATTACAGCAGATTGCCAGCCTTTCAAGTTGGGACGCGTGACGAGATTTGATTCGACCCATTGGTACGCCTCCTCCACCAGCGTCAGGTTCCACCCCATCGACACCATGTATGCAACGCTCGCTCGGCTGTAGAACCCAAAATTCAGGGCGGAACTGCCCCCCAGAACTCTTGCGCGGATGTTCTGCACACCGTCTTCTGATACGAACACTTGCGCAGGTGACTTGTATTTGTCTGTGTTAGCAAGTGTAGTGAACACGCCCTGCGCTTTCTCTATGGTAGCAACACCGTAGGGAGAATCTCCTCTCTCCAATACGAGCACCGAGAAATGGGCACCCAAAGTTGCTGCAATTGCACACCCCGCTGTCCCTCCTCCCACCACTATGTAGTCGTACTGTCTTGAAGCTGCCTCACCAGGATTCCGCCTCAACAACCACGGCGCCATACCTTCCAAGAAAACACACATAGCAAATTAGGACACTTCGATAATTTATCAATCACTAGGCCTACCTATGTAATATCTCTGAGTAGGATGGATGATCACCAGCGTCTGCCATTACAGCGGAGAAGAGAAGTAGACTTAAACATAATGCCATCATCGGTGAAGAGGAGTATGCGCCTTCCCAACTCATTTGAATGTGAGAGTGGATTCAAGTGCAGAGCTTAAAGAGAGAGACAAGGTGGTCTGGTTGGATTGGTGTACACTCCATATATTAGAGGGGGAACGTTGACTACGATCAGAAACTTGGCCTGCAATGATATAATTGTCAAGAATATTGGTAAGAGTAGAGAAACAAATTCAGTCCAACTTCAACAACCCGGACCGTTCAAACCAATGTTGGTGTTTATAAGTTATTACAGTCCTTCACGCCATCAACATCCTATGTATCTCAAACCTTTCCTTCTACAATGCGGACATTCAAATTCATTTGTAACCCTCTTTTCGACTCACTTTCATCCGCTTCTGCCATATGCAATTAATTTGATTTTTTATTGAAATTAATTCTCTAAATTCTAAGAGTTTTGGTTTTAATTTTCAATTTTCCCATTTTTTATTTTATTTGCAATTTTGAAGTTAGTTGTGGTTATGAATTTTATCTTCAATTTTGCAAATTCAAATTTAATTATGGACCAAACTAACCCATTTCTTATGGTGGTTCTTAAATATCATCCACTTCAACACTCAACGGTTGATTTTGACGAATAAAAATAAGACAAATATTTACCACTTTTTGTTATGAACGAGGTGTAAAATCACTATTGACTTTTTTACGATTGACGTGGAAGATATTTAAGTAGAGTAATTTCTTACTAACCATGATTTGTCACTTGAAATGTTTATACTTGTATTCTAGAGTGTTGTACTTTGAAATGAAGAACATTCATAACTTGGAGCTAAGGTACCTTAATTTAAAGGTATTAAAATATTAAATGAAACTATTAAAATATTCACTTATATAAACAAAGAGATGTGTGAGATGTGTATTGTTCTAAATCAAAAAATTATTTGGTCGCTCTTTTTTTTGGAAAATGTGTTTCCTTTCTTTGCATTTTTTGAAAGGATGATATTTTTTAATCATTTTTTTTCAAAGGAGAAGATTAATGCAACACATTTTTGGCAAAGAAAAAGATGGGAAATAAAAGAACTAAGAAAAATAAGACAATGCATTCATATTCAAAAAAAAGACAAGAAGCTAAATGAAGAAAGGGTGTAAAAATATTTCAAAAAGAGAGAAGATAATTTTTTTGAATTTTTATTATTTAATTTATTATTACATTTCATAGACCTTCTAATTTTTTGTTTAACATTTCATTGTGCCAAGAGATATTATTTTAGTCATAGCTGAGGCTAGAAACATAGAAGGCATAAGTTATTATTTATTACATTGCACAAAAGTGAGGACCAAGTTAATCAAATTGGAAATAAGTGATAGAATATTGTTTCTCATAGGCTCAGTTGTAGTATAGGGAACATATTTGAAACAATTCAAAATCCTTCAAGATGAGGTTCGTTTTATTGATTACAAACCTCACAACATGGTGTATCATTATATCCATCTAATAATTGCTATTGGCATGTCTCTTCATCATGTTCCACACACACATGCACATCGTAAGTGGATACTAGATAGAGATGACCATTAGAAAATATTGCAGGTTATTGAAGAGCAAGTTGAACCAATTGATGTGGTGTGACAAATATGGAGAAGAACCTTGATTTCATTCCCTCCAAATTTTATATATTGTGATTTGATCAATAGTATGATGGGTTCTATATACATGATGTGATTTGATTTTTCCCTAGAGACTAGATATATATGATGTCATTTGATTCTATATATCAATGCATGATTTGAATAAAATAATATTCTAGTCAAATTTGATGAATGTTTTTTGATGTTGTATTTCCTTAGGTTGTGAAAATCACACGCAAATATATAAGGATTTAATTTAAGACTTATAGAATATGTTCATATAAAGTAGAGAATTAAGAGACATGATGAATAATGGTCAAGAATAAAATAGTATTTAAGTGGACTAGGGTGACTTAACAAAACTTAAGGGGTCTTAAGGGCATTAAGTGCTACATACAGCTAAATCCATTTTAATTACTTTAAATTTTAGAAATTTATTTTTTACATACATAATGTGCTTCTTAAAAAAATCCTACATAGAAGGTGCTTGAAGTATTTTAGTGTCATTTTTAATATATGGACCTAATCCCTAGATGTAAATTTGGGATATACATGTGTCTTGTCCTAGAAAGAATCTTCTTAAACAAAACTTTAATATTTTTAGTATACTATGGACCTAATCCCTAGGTACCCTCAAGGTTGCATCATAATAGAGTGGTGGTTAATACCTAAGTGATATGTTGTATATAGGCCATCTATCTTTCATGACTGCCTTTAAAATATATGAACTTATATATTCATTATACCCTTACATCTAGTTAGATAGAGAAGAATAATTTGATTTGTCAAATTTATGCCTCTTTTCTCATTTTTAGATCTTAGATTAACAAAGGGTAAGTGCAAAAAGATGGGGGGCCAAAAAGTGGCCACATTGTTTTAAAAAAAAAATAATGCATAACGCAAGCACTTTATGAATTGTTATAAAAAAAAAGTTAATCTTCTCATTTCATTTATGTTTTCTCCTCTATAGCCGCGGCCTGCAAACCCTAGAAAGCGTGCTTGCATTTTGGGAAAATCAATTTAACACCAAAATCTTACTGATTCGTTGCCAAAATGCCGCCACAACGTCGAGCACGCCAAAGGAGTGAGTTTTTTTTTTGTTTGTTTGAATTTATTTCTAAATAGGTAGGTTTGAGTTGATTTTGATGTATATTTTGTTAATTGTCAGGAAATGTTAATGCACCTCCTCCTCCTCAAAATCCACAAAATCCTGCAGAACAACAACCTCCTCCATCCATTCCTCGACATGCCCCTGGAACACAAGAAAATATAATGGGGCAAATTGAAACTAACAAAAAAGAAATTGAAGATATAATTGCAAGTTTGAAAGATCCTTCCACTTCAACCTTGCATAGGTCCACGCTTGTTGAATCTCTCGAATCTATGTTGTCAAATGTAGATTCAATTAGCAAGCAAATATCTAGTTGGACGGATAAAAGGAGAGAGTTTAGAGACTATTATGCAGACAAGCTGTCATACCAAGATGTGAAAAAATTACAAATTACAAAATTAGACTTGTGTTCAATTTTCACAAACCCACAAACAAATCAACCTCCACCCATTACATGCAAGAGGTTCCCTATCCATTGGTGCAACAACCAAGTGATAAGGGAGAATTTTGGGCAGAGGTGGTGGATATTTTTTGACCATCCTCCATGTAATAATAATGAGGTCCCGCAATACTTTTTGAGGAAACTCTACTACGAGTTTGTCCTCAATAAAGTGCCAAACTATTTTGATATGCGGGACTTCTAGGGTAGAGGTGGGGGGTCAGCACAAGATAGACCAGGGGCACATGTTGACCCACAATGGGCAGTGAGACAAGTAATCAGCAGACCAGCCCATGAGCATGTTTCTATCCCTTTCATTGTAAAGGAGAGTGTTGAGGTCAATATACTTCAGTCCATTAGTGCCTTGACCCAGAGCATGCCAGTCCTGCAGCACAGAGTGGGGTAGGAGATAGTGCGAGGAGTAGGGTCCCTCCCCATGCCTGTCAGACTTGCGGGTCAGCATGTGGTTATGACCCCATAGATAGTCAGGACGCAGGTGCACAGGCTACATCTGCAGCTGAGCAAATGGTGATGACAGATACCCTCCTAAGTGAGACTTTTAGCCTTGATACTCAAGTAAATATTAGCAAGTTTATTGAATTTAATTTATTAAATTTTATTTTTGAAATGCAAGATTAACTAATTTAGTTTGATGATTTTAATAAAATTTCAGGGTCATAGCGTTGATGCAATTTTCGGTGGTTCTCCACCTGCATATTACACTATATCATCTACTGTCGGGGTATGTAACTAGTAAACAATTACAAATATTACATGTGAATAGCATCGTTATATGAATGGTATTCTAATATCTGATTTTGGATGTTGAATAGGTTAATATTGGAAATTTCATGGCAACACCTGCCAGCGGTGGTGGACTTCAAAGCTTCACGGAGGTAATAAAATAAATAGTTTAATGAATGAATTGAACTTACTAGATTTTTGTATATGACTTGTGTGCTTTATTGTGTGTACTTCCATGTTTAGATGAACATGTGTGTATGTTAGGAGCCATGATTTGCATCACTATTATAGTTTTTGTAATTGAATAATATTTTTTTTATTTCCAGATGATGCAGGCTGCAGAGACACCTCCTGATGTTCATAGGGAAATGGAGCATGGTGTGACCTCTACGATTCATAGCTCCGTGGCATTGACAGGGGTACGAGGCAGATTAGTAAATTTTAATTTACATTCATTGTTATAGTTGTTTATTTTTGAAAAATCAAAAGATTATTGATTTGAAGTTTAATTTCTATCTGGATGGTTTCTATAGGACATGACATCACCACGGCCTATTCCTGCTACTGAGACAAGTGAGGAGACAGATTATATGGTAGCAGTAAGTGATTATTTTGTTAAATGTTTCATTTTTTATAACATGTAATTTCTATATATTAATGTCTATACTTTTTATTGTAAAAGCTAAAGATGCAGGAAGAACTAAATAGGAGGAGTAGCCCTCAGGTTCGTAGTAGACCACCCACATGTGCATCTCCATCCCCTAGAAGATCAAAGGCTGCCCGTGATCTATTCTCTTCACCAACCAGAGGGGAATGACTTTTTATTGTGTTCCTTTGTTGTATGCCTATATGGCATTTGTGGACATATATTTTGTATTGGATATAGTCGACATTGTATGCCTATATGGCATTCTTGTAAGCCTATATGGCTATTTTGTATATATGTTATACTTATATTGACAGATATTGATGTATGCCTATATGGATATTTGGTTAATACAAATCTTTTTTATTGATGGCGTCCATACTTGCATTATAAATCCACGTTTGAATGGATATTTGTAGATGGCTACTTCAAATATTTAAAGTTCAATTGTATTACATAGGATGTTTGTTGATCCAATAAGCTAGCTATTGTTATTCAAGTATTACCTAAACCTCATTTTGGAACTAAAAGATAAAAGTTGTATTTAAAAAAAAAATGAATCATCGTGTTGAACAGAAAATATTACTATTGTTTATGAGTAACATACAATGTCAACCATATGCAATACAAAAAAATGAATCATCATGTTATTCTTTATGTTTGAGATCCTGAAAATGACTAAGTATGGTAGCCTGATATCCTGAAACACTAAAAATTGACTAAGTCTGAAATCTGGTGGATCCTCCAAATTCTATAATCTACATGTTAAATCCGGTGGATTCGAGACCTATCTCAAACATCCTTAAAGGTATATTGAAAAATATTTAAAGTATATTCAATATACCTTATCCTCTGGGACTTACACTTCTAGACACAAAATTGCTCTAGGGAGTTAGGTGAGCTTTCCCACCTTTGTAGACTTAAATTAGCACCTAAGATTGAGACCTTAAAGTGCGCCTAGAGAAGAAAACAAACCTTTGATCATCCCAAGTTATGGCGCCTTGAATGGAATTGATACAAATGACCTTAAGCATTAAAATTTTGACAAGGAAAACACATTATGAGTTTAGGTGCCCTTCATGCTTCAAATCACCAATTTTGGCACCTTGGCAACATAGTAGATGAATAACACCTCAAAATGAGTGCCTAAGGGTGATGTAGTCATACAAGGGTGCAAACAAGTGTTAAAAGCCTTAAAATATCAAGGAATAATCCAAATTCAAGTAATGCACATTTTCACACCTTGAACATCATCTAAGGCACCTTGCAAAGGAGGTTTTGAGCAACATAAACCTTAGGCGCAATTTCTTGCTTCTACAATCAAATTTGAGCACCTAAGGAGTGGATTGGTGATGGACATCACTTTGAGTGCCTTAAAAGTGTTTGAAGGTTTGAATTGGTGAATGACATCGCTAAAGGTCTTAGAACCAACTAGAATAAGGAATTGAAGAATGAGTTAACCACTTTGAGCGCCTTGAAGGAGAGAAGTATGTATATGAAGATTGATTGAATGTTTGGAGTTTAGGCGCACTTTCCTTGTCATCTAATCACACATTGGCGCCTAGGAAGAGTTGACATGAAATAATCCTTTGAGTGGACTCCTTGATGAGATCTCTCCCATTGCTTAAACTTGTTGAAATGTTAAAAGCTAAGTCAAATGGATTCTAGGCTCTCTTTGCCTTTAGAATGACCTTGAATTGGCACCTAAGCATAACAAGAGAGTTTAAATCCATTCAATATGGTGCCTTGTACAAGGAGAGCTTAAGAGCATGAGACTAGATGGCATTTAAGAGTCAAGATCATCAAAATCCAAAGAAATGGGCTAAGTAAGCTAAGGCGCCTTTGCTTGTCATTCAATACCTCCATGAGCGCCTAGATTGAAATTGCATCCAAGGACATCTAAGAGTAGGCGCTTAGAGGGGAAAAGTCATCCTAAGACCTTCATAATTATTTAAAGCATAAAAAACACCAAGTATAAAGCTTCATGATGTTGGGCGCTCTTTCACCTCCATATAGATCTAGATTGGCACCTTAGATAAAGTATCACAAATCTATATCATTGAGTAAGTTCCAAGAGAGAAAGGCTTACTTCAAGCATGTTTAATCATTCAAGGTCTTACAAATAATGAATAGAGCCTAAATTGATGCTAGGTGCTTCCTCTTGTCTCTACTATCTAGTTTTGGTGCCTAAGGAGAAATTGCATCTAGTGAACTCATTAATTGGCGTATAGGAGGAAAAGACCTTAAACTTACATTATTGAGTCAGCACTTTAGAAATTGAGCCATTCCTAGTCAATTGGAGTCATAAAATATCAAATACAAAGTCAAATTGGACTTAGGTGCCCCTTCATGTAATTTCCCACCATCATGAGTGCCTAGATATAGGAAGATCATCCAATTGTGCCTAGGAATAAGATACAAGTCCAAGACCTCAAATTTGAGTGACTAGAAGTGTGATAGATTGAAGAAGCTACATTGGTGCCTAATGACATCACCTAATTGAGCGCCTAGGAGGTATAAAGCTTAACATTGACATGAGGACAAGCGCTTAGTAAAGGAGAGTTTCTCAAACATTTAAACATGTGAATGAAGTCATAAAAATGCACTAAGTCATCTAGGCGCCATTTTTCCCTTGTGTACCCTTACATTTGCGCCTAAGAAGAAGTTGCTTCAGTTCATTGGAGTGTTTGAGTATTGAGGATTTCTTAGCAATGCTTTGCAACTTTATACTGCCTCCTTCTGACAATTTTTGGGGCAGCAGAAAACCTTTCACCACGAGAAAACACCTCAAAGATATAAAAAATTAAGAGAGGTTATTGTAAAGGCACTCTACATGATCGCGTTGCCTCAGACGAAATGTTTCCAAGTGACACAGTTTTCAAGTAACATCTCGTCAAAGATTGATGCCTTTTGCACTTTGGACTCTTCAGGGATATTGTCGGTACAATGTAGCTCGAACTATTTCGACATGTTTGGGTGAATAACAGAACCATGCCTAGCGTAAATGTACCCATCCAGACACGTTGGAATAGTCATTTTGGTGGCATCAAGAGCAAGACAAAAGTTACACCCCTTTGCAACTTTACACTACATCCTTCTGACGATTTTTGGGGCAGCAGAAAACCTTTCACCATAGGCAAATGCCTCAGAGATATTAAAAACTGAGAGAGGTTATTGTAGAGGCACTCTACATGATCGCGTTGCCTTAGACAGAATATTTCTAAGTGACATAGTTTTTGAGTAACATCTCGTCAAAGATTGCTGCCTTTTTGCACTTTGGACTCTTCAGGGATATCGTCGATACAATGTAGCTCGGACTGTTTCGACATGTTTGGGTGAAAAATAGGACCATACCTAGCGTAAATGTACCCATCCAGACACATTGGAATAGTCATCTTGGTCGTATCAAGAGCAGGATGAAAGTTACACCCCTTTGCAACTTTACACTGCATCCTTCTGACGATTTTTGGGGCAGCAAAAAACCTTTCACCACGAGCAAATACCTCAGAGATATAAAAAACTGAGAGAGGTTATTGTAGAGGCACTCTACATGATTATGTTTCCTTAGACGAAATGTTTCTAAGTGATACAGTTTTCGAGTAACATCTCATCAAATATTGCTACCTTTTTACACTTTAGACTCTTCAAGGATATCGTCGGTACAATGTAGCTTGAATTGTTTCGACATGTTTGGGTGAAAAAAAGGACCATGCCTAGCGTTGGAACAGTCAGTTTGGTCGCATCAGGAGCAGAATGAAAGTTACACCCCTTTGCAACTTTACACTGCCTCCTTCTGACGATTTTTGGGGTAACAGAAAACCTTTCACCACGGGCAAATGCCTCAGAGATATAAAAAACTGAGAGAGGTTATTGTAGAGGCACTCTACATGATCATGTTGCCTCAAATAGAATCTTTCTAAGTGACATGATTTTCAAGTAACATCTCATCAAAGATTGCTGCCTTTTTGCACTTTGGACTCTTCAGGGATATCGTCGGTACAATGTAGCTCGGACTGTTTCGACATGTCTGGGTGGAAAAAAAGACCATGTCTAACGTAAATGTACCCATCTGGACGCGTTGGAATAGTCAGTTTGGTCACATCAGGAGCAGGACAAAAGTTACACCCCTTTGCAACTTTACACTGCCTCCTTCTGAAGATTTTTGGGGCAGCAGAAAACCTTTCACCACAGGTAAATGCCTCAAAGATATAAAAAACCGAGAGAGGTTATTGTAGGGGCACTCTACATGATCGCATTGCCTTAGACGAAATATTTCTAAGTGACACGGTTTTTGAGTAACATCTTGTCAAAGATTGCTGCTTTTTTGCACTTTGGACTCTTCAAGGATATCGTCGGTACAATGTAGCTCGGACTATTTCGACATGTTTGGGTGAAAAATAGAACAATGCCTAACCTAAATGTACCCATCCAGACGCGTTAGAAATATCAGTTTGGTCACATCAAGAGCAGGACACTAAAAATGCATAACATGATGTAAAAATGTGTATATGTGTAAAAATGCAGCAGGAAATAGAAAAAAAAAAGACAAACCTTACAAATTAATGTGCATACTTACAACTCAATGTAGCATGACTTTACAAAATCAATGTGAATACTTACAAATTAATCCAATGAACCATCTAGGTCTGCTCTACTCTTTATTGTGTCAAGTATTGCTTCATGGTCAGACTCACGCACCTTCCACAAGATTTTGTTCAAAGGTCTACCCTAATACTTTATCAAATGAACATTGGATGCCACGACAAGGTTCGAGTAATGAAGAATCTTTTGATGTGTGTCAAATCCCTAAAACAGCCAAACATTAACACTCTTATGTGGGTACCTTCTAAGCCATGTTCCAGTAATAACCACTGAGCCTGTAGGGTATTCGATGTTTTCTCCATCTGTAACAGGGGCCTCCAACTTCTTTTTGGCCTCAACACAATGACATAAGTAATAATCTGTTCCCTCTTCATTATTTTCATCTGCAATAACTACATATACGTGCCCTACATTGATATGTGTAGCAAATTAGATGAAATTAGTCAACATTACAAAAACACTACAAAGTAAGATGACATTACCTGGTTGAACTAGATGAAATTAGATGCATATACATGCCCTATATTACCTAGTTGAACTAAATCTAATATGTGGTCAAAGTCAACTGATGATTCCATCTGTGTTAGTTCCAGTGTCGTCGGAGGTCGATACATGTCAAGTGGGCTAAGATAACTTAATGGCCATTCATCAACCCACTCCTTTGACTCACACTCATCCCAGACATGAATTGTATAGGAAGGACAAAAGCATGACATATTTCGCGTATGGATACTCCATGAACCTGCAATTAAGCTTATGAAAGAGTGCATCTCCTTTGATCATGTCAGTGTACAACAGTCCTCATATGGTGCAATGTTAGTATCATCTATCAACCAAAAAAATCTACGAACTAAAGACTTACCTTCATTATCTGGACCCATGGAAGCATTACACCACTCGACAATCAATTTTACATCCGTCAACTTTGCATTATCTTTATACTTTAACTTTTCTCGTGCTATAGCTCTTTTGATACATACTCCTGCACCATCATGCTCCCCCTTTCCATGCCTGACCTCACAAAAGTTCCACATATGCTGAATACCTGTAAAATTATGCCTCCTACTCAGCCAATAGAAATTCTGCGAGTTATTGAATTGTGACGCACAGTTATCCGACCATATGATATGCTGACTGAATGATATGCCCCTTCTAGCTAAATCATTGTAGAACACCTGAAAGCAACCTTGCACGAACTCCGTAGAATGCATGCGATCATCACTAATATAGAAATTATACTCCATTATGATCTTTCTGTCATCCTCTGTATTATCATTCGCATGAATGAATGCGATGTGCACAAATATAGAAACCTGTGTGGAGTTGTAATATTGTGATTGCACCTCATGCTGTGGCTGTAGACTGTAGTTCTCTGCAAAGTCAACGACTAAAACAATGCTACCAACCGAAAATGTGTCCTTGCATAACTTGAATTGCAAGTCCAACCATTGAGCTCTATGGTCATGTCTTGCATACTCATAGACTATGCTGTCACGAAATATAGGCATAAACTAATACACTAGAATCTTTTCAATAACCAATTCACACCTCTTTGCTTGTTTACCATCTTTTGTATTGTATGCCACTGTTTTATACTTGCCAAACTCTACTAGTTCGTTTCCAACTGCATGTGTTCTTTCCATATGTTCACATATTGGCAAATGTTGTAAGCCATCACAACGATGAAATGTGCCATCCAAGCATAATTTCTTGTTGAATATTTGACCTTCCTCTCTTTCACATAAAATTCTTGATATGAAGTCTCTTGAAGATGTTGGTGGGGCACATATGGCACAACCATGCAAAACATTGTTAGTATGCATATCTAAACATATAGACCTATAAGCATCAAAATGGTTAGAAAATTCAATATGTAATCTACAACAACAAGTAGTTTGTGTGTGATTTGTCTTGACATAGCAAGGTTTTAACATTTCAAAATATCTTTGACAAATTTTAATTTGAGGATACTTCTCTAGAAATTTACCATAAAACTATGTTTGAGTCTCATCCAAAAAATGCTTTGGATGTGGCTCACGGTTCTGACTACCGATTCTCTTTCTTACCACATCCCTTTGATTTGGAGATACCCTTGTGTAATTCTTCCAAAAGTCTTCAATTAGTGATCTCAATGCTTCAACAATTGGTTTATCTTTTCGTGGTAGTCTCCCCGAGAACGCCCATAATTCATTGGCATTAGTGTCCTCAATTCTTTGGCGTCTTCCAACGGCTCTTGATAAAGTTTTCCTATTAATTCTCAATTCTTGACTCATCTTTCTAATGAGATGAGCTTTCCTCGTTTGGCTACTTACTATAGTCGATGTAATCACACGCCGTGTTGCATTACTATATTTTGTGCGTGAGGTGTTACCCACACTCTCATACGCACTCATTAGATTCTTGACAATAGATTTTTCACTTGAAGCCTCTAATGTTCTCAACCCAAGAATCTTCATGATGGACCTAAACTTTATACTTCGCATCATTTCAATGAATAGTTGACATCTTGCAGTCTCATTTAACTTTTCAAAGAACAATCTCCAAATCTTATGAGCATATCTTCTACAAGTGCGTTTTTGAATCTTACCTTCCATTGGCTACAAAATATTCTCATCAATATCAATCAAATACTTTGGCTTTCTATGCAAAATTTTAGGTGGTGTTAAGTTAGGTAAATTCATCTCAACATTAGGAATTTCATCAATATTTAAATGAGATGGGCTAGATGGCGTACCTTTGATCGAAGGTGGAATAGATGACATACCTTGAGGTTGAGGTGGGAACAATGGCGTACCTCCTTCATCACATGTGAATGATGATGTACTCTCAACTTGAGATGTGGTAGATGCTGTCCCTACATGTTGACTTGCGGTAGAGGACGTGTCTCCAACTATGGTATTCAAATCTCTCGTAGCACAAAGTTTTTGCATTCATTCTCTTTGTGCCACCAATACAATATCTCTTTGTGATGGTTGTGGTTCCTCTTCAATTGGCATGTCTTCATTTATCGTGTCCAATTTCCTCTTCTCACAAAGTTCCCTCATAGCCACTACTTTCTTTGCATTCTTAGCTTCTATCTCTTCCTATGTTGGTTTAATTCTTGATTGTTTCCTCGACATGGCAGAGAATTTGTCTGTAGCATGATAAAGAGACAAATATTACTTCCTAAGAAATGAAAACAAGATAATAGTGGGATTGCATTTTTATTATGTTGTAAGGATTTATTCTTGTATAGTTTGACATCATGGTATGTTAAGGTTTGTTTATTACACATAATTATTAAAGAGCCCAAGTGTAAAAAATATACATGGCATCATGTGAGATTGTAGGCTGCTTTCTTGATTGGGAATGTGTCTATTTTAAACATTAAGGAAAATGTAAAGAACATGCATGTAAAGACTTGACATACCTAAAAAATGAAGATTCAAATGGAGAGAGTACCCAATTATGTAGTGTTTTTTCTTCTTGCATCAAACTCCTCAACAATTTGAGTTTTTCACCACTTGCTTCCTTTTCAATGTTAAATTGAATAACACTCAAATATAATTACTAACAACAATACTATTAACCAAACTATAATGTTAAATTCCTAAAATTGAATCACAATTAACATTGCAACACTACAAAAATTGAAACTTGAATAGATATATATCAAACTTGGTGTGAAAACTATGTTATTTCCTCCTTCTCAAGTTGGAAAAGCAGAAAAGGTGGTGGAAAGATCATGCAAAGGCGGTAGAATGTGTCAAATGTGAACTTCCCAACAACATGAAAGCACTTCTTTTTTGTCAAAGCATGCGCAGAATCAGTATGAAAACATAGTATGTGGGCCTGGATCATGGGGGTCAACACTTTTTTACCGTTTCTATAGCAGGACAAAACGTGAGCGCGTTATAACGTGCTCACGTTTTGTCCTGCTATGGATTGATCACATCCTGTGCATTATCTTCCTTAACACAAGTAGGGATGACCACATCTTATGCTTCATCAACTGACACTTCCAAGCCTTACAATTCCTCTTAAATACGGGAGGATCCATGACTGGAAGAGCCAAGCCACTTGGTCCCGCCTTGTTGAAGGATGACATTCTGGGAGAATTAGGAGATTTTCCTTTGGAGATAATATAATCTTTAGATGCTTTCCATCTTGGTAGGTCCTCTGCATCAGAGAAAAACCACTGATGGTGTCTGAGAAATAAGAAATTCTTCATCTCTTTGGTGATCCATTTCTCTTTCCAAACCTTCCCCTTCAGACTTGAATAACCACAAGGTTTTTGAGGGAGAACTTTTCCTGTTTCCTGCAAGAGCTTGCCAGATGCTCTGCCATATGATAGGCATAACAATGAAGGGGCATGCCCTCATAATCAAGTTCTTGATAGAAAATGCCCATTGAGGAAGAAAGACAGATCTTCTTTGGAAGTAGAAGTTTTAGTTTGTGACAAATCCTTATCCAAGCATAAATAGCAAGGGCTCTGTCAAGCGATTGCCAATCCACTTCCACAAAGTCTCCTGAAGACTTCCTGATTGATTCCAAAACATCCACACCCCAAAACTGGAGAGGCAATCAATATAATCAAACCCATAAATCTACATTTGACGACAGAAACTCTCTTCAGGCTAGATTAAGAGTCCAACATTTCAGCTCAACTCTAAACCCATCAACTTCTGAATAACCTGAATACAAAATCTCTATTTGCCTATCTTTAGAACTCAACCCTCAACGTCAAACCCTAATCCCTCAACCCTTAACTCTGATCCCTCGACCCTCAACCCTATCCTTAAACCCTAAACCCTAAAGCCTCAACCCTCAACGTCAAATCCTAATCCCTCAACCCTTCACTCTAATCCCTCAACCCTAAACCCTATCTCTAAACCCTCAACACTATACCTTAAACCCTAATCCCTCAACCCTCAACCCTAAACCTCATCCCTAAACCCTAATCCCTCAACCCTCAACCCTAATCCGTCATCCTTCAACTCTAATCCCTCATCCCTAAACCCTAACTGCTATCCCTATTCCTAAACCCTCAACAGACTTGATACTATACCTTAAACCCTAATCCCTTATCCCTAAACCCTCCAACCCTATCCCTAATCCTTATACCCTCCACACTCTACTTTAACCCTAATCCCTCAACCTTCAACCCTATCCCTAAACCCTTGACACTCAAACCTCAACCCTCAACCCTCAACGTCAAACCCTAATCCCCCAACCCTTAACTCTAATCCCTCGACCCTCAACCCTGTCCCTAAACCCTAAAGCCTAAAGCCTCAACCCTCAATGTCAAATCCTAATCCCTCAACCCTTCACTCTAATCCCTCAACCCTAAACCCTATCCCTAAACCCTCAACACTATACCTTAAACCCTAATCCCTCAACCCTCAACCCTAAACTTTATCCCTAAACCCTAATCCCTCAACCCTCAAACCTAATCCCTCATTCCTCATCCCTAAACCCTAAATGCTATCCCTATTCCTAGACCCTCAACAGGCTCAATACTATACCTTAAACCCTAATCCCTTATCCCTAAACCCTCCAACCTTATCCCTAATCCTTATACCCTCGACACTCTACTTTAACCCTAATCCCTTGACCCTCAACCCTATCCCAAAACCCTTAACCCTCGAACCTCAATGTACTCAACCCTTAACATCAAACCCTAATCCCTCAACCCTTAACTCTGATCCCTCGACCCTCAACCCTATCCCTAAACCCTAAAGCCTCAACCCTCAATGTCAAATCCTAGTCCCTCAACCCTTCACTCTAATCCCTCAACCCTAAACCCTATCCCTAAACCCTCAACCCTATACCTTAAACCTTAATCCCTTAACCCTCAACTCTAAACCTTATCCCTAAACCCTGATCCCTAAACCCTCAACCCTAATCCCTCATCCCTCAACTCTAATCCCTCATCCCTAAACCCTAAATGCTATCCCTATTCCTAAACCCTTAATAAACTCGATACTATACCTTAAACCCTAATCCCTTATCCCTAAACCCTCCAACCCTGTCCCTAATCCTTATACCCTCCACACTCTACTTTAACCCTTATCCCTCGACCCTCGACCCTATCCCTAACCCCTTGACCCTTGAACCTCAACCCTCAACCCTCAACGTCAAACCCTAATCCCTCAACCCTTAACTCTGATCCCTCGACCCTCAACAATATCCCTAAAGCCTAAACCCTAAAGCCTCAACCCTCAATGTCAAATCCTAATCCCTTAACCCTTCACTCTAATCCCTCAACCTTCAACCCTAAACCTTATCCCTAAACCCTAATCCCTCAACCCTAATCTGTCATCCCTCAACTCTAATCCCTCATCCCTAAACCCTAAACGCTATCCCTATTCCTAGACCCTCAATAGGCTCGATACTATACCTTAAACCCTAATCCCTTATCCCTAAACCCTTCAACCCTATCCCTAATCCTTATACCCTCGACACTCTACTTTAACCCTAATCCCTCGACCCTCAACCCTATCTTGAAACCCTTAACCCTCGTACCTCAATGTACTCAACCCTCAATGTCAAATCCTAATCCCTCAACCCTTAACTCTGATCCCTCGACCCTCAACCCTATCCCTAAAGCCTAAAGCCTCAACCCTCAACGTCAAATCCTAATCCCTCAACCCTTCACTCTAATCCCTCAACCCTAAACCCTATCCCTAAACCCTCAACACTAAACCTTAAACCTTAATCCCTCAACCCTCAACCCTAAACCTTATCCCTCAACCCTCAACCATAATCCGTCATCCCTCAACTCTAATCCCTCATCCCTAAACCCTAAATGCTATCCCTATTCATTCCTAAACCCTCAATAGAATCGATACTATACCTTAAACCCTAATCCCTTATCCCTAAACCCTCCAACCCTATCCCTAATCCTTATACCCTCCACACTCTACTTTAACCCTAATCCCTCGACCCTCAACCCTATCCCTAAACCCTTGACCCTCAAACCTCAACCCTCAACGTCAAACCCTAATCCCTCAACCCTTATCTCTGATCCCTCGACCCTCAACCCTATCCCTAAAGCTTAAACCCTAAAGCCTCAACCCTCAATGTCAAATCCTAATCCCTCAACCCTTCACTCTAATCCCTCAACCCTAAACCCTATCCCTAAACCCTCAACATTGTACCTTAAACCCTAATCCCTCAACCCTCAACCCTAAACCTTATCCCTAAACCCTAATCCCTCAACCCTCAACCCTAATATGTCATCCCTCAACTCTAATCCCTCATCCCTAAACCCTAAATGCTATCCCTATTCCTAGACCCTCAACGGGCTCAATACTATACCTTAAACCCTAATCCCTTATCCCTAAACCCTCCAACCCTATCCCTAATCCTTATACCCTGGCACGCTACTTTAACCCTAATCCCTTGATCCTCAACCCTATCCTGAAACCCTTAACCCTTGAACCTTAATGTACTCAACCCTCAACGTCAAACCCTAATCCCTCAACCCTTAACTCTGATACCTCGACCCTTAACTCTTAAAACTTGAACCCTAAAACCTATCCCTACATGCTCGACACTCGACACTATATCTTAAACCCTAATCCCTTAACCCTCATCCCTAAAGCCTCAACCCTAAATCCTTAAACCTTCAACCCTAAACCCTATCCCTAATCCCTCTACCCTCGACACTCTTATTTAACCCTAATCCCTTGACCATTAACTCTATCCCTCAACCTCAACCCTCAACCCTCAACTCTCAACATTAAACCCTAATTCATCAACCCTAAACCCTAATCCCTCAAACCTAAACCCTATCCCTAAACCATCAACCCTCAACACTATACCTTAAACCCTAATCCCTATCCCTCAACCCTTAACCCTTAAAACTTAAACCTTGTCCCTACACCCTCAACACTTGACACTATATCTTAAGCCTTAAACCCTCATCCCTAAAGCCTCAACCCTCAATCCTTAAACCTTCAACCCTAAACCCTATCCCTAATCCCTCTACCCTCGACACTCTAACCCTAACCTCGACATTAAATGCTAATCCGTCAACCCTAAACCCTAATCCGTCAACACTAAACCCTATCCCTAAACCCTCAACACTGTACCTTAAACCCTAATCCATCAACCCTAAAACCTAATCCCTCAACCCTCAACCCTAAACACTATCAATAAACCCTCAACCCTCGACACTATACCTTAAACCCTAATCCCTCAACCCTCAACCCTAATCCCTCATCCCTAAACCCTAAACGCTATCCCAATTCCTAAACCCTCGACACTATACCTTAAACCCTAAACCCTATCCCTCAACCCTTAACCCTTAAAAATTAAACCCTAAAACCTATCCATAAACCCTTGACGCTCAACACTATATTTTAAACCCCAATCCCTTAACCCTCAGCCCTAAAGCCTCAACCCTCAATCGTTAAACCTTCAATCCTAAACCCTATCCCTAATCCCTCTACCCTCAACACTCTACTTTAACCCTAATCCCTTGACCATCAACCCTATCCCTAAACCCTCAACTCTCAACATTAAACCCTAATCTATCAACCCTAAACCCTAATCCCTCAACCCTAAACCCTATCCCTAAACCCTCAACACCATAACTTAAACCATAATCCCTCAACCCTAAACCCTAATCCCTCAACCCTAAACCCTAAACCCTATTCCTAAACCCAACAAAACTGCTTTGCCTTATGTTAGGTTGTTAAACCCATCATTTTTTACACTCTTCTCTTAAAGATATTTGAGTTGCAAGAATATGTCAAAAAAATGGCTATGAACTTTTTTAATGTTAGTAATGTTATATGGCATGTTTTTCTGGCCCATCTGGAGTTCATTATGCCAATAGGTGTACACACTATGAGAAAAGATTTGCGTATGGTACATCCAAAGTGAGTAATTAACAGTTGAAATCAGAAGGATGATCATTATGAGAAAATATTTGCATTGGGGTACATCTATGTTTCTTGTTGTCCACCCCGCACCTAGGGGAGGTATATTGTTATGAAACAGGGAAATAATCTCCCATTGTTTACTAGCTCTATCCACAAGAACTACTAAACTATACCTTAAACCCTAATCTCTCAACCCTAAACCCTATCCCTAATCCCTCTACCCTCAACACTCTACCTTAACCCTAATCCCTCCAACCTTAACCCTAAACGTTGTCCCTAAAGCCTCAACCCTAAACCCTAATCCCTCAAGGTCCTAAACTCTAATCCCTTATCCCTAAACTCTAAATCCTATCCCTAAACGCTCAACCCTCAACCTTAAACCTTAATCACTCAATCCTTATCCACCCCTCTCCTCCCCTATCTGGCTCACTCCCATCTCTACCCTCCTCTGCCCTCGACACTATACATACATACATATAGGCATACATAGATACATACATACATATAGGCATACATAGATACATACATACATATAGGCATACATACATACATACATATATATAGGCATACATACATACCTACACGATTAATAGCCTTGAACATAAAAAAAATTTAAGGGGAACATAACGTGAGCGCGTTATTTCAAACATGACAAACAACACAAACTTTTACGGAAAAGGAAAAATGCAAAGCAAAATAATGCGCTCGCGCGTTATTTCAAACATGACAAACAACACAAACTTTTGCGGAAAAGGAAAAATGCAAAGCAAAAAATAACGCAAGCGCGTTATAACGCGCTCGCGTTATGTTTTGCTTTGGGAATCCCAAGCCTTGGGCTTGGGATTTGATTTGGATTTCCAACCCAAAGGCTTGGAGTGCCTTTTGAACAGCCACAGACGTGTTTTTCCATATTCTTCAAGATTTCACATAATTTCGTTCGTGCTAACCCTCAGATTTGCACGTGTTTCAAGGTCGAACAAATCGAACACCTAGGTAGTGTTAGGCTTTCTCTTAGCTATTTGACGATGTGATTTTTTTCACATTTTAACAATGTTAAGCCTTTCATCTTTAATTTCTTTTGTTTGTGTGTCTGTTTTTGGGCAAAAACCACTGTTTGGTCTTTTTCATTGTAAATTAACTATTCATTTAAATTTCAAAAAAATTACATATTTAGAAACTAGACTCCATTCTACAAATATTAAAAAAAAGAAAAAAATGATTTTCAATTAGTTTTCAAAATTTATAGGGGTAGCACGGCCAAAATTCTATTTTTTAGGATGTGTCAATTTTGAAAATTAGTAAAAAATCAAATATTCATCAAAAAATTATCAAAAAAATCAGGCATAAACTACATGCTATTAGCTAATTTCTCACTGAAGTGATTTTAAAAATACCAAAAAAAAGTTGACCTTTTGAGGGAGCCACAAAACATGCTATGTTATATTTTTTTGACTGAAACAACACCAATTTTTGTGGCTCCCTCTTTTGAACCCCTTAATCTATGCCATTTTTTAAAAAAAATAGTAGTTTAGAAAGTAGACTCGAAGCACTACAAACATTGTTTTGGTTGCATCTCTAAATTTTGAGTGTAACTATGTTCAATTTCTCATCCAAGGCCAGTATTTTCTGATTTCAAAAAAAAAGTGGCCACTTAAGACCCCTTTTTGGCCCCCCATCTTCTTGCACTTACCCCAAAATACCTCGAGGGCAAGATTTTATAAATTAACAAGATATTTCATTTTTTTTTATAAGTTAGTGTATAAGGGTGGAACTTCTTCCAGGGTAATAGTTTAGAATAGTGATTGTGCAAAATTTTAGCATGGAAATTTAGGGAACTAAATTAATTCTCATGAAAGACATGGTGTATCTCAAGCATGGATTATATCCAACTATCTTGAGCATATTTATCAATGATATATCATTATTTATATTGAGCATCTTGTCAATGATCATATATATTGATATTGATATTGATATTCAATTTAGCATTATTAATTTATCATTTATCATGACCTATTCATACTCAATTCATCATTTAGTGATTCCACATTTTCTTATTCAATTTATTATTTATCTTGTACATTATGACATCATGTTATGTCTTAGAGATTATTTATGATCCTATATATTAATATTAATATTGATATTCAATTTATCATGTTTATCAAGTACATTGTTACATGATGTTATGATTTAGAGATTCTATATGATCCTATACATTGATATATGATATTCATATTCAATTTATCATTTATGGATTCCACATATTCATATCCATTTTTTTATGTTTATTATACATTGTTACATGATGTTATGTCTTAGAGATTCTAGATATGATCCTATATATTGATATATGGTATTCATATTCAATTTATCATTTAGTGATTTATACATGAACAATTTATCATATTCAATTGATCACTTCTAAGCATGATTTATTCATATTCAATTTATTTGATTTAATAAATATTATTTAGTGATTCCATGTATATTGATATTGATATTTAATTTATAATTTAAATATTACATTATTTCATCATATCGTGCCATAGAAATTCTACATGATTCTATGTATTGATATTCATATTCATATTCAATTTATCATTTAGTGATTTATATATTATTAGATTTATCATTTAGTGATTTGTTGTTATCCTCACAAAATTATGTTATAAGGACATTAGAGATTTTGGTAATTTTATTTGTATTTTTGTCATAAGAAATTTCTAGACCCTAGATTTTATTATATCAATAGATTCATTGGGTTGTTCAGCTATCTGGTACACCATGAACTGACAATGCAAGTAGTGACTTTTGCATTACTTTAGCCAAAGTTTCTTATAAATATATATAGTCGTATGTTCACTCATTCTTTTCTCGACTTGGAGACAACACTCTTATTTCTCAATTTATATCATAATAAATAATTCTTTCAACTTAATTATACCATACTAGTTTTAAGTCGTAACAATATCTTTATCTACTCGTCATTTTGACAAGTCTAAGGTGAGAACTTAGGTGACTAAGAATCATACATTGAGTCCCTCTTTGCATCCTTACAATCACGGGTCTATGACATCATGTCATCTACTCAATGACTTGTCTACCTAATCTCAAGTTGACTGTATTCTTCTACATATGCAAGATTCTAATACTTAAGTCAAAGGATTTTTATGATTAAAGACTCAATCTATCTTAATCTAGAACATAATCATTGGACTCATAATCCATCAAAGATTTAACTATAATTTCATATACCAATGACTCGAATTCACCTTCTCATGAATATCAAAAGATAATATAATATCAAATAATCAATAGCATAACTTTCTAATGACATAGTGAATTTATCCCTTAACAATCTTGTGGCTATCCTTAGCCTAACATAGGATTGAAGATCATTTCTCTATAAAAACAAATTACATATAATTTAAATATCTCTAGAATTTAGTTTTCTAAAACAACTCATTCTTCAATATATGCATTCACAAGTATAACCTTCACTTGGTCTCTCTTACTTAAGCTACATTAGCTGAATAATAAAAATTCTAGGTACAATCATACCTCTCTAAAGCATAGTTGGCCTCTTAAAAGGGCTCAGTCAACCTCTCTCAGTCAACTTCTTCTGAAGACACAATTAGCCTATGAACATTACATTTGGCCATTTGATAACTCATTCAGCGTAAGAACATTACATTTAGCCTATGATTACACATAAGGCTTAATAATAATATACTCAACCTAATGTCAACACATATGGCCTATCATCAATGTAATCAGCCTATGAACATTACATATGGCCTCCTATTGATATATTTGGCCTTCTACAGTAAACATTGCCAGCCAAAGTTTATACACAGTTAGCCTACTGTAAGCATATAGTTGGATTACTTAAAACATAATCAGCTTCCTATATACACAGTTAGCTTACGCAAACATAGCTAGCTTACTGCAAACACACAATCTTTTCATTCACATAGTGGTTATCAAAATGAACATTGTATACCTTCGTATACTACACCATTAATCTATCAAAGTATACACAATTAGTCTAGAAAAAAAGTTCAATCTAAAAATATTATGGATATAAACACAATTGGCTAGGAATAATACATAAACAATCTAAGACTACATCTAGTAGTACCTTGCTTAGTTTTCAAAGGACTCTATGGCCAATATATACATGGCTCTACATAGCCTATCGAGCTTCTTTATCAATGCAAATATATAGACATCGAAATCATAGTTGTAAGGCTCTTATTACACAAAAATAACATTCTATTTATCTCTTCTAAGCATGTATAATCCATTTATAGCTACTAAAACACAAAGTAAGACCGCTGTCATATGTAAGATAAACACTATTATCTTAGCTCTAATGCTTACTAAACTAGATAAACGTAAAATTATCTTACAAACTTTATCAAAGTCTTCCATGAAAGATAGAATCACCTAAATAACAGTCCAAACCATGCCTTTGAACCTCTTGCTATCTTGTCCACTCCTACAACTACTAACCTCCTTTCTCTTCTTCTTTTTCTGTGTCTTCTTGCTCTCAGTCTCTCCTCTAATAATTCCCACTCGCCACTTGATGGCTCATAATAAAAAAATAATGGCATTGTCCATCATTTACTCTTCCACTCCCATGAGTTTAATGAGTAGGGTTATGTGGAGATTATGGAGAAAGTGGAGCAACACCTCCTTTTTCCCCACTCTCCAAGTATATAGGGATTACGATTTGAAGGAATAAAAGAGACTTAAAAACCTCTAAAAGATAATCTTGACTAACAATAATATTAATTATAATAATATTATTAATAATAACAATAATACTAATAATAATAATAATACACTTATGTAATAGATGTCATTATTATGAACTCTCCAATGCTTAACGTGCTTAATCATAAACTCATTCATTGACAAAGAATTCTCACACATCTATTATGATCTTGATGACAAAATTAAACAGGTTTAGTTGATTTATAAACATTGACTTGACATCCAAAGTCATACACAAAGTTTCTACCTAATGATGAAAAAGATTTAACCTTCATCTCAAAGATGACCTCCAAAGACAAGAATGATATGATCTCTCTACTTAATATGTGTGTGTGAGTTTCAGATGGCATAAGGATCGTTGCATTCATGCGATCTAGCATCCTCTCCATGGTGATACTCTCTCTCCTCTTATTGGAGGGGAAAAAAACATTGTTCCGACATCCACCTTAGTTATATGATGGTAGTTAGTCTATTACATCATTTTAACCACATGTTCAATAATGACATCATAAACAATTATTTCTAACATATTAATATAAAGCAAAATGCATTTTTTTTCATTTTTTTAACTCTAATCATAATATTTTCTCTGACTAACTATTTGTCTTCACTAAAATAATGAAAATAAATACATTAGTTTAAAAAAATAGGATGTGACAATTGTGTTCTTAGGATTTGACAAGGTTTTTGCCCCACAAATAAGATTGACTATATTTGCCTACACTTGAAATGTAGAGGGATTGTACTCCCCATTTCTCAGTCATAAAGGTTACAAATCAAAACTCATGGGATCTTCTAATATAATGGTCACTCAAAACCTTGGAATCCATGACTTCGCTGAAAGCCTTGAAGACATCTTTCTTTTGTGGAATTGTTCCACCATTCGCTTGGATTTCCATATTCTTGTTTCTGCCGCTCTCTCTCCCCCTGCCTCATACATTTCTTTGAAGACATTTTGTCAAACAATTTATATTTCATTATGGCATGACTTCTAATGTTTGATTCCTCTCTTAATATGAAGTATATCAAATAAATTTAACTGTTACATAGGTAACAGTCTGCAAACAATTAAAAAATTTCTCTCCAAAAGATATTCCATCAATCTTGTCGCAACCCTCAGTGTTTTGGAGGGTAAAACTATTTGCGAGCTTTCCAAAATAGTTTTCCAAATTGGTCTCTAGCTATTACACACCCTATACAATATGCAAAATAGCTCTTTTTATTTTTGGTATTTATAAATTGTGTGACCTCAATCTCTTCCCAAAATTCTCATCTTAATTCCCTCGTGAAGGATATGGGTAGAGGTTTGAATATGTTCAATCTATTAGTGTGGAGGACATTGGTCGTAAAGTTGAAAACTTAAGTTGCCACATCTTCAAAGTCCATCTCTTTTCATTTACGCAATCCAAAATCAATGGCAATAACTTGTCTTATAGGCCATACAACAATTTTGCCCCTGTATTCTTTCCTCCACAAAGATATTTCCCAAAATAACATTCTACCAATAAAACCTCAAGTATCTCTATCCAACCGTGGCCTTTTGTCTTTTACTCCTATTTCAAAAAAATAAAATTCTAAGTTGGTGCTAGTTTTTACTGAGTGGACACTTCACATTCCATTTTAATACTTCATTTTAGCAATATGTTTTGGAAGAAAAATCTCTCTTTCTTTTTGTGTCTTCAATCATCGCTTTTTCCTTCTTTTCAATCTTTCTTTCTTTTTGTGGCTTTAATCATGACTTTTTCCTTCTTTTCCTGCAAACCCTCTATTCAACCTACTCTCCCTAGATCTCTCTAGCTCTGATACCAATTGTTGAGAAATAAGATAAATAAACAACACATAAAGTAGCACACATAGACAAGAATTTAATGTGGTTCAGCAATGTGGCTACATCCACAGAAAAGTAGGGCATTAATTTTATTATTGATCGCAGCGACATACATACATATTTTCCATTAAATATATACAATAGTCTTCAAGGAAGATGAAGAGACAAAGCAAGGGAGATGAAATTGTTTAAGATAAAAAGGGGGATGATGAGGTTGATAGTTTTGTTTCAAGGGTTTATCATGATCCTCCTTTCACCACTAAACATTCAAGGACATTCAACTGAGTAGAGAACTCTACTATAGATCTCATATCACTTGGAACATAGGGGAAGATTGTAATTGTGTGAATTTGTTGTTCAATCAAGTCTAATTATGCTCAAAACCCTAATTTCATAAAATTGTAAACAAATGGATAAATTACAGAAAATAATCACACACAAAGATATCAAATGACAACCAAATACATACCATATTTTGAAGTTCGGTGTGTGGAAAAGTTAAGGACTAATGAGCGAGTGCCCTAGTCCACTGTACCTGCTTTTGTTGAGATCTCTGAAGAATGTCTGCAACCTATTCCTATTGTCACAGAGATTTCATCACTTCAGAAATTAGAGGACTAATGAGTGAGCACCCATGTCCAAGCCCTAGTTTTCTTCTCAGATCTATAATTCTGACAGTCTGCACTGCTCTCCTGCAACTCCACTTCTTTCTCTTCCAAAACCTGTAACTTGCAATCACAGAAAAGTGGGTTGGGGGTTGTGGTGTTTAGAGGCTTGCCTCGGTCAAGCCCTGGAGAGACATTCAAGTCTTCCCAAAACTGTTGTTAGATAAAGAGTGTGTATCCCTGCGGGATAGAAGAAAAATCCAAATGATAAATGAAAACATAATTGATATCACCTTGTAGTGTAGATCTCATGGAATGAAGATGCTCTTCATGCCATGAGGAGATGGAACCAAATTTGCAACAAACAAGCACAATAACAACACAATATTGCTCTGCAACACAATGAAAGCCTTGAATCACCTTAACATAAGCTCATAGATCAAAATACCCATCTAGTTTACAAATGAATCACTAATCATGCTTGTATATTCAACTACAAACATTTCCGCTAAGGATTTTGTAATTCAAATTTGAGATGTTAGCATAGGACCTAAAGAATGGTCATAAAATTGACATTAAAATTTAGGGCAAACCCAAAATAGAGTAGGACTAGGCCACTAGTGCCCAAGTCCACCCTCCCATTTTTGTTTAGGAATCATCAAAATAGCACCCCCTAGGTCCTATTGGCCATAAGACTTCAGGGTTTTCTCATCAGGATTCATAATTAACATGCAAGATGCTCTAAATGCAATCTAAGAACTCGAGAGCTAAACCTTAAGAGGGAAAATCCCCCAAGGGGACATTTTCTGAAATAACATTTAGCCCCCTCTTTAATGTATCTATAAACGCAAGGCCAAGACATGCATTAAAGTAATGTCAACAAACACAACAAACATGCCAAGTAACAAGGGTCGTTGTACCTCAGCATTTAATCATATTTCATGTGTCAAATCCAAGGTTGTGTCCTTGGTTGTCTGCAATTAGGAATCCTATAGTTGCCAATTCATTTAACTAACTCTAATGATCTCTACTGATTGAAGAAACTACTACTACTGATCTATCTACTTATGAAATAAATTCTAGGAATATTGGAAACAAAGATGAAATAATGAATTGATAATGTAGATCTATACTATTCCATACAATTGAAACATACATTTATCTATGAGAAAACAGTAACTATTTCCTGAAACAAAATCTGAAATAGAATAACAAAACAAACAATACTAGCCTTCTGCCTTGGTGGTGGTAGTGGGCCCTTGCTCCACACCCTTAGGCTGAAGACTAAAGAAATGAATTAGCACAAGAAGATAATATCAATATTCACTTTCAATCCAATTCCATCTGCTTTTGTATTCAAAAAAATGTCTATATCAAAATGAGATTACAAAAATTAGAATCATTCATTGTGTATCTTCTGCTGCTACTTTTGTAAGTTTATATCTAATCCAGTGATGAGATATCACTTACCCTAACTACTAGTTCATCTGTGAGATAGTATCAATCTCTTATTCTACTAACTGTTTAACTAAAGAGTAAACATTCATGCAATAAAAATAGATTTAGTGGAACATCAGTCTCACTAAATCTAAGTCTTAGTTTCAAATACAACTGGGCAGCGAGGCCCTGAAATATAGGTGTTTAAATTAGTTTGTCAAGAACTCATGCAAAATCAAAAAGAGAGATAAAACTCCCAATAGTTAACTATGGTCTTCACTCAATTACTCAGGTGTTGATTGAGTAATATCTGGAGCACCCCGATTACCACTAGAAGTGTTGACTGACAGTTGTGCTGGAAATCTGCATTTGTATTAAGAAGGCTCTGGAGATGTATACTTATGTCTACAGCTCCGGAGATATGCTCATGACTTCAGTCTAGCTCCAGAGGCGACTCACCCCCTTATCTCAAAATCTCTTCAATCATATTGGAAAATATTAGATATTAGTGTGGCATCCTTATGTCGGCTCCAGAGATTATTAGAACCACCTCTGGAGATACTCAAAATTGTCTTTGCCCAAACACCTGCACCTATTGATTCAAAAAGAGAAGATTTCTGCATACTTCTATTAATTTAATGCACATTAGTCCTTCAATCAGAAATCATGATTCTAAGTAATTCATCTCTCATTAATCATAATTAGAATAATCTTGTTAATCTATTTTGGTGCAGTCATCAGGACAATGGAATAAGAAGGAAGAAAAAGAGGGGTAAAAAGGTGTATTTCATGGGTGCTACCTGGCACTCATCATCCCCCCATACTTAAAGGTTAGCAGGTCCTTCTATTTTTCACAATCTAGACTTATTCAGGTGGAATATTCTGTCAGTCAAATTGTAGTCATTTGCATAAGTAGACCAAGTGATGCGGTCTGTATTACCATTTCCTCTGAACTGATCAACTTGCTTCATCCATTCCTGACATTTGTCATCTTCCATTTGTTCAGCCCAGATAGGTAGTGGCTCCATGATGAGAGGGGGTCTGAAATTGCTACCTATCCACTCCAGCTAGTATTTATCCATCATTTTTGACACTGTCTTGGCCTTCCTCATAAACAACCTCAGGTTGGCAGGGGACACCACTTCCCTCATCTTATGTTCTGTAGTTAAGGTGTTCCACCTTTTCTTTGCCACTGGAAGCATTTGATTAGATAAACTATTTATGAGGAGACCAAAATCAATGGAGCATTCCTACAGATGTTTTAGATATAAAGGCAAAATCTCGATCTTACTGTCTAGGGAGTAAATGATTGCCCTGAAATGGGTTTTAAAAGCATAGGGATTTGGACATTCTTTTTTGATAAAAAGGCCTGTTTCTGCATCCTTCTTTAGATAAGCCTCCATCCTTTCATTCCAAATCTGATGATTTCTCATCAGTGACATGAATGCCCTGAGTTGACATTCTCCTACAAAATAGTTGATAATGAAGGTAATATCATCAATGTAGAAACCATGGAAATATAACTCACACAGAAAATCTTTGTCCTCATTAGAACTTCTCATGTATGCTTTCATGAACCCTATCCCTGTCTCTGTGTCCTCAATCAAATCAGACAGAACCAAAGATATTTTTCTTTCTAGGATTCTTTCTTGTAGAAACAGAGCATAACTTCCACTTGGGGGTCTGCAAGATAGGATCTCAGATGAAATGGAAGCTACCTGAAGGACCTTTTCTTCCAAAGTTTGTACTCTTTTTGACATGGCAGTTACTGCCCTTTGTAATTGCAGCATGGGTTTAGTAGCCTCATATTCCCTACATCTCCTCTCCCAATGGAACAGTGCTTTAGGAATATCCATTGGAATTGGGCCTAAGTATGGATCTATTTGCACCCCCTATTCCATGGTAGCCTTTGGGCTAATCAACTCCTAAATGTATTATTCTTGATCATCTATCTTATTGTTGGCCCATGTTAATTATTTGGCTTAGCTTTGTACTTTTTCAAGAAGTGTTGCAATTATTGTGAGACTATTGTCTCAAGCCTTTGTAAGGTCAAAAATATTTTGTGTTGCCTTTGGCTCCTTTTCCTTGATACTTTAGGCTGCCTTTGTTTCTTTATGCCTCAATTCTGCCTCTTTCTCCTGAATTATTTTCTGTTTATTCTGGAGCTCTGCTTGCAGTCCCTCAATCATCTATTTTTGCTCCATTTATTTTTCTTTCATGACCTTCTTGAGGTCAATAATAATTAGGTTATTCCCCCACAATAATCTCTCCAGATTATTTATTTCCTCTAACATCTGTTGTTCCCTTGAAATCTCAACATCCTCCTGATCAAAGGGGTGAGAAGAAGTCCCTGTTTCTTCTTCTGTCTGTTCCACTTCAGAGTTTTCTACAGCTCTTTGCTCTACACTACTAGATGCATCCACTTGTCTTGTTTCAACTTCCCTTGCAATCTCCTTATCCTGAGCTTCTTCTTGATTTCTCTCTTGTTGATGAAGGCCTAGCCTCATCTACAAAAGTTCTGAAACCCAAGAGAACTTCGGCCAGGAGAGCAGTATCTTTTTCAGCTTGGGTGAGTTGCCTTTTTCTCTTGCTTCTCCGTAGCACAGGTGGAGTAGGTGCCTCTGTAGCAGGTATATTATCCTTAGAATCTGAGGAAATAGTAAAAGTGTCTCTCTATTGTGTCTCCGGAGTAGGGGAATGTTGTGAAGTTGGACTATGGGAACCTGGATGAACAGATGGCTATGAGGAGACTTCTCTTTTTTTCTTCTTTCTCACTAGAGGAATTTCATCTGAATCATGAGATGCTTCCTCAACCTAGTAGTGTATTGTGGAATCAGTTTTCTTTGTAGCTCTTTTTGTTTTCTGACCCTACCTTGTCTTCTTCTTTTGCTTTTTGGGGTCAGAAGTCTGGGTGGAGGTCTGCTCTATAACAATTGTTTCCCCTGTTGGTTTAATTCAAATAGACTCCTTAGCTAAGGTCATCTTCTGCCTTGCTGAGTGAGTCATATATGGTGTTTGTTCTATTACAGGTTCCATAACTTCCTTCCCTTTCCTCTTTCTACCAGAAATAGGGGTAGTAGATGAAGTTGCCTCCAGTGAGGGCTTTTGACCTTTACCTCTCTCAATAGCTAGAGAGGAAGTTGAAGGCTCTGCCTCTTCTTCCTACTGGGTAGAGGAAGCCTCATCCATTCTTTGTGCCCTCTCTGGTGTTCTGTCCTGTGGTTTATTGTCTAAAAATGTCTGTCATAATGCTTCTCCATCAGCTTAAGACAAAAAGTGATGCTTCATAATCAGAAAAATGAGGCCATGGTTCTTCATAGGACCTTTCCCTTGTTGGTACTTTTCTGCAGATGCTTTTATTGTAGAGTACAGAAAGTTTGGAATGTTTATGCTAAATTCTAGGTGAGCATTTCCATGCCTCAAAAAAATTAACATTTTCATTATTGGTCCTAGAACTATAGAAAATTGGCCATCACATGTAAAGTGTTTCATCAACCATAATGCTACAGATTGCCATGGGTTTGGAAGTGAAGACCTAACAATTCCTTTAACCTCATTTTTTCTTAAATGTAACTGTATTGCAGGTTCACCTTCTTCAGAGAAATTTTTAATTAAATCAGCATATAGGGTTTTCAAATGGTAAAACTTCTCACCTTGTTCTAGTAATCTAGAGATATGACTGATGATGGTGGCAGAGATATTGACTTGAACTCCTCTCACAATTGTTTGATTATCTCTGAGGTTACGTAGGAAATCATCAACAATATCCTCCTGAAAACCTTCAAATTTCTCCAGGAACTCTAACCACCCTGCATTCCTTAGAATGTCTACCACAGCTTCATCCTGTAGAAGGCTTGTTATATTCTCTAGCTCTCTGATTTCATCTTAACACCCATCTCTCTATACTATTCCACCTCCTGTAGCTAAAATTCTTGTTGCTTCTCTCTGTAGTCTATTTTTTCCTTTTCACTCCGGAGGAGTATGTCAGCAGACTTGAATTTTACACTCAAAGATTTTTAGAGATATCTACAATCTTGAATGAGGGTTGATATGTTGTTTTGTTTTACTGCTCAAATTATAGGAGACAAGCTTGAAACTAGTTTAGCGTGTTTATGCAGTCATAATATAGTCTATTAGGTGGTTAATCACGCTAGGCAATTATTTGGGGACCACTTTATGTTGTATGTAACATTGGGATATTATTTGTATTATTTAAATAATGGGGGTCAATGGTTTTGTGTTTCCCATGGTTTTCTCAATGTAATGTGTGAGCTTGAATTATAAAAGCAAGCACAAGGTTATTGTTTGAGGTTGGTTGGACATTTCATTGTTGGTGAACAGAGGTTTTGTGAGAGGTTGTCATTGTATTGAGCTCTCTCCTGTAAGTGCATATTGTGAAGCATGGTAGGTGATGTGTGGATTCATGCTTGGACATAATGGAGGATGCATTGGAGGTGCTTGATACTTCAGGGGTATTCATTGTAACTCTTGTATTGCTTTATTGTTGAATAATATATGGAGTATGGATGCTTTTAGAGGCTGAGTTTTTCCCTCTTGAGGGTTTTCCCAGGGTATATCTTGTGTTATCTTGTTGCTTGTTCATTGATTTTTGCATTATGGTTCATTTCTGCATCTTATTCTCCTATTGGGTTATGTGGAATTGGTTTTATTTGACCTGTAAATTCCTAACATGTGGTATCAGAGCCATGTTTATGGTTGAGGGAGGTGTGAACTCCCTGGATTGTTATAATCCTTGTGTGTGTAGATCAGATGCAAAATGGAAGCCATGGCAATGCATGTAAGGATTGAGGGCATTACAAGGTTTTGTGCAAGTTGTATTGCAGATTGGGGGTTCTAGGTATTAGAGATTTGTTGTGCAATCGGGTGATTGAAAAATCATGGCTGAAGAGGGTTTTCTTAATTTGGCTTCATGAGGGGTTTGAGGAGGAATTTTCACAGATGACCTCCTGGGACAAAACGAACCTTGCCATTGAGTCCAGGAGGCCCGAGAGAAGAAAAAAACATATAATTTGCCATGGTTTGGTCATAGGAAGAAAAAGCAAATTTTTTACCCTCCCACATATGTGGTACAACTGTACAACCATCGAAGGTACGCAGATGTAGAAGAAAAAAATTTCCTATGCAAGAAATTTTATTCTATAGTTTTGTTGAAATTTTTTTGATTAAACTATAGAGGAGAAGAAAAAAATACATTTTGGGGGGCCAGGGGTTTGTAGACCCCGTACCCCCAGGCCTGTGCCATGGCAGAGCCGGACGACCTGCGCATGGTAGGGTCAACCATGTTAGCCGGCGTGGCCATGGCCGGCAAGCCTTAGGCCCCCAACTCGGCGCTGGTCTGGTAGGACGGACCTCGACCGGTGGTCAAACTGACATCACTGTTGCCGACGGGAGACACCCCTACGGGGGTTTTAAACCTTGAATATTTTGTTTTAAAAAACTTTTATTTGCAGGATTTAAAATTTAATGACAACAAAATGTTATTTTTGGACCTTTATTAAAAATCAAACCTCCATAATATTACAATGGAGTCCAATGATTAAAACAATTTAAAATCTGTCATCAAAGACATAGTCAGGTAACAAATTCCATAGTGGGCCCCACCTATGCCCAGTCAGCGCCCAGTCAACATGATGGAATCGACAATGACATCATGCCATGTTAGCAGGGTACCAGGTCCCGCCAGGGGGGCACTTTTAGCCCTAGGAGGGCATTTTCTTCTAGGGGGCATAACTTTCACATACGGTATCAATTTTTTGACTTCTTATAAGTGTCAAAAAGCTCTCTCTGATAAATACATAGTGGTATAGGTTTTATGACCATATTTTGTTGTTTGTGTTAGAATTTGGTGCTTGAAGCCAGGCATTGCTTTGGGATAATTTTATGCTCATAACTTTTGCATACGAAATCAGATTTTCAATTTCAGACAGGTGTTGGAGAGATATTGTAGTGTACCACAGTTTACATCGTGTAGATTTTTAGTTTGGTGTGCGGAGAGAGTTTGGTACTTGTTTGATCACTTGTAGGAGCCTGAGATTCAGAGTTTGTTTACGAGTGCATTCAGATAATTTTTTTGGGCACAAACTTGTGGGAGTGCATGTTTTTATGAGACCATCAACATGGTATAGCAGGTTTTCAGATTTGGTGCTTCTTGATACAGGTTTACAAGTGTTTTCAGAGTTTAGACTTTGACGGAGATAAGTACAGAAGTTGTCTTCTGGTTTGAGGACATGATTGATACGTGTGTGAGACTTGGAGTCTCGTTTCAGTGAGAGTTGAGTACAGGTATAGTGATGCCAATGATTATGGTGTCATGGATATGCAGGTACACCTTTGCATTGGCACGACATGATCATGTACACAATTGACAGGTATGGGCTATGATGTTTAATTCATGATTATAGGTGGTGTTGGGCTGTTGTTTTAGGGGATTGTTCTTATCTCTTGGATGCTTGATTAGTTCCTTGACTATGGTTACTTGTTGTGGACTTGTTGGCAAATCAAATCTAGTGTTGATTTGGTGTTTGAGCCTTAGAGTCTACAGGTTATCTTCTTTGATATCTCAGTTTGCATGATAATAGTGTGATGATGACTTTACATGTTACATTTGTTTTGGATCTGAGTTATGTAGTTTTGTGGATTAGCTACCCCTTGGCTACAATGAGATGACTCAGATATGGACTGTCTATATCCACGAGATTGATTCAGTGTTTATGCAGACTTTATTAGTTGGCCTTGTATGTCGTCATTTGTACATTGGTATGTTGCATTGGGATAAGAGGATGGATGATTAGAGTGCCTAGATAGTCGATTGTTGGGACTTGTATCATGTTTATCACGATGTCATGGAGAGCTTGGATACATGGTTTTATGTGAGCTTTTGACAGTGATGGTTTTATCTTCTTGGTTTGGAGATTTGGGTTTACTCAACCTTTTTGGAGCTGTTGATGTTACATCAGGATTCCTTGATTAAGTTGGGCCATGGATAATCTTCATATAGAAGATGGTTTCTTTGTTGTCATGGATAGCTCAATATCACATTTCAGTGGGAGATTTGGTAGTGATATGGATTCATCAGTTGTGATGGATGATCTTCTGTAGTGGTTGTGGGTGTCTTGGAGAGGCTCTTGGATTATGATTCTTGATAGTGAGAGTTCTTTGACATTTTGATTTCTATTGATAGGAGATGTTGACATCTTGGTTTACCATGGAGGACTTATTTGAGTCTTTAGTTGAGGTGTTGGTTTATAATTTGTCAGCTTGACATGTTTATCTTTGTTTAGAGATGTTGATATTGTGTCTTGATGGACTCTTGATCGAGCGTTAGAGTTTTGGCATGATACAGGGTTTCTTGAGATAGGATGTATGCATTGTTGCATGTGATCTCCTTGAAGGAGATGGTTAGATCATGATATCATGATGGGCTTATTGATTATGTAGATGTGCAGTAGGAGCATTGATAGTGGTCTTGTTGGTTCTCTTGGTATTAAGTACTTTGGTCATTTTCTTGAGAGCTTCATGATAGTGCAGTGTTACTTTTTGAGTTTGGCATGGATTGATCATGGAGGTACTCATGGATACTTGGAGACTTAGGTGAGGTTGGAGTTCTCTCGAGATTAGAGACACTTGTTGAGACAGTTACTCATTAGAGGTTTCAGTAGATAGACCAATGAGCCTTGCACCTGGATATGGACGTGAGTGCATTATGGACCTAGAGGAGATTGTTCTTGGAGAGAGTCATTGTGGCTTGGTGTATCCTAGAGGAGCATTCTCATTCCCCACTCTTGGTCTACTCGGTGGTTTATCATCTATGAGGTATTGCCCATCCTTTTAGATGCATTTTGCTTTATGCTTTATCTTCTCATAGATATGGATCTTGAGATACAATTATTGGTTCTGGAGGATTCATTTGAGGGATGTTAGCATGGTTATCTCCTTGTTCATATGGTTTGATTTATGATGTTCATTATGAGGAGTTTAGGAGATGTGATTGGGCTTGTTCCTGGTTATGGAATGGTTATATGAGTTTGATCTACCTTGATTAGAGAGGCTTACATCCATGTTGGTTACATGTTACATATGTTCATTTGATCTTATGAGATTGAATGGTTGGGTGTTGTTAAGGCTTTTCATTTGGGGTTGTAGAGGGGATCATACTTGACACAACTTGGCACTTTGAGGTGTTTGTAGAAGGACAATATGATTATAGGTTTTCTCTCTTTGTCTTATGGCTACTTCCTGGAGGATCACGTTGATATGGTTGGACTTGGGAGAGTTATGGTGACATGTTGTGAGAGAGTATGCAATGATTTATCATGCATGTGTGGATCATTGTGATTGTTCTTGATACTACATTGGCTTGTTGATTAGCCACACCTTGGTTTAAGTGTTGATCAATAGACTTTGTATGCCTTTGATCTATTTTTAGATTTGACATTACCCATGCAGTGGGAGTTCCTGGATGTACGTGTTCTTCATTGACAAGTTTTATACATGGAGCTTGTGATTGCAGTATATGGGTTAGATATGTTGGCATGAGTTTGTTGATGTTATTGATACCTATGAGGTATGGATGGTTGGATGTATTAGCATATGTTGTGGGTGCTATTTCCAGTCATGTGGGTTTTTTTACCTTTGACAACAACTTGCAGCCTTTTGTTATCACTTAGATTTGATGCTTGTGTTCTTTGGATTGATGCATCTTCACCTTGGCATGTTCCTTTTCTTTCATAGGTGGCACGTTGGAGGATGAAAGGAGTTCTTGCTTGAGATGGTGGTCACTTTGATTTTATTGCAGGTATCTTGATGGAAGACGAGAGCATGCTGGAGATTCATGTGATTTCATGTTTGCCTATGATGATGTATTTCATTGATTGACCCCTATGCAATGTATACAACAAGTGGGAGAATGTTGGGATATGGTGTTGTACACCATTGCATAATTTGATATATTTTATAATGTTGTAGGTAAATAATTATTTAGTTGTGATGCACCTACGTGGTGTGGTTAATCACGCTAGGAAATTATTTGGGGACCACTTTATGTTCTATGTAACATTGGAATATTATTTGTATTGTTTAAATAAAGTGGGTTAATGGTTTTGTGTTTCCCATGGTTTTGGGGCACATGGTTTTTTCAATGTAACATGTGAGCTTGAATTATAAAATCAAGCACAAGGTTATTATTTGAGGTTGGATGGATATTTCATTGTTGGTGAATGGAGGTTTTGTGAGAGGTTGTCATTGTATTGAGCTCTCTCCTGTAAGTACATATTGTGAAGCATGGCAGGTGATGTGTGGGTTCATGCTTGGACACAATGGAGGATGCATTAGAGGTGCTTGATGCTTCAGGGGTATTCATTGTAACTCTTGTATTGCTTTATTGCTGAATAATATATGGAGTATGGATGCTTTTGGAGGCTTGGTTTTTTCCTCTTGAGGGTTTTCCCAAAGTATATCTTGTGTTATCTTGTTGCTTGTTCATTGATCTTTGCATTATGGTTCATTTCTGCATCTTATTCTCCTATTAGGTTATGTAGAATTGGTTTTATTTGACCTACAAATTCCTAACACCTAACATACATGATAAGTCACTTGTAGATTCTCGCCTAGATCAACAATCTATTGAAGGTATGTTTTCTCATGGATTTAGAACTAGGTATCGATCTAAATGTATCTTGTTTTCATCTAAATTGGCTACTTAGTACAATAAGGGATCTATCATTCTCTAAAAGCTTGGCTATAATGGAAGGGGATTAGGCTTGAGAATAAAAAGCATAACCAAATGAGATTAAATATATGAGATGAATAACACTTAAGGAATAGGTTATTCTTGTGTAATTAATAATGGCATTGATCAACCATTAATATATCTTGAAATGGTTTACATAGATTGTCCAAATACTACTCTTGCACTAGATACATTTTCCAATGATGAAGCTTTCACAAAATTCTTATGAGTTTAAGATGATTTGCCTACATTTTATCATGATAGAGGCTTCCCACATGTTTTTGAAATTTCTTTATATTTTGGGGAAGCCACTCCTTCGTTAGGAATCCATACACTTTACCCACCAAACCATTCATAGAGGATCACAACATGCTTATTGTTGGGGTACTCTAGATATCAAGATGGATGTAAAAGACAAAGATAATGCACTATAAATGGGTGATTTCTTGAATAGTTATGGACAACATAATATGACCACTTTACTTAAGGATTTTGATGACATATTCACTTGGTCATATCAATACATGTCAAGCATCTCTAATGACATAATTATGCATGATATTATTCTAGAGACCAATGAAAAACCAAGCAAAAGATTTAGATAATTCTTCCAAAGGTCATGGTGGTGTTCACCTAGGGTTAGGGTTTTGACTTCCAATTTGTAGGTTCCTATGAATTTTCCTTCAGACCCTTAGTGCCTTGGTTTTAATTGTTCCCTGGCCCACATGCATTGTTTAACTATTTTTCCTGTCGCATTTGAGAAAATTGTTAAGTTCTGTGTATGCAAAGGCGAAATGTATGTTGGCAAACTTGTGAAATCTCCCTCGGTCCCTCGAAAATGATAAAAATGACTCAGATGCATTTCTGAATGCATATTGGGTCGCAGGTTCAGTGTCTGAATGTTTCTAACAGTGGCTACGAGGGTTTCATGTATCAAACGCCGCGGGATCCACCATGTGTCGAGCCTCAGTTTATTGCCACGCTTTTGTTTTTGAATGTAGCTTTAACGCGGAGCGTGCCACGTAGCAAAAGCTATGTCTTTTTTGTTTCTAGGTTAATTGCTACGGATGGCGCCACATGTCAGCTTCCGACTGAGTTCCGCCAAAGTTTCTATAAAGTTTCTATCTTGTTTCAAGAATGCCGCGGAATGCTCCAGGTGGTAGCATCCGCAAGTGTTTCCGAAAGACCCTAAGTGTAACTCAAGAGACCCTGCGGAAGACACCATGTGTCACTTGCGGAAGCATAGTTTCTAAAAGTTTCTAGGCAGGGGCGGAAGATGCCACATGCCCCTTGAGGTTGTTGCGAAAGCCGACAAGTGTTGGCTTCCGTGATTGTTTCTTTTTGTTTCTGAGTGTGGCGAAGAGAAGGTGGGTCCCAGTTAACAGTTGCTATTGCGGATGTTGCCAAGTGGCAGCCTCCGTTTGAAGTTTCAGGAGCCCCTTTATAAAGTTTCCAGATGCGCGGAAAGCGCCAAGTGTCAGCCTCCGCCAGGAAGTTTCTATAAAGTTTCTTTGAGTTTCAAGAGTCCGCGGAAGGCGCCACGTGGTAGCTTCCACGGGAGCTTCAAAAGTTTCTAAATGTTTCAAAAGAAGGCTACGAAGCTTGACAAGTGTTAGCTTCCGCGGGCTTGCCCCTGTTTTCCTTTGACGATGGTGAGCAGGAGGTTGTGGGCCCCTTTTCAATGTGTCTCGTGTTTCAAATGCTGCGGGTTGTGACAACTGTCACTTGCGAGGGACACTTAAGGTTTGACACAGTGTGTTTCATGAATGTGGCAGAAGGTGCCAAGTGTCACATGCGGGGGCCACATCAGTATGGAGACACAGTTTAATGAGGCTTCGCGGAACCTACCAGGGGTCGACTTCCACTAGATTTTCATGGAAGAGTCTCTAATGTTTCATGGATATTACAGATGCTGCCAAGTGTCGCATTCCACGTGAGGTTTTGACAAAGGCTCTCGGCAGGCAAGACGGAGGAGCGATGAGTCCCAGCAATAGAAATTTCAAGTGTCTACGTGGCATAGTATCATTGGCATGTGACTTTTCAATGTTTTTGGGGCTGTTGATCTCCGCGGCTGGGTTTTTGATCAACAGCCACATTTTGAACCTGTAGCAAGGGTTTTTTCTCAAGTTTCTGCGGTTGTTTTTGGGCAGGAAAACTCCAGGGACTTGCCGCAGCTGCATTTCCAGAGGCTGCAAGTAGATGAAACATTAATGGCAGATTGTGGTGGCGGTATGGGTCGAGTTGACGGGTCAACCACCCGATTGATGAGGGAAGTCCCTGAGCAGCGACCCAGATTCCAATCTCACCTGCTCCTCATCCTTCTCTGGTTTCTCCATGATTTGTCCCCTATTGCATTTATGATTTTGAGCACCATTTTTCAGTGCAGTGTATCTGGCAGGATTTTTGGCCTCCCATGTAATTAATTTGCTGGGTACATTTTCTTGCTATTTAAGCAGATTGGTGACCCATTTCGAGGTTGTTGAAAGTTGGACATTTTCTGGCTCTGTAATACAATACAACTGACCTGGTTGCTCCGTGCAGTGGATTTTGTGAGTTTATGAGTCTCATGTCTTATGTTTTGTGCATAAATTCATTGGTTTCATGCTGATTTAGATGAGTAATGCTATATTGCATGTGTTTTGTTGTCTGTCTCCTGTATTGAATATGCTTTCCTTTTGAATCTGGATATCTAAGGGGTGTCTTGGGTTCTAGGATATAGGTTTACTATATTGAATGCTTGATCTCTTAACTTCTGTTCAAGGGATAGATTAAATTGTTTTTAGGTTAAGTATTGAGGAAAGTATTTTGCAGTAAGGATATCATAAGTAGAGATGTATAAACACTCTGTTCTGGGATATATTTGTAAGACAAATATGATGAAATCCCTTTGAAATCCAGTCTTGTTATGTTTATGTTGAACATTTGCATGTGTATGTCTACTGACTCCAAGCCCTGGATAGGCACCAATCTAGCTCTGTGTTGAGGTTATACACTAGGTCCAGCTCTGCATCCAAACACAACATCAAAATCAAACTCCAAAACAACCATTAGGATAGTAGAATTAGTTTTAGGATCCCAAGTCCTCTGTCTACAACTAAAAATAGGCCCAAAGCTAGCCCCTTTGCTCTTATCTTGCAGTTTTGGTCTACTTACAGGAGGACTTATCTACTTCATGTCAGCATCCTAGCCTTTGTATGCATATTCTCATGGATGTTGACTAGGGAATACCCCCCTAGGTTTTGCAGAGTCTGAAGAAGAAGAGGAGATAAAAATAGAGTCTATCTCCTATACTATTGGCCCCTAGTCCAGAGATCATGTTGATCATTGATGGCTATCTTGTAGGGAAATCTGGGAGTAAGCATCCAGTCTAGGAAATAACGAACAGATTTTGGCGACTCCACTGGGGAACTTGTGAAAGAACCCTGATTTTTAAAAGAAAACAGTTCCTAGTAATAGGTGGCGACTCCAAACCAATCTCCCAACCGATAAAGTAAAAATTTGTATGCAAGGGAGAAGATCCCAGCATAATACTATGTTTGAAGAGTTACCCATAAAAATGATGTATAGGAAAAAGGGGACTGTTCGAGCCAGTCAAGATGGTTCTCCTAGCCCCAAGAAAAATGATTTTATTCAGGATAATCCAGGATCCTCAGAGAAGATAGTACCTTATTTTTCAAACACTGAGGCTGAAATCTAGAGTGTGTATGAAAGACAGCAAGGTAATGGTTTGAGAATAAGGTTAGAGGTGTTTCAAGAACATCCTTTTCATGATTCTCCTGACAGATTTGAAGAGGCTGAATCCCTAAGGGATGATGATAATGATGATCAGAATATGATAAAACCATCCTCTTCTATGCCTAGAGAGGAAGAACTAGCTGATGAAATTAAGAGCTTAAGGGCTGAGTTAGAATATCTACAAGCAGTAAAAATTAGAGATGATATGAGACAGAAAGTGCAAGCTTTGAGAGTTGCTCAAAATGATTCAATTCCTACCCTTGAGAATACAAATATGCAAAGAAATCAACAAAGAAATGAAGTCCAGAATCAGTAAAATGATCAAAGACACAATGCAAATAACATCAGAGCTCCATTAAATAATGTGAGAAATCAAAATGTAAATAGAAATGCAAATGCTAATCAGTTTGAGAGGCACCCAATGTAGTTGGATAGATTCAGACAGCTTATTTTTTATGGCATTCCTGGTTATCCAAACCCTGTTGACAAACATGTGAGGCTGCAAGTGCCTAAATTTTTAGGAAACAATACTGTCTCCAGAGAAGACCATTTAAAAGCTTTTCAAAATGTCATGGATAACTTTGAGGTTGAGCATGAGGATGTTTTTATGAAGTCATTCATGCAATCTTTGGTTGATGAAGCCAAAGAATGGTATAAAGGTCTACCTGACAGAAGCATTTCATCATGGGATGATTTCAGAAGAATTTTCAAAGAACAATATGGTGATAAAACTAATCCTAGTTTCTTCATTAATGAATTCACTGGCATTACCAAAGGATCAAATGAACAGGTTGCTGATTTCAATGCTAGATTCATGAAGGTATTGAACAAATTGCCACAGGACTTGAGGCCTAATGAACCTATGTGCATAGTGTTGTACATAAATGCTTTTGATGCCAAGACAGCTTATGGATTAAGAGACAAGGGTCCTCACAGCCTCAGAGATGCCTTCAAAGTTGCAACAAATATTGAAAATAACAGAAAGGCATCTGGTAAAACAAACAGAAGGGATGATGTGAAAATTCTACAGAATCCAAACAAACCTCAAAACACTCAAGGTAGTACATCTGCCCCTGAAGATAAAATAGATAAATTGGCAAATGTTGTTAAGGACCTAAGCTATAGATTGGCTAGAAGTGAAAAAGGGATAGGTCTTGATAGGCAAGCTTACCAAAGACAGGAAAAGAGACCATCATTACATGATATGCCATATAATACCAATTGGCATAATGGTAAGCCTATCCTTCCACACAACAATACAAATCAAAGAGCTCATAATCCAAAGGAAACACCTGATCCTTTGAAGAAGGCTGTTAATATTGTTAATGACACCCCTTGGTATATAATATGCCAGATGCCTCATTCACAGTCACAATGTATGATTGCTCAGTCTCTATATAACAATGCTCTGGCCTGTGATGAGTGCAATGAGCCTCATTGCATGGAAGATGATAATATCAACATGTTGTCTACAAATAGAGAATACTCTTTTCATGATGCTGATGCAAATGCAAATGATGAAACTCAGGTCTGCCAGCAGTTCCCATATGATGAGGATAATGAAGACAACTATGCCTATGCTCAAGATTCACACAGTTTTCTTAATAACTTGAGGAGGCCTTCTGATGAAGAAATTAGGGCCGTCACAGCTGCAGCAGTGCCCCAAGTCAAAAGCAACTACAACCTAAGAGGTAAAGCTCAGGTAAGTAACTCACACCAACCAGAGAGTACTTTCACAAATCAACCAGTACACAGACATAAAGGAACTAAGACACAAAAGAAGCAATGGAACAATAATAGGTAAAATTTTAAGCAAAAAATAGGTTATGATCCTCAAGGACCAGAAAATAGAGTTCCCCATGTTGAAGATCAAAATAAGAATTTTTAGAACAAGGATGACAGTCAGAGAGCCATAAAAACTAAAGGTGGATCATCTCAAGATAGAGGTAAAACTGTGGATCAGGCTACAACTGTTATTCAAAATTATGCTCCATTTGACATCACTCAGGTCTTGTCTTAAATAAAAGTCTCTATTCCACTAATGGAGCTGATGAAAGTTGAAGAATTCATAAATAAGACTGTATCCTTGATTTCAGGAGTACCATGTCAAGCCAAGCAGAATATTGAGACTCAGGATAAGAAACAAGCTATGTGTATTGAAGAGGATGAGATTCCTGAGGTATATCTAGGGATGACCATAATAAAATGCCCTTCACAGGTTGAACCATTTTATGTATCCCTGGTTATAAATGGAAAGGTAATTAGAAATTGTATGCTTGACTCAGGAGCATCAACAAACATCATGCCTCTATCCATTATGCAACAAGCAGGATTAAAAATAGATAAGGCATGTGGGAAATGCTATGCAATGGATGCTAGGGAGGTCCCTGTCATTGGAATCATGAAGGATGTTGATTTTAGATTGGTAGCATATCCTGAAAAAACCTACAAAATGAACATAACAGTTGTTGATATCAAACCACAGTATGGTATGTTGCTGTCAAGAAGATGGGTAGCACTAATTGGTGGAAGTATGCAACTGGACCTGTCATATGCCATGATTCCAATGAATGGCAGGGATGTTAAATTGATCAGAGAAGAAAGATCATCAGAGACAGTGGAGGATCAAGAATCAGATGAGCATATATGTTTTGTAGACACTAACTATGAAAATTTCAGAGTTGTCTCAGATGATAAGGAAGATAAAAGAGAAAAAATTTGCATTCAAGAATTGAATCAACAAAGTCTTTGGACCATGTATTTTGATGGAGCTTGTTCAAAAGAAGGCTCTGGTGTTGGAATTGTTTTTCTGTCTCCAACTAGTAAGCTTCTCTAATTCTCTTTCTTGTTGAGGTTTGCCTATACAAATAATATTGCAGAGTATGAGGCTCTGTTATTAGGGTTAAATGTTGCTTTGAAGCATGGAATTAAGATGCTCAAAGTGATTGGTGATTCAGAGCTTATTGTGTCCCAAATTAGAGATAAGTATGCATCAAAAAATAAAAGGTTGAAACAATATAAGCATGCTGTTTGGGATACAATTGAATTGTTTGATGCTTTTTCAATAAATTGGATAGAAAGATCAAAAAATGTTAGAGCAGATTTTCTAGCCAATGTAGCCATAAGGCCAGATGATATAACTTTGTCAGATGTTACAAATGTTGAAGTCAAGTCTAGGCCTGCAGTGCCAGATAATGTATGCAGCTGGCAAGTGTTTGATGATGATAAGGATTTACTGAGATTTCGACATTGTATTGATGAATATGAGAACCAAGAGATGGATTTTCAGAACTTTGTGGAAGTTGTAGATGGAAAAGAAACCCTTTTAGGGAAGGAACTAATTCAACTCAAGACAAACAAAATCCCTAGAGGGCTGGTAGCTTTAGAGAGAGCTTTTGACAATAGGGACCAATTTGTTACAAAAGTATCTCCAACAAACAAGAATGATCTGGAGGAGATAAACTTGGGAACATCTCATGCTCCCAAAAAGGTATACATTAGCAAACAACTCAAACCACACATCAAGAGCATGCTAATTGCATTGCTGAAAAGGTATAAGCATGTTTTTGCCTAGTCATATGAAGACGTCAAAGCCTATAGAGAGGATTTATTTCAGCATGAAATCCCATTGAAGCCTGGAGCTAAGCCATTTAGATAGAAGCAAAGACCTATTAATCCTACCTTGGCTCCAAAAATGCAAAAAGAACTCAAGAAGCTTAGGGAGGCTGGAATAATCATGCATATCAAACATTCAACTTGGGTGTCTAACCTTGTCCCAGTCAGAAAAAAGAATTGTGATATAAGGTTGTATGTGGACTTTAGAAACCTAAATGTATCTTCTTTGAAGGATAACTATCCATTGCCAAATATGGAGGCCATGTTGCAAAGAGTGACTGGTTGTGAACTTTTATCTATGATGGATGGTTTTTCAGGGTACAATCAAGTGAAAGTAAAAGAATCAGAACAATTTAAAACTGCTTTCACAACTCCATGGGGAACCTATGTATATGTAAGGATGCCATTTGGACTAACAAATGTAGGTGCTACATTTCAAAGGGCAATGGATGTTGCTTTTGCTGGATTGATTGACTCAATCTTGGTTGTTTATCAAGATGACTTGACTGCCTTTTCAAAGAAAGAAGAACAGCCTGTATGCATTTGGAATAGATTTTTATTAGAGCATTAGAATATGGTATCTCACTCAACCCAAAGAAATGTGCTTTTGGGGTTATGGAAGGAAAATTGCTTGGACACATTGTTTCCAAGGATGGAGTTAGGATTAATCCTGAAAGGGTGGCTGCAATTGACAAAATTCAGATCCCTAAAATAGTAAAAGGTGTTCAGTCCTTCTTTGGACAAATTAACTTTGTTAGAAGATTTGTTCCTAACTTTGCAGAGACCACAAAAGAAATTTCCAAGATGTTGAAGAAAGGTGCAACTGTCAAATGGGAGGATGAAGCAACTGAATCATTCCAGAACATAAAAGAGGCTATAAAGATGGCTCCTGTGCTAAAGTCTCCTGATTTTTCTAAGCCATTTCAGTTATTCTCATTTGCTTCTTTCCATACTATTGCTGCATGCTTATTGCAAAAAAATAAGGAAGGGTTTGAACAGCCTATTGCTTTCTTTAGTAGGTCATTGCAGGCTGCTAAATTAAAGTATGACATTATGGAGAAACAAGCATATGCACTGGTTAGAGCAGTCAAGAGCTTTAGGCCATATTTGGTAGGCTCACGAATAATTGTATATGTACCTCATGCAGCAGTCAAAGATATATTTGCTCAGCAGGAGGTAACTGGAAGAAGATGCAGATGGATAAATAAGTTGCAGGAGTTCAACATAGAGATACAGATCACAAAATTGGTAAAAGGACAAGGATTAGCAAAGCTAATGACACAGTTAAACCTAGAGGCATGCCGAGTGAATCAAGTGCATAATGAAGTTGTAAATGTGTCAGAATCTGAGTTGTATAAGGACATAGTATATTATTTGCAAAATTTGAATTGTCCTTCCCATCTCAGTGATATCCAGAAGAGAACTTTGAAGCTGCAAGCTATTAAATACATCATTGTTCAAGGAGAGCTGTATTGGAGAAATCATGATGGTGTATTACTCAGATGTGTGGATGAAAATCAGGCCGGGAACATTCTAAATGACATGCACAATGGAGTATGTGGTGGACACTATGTTGCCCATACAACAGCCCACAAAATTCTCAGAGCTAGCTACTGGTGGCCAACTCTTTTCTCAGATGCACATAGAATGATAAGGAAGTGTGATCCTTGCCAAAGGTTCTCAGGAAAGCTAAAATATGGAGGTGCATTGCCCTTTAAGACTATGACTGTAGAAGCTCCATTTCAGCAGTGGGGGATTGATTTCATAGGGGAAATCTCAGAGAAATCAAGTGGAGGACACAGCTGGATTCTTGTTGCTACTGATTATTTTACCAAATGGATCGAGGCCATCCCGACCAAAAGAGCTACCAGCAAGGTGGTGATGGATTTCATTCTAGAGAATATTATTATCAGGTTTGGAGTACCGTTAAAATTAGTCACAGATAATGCTATGTGCTTCAGGTCTGGTGAATTTATAAATTTTTGCAGTAATTATGAAATTAATCTATTACATGCATCACCCTACCACCCACATGGAAATGGTCAAGCTGAGTCAAGCAACAAAAGCCTTATGAAAATTGTAAAGAGAATGGTAGGTAAAAACAAAAAGGCTTGGGATTCAAAGCTGAAAATGGCATTGTGGGTCGACAGAGTGATAGTCAAGAAAGCAACTGGAAGATCTCCTTTTGAACTAATATATGGTGTAATGGCTAAGTTACTTGTAAACAACTTTTTTCCAGTTTACAAATTCATACAAGAAAACATGGAGGAGATTGGAGATCCAATGACTGAGAGAATCAATCAGCTAGTTGAACTAGATGAGATAAGAAGGGAAGCACAGAAAACAAACATCAAGAGACAACAAAGGGTAAAGTATCTGATTGATAAGAGAGCTACAGAAAGAAAGTTTCAGAAAGGTGATTTGGTCCTTGTATGGAATGCAAGGAACCAAGATAAGGGCAAACATGGTAAGTTTGAGCCCTTATGGGTGGGCCCATATCAAATCAGCGACATCCATGGAGGTGATTCTTACTTTCTCTAGGCCCTAAGTGGTGAATTGTTGGAATTGCCAGTGCACGGTCAGTTCCTAAAGCATTACTTCTTATAATGGTTATTTTTTGTGCACATTGTAAACTAAATGTAAGTATTATGTACACACCCTGTCTAGTCGGTTATGTTTTGAGTTTTGGGTTTTATCTGGTCTGCCCCGGAGTAGTCCGGTTCTTGCTGCAGTCTTGCGTCTACACGTCCCCAATTGGAGCCACTGGTGGTGTTCACCTAGGGTTAGGGTTTTGACTTCCAATTTGTAGTTTCTTGTGAATTTTCCTTCAGACCCTTAGTGCCTTGGTTTTAATTGTTCCCTGGCCCACATGCATTGTTTAACTGTTTTTCCTGTCGCATTTGAGAAAATTGTTAAGTTCTGTGTATGCAAAGGCGAAATGTATGTTGGCAAACTTGTGAAATCTCCCTCGGTCCCTCAAAAATGATAAAAAATGAGTCAGATGCATTTCTGAATGCATATTGGGTTGCGGGTTCGGTGTCTGAATGTTTCTAACAGTGGCTGCGAGGGTTTCATGTATCAAACACTGCGGGATCCACCATGTGTCGAGCCCCAGTTTATTGCCACGCTTTTGTTTTTTAATGTAGCTTTAACTCGGAGCGTGCCACGTAGCAGAAGCTGTGTCTTTTTTTTTTAGGTTAATTACTACGGATGGTGCCACGTGTCAGCTTCTGACTGAGTTCCGCCAAAGTTTCTATAAAGTTTCTATCTTGTTTCAAGAATGCCGCGGAATGCTCCAGGTGGCGGCGTCCGCCAGTGTTTCCAAAAGACCCTAAGTGTAACTCAAGAGACCCTGTGGAAGACACCACGTGTCACTTGCGGAAGCATAGTTTCTAAAAGTTTCTAGGCAGGGGCGGAAGATGCCACGTGCCCCTTGAGGTTGTTGCAGAAGCCGACAAGTGCTAGCTTCCGTGATTGTTTCTTTTTGTTTCTGAGTGTGGCGAAGAGAAGGTGGGTCCCAATTAACAGTTGCTACTGCGGATGTTGCCAAGTGGAAGCCTCTGCTTGAAGTTTCAGGAGCCCCTTTATAAAGTTTCCAGATGCGCGAAAAGCGCCAAGTGTCGGCCTCCGCCGGGAAGTTTCTATAAAGTTTCTTTGAGTTTCAAGAGTCCGTGAAAGGCGCCACGTGGCGGCTTCCGCGGGAGCGTCAAAAGTTTCTAAATGTTTCAAAAGAAGGCTGCGGAGCTTGACAAGTGTCAGCTTCCGCAGGCTTGCCCATGTTTTCCTTTGACGATGGCGAGCGGGAGGTTGTGGGCCCCTTTTCAATGTGTCTCATGTTTCAAATGCTGCGGGTTGTGACAACTATCATTTGCGAGGGACACTTAAGGTTTGACACAATATGTTTCATGAATGTGGCAGAAGGCGCCAAGTGTCACATGCGGGGGCCACATCAATATGGAGACACAGTTTAATGAGGCTTCGCGGAACCTGCCAAGTGTCGGCTTCCGCTGGATTTTCATGGAAGGGTCTCTAATGTTTCATGGATATTGCGGATGCTACCACGTGTCGCATTCCGCGTGAGGTTTTGACAAAGGCTCTCTACAGGCAAGACGGAGGAGCGATGAGTCCCAGCAATAGAAATTTCAAGTGTCTACATGGCACAGTATCATTGGTCGGTGACTTTTCAATGTTTTTGGGGCCGTTGATCTCCGCGGCTGGGTTTTTGATCAACGGCCACATTTTGAACCTGCAGCAAGGGTTTTTTCTTGAGTTTCTGTGGTTGTTTTTGGGCAGGAAAACTCCAGGGATTTGCCACGACTGCATTTCCAAAGGCTACAGGTAGATGAAACATTAATGGTAGATTGTGGTGGCGATATGGGTCGAGTTGACGGGTCAACCACCTGATTGATGAGGGAAGTCCCTGAGCAGCGGCCCAGATTCCAATCTCACTTGCTCCTCATTCTTCTCTGGTTTCTCCATGATTTGTCCCCTGTTGCATTTATGATTTTAGCGCCATTTTTCAATGCAGTGTATCTGGCGAAATTTTTGGCCTCCCATGTAATTAATTTGCTGGGTACATTTTCTTGCTATTTAAGCAGATTGGTGACCCATTTCGAGGTTGTTGAAAGTTGGACATTTTCTGGCTCTGTAATATAATACAACTGACCTGGTTGCTCCATGTAGTGGATTTTGTGAGTTTATGAGTCTCATGTCTTATGTTTTGTGCATAAATTCATTGGTTTCATGCTGATTTAGATGAGTAATGCTATATGGCATGTGTTTTGTTGTCTATCTCCTGTATTGAATATGCTTTCCTTTTGAATCTGGATATCTAAGGGGTGTCTTGGGTTCTAGGATATAGGTTTACTATATTGAATGCTTGATCTCTTAACTTCTGTTCAAGGGATAGATTAAACTGTTTTTAGGTTAAGTATTGAGGAAAGTATATTGCAGTAAGGATATCATAAGTAGAGATGTATAAACACTTTGTTCTGGGATATATTTGTAAGACAAATATGATGAAATCCCCTTGAAATTTAGTCTTGTTATGTTTATGTTGAACATTTGCATGTGTATGTCTACTGACTCCAAGCCTTGGATAGGCACCAATCTAGCTCTATGTTGAGGTTATACACCAAGTCCAGCTCTGCATCCAAACACAACATCAAAATCAAACTCCAAAACAACCATTAGGATAGTAGAATTAGTTTTAGGATCCCAAGTCCTCTGTCTACAACTGAAAATAGGCCCAAAGCTAGCCCCTTTGCTCTTATCTTGCAGTTTTGGTCTACTTACAGGAGGACTTATCTGCTTCATGTCAGCATCCCAGCCTTTGTATGCATATTCTCATGGATGTTGAGTAGGGAATACCCCCCTAGGTTTTGCAGAGCCTGAAGAAGAAGAGGAGATAAAAATAGAGTCTATCTCCTATATTGTTGGCCCCTGCCCCAGAGATCCTGTTGATCATTGATGGCTACCTTGTAGGGAAATCTGGGAGTAAGCATCCAGTCTGGGAAATAACCAACAGGTCACTCTAATGGTCAAAGAAGAACTCAATAAGATGCTTAAAGAAGGTTTTATTATCCCAGTTGATTATTCACTCTAGATATCCAATATGGTCCCTGTTGTAAAACTTGATTCTTGGGTGCACATTTTATTGATTTTAGGGACCTAACAAAGTATCACCCAAGGAGAATTTTTCACTACTTAAATTGCCATGATCCAGATTCCACTACTGGGCATGAAATGCTATCATTTATGGATGGGTTTTTTAATTATAACAAATCCTCGTAAACCCCCAGGATTAACATAAAAATGCTAAAGCTACATAGAAAAATGCCTTAACACTTATCTTCCCTAGTCTCATACATAAAATTTTAGAAGATTACATGGATAAAATTCTAGGAAAATCTAAGCAAAAATACACCATAACTAGAATTCAAGAAATATTTGTGAACATCTCCACCAATATAGAGAGATTAAATCCTAAGAAATATATCTTTGTAGTTCATAGTGGTTGCTTGTTGGGTTTTATCATATCTTGGCATGACATTGAGTTTGATGCCAAAAAGATTGATGTTATTGCCAGCATGCCTCTACTAAAGAATCTTTCACAATTATGTAGCCTACAAGAAAAGATATAGTCTATTAGATGGTTTATTGTCTAAAAATGTCTGCCATAATGCTTCTCCATCAACTTGAGACAAAAAGTGATGTTTCACAATCAGAAAAATGAGGCCATGGTTCTTCATAGGACCTTTCCCTTGTTGGTACTTTTCTGCAGATGCTTTTATTGTAGAGTACAAAAAGTTTGGAATGTTTATGCTAAATTCTGGGTGAGCATTTCCATGCTTCAGAAAAAGTAACATTTTCATTATTGGTCCTAGAATTATAGAAAATTGGCCATCACATGTAAAGTGTTTCATCAACCATAATGCTACAGACTGCCATGGGTTTGGAAGTGAAGACCTAACAATTCCTTTAACCTCATTTTTGCTTAAATGTAACTGTATTGCAAGTTCACCTTCTTCAGAGAAATTTTTAATTAAATCAGCATATAGGGTTTTCAAATGGCAAAACTTCTCACCTTGTTCTGGTAATTTAGAGATATAACTGATGATGGTGGCAGAGATATTGACCTAAACTCCTCTCACAATTGTTTGATTATCTCTGAGGTCATGTAGGAAATCATCAACAATATCCTCCTGAAAACCTTCAAATTTCTTCAGGAACTCTAACCACCCTGCATTCCTTAGAATGTCTGCCACAGCTTCATCCTGCAGAAGGCTTCTTATATTCTCTAGCTCTGATTTCTTCTTAACACCCATCTCTCTATCTTATTCCACCTCTTGTAGCTAAAATTCTTGTTGCTTCTCTTTATAGTCTATTTTTTCCTTTTCACTCCGGAGGACTGTGTCAGCAGACTTGAATTTTACACTCAAAGATTTTTAGAGATATCTACAATCTTGAATGAGGGTTGATATGTCATTTTGTTTTACTGCTCAGATTATAGGAGAGAAGCTTGAAACTAGTTTAGCATGTTTATGTAGTCATAATTGCAGCAAGGTGATGGGACACTCCGTAGACAGGTCAACAGTGTGGCAAATATGGTAGCATGCATGAGTTAGGAAGGGAAATAATGGTAGGAAGATGTGTCATAATAATGACACCTAAAAATAGAATTGACAAGACAGTTAATAATTAAGTTAATTAAAGAGAACTACCTGAATCAATCTTAATGATGACGACCTGATGTACTTGGCTGCAATGCCACGGCTTTGATGAGACTTGATGTGACTCGACATGTGAGCAGCTCCTGCATGGTTTTGAAATGGCATCAGCATCCTTGTCATCACATATTCTGTAATTATTCCTACTAACTGGTATGAGAATGCCATGTTGTTAGGTGACATCAGTGCAGCTATTCGTGATGACTTGTGCATGCGAGAGTGATGGCTTTTTTGATTGCTGACGATATGCATGTTGACTTCATCATTATTTTTGTCATAAAGTGGAGGATGAGTCATGTTGACCTCATCAAATGACATATCCACTTTATTACCTGGAGAGGTGGGTCCCCTCCTCATTTATTATATTTTAAAATGGCTCTTTTATTGGTGGAGCGCTGGAGGTGCTCCTAGTCTGTGAGCACCGGAGGTGTGTTTTAGTAACTCTTGGCACCTTATTACCTCCATAGCTTGATTATTCCTATCTGGCAAGAAGAAGGAAACTGCCATTTGTTGGTTTTCAATCCCCTTGGTCGAGAAAGACAACCATTTACTAGTTTTCCATCCTTCTCTTTTTTCCAAAAGGTCGCCATTTGTTAGTTTTCAACCCTTTTTTTAGTCCAAATATGTGACAGAGGATGTGTCCCCTGTAACCAAACAAAAATCTTTGATGAATTCTTCTTTAGTTGATGACCTTTTATAGAGTCGAATTCTGTGGGCATTCACGAAGAATGTGTCTGTGTTTCCATCAATGGGTTCTAGCAAAATTGTCCCATTCTCAAAAACTTCCTTTATCTGATAAGGACCCATCCAATGAGTTTGTAGCTTTCCCTGGAACTTCTTAAATTTAGAATCATCTAGGAGAACCCAATCACCTTGTTGAAATGTCCTCCTTTTGATGTGCTAGTCATGCCATTGTTTCCTTTGATATTGAACAAGTTATGTTTGTTGTATGACTTCTGTACGGATTTCATCCAACTCATTGAGCTGAAGAATCCTGTTTTGTTGGGCTATGGACAATGGGAGACCAATAACTAATGAAGTTTTGAGTGTCTGCAATTCAAATTCTATAGACAGAATGGGCTTCTTCCCATAAACTAATTCATATGGTGAGAATTTGGTTGTGGACTTCCAAGTGGTATTGTAGGCCCAAACTGCTTCAGGTAATCTGTTAACCCAGTCCTTTCTATTTGTGGTCACTGTCCTTGTCAGAATATTCTCCAGTTCTCTATTAGTCACCTCTACTTGCCCATTAGCTTGGGGATGGTATGGTGAAGATTTCTTGTGCTTAACTTGATCTAAGTCTGTGAATGCTCTAATTACCTATGAAGTATATTGAGGTCCTTTGTCTGAAACTATTGATCTAGGATCTCCAAACCTTAAGAAAATCTTGTTATAAAGGAAATCAACAACTTTCTCTTCTCTTACAAATTGTAATGCTTGAACTTCAGCCCATTTAGTTACATAGTTTGTACATACCAGAATGTACTCTTTGCTTGATGATGGTGGAGAAATTGGTCCCACAAAATCTAGACCCCATTGCTCAAATGGTTCCATCATTACTTGAGGATGAAGTGACATTTTTTGGGTGAAAGTTGGTTGTCCCATCCTTTGGCACTGATCACACTACTGCACATACTTCTTGGTATCCTTATCAATAGAGGGCCAGTAGTAACTAGCTCCTAGAATTTTATGGATGGTTCTGTGTGAAGAATAATGCCCACCAGATGGTTCATCATGACATGCCCTTAGGACATCAAAAATTCCATTAGCTTTTAGACACCTGCGTAAAATGAAATCAGGACCACATTTAAACAGTAAACCATTTAACCATTTGTAAGATAAGCTTTCCTTAAGTAATCATTTTTTCTATTTTAAGGTAAAATGGGATGGAAACAAGCATGTAGCTAAGAGATTAGCTATGTCTGTAAACCAAGGTACAATAGAGGAGATAGCAAAAAGATGTGAAAGGAAGCTAGGTGTGCAAAAAATGCTTCCTACACTAATCTAATGAGGGGAGGAGAGTGCAAATTCAATTTTATCCTTACTATTGCATCAATGTTAAACCCACTAATAGAGATAACAAATATATTGCAGCAAACACATAAACAAGATAGTGAGACACAAGAAGAGAGACACAAGATATACGTGGGGAAAACCCTTATCGGGTGAAAAAACCCATACTCCAAAACCTGCACAATGTATTAACAAAACTGAAATGATTTACAATACACTTGCAATGCAAGCTCTCAGGAGTCTTTGACACTCGTATCTAGAGACAAACTAGCAACATAACAGTATCTGTCAAATTTGTAATACATCTCCTCCTCCAAGCACCTATTTATATAGAAAATACAAGGCAAAATTGCCTCTATCTTGGAATGGGCATCCAACTTGGCCTCATGGCCCAAAACCCATGCCTATGGACACTTGGTCAACATTGTAAGATGTTTTTGACACTTGTCCACACACCCCATCCCAAAGAGGTCACCTATTTCTAAAATGGGCTATGACAGATGCTCTTATGACTCTTACAACCGTCATAGAATCTGTCATAGCAGTTACAACTTACAGCTGTAAAAGAATCTGTCATACACAGGCTATAAATAGCATATTCTCTTACAACATGTCATAGTCCACCTTGGGGCGCCCAAAGATGCATTTTTCAAAGATGCTCTTCGACACATGTCTTCACCTGTCATAGAATCTCTTATTTCTAACTTACATGTCATAACTTCGTCATAGGAATCTGTCATGACTGTTACGATCAATATTCCCTTACACAACATCCAAGATGCTGACACATGGGAAAATATTCCTACCACAAAGTGGGATGCCTTTCTCCTCATGTGAGGACAAAATTACAAGTTGTCATCTTCCATGTAGGATGACACATCACCGTACAACATCCCACAAGATGACAATATGAATTTACAACTTAATTTACAACATAGGCAATAAATAAATAAATATAATGAAAATGATACAAGGAATTGCCAAGGTTGAGAGACCTTAATTCCCAACATTCTCCCACTTGTCAAACACCTTGTAAGAGACAATAGAATTAACAAGATTTAACTGCTATAGGCCGAGAGGCCCATAGACTCCGAACACCATTTGAACTTCTCTGTGCCCACTGGCTTCGTCAATGCATCTGCAACATTCTTCAAAGTATCTACCTTCTCCAAATTTACCTTCCCATCCTCTACCATGTCTCGCACGAAGTGAAACTATACATTAATATGCTTTGTTCTGGCATGGAAATTTGGATTTTTCGCAAGGCAAATTGCACTCTAACTGTCACAATAAATCGTAATATGTCCTACATCAACACCAATATCTGAACATAAGCTCTTAATCCAAATGACATCCTTACAAGCATGAGTTGCAGCCATATACTCAGCTTATGTAGTGGACAAAGTAACCACAGGTTGTCACTTACTCATCCAACTAATTGCACCACCAAGCATTGTGAACACATATGCACTAGTGGATCTCTTGTTGTCAATGTCCCCTGCCCAATCAGAATCCACAAATCCACGAATACAAACTGAATGCGGACGTCCTGTAACATTACCATTATAGCAAATGGAATACTTAGAAGTATCCCTCAAATATCTAAACACTCGCTTAACTGCATCCCAATGTACCCGTCCAGGATTAGCCATAAATCAACGAAGGACTCCCACTGCTTGGGCAATGTCTAGTCTTGTGCAAACCATGGTATACATCAAACTGCCAACGATGCTCTAGCATAAGGTACTCTACTCATGTCCTCCACCTCATTAGGAAATCTTGGAAAATTACTAACAGATAACTTTGTCCCCAATGAAACAAGAACACACAATGGTCTACAATCTGCCATGTTGAACCTATCCAACACGGTCTTCACATACTTACTCTAGCTTAACCAAAGTTTTCTGTTAGTTCTGTCTCTTCTTATTTCCATTTCTAGAATGTACTTGGCTGCCCCTAAATCTTTCATTTCAAATTGTGCTACCAACCGAGACTTAAAATTAGAAATCATATTCTTACCCTTCCCAATCAACAACATATCATCAACATATAATGCAACAATGAGAATACGATCACCATCAATTATAATAGACATAGCGATCTGATTTCGATCTCACAAATCCAATTGACAACACAAAGGCATCAAACTTGAAGTACCACATCCTAGGAGACTGCTTCAAACCATACAAAGACTTTTTCAATTTGCAAACCAAATTTTCTTTACCTTTCACTATGTAATGCTCTGGCTGTGACATGTAGATTTCTTCCTCTAAATCACCATGAAGGAAAGTTGTCTTCACATCCATCTGTTCTACTTCTAAGTCATAAGCAGCTGCAAGAGATAATAGAAATCTAATGGATGTCAGCATTGCAACGGGAGAGAAAAATTCACCATAATCAATTCCCTCCACTTGTGAATACCCCTTCGCAACCAATTTGGCCTTTTACTTTTCAACACTACCATCTGCACCAAATTTCTTCTTGAACACCCATTTGCATCCAACGGGTTTCTGTCCATCAAGCAAAGGCACCAAGTCCCATATTTTATTCTTTTCCAACGAAGCCATCTCATCTTCCATGGCCTCCTTCCAGGAATCTGTATCTTTCATACCCATAGCCTCTGACCCGATTCTAGGTTCATCAGTGTTAGCAAGTAAAGCAAAAGCACAACTAGAATCAAGTAATGAATAACAAACCTATCAGTTTGCTTTCTTGTTCGTGTAGACTTCCTCAATGGTTGTGGTTGAGGTTCTGCTTCTTCTTCTGAGCTTTCAGAGCTGCTAGAGCTCTCCTCATCATCAGGTTTCATAGGGTCTGTTTGTTCAGTCTTCTCAAGGGTAGAAGGAAACTAAACTGCATCCTCTTTCTTTTTTGACTGTTCTGGCTGTAGAACAATGGAAGAAGGTGTTAGCTTTCTGAAGATAACACTTCTGCTATACAACACTTTTTCAGCCACTAGATCCCAAAGGTTGTATCCTTTCACACCGACACCATAGCTAATGAAAATACATTTAACAGCCTTGTTTTCCAGTTTAGACCGTTTCTCCCTAGGCACATGTGCGTATACCTCACAACCAAAAACACGAAGATGTCTAACTGAAGGCTTCTTACCAGACCACACCTCCATAGGTGTCTTACCAACAAGAGCTGATGTAGGAGATCTATTTACCAGATAGGAAGCAGTGGCAACAACTTCAACCCAAAACTTTTGTTCGAGGCTTGCTCCACTAAGCATACTCCTAGCCTTCTCCATCAGTGTCCTATTCATCCTCTCTGCAACTCCATTTTGCTGCGGGGTATATGGAGTTGTCTTATGCCTTTCAATCCCTTGCTCTTTACAGAACTTATCAAACTCTGCTGAACAAAACTTACCACCGTTGTCAATTCTCAAACACTTAATCTTTTTACTAGTCTAATTTTTAGCAAAGGCTTTAAACTCCTTAAACCGACTAAAGACTTCAGTCTTGCTTATGATAAAATTAACCCATGTCCTACTGTAATCATCTATGAAAGATACAAAATATACAAATTTTGAAATTGAAGGAACATTAACAGGACCAAACACATCAGAATGAATAAGATCTAATACACTAGAAGACTTGTGAGAACTAGAGTAAAACTAAACACGGTTTTGCTTTCCATAAATGCAATGTTCACAAAAGTTGAACTCAAGATTACAATCATTTAACCCCTCAACAAGGTTTTTATTTTTCAGGGTACGCAAACCCTTCTCACCAATGTGGCCATATCTCAAATGCCATAACATAGTCTTTTCAGCAGGAAGCTTAGCTTCCATAGCATGTGCACTACCATCAAAACTAGTTACAACATATTTCTTCACTGCTCGTTCAAATGGTGGGGATGAAGTGACTGCATCTCGTTTCTTTGAGTCAAATGAACTATTACACTGTGAAGTGCATGCCTCCAGCTAAAATAGAGTACCTCTCTGAGTACCCTTCACAAGCACCATAGATCCTCTAGTCATCTTGCATCTATCCTTTGAAAAGATAACCTACACACTTGCATCATTCAACATACTTACAAAAAGTAGGTTTCGTGCAAGGCTTGGAATGTGCATAACTTCAGTGATCCCCTTCACTCGTCCATCAGGGAATTGGATTGAGACTCTTCGATGACCAACAATCTTTAGATGAGATTCATCACCTAGGTACACTTTTCCACCATCGAACTCTTCATACTTCATGAACCAGTCTCGATGTGAGGTCATGTGGAATGATGCACCAGAATCAATCAACCACACATCATCAGATGCATGGATGGCCAGGGTTGTGATGAAGGCATCACCATCATCTTGTGACTTGTCAAAATTTGAATCAGGAGTTTTATTCTTCTCGTTCTTCTTCTCCTCTTTGCATTCCTTTCAGAAATGCCTAGTTTTACCACAGTTCCAACAAAGAGCCTTGGACTTTCCAGGAGATTTGGATCTCCCATGGGATTTGGATCTACCCTTTTCACCTTTCTTGTCCTTCTTCTTCCCTTTCTCTTTGGGTCTTCCACGAACTGCAAGAGCCTCTTTGGCTGCCTCAAAAGATTTTCTACGCATCTCTTCAGATAACAGTGAAGATACCACATCTTCCATCTTGAAGGTGGTAGTGGTGCTTTCGATAGCCATGACAAGATGATCCTATGAATCTGGAAAAGAACAAAGTAGGGTCATGCATCAATCCTCCTCCTCCATTTTCACACCCACAGATGTCAACTGTGTAATGATCATGTTGAAAGCATTCATGTGATCCACAACAGATCCTTCGTCTTCCATCTTCAGAGCAAAAAACTTCTTTTTCAGAAAAAAGTTTGTTTACCAAGGACTTGGCCCATAAACATTACCCAACTTCTTCCAAAGATCTTTTGTTGTCTTCTCCTCATGGACATTCAACAGGACAGAGTCAGCTGAACAGAGTCTTATGAGACCCTTAGCCTTCTGATCTTTGAGGTCCCAATCAGCTTGTTGCATTGCTGCAAGTTTTACACCAGATACCAGTTCCCATAGGTCACAATCAACAAGTAGGTCCTCCATCTTCAATTTCTACAACTCAAAATTAGTGCCATTGAATTTCTCAACCTCTAACCTTCCGGATGTGGTTGCCATCTCCTTGCTGCAACAAGATATAGAATACTCTGCACAATACTCCCACTCAACCTAAGATCAACTCAAAAAAAAAACCCACCCAATAGCTAGGACCAAAACTGGCCAGGCTCTGATACTAACTGAAAAGAAGCTAGGTGTGCGGAAAATGCTTCCTACACTAATCTAATGTGGGGAGGAGAGTGCAAATTCAATTTTATCCTTACTATTACAGAAATGTTAAACCCACTAACAGAGATATTGCAGCAAACACATAAACAAGAAAGTGAGACAGAAGAAGAGAGACACAAGATATACGTGGGGAAAACCCTTATCGAGTGAAAACCCCCACACTCCAAAACATGCACAATGTATTAACAAAATTGAAATGGTTTACAATACACTTGCAATGCAAGCTCTCAAGAGTCTATGACACACGTATCTGGAGACAAACTGACAGCTAACAGTACCTGTCAAACCTGTAATACATCTCCTCCTCCAAGCACCTGTTTATATAGAAAATACAAGGCAAAATTGCCTCTATCTTGGAATGGGCATCCAACTTGGCCTCATGGCCCAAAACCCACGCCTATGGACATTTGGTCAACATTGTAAGATGCTTCTGACACTTGTCCACACACCCCATCCCAAAGAGGTCATCTATTTCCAAAATGGGCAATGACAGATGCTCTTATGACTCTTACGACTATCATAGAATTTGTCATAGCAGTTACAACTTACAGTTGTAAGAGAATCTATCATACACAGGCTATAAATATCATATTCTCTTACAACATGTCATAGTCCACCTTGGGGTGCCCAAAGATGCCTTTTTCAAAGATGCTCTTCGACACATGTCTTCACTTGTCATAGAATCTCCTATGACATGACCATTGCGGTCAATATTCCCTTACACAACATCTAAGATGCTGACACATGGCAAAATATTTTTACCACAAAGTGGGATGCCTATCTCCTCATGTGAGGACAAAATTACAAGTTGTCATCTTCCATGTAGGATGACACATCATCGTGCCACATCCCACAAGATGACAATATGAATTTACAACTTAATTTACAACATAGGCAATAAATAAATAAATACAATGAAAATGATACAAGGAATTACCAAGGTTGAGACACCTTAATTCCCAACAAGATATTCATCTAGAAATATGTCCTCCACTGGCTAGTTTTCTCCACCTATATGCAATCTTGAGAGAAAGTCAGCAACCAAATTGAATTTGCATGGATTATCAACTATGGTAATGTCAAATTCTTGCAATAGAAATAACCACCTAATTATCCTTGCATCCACTACTGGCTTATTCATTAAATATTTAATGGCTGCATGGTCAGTATGTACAAATATTTTGTATCCCGTGATATAATGCCTAAATTTTTTTATAACATATATGACTACCAAGAATTCTTTTTCAGTTGTGGTATAGTTTCTTTCTGTAGAGATAAGGTTTTTACTGATGTAATAGATGGCATGCATACTTTCTTCTTCCTCCTTCTATCCTAAGATTGCTCCAATAGACTCATTTGAAGCATCAGTTTGTATGTGAAATGGTAGAGTCCAATTGGGTCCTCTTAAAATAGGTGCGACAGTAAGTTTCTCCTTAAGGGTTTGAAATGTTGATTAACAATCCTCTGTCCATAAGAATTGTGTGTCTTTGTTAAGCAGGGTAAACAGAGGAGCAACTATTCTGCTGAAATTTTCTATAAATCTCCTATAGTAACCTGCATGACCCAGAAAAATTCTAACATCTATTTGATTTTTAGGTGAATGTAACTATTGGATCACTTCTATTTTGTTTTGGTACACTTTGATCCCATTTGCTGAAATGTGGTGTCCCAATACAATTCCTTCCTCTACCATCATGAAGCACTTTTCATGGCTCAGGGATAGTCAATTTTTTTCACAGCATTTTAGTACTTTCTCTAGGTTTATGAGAGCTTCTTCAAAGTTGTCCCCATACACAGTAAAGTCATCCATATAGACTTCCATGCACTCATTAGCTAGTTCAACAAAAATGGCTAAGACAAGCCTCTGAAATGTAGCTAGAGCACTACATAGTCCAAATGGAAGAACTTTGTAGGCAAAAGTTCCCCAAGAACAAGTGAAAGTTGTTTTATCCTGATCTTCCGGTGCTACTTGGATTTGGTTATATCCACTGAACCCATCTAGGAAAGAAAAATACTTCCTCCCTGCAAGGTTGTCTAGCACTTGGTCAATGAATGGTAAGGGAAAGTAGTCCTTTTTTGTGGCTTTGTTTAGCTCTCTATAGTCAATACACACTCTCCACTTCCCATTCTTTTTAGGTACTATGACTAAGGGTGAGACCCATTGACTATCTGAGATTGGATATATAAACCCTGCTTGCAGTAATGTTTCTATTTCAGTCTTAACAATGTCTTTTAAAGTAGGATTCAATCTTCTCTGGGGTTCTTGGACAAGTTTGACATCTTCAGTGTATATATGATGAGTATAGATCTTAGGAGGGATGCCCTTCATATCTTGGTATTCCCAAGCAAAAGTTGTTGAATGGGAAATTAGGAGTTTGATAAGTGCTTCTTCCTATTTTTCTGCTAACTAGGTGTTGATATTCAATGTTTTCCCAGGTAAAATCATGACCTGTTTTGTGATCTGATCCATAAATGTAGTCAATCCATATATTGGAGTCATGGCATTAAGGGGGCAAGAATGTGGAAGCAACATGTGGAATGTGGCTAAGTCTCTATAAAAGGTTTCTCCACAACGAATGATATTTGCTAAGGTACAATGAGTAGAAGCGAGAAATTCTCTCCTTGAATCTTGGGCTAGGTCCATTATATCCTCATTAATAAGAATGTGGGTGATATCTTCTGTTGTATCATAGTGGATTTCTTCTTCTAACTCACCCAAATGTTCTTTGATGGTAACCATAGCTACTGAGGCACTGTTTTCCATGTTATCCAGCTCATCTACCCATACTCTTCCTAAATAATGTATTGATGGTTTAGCTAGAGGATATAAAGATATTTTCTTCAAATCTATTCCATTAGAAATGACCATATCCCTAGTTCGACAATCAATAGATGCTACTGATGTAGCCAGCCATGGTCTTCCTAATATCAATGGATATGCATTTCTCTGGTTTCTAGGTTCTAATATCAGGAAGTCTACTAGGAATTCCCATGATTCTGTCACAACTAGAACATCAGTAATCACCCCTTTTGGAATAGCTACTGACTAGTCAGCAAGTTGAAGGATTGTGGATGTGGATTGTATACCATTAGGGATAATTTGTCCATTGTATGAACTGTCACTATATTTATTGATGCTCCCAAATCAACCAAAACATTTGATATTTCTACCCCTGAGATGTAAACAGTCATGACAGGATTCCTAGGATCTCCATATTTTGGGAGGAGCATTTCTCCCATTAGGAGGTCTATTGCTTTTCCTTCCTGCCTTGAGTCTTAACACAATGTTGTTTGATGAATTGGTTCAATTCAGGCACATCTTTGATTTCTTGTAGGAGCAGAATTTCAATGTTCAATTGTCTAATTTATTGTAAAAGTTCTGATTCCAGGGTAGGTTGGACTTGTTTTTGTAAGACCTTTTTCTGGGGAACATGTTGTTTAAGTCATTCTGGGTATGGTGCTAGATTTTCTATCTTCAGAGTATCTTCAGAGTTCTTATCAGAAATGTTTTCAGGGGTGTTCTCTGAAGTCATTCTTTTAGGAGGAACTCCAGAGTTATCTAAGGATGATTCTTTTAGCATTGTTTCAATAGTAATCTCCTCTAGAAGCTAAGTGGATGGATTTTCAGGTTCCTCATCATTAGTTACTTCAACTATAATTGCAAGAGATGGTCTTGGAAGTGCTTTCCCATAACAAAGCTAGATATTATTGGAATATATAGCATTAATACAAGCCATGTTTTCTTGTTCTGTCATGTAAACAGCTGCTCCCTGCTTATTCTGTGGATTTGGTATAGGTTGAGTTGGTAAGGGTGGTTGGCTAACTGGTTCATTCTGTGACTAACCTTGTGTGTTGGGGGGTCCAGTTAGCAATGCTTGTTGCTAAGGTTGGAAATGTCTAGGTTGTCCCTGGTATTGTTGATTATATCCCTGTTGAGGACCCCAATGAGGTTGCATGTTTTGTGACCCAAACTGCTGTGGCCATTGTTGATTCCCCCAGTGCTGATTTTGCCAATGTTAGTTTTGCCATTGTTGGTTTGGCCAATCTTTTTGTCCCCAAGGAGGATTATTCTAAGGCCCATGCCAAGTTGGATTCCATTGATTATTTCCCCAATTAGAAGGACCCCTATAAGGAGCCTGGTTTTGATACTGATTATAAGGAAAATTTCCAGCTTGTTTTTGTCCTATATAGTTCAACTCCTCTTCTATAATAGCATTCTTTTTACTTAGCCTTTTTAAGCCTGGGAGTTGACTGCATTGACTAGTAGGACGTTCCCTGTCACAGATCTAACAAATCTCTGATTTATCTAAAGGGCATTCTCTCAACAGATATTTGTTTCTACACCTAGGACAATAGATGGAGAGTGGTTCAGTTGTTCTACCTTGATCAATTATTCTAGTTTTTGCCTAAATCCATCTAATGTTGTATTCAGTTGGACTAGAATATCTGTTTTAAGATTTGTAATCTCCTCCATTAACTGTCTTATTTCATTCTTTCCTTTGAAGGATTTGGGTGTTCTCACTCCATCTTGGGTTTTGGAATAGTTCCTACAAAGTTCTTCTATAGAAGGCATATCCATTTTATTGATATTCCCTTTTCCCATTTGATCCAGTGCCTGTTTTGATTCTTTGTCTAATCCTTTTACAAACAGGGTTCTAGCCAAAGAGTGATTTACTAGGTTGCCATACCTTCTCAAAACAAAGTTGAACCTATCCACATAGTCTTCTAAGGTTTCTTCCTCTCTTTATTTAATTTTGAACAATTCCTCATTTTTATCATTGACTCTACAGTAATCTTGGTATTTTCCTAAAAACTCTATTCCCAGGAATGTATGGAGTTTTGGGGCAAACCCATGAACCATCTCATTGCAGAATCCTTCAGGTTTAAGGGAAAAAGTTTGAGTTTTTGATTATCTGATCCATAATCATAAGTCTGGCATACCACTTTGAATTCAAACAAAAATTAATTTGGATCCTCAGAAGCAAGACCCCTAAAATTTGGCAAGTGTGCAAGTGAAATATTTTTCATAGGGGCGTTGCCTCCACCAGCCAGAACAATGGGATATAAGAAGGTTCTTGGAGCCTAATTATCCTCCTCTTCATGATTATTATGATTATCTTCCATGTATGATACTAGTTCTTCTCCTTAAGATTTAGTGTGAGGTTCTGAGGGATTAGTTTCTGAAGATTTAGTTTCTGTCAAAGGATCTGCCTAGAATTTCTGTTGCAATTCTTGGATATAGTCAACGAGTGGAAGATTTGGAGGATTGAAGGGATTATTGAATTGAGGTGTAGCTTCCAAGGTAGGTTCTAGGTCTTTTTCTTCAACAAGATATTGTGCCACCCCACTGCTTTCTCTTATAGTTTGTTGATGGGGTGTCTGTTTTATGTATCTTCCTTTTGAATCCCTAGCTCTAACCATACAGATTCAATCTATCCTAGAACTGTTTAACTAAATTTCCCTAATTAACATAGAGTCCCCGACAACAATGCCAAAAATGACAAGGGTCGTTGTACCTTAGCATTTAATCATATTTCATGTGTCAAATCCAGGGTTGTCTCCTTAGCTATCTACAATTAGGAATCCTATAGTTACCAGTTCATTTAATTAACTTTAATGATCTCTAATGATCGAAGAAACTACTACTACTGATCTATCTACTTATAAAATGAATTCTAGGAATATTAGAAACAAAGCTAAAACAATGAATTGCTAATGTAGATCTATACTATTCCATACAATTGAAACATACATTTATCTATGAGAAAACAATAACTATTTCCTGAAACAAAATCTGAAATAGAATAACAAAACAAACAATACTAGCCTTCTGCCTTGGTGGTGGGAGTGGGCCCTTGCTCCACACCCTTAGGGCTGAAGACTAAAATAATGAATCAGCACAAGAAGATAATATCACAATTCCCTTTCAATCCAATTCCATCCACTTTTGTATTCAGAAAAATGTATATATCAAAATGAGATTACAAAAATCAGAATCATCCGCTGTGTATCTTTTGCTGCTACTTTGTAAGTTTATATCTAATCCAGTGATGAGATATCACTTACCCTAACTACTAGTTCATCTATGAGATAGTACCAATCTCTTATTTAACTAAAGAGTAAACATTCATGCAATAAAAATAGATTTAGTGGAACAACAGTCTCACTAAATCTGAGTCTTAGTTTCAAATACAACAAGGTAGCGAGGCCCTGAAATATAGGTGTTTAAATCAGTTTGTCAAGAACTCATGCAAAATCAAAAAGAGATAAAACTCCCATCAATTAACTATGGTCTTCACTCAATTACTCAGATGTTGATTGAGTAATATCTGGAGCACCTTGATTACCACTGGAAGTGTTGACTGATAGCTGTGCTGGAAATCTGCATTTATATCAAGGAGGCTCCAGAGATGTATGCTTTTGTTTGTAGCTCCGAAGATATGGTCATGACTTCAGTCCAGCTCTAGAGATGACTCACCCCCTTATCTCAAAATCTCTTCAATCATATTGGAAAATATTAGATCTTAGTGTGGCATCCTTATGTCGGCTCTAGAGATTATTAGGACCACCTCCAAAGATGCTCAAAATTATCTTTGCCTGAACACCTACACCTGTTGATTCAAAAAGAGAAGATTTCTGCATATTTCCATTAATTCAATGCACATTAGTCCTTCAATAAAAAATTATGATTCTAAGTAATACATCTCTCATTAATCATAATTAGAACAATCTTGTTAATCTTTTTTGGTGTAGTCATCAGGATAATGGAATAAGAAGGAAGAAAAAGAGGGGTAAAAAGGTGTTTTTCATGGGTTCTACCTGGCACTCATCACCAAGCACGGTGAAGATACACCAAACACATTGAAGACAGTAACAGGGACGCAAAAGATGAAGAAGATAGTTACAGTCACGTAAAACACGAAGAAGACAACATTGAAGGCACACAAAACACAGTGAATGCAATGATTATTTCTTTTTCATTTTCTCATATATGAAATGTAAATGCAAGTACAAGGAAAGTAAACACACAACCCAAATGCAGGAGGAGCTCATCGCCACTAGTCTTGAAACTGCATAAGGGGCAACAAACATGTCAAACAAATCCCAAAGTGTAGGAGGATCTCATCGCCACCGGTATTGAAACTACACTTGAGAATAAACATGCCATACAAATCCCAAAGCATAGGAGGAACGCATCACCACCAATCTTGAAATTATGGTTGGGAACAAACATGCCATACACACACACATGGAAGACACTGAGAAAACATGACAAACAATTGATGGAAGAAACCTATTGCTAGGTTTGTAGCCATCTCAGGCACATTATAGGCACACAACAATGATTGTGCTTCACCACAACAATTGTCGAAGACATGCTTAAGGGTTAGGATAGTCTCAAATTGACCCCGCCTACTCGGAGGACTTTTAGAAAATGATAAGATGTGCAATCTCCTCGAGAAATACCCCATCCCTGCCGTGCACGGAGGGCTTAAAATAAAAGGATATGCATGATATCCTGCCTTTGCAGAGGGCTTAAATGATTGCAATAGATTTCAAGCTTTACAAACACACTTTGCTAGCATCTAAATCAGACAACTTACCTTATATATGCCCCTACCTTAAGGTGGTTGATATCATGTAATGATATCAAACAAGTTAAGGTAGAGAGAAAACACACAAGGGAACATGAGCTCTCACAAAGCCCATGCCCCCCAGAGGTGACATGTACTTTACGAACACTAAATGTTCCCACAAACACACAATTTCCTGTAAGAAAAGGTGTTACCATCTATATAATCATGATAAACAACAATGCAAGGCTAGATCCAAGATAAATAAAGTGCACATAGCAATAGTATTGTTATGTTTTGTAAGTGCGATAAGACATTGGAGTATCACACGGAGTGATTCTACTAGCCAAGCATCGGATAATATATTCCAACCCCGTCGTCATGTATGGACTAGGTCCATTTTTTTATTTCTCCCTAAAGGGACACTAGGTCCGTATCAGTATAATATGTTTTTTTTCATCCACCAACTAGGTAGAACCACTAGATGAAGGTAAACAATAAAACAAGAGAGGAGAAACAAGTGTCCTAGGGACAGTCACGTAGGAGGGTGCCCCCAAGTCAATAACTGTAATGCTATATCCATAAGACACAACACACAACAATGAAAATAGAGGAGAAGCAATGTAGAAGAATGATGATACAAATAGAAGGTCACAATAGAGGCAGTCTCTCAGTATCCTTGACCTTACAAAAGAATCAAGGGTCATCCTAGGAGGCCTAAACAACACATAACACATCACGGGGGGAACACAACGCAAGAGGGGAGGTCACATAAACAAGCGAAGAATGCTACAACATAGGTGACCACCAAGGTTAGAAATACTTATCTGATACAACACAATGTTAATGACATATATATCTAGGAGGAGGCCACCCTTGAGAGCAACTATAATAGGTGCTACAATGAGTGTGGCTTAGGGAGGGAGAAATACACTTATTCACTATCCTCTTAGGAGGTGGAAGAAGTGATTTGTTTTGAGTGATCTCGACATCCATCCATAAGGGATTTAATGTGAGACCTTTCCTCATCCACTAGTGTTGCATCTTTTGAAGAGAGAGCATAGGAATGAAGGGAACGTAAGGTGTTCTGAGGATGATTATTAATGTTTGCATCTTTAGTGATGTTCTGAGAATATGTAACCAAAGGAGAGGTACCCACAGTTTTCACATCCTTAGTGATATCCAAGGGGATTGAACATTCAACCAAAGGAGGGAGATCAAGGGTCTTCACTTCTTGAATGATGTCCAAAGTACTTGAATATTCAACTAGAGGAAGAAGGTCTATAGGATGATCCATAGAGGCTTCATGCACTACGGTAGGAAGAGAAATTTTATTATTGTTATATGAATTCTCATTATCTATCCATGGAATGTTCTTTGTTGGAGGGGGTTCTTTATTCACAAATGCTTCATCTTGGCTAGAGAGAGCATTGGAATAAAGAGATAGTGGGAGGTCTTCATTCACTAATGCTTCATCTTGGCTAGAGAGAGCATTGGAATGAAGATATGGTGGTATGATGTTTAGGGATGTGTCTATGAATTCATCTTCTTGCGCCAAAGTGTCAATTTTGGGAGAAAGATCATAAGGTAGCACAAAGTTATCATCACATGTATTAACAATAGGAGGCGTAGTGGAATGTTCAATAGAGATAAAGTCATCTAAGGCTTCTTCTAACATATTGAAGTCATCACTACTAAATAATGTAACATACTTATTATTATCTATGAATTTAGTGAGATCATCTAATATTAGCGGATATGTGTTTAGTGTGGAATTGGATAGTTTGTTTAAGCTAGGTCAATTACCACAATTCCACTACTAAGCATTGGGAGGACAAGGACTGAGATTGTGAACAAGCTCCTAATCACTTTGTCTATCCCTTATGCTCATGTGGTTATGAAACCTAAGGCCCTAATCAAGATTTTATCAAGTGTTTTCCTTTCAACCAAGTAAAACCCTAATTATGCCTTATATAAAAAATATATAGAAACTAATGAAGCAACTGGTAAAACTGATCACAGGAGTGTAGAGATAGAGTTTTTGAGGGCTACATGGACTAGGGTGCCCGCTCTAGTGTCCTAAAAGTTTATGCACAGGAAAATCTTCTACACAGTGTGTCTAAGACTGCTAAAAGGCTTCCAGATCTCGAAATAAACCCCTGGTTGGACTAGGGCACCCACTCCAATGTCCTGCAAGTCTTAAAATCCAAAAATATGAAAGTCTGTCATGACTATATCTACAATATCCTCCTTTCTGTAGCTTCTTTCCGCTGAATCTTGCAAAACATGGTCTGCACCTACAAAAGAAGGAAGATGTTGCAGCTATATAGGAGCTTGCCTCGGTCAAGCCCCATCTTTGGTATTTCTACCTCAACAATAGTCAGAGAAAAAGATTTGTAGAAGTGTGTGCAAACCTAACAATGTGTGTATGCATAAAATCAAACCCTAGATGTCTCAATCAAGGGAAGATCAACAACTTTCTTTGCATCAAGAAACACATACAACTTCACCTCAAGGAGATGAGATAAATGAAGACTTGCATGAACAAGAAGGTGAATCAACAATGTCTGTGGAGGATCACCAAGCTTGTTGTTGGAGGCTTCAACCCTTCTCTCGATCATTCAAAGGGTGTACAAACCCTAGGAAGAGCAAGATAGACTCAAGATCTTGATTCCTAATCTTCATCTATTGTCTCCAAGATAGCAAATAAAGAATACTTCGAAGAGCTTCAACAAGTCATTGATCTTCAATAGCAATTTTAACAGAGTTTTGGCATCAAGCTTGCATAATAATTGTGTGTGATAAAATGATTTGCAAATGTCTTTTTATATCTAGCTTTAGGGAAATCAAATTTTGAAATAACGTCTTGATATCATGCGAAAACTGAGAATTTAAAAACAGAATCCGGAGGCACTCGACGAGAGCCCACCAAAATTCAAAATCCCAGGAAACAAGGGAGGACTAGGGCGCGGGCGCGGGTGCCCAAGTCCAAGCCCCCATTTCCACTCAGATCTACATTTTTGGGGGTCCTAGGGACCCAAATCTCAAATCCCCTTTCCAGGTTCTATCAATAAGTTACCTTAAAAAGTGATAAATTGCTCCTAGACTTAGTCAATCAAGGTTTCGAGTGTTGGTGCCTGAATTCACTGTCGGTTATTTTAGCAATTTTCATGCAGGCACCTTCCCAAAAAATCCAAAAAAGGTTCTAAGTCTTTGGGCCTCCTCAGCATGTTTTAACATCAGCATCATATTTTCTTTGGAGGAGGTCATCATCATCATGTTTCCAGACATCACCCTGATGTTGCTTACGAGGGTCATCATATTTTCTGTCAGCATGATCTTTCGCCGGGGTGATATTCTAACATCGGGTGATCTTACTTAAGATCATCCTGATGATGTTGCTGCAAAGTCCTAAGTATGATCCGATCTTCATCGGGGTCATCATATTTGAACATCGGGTGATCTTAGTCAAGATCATCCTGATGTTGTTTTATCACTTCATGTTCGTTGTTTTATCACCCTGATGATGCTGACGTCATTCTTATGTCAGGGTGATATCCGTTTTTCTACCTGTCTGCATCATGATATTTCCGAAGGGAGATATTCGCCTGTCGGCTTCATGCATTGTCCAATGGGGGTGATCATTTCAAATATCAGTCACATTTTCATATATCACCCCGATCTTATAGTGGAGCTACAGTGCAGCATGATATGTGTGCATTAGGATGATATTTCCAAATATCCGGTTATCTTCTGAATATCATCCTGATGCCGATGTATGGTGACGTCATCAAGGTCCGGGGGGGTCATATTTCTAACACTGATCATCTTGTGGAGATCCCCCGATATTTGCAAACGTGACGATGACGTCATCCGGATATGAGGAGGTGCGCGATAGGCAGATATGCTGATGACGTCAGCAGGATATGACGGTGACGTCATCAGGATGTTCATCGGCCAGACATTTGGTATCGGCTAAGCAGGAGGATCTTCCTCCGATGCATCAAGTTGTGCCGATGAAGGCGATTATCATGTAGGTGATATTGCGATGATGATGCTGACGTCAGGGTGATATTTCAGGCAACAGGATATCATGCTGTTGGAGGATGATGATGAAGGCTTATACTAGTGTCGTTGGGAGCAAAAGCACCGACATCATATATGCTCGCAACCTAGTATATAAAGTGTTGAAAAGGTCGCCACGGGGTGCATGTGGGATAATTGATATCCTGCATATTTTGAAATATCACGATGAGGTATCTTGGCGGGAAACGGTTGTGACGCACAATTTTTTGCATTTCCCAAGGCCGCAGGTTGGTGCGCCATTAATGGCGAAGGTTGCAGAGGTATGGACGGATCTGGTACCCGTTTGAAGGTGTACATCAACGGACAGTGGCGCAGGGCTCGAGGTTTCTTCCTGTCTCCTCCCCACCTACTGCATTCATGTTTGGGCGCCAATCTGGTAATGCGTTGAGCGCCATTTTTCTAATACTGTGTATCTGGCGGGATTTTTAGTCAACCATGTAATTAATTGCTGTGGTATACTTTCTGGCTGTTATAAGCAGACTGTGTTACCATTTTTCAGGTTGTTGAAAACTGGACATTTTGGCTCTGTAATAAGATACAACTAGTTTTGGTTGCTCTATGCAGCAAAACTTGTGAATTTATGTATCTCCTGTTGTACGTTTTGGCATGAATCCACTGATTTCATGGTTAATCTTATATGAATAATGCTATGTTTGCATGTGTTATGCTGATTTTGTCTTCAGTTTTGCATGTATCTTTCTTCCTGTAATAGGGATGCCATAAGTATCGACAGCTTAACACTCTGTATTGGGAGATATCTGTAAGGCAGGTATCATGTGTATCCCCCTGAAATCCAGTTTTAGCTATTCATGCTGATCATTCACAGGTGTATGTCTACCGACTCCAAGCCCTGGATAGGCACCAATCTAGCTCTGTGTTGAGGTTATACACCAGGTCCAGGTTTGCATCCAAACACCATTTCAAACCATCTCTCCCTTCCATCTGTTAGTTGTAGGATTAGGAGTAGGAAACCCTTGCATGCTCTCATCCCTAACCAGACATATATGTCCAAGAACGTTGCCCACCTTGTGATCTATCATACAGATCTTGGTCCATACATGAGAGTATTCTGCCTGTTGTTGTCAAGTTAGATCTTTCTATCTTTGAGCTAGTCAAGGTTACATCTTGAGTTATAGGGATACCCCCCTTGGTGCGTGATGCAGAGACATCCACACTAAAACCTTGACATACAGCATGGATGTCCGCAACCCTTCATCATCATCATCATGTTTTCCTTAACACTGTCAGCATCATCATATTTTCTCTGCCGACCGATATCCTCCTGCAGACAAACCTTCGACTCTTCGCCTGTCAGTAGCATCATCATATCCGGCTATCGGCAGCATCATCACATTCGGCAAGCGCAAACATCCTCCTGATGTTCCCTGTTCATCTTACCGCCAACCTCTTTCTTCATCATCATGATGTTCAACATCATGTTCATCAGCAGGATATAGAACATCCAGTTCCTCCCATATATCCTGATGACGACAACCTCATGCACCCTTCCTTCGATGCTTACGTCACCCCGATATCCTGATGACGATTATCATGATGATGATGACGTCACATGCAGCGCCTTCAATATCCTGCTGCCCCGATATCCTGATGACGATTATCCTGATGACGATGACGTCACATGCAATTCCTTCAATATCCTGCTGTCGGCCAAACTTAACATTATCGGCCCGCGATGGTTTTATCAACCCGATCTTCTACCTTATGCCGATATGCTCCTCCTCGGCAACACCTGATGATGATCACCCCAATGCACATTCACTTTATGCAATCGACTGCATCATGCTCATCTCCTTCTACTCGGATGACGCCCGATGTAACTACAGGATATACACAGCAATATCCTGATGATGCCGTTGTGACGAATTTCCAACCTTAGCGAATTTCTGATCCGCCGAACCTCCTGGGCTGACCCGATCTACTTTCAGGGTGATCTTCCAAACTCTAACAACCAGCACGACCTAGCACATACCCATGCTAGGGTTCTCAACACCTTTCGACGACGATCCTGCAAACATGCACATGAACAAACACAAAATGCAAACTAAATCCTACCCTACTGTACATGGCCATTCCACCGATTCGACGAATCAACCGGTGGAATGGATCAGTGAATCCATGAAACCACCAAAACAGCAAATCGATCACACAATGGAGATCAAACAGAAAATGAACACAAACAGGATCTTTATTGATTTCAAAAAAGATGTAATACAGTACTCTGTCTCACTCTCTGCAATCTAGCTTCTCAACATCTATATCTCAATCTGTCTCAAGACCAACCGATCCCCATGCATAAATAGGATCTCTTGCGAGTACTACTGACCCGACTCCAAGCGGCTGGGAAATCTCTCCAGGCGGCTGGGAGATCCAACCGAACCTACAGCATAACAGTTGTCTTAACAAACTAGCTAAAAATAGTAAAGTATGGTCAACATGACCTTATTACATGCATTGGTCTTATCAGACCTTCTTGGAAACATTAACAAGACTCAAAACAAACTAACTGCCTCATGGAGGCCAGCTGTTAGGTAGGTGCTCCTGCACCAGTGCGGCAGAACCAGAAGTGAAGGGGAGGAGCTCACGCAACCTCCTGTATTAGTTGGCTGAATCTGCCTGTGCATTAGAAGTGGCAAACCCTAATGCTGATTCAGAAGAAAAACCAACATCGAGAAGGCCAGAAAAGAAAAGGTTGAGAGGTCACCAAGAGTAAGGAGCTAAACCGAGAGAAATTGTACCATTCATACAAGAGGATAATTTTTGACGTTACAATATGTTCCCATGAGATTTGTGAAAGTATCAAAATCAGATATATAACAAAGGATTTCGTATGTGGAACACATAGAAATGTCATCGTAGATATATGCAATTTGTTTTAAGACTGGAGGATATTCATGAGTAAATTTGGAAAAATTATCAATGTCTATGATGTATGGAAACAAGGCTTCCAAAGATGAATGACAAGAAGTATCCATGATGGTAATTTGAAAGAGTTCAAATACACACAAATTTCACAATGATTAACAAGGCAAAAATAAGTGAGACTATTTTGCACCAAAGCACTTGTTTAAGGGAAACGAGTACTAAAAGACACATAAAGTCCACAACAAACATAGTGGGTAGGAGGAAAGAGTACAACACAACAAGGCTCAATTTATGATTGTATGTATTTAGATTGAATGTACTGAAACAACACAAATTATGCTTGTTTATGCACCTAAAATGCTTTCATTTTCAACTTTTTTCAATGCAAATGAGTAAAAGAAGAGGTGTTTTGAAGAAATTTATGATGGACAGCAGATTATAATAGTAATATCAGTTAATTAGTGCAACAAAATCCTCCACAACATGCTTGTAATGCAAATCTAAAGAGTTGATAAGTCAAACCTAGTGAAAATACGCTAAAATATGCAATTTTTCACCAATTTTCAATGCAAATGCGTAAGAGAAGGGTGTTGTGAGGAAAGTTATGATGGACATAAGATTATAGTAATATCAGTCACCTAATGCAATAAAATATGTCACAACACACCTATATGCGAATCTAGAGAGTTGATAAGTCAAACCCTAGTGAAAATACACTAAAATATGCAATATTTTATCAAATTTCAATGCAAATGTGTCATAGAAAGGGTGTTGTAAGAAAATTGATGAGGGGAAGAAAATAATATGCCTAATATCAGTCCAATAAACCAAAATATCCTTCACAACACACATTTAGTGTAGATCTATAATGATGACAAGTCAAAACCTAGTGAAAATACACTAAAAGCATGCAATTTTTCACCAATTTTCAATGTAAAGGCCCAATAGAAAGGGTGTTGTGAGGAATTTGAGGAGGGTTATCTGATTATAACCCTAATAATAGCCAATTAATGTAAAAAAAATCCTTCACAACACGCCTGTGATGCAATTCTAGAGAGACAATAAGGCCAAATCTAGTGAAAATGCAAGGTTTTTAAACCCTATACATGAAATTTTGTAGGAAAGCCCCTATGATGCAACACTACAGTTAGAAATCAGTCCTAATGAGTGTTTTGAAAGGGTAGTAAAATTTGAAACAAGATTTTGACTACAAACCCTAGCTAATGCAAAACTAGGTTATAATGCACAAATTTAAGCAATTTTGAACAATTCAATAATGAAAATGCTATGAACATGAATGATGAATGATGAATTTCTATATTTTAAATTAGATCTGATGATAATGACAAAAATTATATAAAATTAAATGCAATTCAAATTATTTGAAAATACAAGCTAAAAATGCCAATTTTTCAATTATTTTTGTAATTTTTCAAATGCAATAAGATGAAAATGAAATGAATGAATGAAAGTTTGAAGCACAACACTTAGGAAGGTGCAAAAATCCTTAAAAAATGAGGTCACCAAAAATTTTAAGATAAAAAGGGGGATGCTGAGGTTGATAGTTTTGTTTCAAGGGTTTGTCATGATCCTCCTTTCACCACTAAACATTCAAGGACATTCAACTGAGTAGAGAACTCTACTACAAATCTCTTGTCACTTGGAACATAGGGGAAGATTGGAATTGTGTGAATTTGTTGTTTAATTAAGTCTAATTATGCTCAAAACTCTAATTTTGTAAAATCGTAAACAAATAGACAAATTACAGAAAATGATTGCACACAGAGATATCAAATGACAACCAGATACATATGAAATTTTGAAGTTCAGTGTGTGAAAACATCAGGGACTAATGAGCAGGCTCCCTAGTCCACTGTACCTACTTTTGTCAGGATCTCTGAAGAATGTCTGCAACCTGTTCTTGCTATCATAGAGATTTCACCGCTTTGGAATCCGGAGGACTAATGAGCGGGTGCCCAAGTCCAAGACCTAGTTTTCTTCTCAGATCTACAATTCTAACAATTTGCACTACTCTCCTATAACTCTACTTCTTTCGCTTCCAAAACTTGTAACCTGCAATCACAGAAAAGTGGGTTGGGGGTTGTGGTGTTTAGAGGCTTGCCTCGATGAAGCCCCAGAGAGACATTCAAGTCTTTTGAACAATGTTGTCAGATCAAGAGTGCATATCCCTATGGGATAGAGGCAAAATCCAAATGATAAATGATAGGAAACACAATTGATATCACCTTGTAGTGTAGATCTCACAGAAGGAAGATGCTCTTCATGCCATGAGGAGATGGAATCAAATCTGCAACAAACAAGCACCATAACAACACAATACTACTCTACAACATAATGAAAGCCTTGAATCACCTTAACATAAACTCATAAATCAAAATGCCCATCTAGTTTACAAATGAATCACTAATCATGCTTATATATGTAACTACAAACATTCCCACTAAGAATTTCATAATTCAAACTTGAGATGTCGGCATAGGACCTAAAGAATGGTCATAAAATTGACATTAAAATTTAAGGCAAATCCAAAATAGGGAAGGACTAGGTACTAGCGCCCAAGTCCACCCTCCCATTTTTGTTCAGGAATCATCAAAATAACACCCCTAGGTCCTATTTTCCATAAGACTTCAAGGTTTTTTCATTGGGATTCACAATTAACATGCAAGATGCTCTAAATGCATTCTAAGGACCCGAGAGATAAACCTTAAGAGGGAAAAGTCCCCAAGGGAAAATTTTCTGACATAACAGAAATGAACAGTCGGGCTTCACACTCAAACACTTATTCATCATTGACTTTCAATAGTCAATTATTTCTAAAAACTTCTAATTGAGCGATGATCAGCTATCAGTTCTATAGGCACACTTATGCTTTGCTAGGAGGATGGCTTGGTGATCAAATTCCCTTTCTTGTAGCCCACAAATGGCATATGTCAACTATACATCCAACATCCTAGATGGATATAAGTGGTGAAATTAATTGTAACATACCATCTTCTACAACTTGGAATTACTCACATAATTTACTAAGAAAGTAAATGAACATGTTAGAACAATTTTTTTATCATTTGCATAATATCAAAGAATTAAATACATATCTTTTATTAATATTTTAACCTTGAAAATACATTATATTCAAAGATAGAATCATAGTGAAATCATATCACTTTACAATTACAAATAAATTGCACTTGATAATATGAATAATTACTTAAATCATAAGTCATAACATGAAGTATATTGCATCTAAAATCTTGGTATCTATCTCACAAGTCCTGGCGAGTCTTTTGCTATAGAGGGAGAGCATCATCCTATTGCTTTACCTCCAACCACAGACCAACAGTCCCCTACTCATCTTCCATCTGGAAGTGGCCCTACCATTCACGAAGAGTATAGGCATAAGGAACCAACAGGTTGCCATCTAAGTTCTAGTGGTGTCCTATGTAACTCAATTAACCATACAACTCTAGACAATCTTCTAGCTAAGTAAGATCATTTTGACAGGTTACGCAATTCTAGACACGGTGAACTGACTAATGCATGCAGAGACAGATGCATCACTTTGGCCAAAGTTTCTATATAAATAGACATTCAAAATAAACGTAGTTGTGTGTTCACATGCCTCTAACTTGACTTGGAAACTACCTCATCCTACAATTTGACTTGCTTGACTACTAACTCTAGACATAAATTGTCTTGATTAAACTTAAATCGTAGTCAATCTGACTTAAAATTTAATCCTTAATCTAGGATAAACGCAATATGTAGGTTTAGGTGATTTTAAACTTTTGGAGAGTCCCATATGTTTAGGTTTAGGATATATATACAATATGCAATATGTAGGTTTAGGTGATCTTGAAACATAACATACTTAGTAATCCAAAACATAACTGTATATACCCATATATAACATGAGAGAGATTATTACAAAGCTTGCAATATTTTCAGAATGTTGTCACATTCATCTAACCCAATATTACATTCGTGCCATTAAACATGGCAAAGTAAAATACCCAACTCGACTGAGAAATCTTCCTGGTACATACCTAATGACCTAGAGACATTCTACAATGAGAATCATATACAATACCAACTCCTTTGACTTTGCGGGTCTGCACTCCTCAATAAGCTAAATTGACGTTTCAATGGCTGCCCTGTAACTTTAAGCACCTATACCTATCTTCTAGAGACCACACAAAAAAAAACCTCCTTTGAAATGAGTTTCAAACTTTTATTTATATCATCTGCAGCTTGGATTTGATTATGGACTAGAGGGAAAATCCCAAGAACCCCACCAACTACATTAATAACATTATTTTCAACCACCCACTTTGCATTAATGACAATTTGGGGAGTTGCAATGCATTTCTGCAAGTTTCTAGATGTTCCTGGGCCTTTGATGGGTGTTAGATTGGCAGGAGGACTTAGGACTTTTGGACCCTTTTGGAAAAAGTACAAAAGTCCAGTCGAGTCCCGAAATCCAAACGGGACCAAAAGTGTCGAAAGTCAAAAACCAAAAGTTTGACTCGAAACACCATGAAAAACTTAGCCCTTTCCTCAATATTTTTTAAAACTCATTTTTTTACACCTCCAAATTCAGGGGGTCCGAGAATTTTTTTGGAAAAGGTCCAAAAATCCACTTTGGTCCCAAAATTGCATCAAGTCCCGAAATTGCTTCAAGTCCCAAAATCCACTTTGGTCTCAAAATTCCCTTTGGTCCTGAAATGCACTTTGGTTCTAAAATTCCCTTTGGTCCTGAAATGCACTTTGGTCCTGAAATCGACTTTGGACCCGAAATTCCCTTTGGTCTCCAAATTCACTTTGGTCATGAAATTCCCTTTGGTCCCAAAATGCACTTTGATTCTAAAACCACTTTGTTCCTGAAATGCACTTTGGTTCCAAAATTGACTTTAGTCTTGAAATGCACTTTGGTCCCAAAATTGACTCAGGTCTTGAAATGCACTCAAGTCTCAAAATTGACTTAAGTCCCGAAATTGGCTTAAGTCCCGAAATTTACTCGGGTCTCAAAATGCACTCACATCCCAAAATTTTAATAGGAAAGTATATTTTAAAATAACATTAAGTATAAGTTTGTATTTACCTTTTACTATTTATCTTTCTTATACTTAATGTTATTTTAAATATACTATCCTATTAGGATTCCGGGCCCTGAGTACATTTCAGGACCTGAGTCAATTTCAAGACTTAAGCAAATTTTAGGACTTAAGTCAATTTTGAGACTTGAGTGCATTTTGGGACTTGAGTCAATTTCGGGACCTGAGTCAATTTCGAGACTTAAGTCAATTTCGGGACCCAAAAATTGACTCAGGTCCCGAAATGCACTCAAGTCCCAAAAACCCAATAGGACAGTATATTTTAAAATAGCATTTAAGTATAAGAAAGGTATTTACCTTTCTTATACTTTAAGTTATTTTAAAATATATTGTTAGGATGTTTGAGATAGGTTTTGGATCCATAGGAGTTAAACTGTAGATTCTAGAATTTGGAGGATCTATCATATTTCAAACAACCAAATTTTCAAGGTTTTTAGGTTTTCAGACCTAGCCAAAATTAGCGTTTCAGCAACATGCACATGGTAAAAGCACAGGGATCCCTTAGTAAAATTTGATGGACTTAGCAAGATTTTGCAAATACATGGCTTGAAAATAGGAATCCTAACAGTGGATCTGGTTGGGGATGTGTGCCAAGTAGTGGCACAATGAGAATCCAAAACATCTCAAGGTAGACCACAAAAAAAACAAAAACAAATAGGGGATCAACGTATTTATATCAAGGGTGTATATACAAGACATACAATCATAAGTATGTGGGCACAATACGAAAGTTGACTATAAAAATTTGTAGGCACTTACAAGTCAAACCTACAAAAGATGGCCAAAACTACTTGCCTCTATCAAAGACAAGTTGAATGAAGGAGATGATCTCCCTCAAACCAAAACAATTTTGATCACCCGGCTGGAACAACTGAAGTCTTTCTTCTGCATGCACCAATCTACAATCACTATACATGATGTGAAGATAAACTTCACCATTGAAAACACTACTATAGGGTAGCCACAAATAATAGGTGCTCAACCTATTCCATACTACATCATGTTTGTTCCTAACAGCAAGGGGTGATAAATATAGAACCAGGTCAACACCAAAAGAGATAGATGGAAGGAAGCATCCATCATCAACTGCCACACTGTCATACCTGTTGACCTCTTCATACAATTTGAGGGAAAAGGAGAATGCCTCTAATTCACATGGCAAGGAGAATTGTGCCTGAATGGATTGTTGATCCACAAGAGAAGACACTTCATCTTGCAGAGCAAACTAGAAAGACTCCATGTTGGGTATACCTTCGAGTTGAGCGTCCATCTATTGAAGTTCAGGCATACACATCCCTTACTACTCATTCACATCAATGTCCCATACAAAGGACTCAACCTTTACTACAACACCAACACATCCAATAACTGATAAACATTCCACATCAAAGTGGAAAGACTCATATTCATTTGCATTTCCACCAAGTTCTTGAACACAACTTTCATATGTGCTGCTACAACTTTCAATTTCTGAATCATAAGCATGATTCAAGCTATAATCCAAACCTGATATCAACACACAAATTAATACCATGAGACACCTCATGTGAAGAACCATGTTCTTCAAATTATCTCTCTATTTCAAGTTCACCTTGGCAACTTGCTATGTCACACATGCTTCTGCAAAGAGACTGCTGACACATATCTTCTTCCTTCATTTCACTATAATTTCTTAGTGGCTTATACATGAAGCACACTCTACATGACGAAGACAACATACCTTGCACCAAAGAAACAAGTTCTCATATGCATCCACATGATCACCATCTTCACAATCCAGGACAAGCTCATCACACTGCAACTCCATGGTTGTACCAATAAGGGTCTATGATCAATTATCATCAAATGCAACCACCTCTGCATCATCCTCATCAAAGAAAACATCAACTGCTTCATCATCACAAATAGGAACAAAGGAGGGCATCAAATCAAACAAGAAACCAATTTCTTGCTCATCCCATGTTTTACTTACCTATGCATACTCAACATGATCAACCTCATGAGTTGATCCTACTGACTATTCATCCCCGTACACATCATCCTCCTTGTTCACTAAACCACATACCTCAACATTAGATTGAAAGTCATCATTGGATCTATCATTATCATTTTCACTCGATGATCTATCTAATAGAAGGTTGGTGCATACATTACTTTTATCATTTGCATCACTATTATATAATGCACCACCTTCACTTTCTACCCACCTGACCACACAGTCATCATCATGTGATATTGTATTCACTTGCTTTCTTGTATCCACACTGATACTCTTCATATTAGCATGTTGATTACTAGCAACACATGCAATTGTGGATAAAAAACCCTTTATGTATTCATCTCTCATAAACCACAAAGTCTAGGGAAAAATATGCCTTCTACATACTCATTATTTTGAAATATTCTCGCACATAACTCAATCCAGTTTCATATGCTTCGAAAAACATATCAATGCAAGCATGAATGTTATGTCTGAAAATTTTAGGAATATGGGAAAGAGAAACAACAAACCTGTGACCAAAATCCTTGCCGAGGTAGGGTCATAATCTATCTCTTCTGTCGTCTTTCATTGTACCTTTGCTTTCACGTTTATCGATGTCTATACCAAGAGGGGAAGGTGGACAGGGGTCCTAGACAGGGGCGCCCGGGTCCACCTAGGGAGACAAAGTCTCTCTAGGGTGCCTTAGTCCCATGGGGGCACCAGTGTCCCTTTGGTGCGCCCTAGTCTTCCTGGGGGACCATGGTCCACAGAGGACACAGGCCCTAGGCACAGGCACTCTATTTAGTTTTTAATAGCTTATTTTGATTTCAAGAGGGGATTTTGATACTCTTCCTTACTTTCCAATCTGCAGGATCTCCTTGCTCAATGTGTGAGCACACAGGTGGTCATCTGATGGCACTTCTACGAGAGTGCGCTAGTGCCTTGACTGTCGCAGAGAGAGAGCATTTACAGATGGTGGGCCTATGGTGGGTGTTTGAGATGCCCACAATCAGATTCCACTGTGCTATGCTCATGGCACTGATGGAGAGATGGGATGCAGATACATCCACATTCCACTTACTAACTGGCGAGATTGCCATCACACTGGAGGATGTATTTAGGATCCTTCGACTACCGGTCTAAGGAGAGACAGTGAGGGTTGTTGGACATCGCTCAGAGGAGTATACTCATGAGAGTCAGCTATACTATTTGGGTCGCACTATTTCACAGGCAGAGCGAGGACATATTTAGCTCCGTTTGCTAGAGTAAGGATGCAGAGACATTTCCTTACTACAAAGGGTCATGATTGTCACAGTCGCACTAGCCATCGCACCAGATGGATGAGGCACTCACCTTCACAAGGGTCTCATTCACACTATCAGAGTGATGGAGGAGCATCAGACTATCTACACATGGGGGCGCAGTATGCTTGCACACCTATATCGTGACTTAGGGCGATATGTCCATTATGAGATGCAGAGTCTGATGGTCTACACATTATTATAGTCTGGGCCTTTGAGCACATCAGGTGCACACCGTCGGTGGGTTTTCCTATAGAGGCAACATTCACCCATCTGCATGTCTATGCCTATCCACTAGTCAGGTGTTGGAGGCAGGACAATCTGTTATACTGGAGAGTAGTATTTGACATATTACAGCCTAGTGATATCATCTGAAGACCATATCACAGCTACATTAGATGGCTTGGCGAGCAGAGGCAGTTAGCTCGGATGCAGAGGGATCAGCTGATGGTCAGTTGCCTCAATCATATTGTATCTTGGTTCTAGTTTAACAGGGTGGCACGACAGTTCAGGCAGAGACAGGATGTTCTTGCAGTTCGTCTTAGCTACGGACGTTTAGCTCGAAGTGCAGTCAGAGCCAATACCGTTTGATGACCGACTATAGCAGACATGCCACTTAGCAATGACGAGGGTCCTGAGGATGCAGAGCTAGTGTCAGGTGTAGATGATGTCAAGTGTACCCGAGCATATTGGACCTAGTGGTACACAACACGACCTGCACCTATCTTTCCACTTGGGCATCCTATATAAGATGCCCGACCTTGGGTTGGTCATGCGAGTGACACAAGGGTGGAGGACGATGTCAGTGATTTTGTGAGATACTACAATCTTGAGGAGGATGAGGACGAGGACGAGGATGAGTCCAAGGAGGTCCCATCATAGTACATCTTCAGAGCGATATTGTGACAAAGTTAGCATGAGGTAGACACTAACGAGGAGACCGAGTCGAGACCGCGATCAAAGGTTCGCGGTACTACACCTACAGAAGATGTGAGGCCTAGTCAGATAGAGCAAGGGGAGAGTAGTAGGTTTATGCCCCCAGTTGTAAATCAAATATCAAAGCTCATCACACCATCAGCGATCTAAGATCCATCCTGGCGAGATGGAGATCCATGTTAGGTTTGATTTATTATTTTATGTTTTGTATAGTTTATTATATGTGATATTTATATGGGAGTCTAACATCTATCTCATCCTCTATTTTATAGTTGGGACTGATGCATGACGAGACTTCGTGAGTCACATCATAGTACTAACAGATGCCTCAAAACAACGAGTGCAAGCAAGTTATTCACCATGATAATCTGTTGGGTAGCATGCTGAGATATTTATGCCATTTGTCAGATACAAGACTGCTACAGAGGCCATGCTAGAGCAGTCTGCACAAGAGAGAGGGGAGTTTCAACAAAGAGCTGAACGTGCTGAGGCTGAGCTCAGGGCATAGTGAGAGAAGATGGTAGCGGTTCCTACATCAGAGGGAGAGCCAGCTATCAATGAGTTCTTACTGCGGGAGGTGCAGCAGGCTAGAGCTGACAGAGACAGGTTCAGGTCGAGAGAGACCGGTACCAGAGGATGTACTAGGAGGCATATGAGCAGATGTTAGAGATGAGAGGCAAGCTTAGGGGGTTACGATCGTGAAGCATCTCTAGGAGTCATTCGTGATCCATAGCCACACATGGTCAGGATTCTGTCACTCGCACACCACAAGGCCCTAAGGGTACTAGCGATCAAGGCTCAACTATGTGATATATAGATTTTAGGCACTACGACATCCCATTTTGTTTTGAGGGATAGTGGACTTAGATGTATACATGAAACTGATATATATATATATATGACTATTTCTTTTGATCTATGTGTAATAGATTTTGATCTATCACATGTGATTTTTGTAAAAATGCAACTAGTGATGATGTCTAAAAGCTATAATTAATGCTATTGTGATATACTAACAATTCTAAAAAGAACATGTAGTAACAAACACAATAATTAATTATTTTACACATAACTTTAATTTCCATGCTACATTTAGTTAATACAAAAGTGATCTAAGCAATTACTACTTAAACACGATACAACAATGATACTAAATAGAGATATAATGTTAAATGAATTAAGACAAAATAGTGATATCTTGTCAAAATTGAAGGTAATCTATGTTCCAAATTAGATTATAAACATTTAACATTAAATCTTTAAGCATAAAATCTTTTGAGGTGTGCTACATTAATAGGTTCTTTAAGCGGTGTACCTTGCTCATTAGCTAATTTATACGCTCTAGATCTAAAGGTTTCGGTGATTATATACGGTCCAAGCCAATTAGGGTTAAACTTACCTTTTTCGTTAGGTGGTGCATTTACATTGCATTGATTTTAATAAAGAACCAAGTCTCCAACGTTAAATGAACGTTGTATGACTTGCACATTATAGGCTCGTTGCACACCTTTTTGATAAGCCTTGAGATGTTCAAGAGCATTAATATGTCTTTCATCAAGCATCTCAAGTTCCCGTAATCTTTTCTCTCATTCTATGTCATCATCCATGATGTCTCTTAGGGAGATTCGCAAGGAAGGAATTTCTAACTCCAAAGGCATTATCGCGTCTGCGCCATAGAGAAGATTATACGGTGTGTTACTAGTAGCTGTTCGAATACTTGTTCTATAAGTCCACAAGGCATAAGATAATTGTGTATGCCAAACTTTTTGATGTTTATTAACAGCTTTCCGTAAAATTTATCCAATAACCTTGATTGAAGCTTCTACTTGGCCATTTGATTGAGGGTAATAAGGCGTAGAGAAGCGATGTTGTATATGATATTTTTCGAGGAACTTTTTCACATCCTTGTTCTCAAATGGTGTACCATGTCCGAAACCACGAAGGAAGGTATTCCAAATTAAGAAATTATGTTATCTTGTATGAATCGATAGATTACATCAGCGGTCATGGATCGCAAAGGGACCGTTTTGACCCATTTTGTAAAATAATCAGTAGCAATAATGATAAACGTATGTCCTTGAGAGGAGGGTGGGAAAATTTTGCCAATTAGATCTAAGCCCCAGATAGAGAATGGCCATGGTGACACTTGGGCATGAAGCTCTTAGGCAAAAGCATGGATTAAGTGTTTATGTTGTTGACATTGTGGGCATCACTTGACGTAAGCAAATGAATCTTGTTCCATATGTTGCCAGTAGTACCCATATGTAACAATTTTTGCACCAGTGATTTTCCACAAAAATGCCCTCCACAAGCACCAGAGTGAGCTTCTTCTAAAGCTATCAGAATCTCTAAATTACTTAAACATCAAAGTAAAACACCATTATAACTTCATCAATACAAGACATTCGATAATATAATGTATCGCGCTGCTAGTTTGAGTAAACGGAGTTAGGCATTCTTAGATGTTGAATCAGGGATGGTTCCATCGCGTAGATAGTTGAATATGTAGGAGAACCATTCATCCATGTAGGTATTACCACAAAGTTCCAAATTCACAACTATAGGGTCATCAATTATCGGTGTCTTAAGATTATGAACAAAGGTAAATTCCTCGAGAGAATTGTCAGGGGATATAAGGGAAGCTGCACTCACCATGACATCTGTATGTCGGTTATCTTTCCTAGGAATGGTGTCGATTGAATATGATTTGAATTATTTTAAGAGAGATAATGCAAACTCACGATACTGAGATAGCTTATTGTGCTTAGTCTGATACGATCCTATTATTTGTTTAACAATTAACTGAGAATCTCTATATATTGTAATGTTTTCAATATTAAGAGCCAAGGCTATACGAAGTCCAGCTATAAGAGCTTCGTATTCAGCTACATTGTTTGTGCATAAGAAATCTAAGCGGTAAGATAAGGGAATTGGCTTACCCACGGGAGGTATTAATATAACACCAGCTCTGGAGCCAGTTTGACATTTTGATCCGTCAAAGTATAACTCCCATTTTTCATCCGCATAGATTGTTAAAATCTATTCATTAGGGAATGCATCAACATTTTGTATAGAAAAAGGTGAGCGAGTGTCAGCTAACTGATCGGCTATCACTTGTCCTTTAATTGCTTTTTGTGAAATAAATTTGAGATCGAATTATGTTAACAACATAACCCATTTAACAAGACGACCTAATAAATCTGTTCTTGCGAAGAGATGTTTCAAAGGGTTGAAATTTACCATTACATGCACTTCAACATTTAAGAGATAGTGTCTAAGCTTTTGAGTGGCAAACACTAAAGCCAAACAATGCTTCTCTATAGTTGTGTATCGCACTTCATAATCAAACAAAGTACGACTGATGTAATAGACAACACATACTTTGCCTTCAGTATTATGTTGTGCTAACAAAGATGCTAGGGCATTGTTAGATGCTGAAATGTATAATAGGAATGGTTTATCAGAAACAATAGGTTGCAAAATGGGTGGATTAGCTAAGTAATCCTTTAAGTCATCGAAAGCTTTTTGACATTCAAAATTCCATTGAAAGTGAGAATCTTTCTTCAGTAGTTGCGTAAAGGGGCGAGTCCTATCCGTGAGTTGTGAAACAAATCGGCAGATGGCCTATATCTTTCCCTGCAAACTACAAAGTTGAGATATGTTCTTGGGTATTGGCATATTAACAATTGCATCTATCTTTTTTGTATCGACTTCTATACCTTGATTTGAAACAATAAACCCAAGTAACTTTCCACTATCCACGCCAAAAACACACTTACAGGGATTCGATTGCATATTATATTTTTGTATGTGCTCAAATATTTGTCAAAGATTTGTAGCATGATCCTTACGATGGATAGACTTCGCTAAGATGTTGTCAACATAGTCTTCTATAATATTGTGCATATAATCATGGAATATAAGTCATTGCATGTTGATAAGTAGCTCCTGCATTCTTAAGTCTGAATGACATGACTACCCAACAAAATGTACCCCAAGGTGTTATAAAGGTTGTTTTATACCGATCGAGATCCTGAAAATCCATCCATAAATGATAGCAACTCATGTCCAACTATGGAATCAACAATCATATTGATATTAGGTAGCAAAAAATCATCTTTCAAAGATGCCAAATTTAAATCTCAAAAATTTGTGCACATTCTTATACGATCATCGGGTTTAGCGAAGGCAACAATATTTGAGATCCACGGAGAGTAATCAATAGGTCGTATAAAACCATCTTGTAAATTTTTTTCTATTTTAGTTTTAATAAGCAAAGCAATCTTAGGATTCATCTTACAAATCTTTTGTTTGAATGGCTCAACATCTGGTTTCAAAATGATATTATGCATTACAATCTAAGGATCTATACCAGGCATGTGTAAATAATTCCAAGTGAATAATTTCAAGAACTCATTCATCAGTTTAGTCATTTCTTCTTTTCTTCCGCATTTAAACAATCATCAATAGGGATAACTTTTTCAAGGTTATCCTTATCCATAATGACATCAATAGTCTTCCAATTAAGGAGAGTGCTATGGTTTGGGGGATTGTAAGATTGTAATTGTTCTTCAAGTTCTTCACTATGCTCTACTATAGCAATTATTGTACTAGTAGTCTTTCCAAAATATGCATCATTGTTTAAATAATAAGGTAGGCCACGTTTATGGTGATAACAAGGAATACCATCATAAGCACCTAAGAAGTCCATTATCTCTTCATCCACCAAAAACATATCTAATGGAAGTGATCCTGGAGGACAATTGATGTCAATCATCTTAGGAAATATCAAACTAAGTGTTGATATTGTATTCACATTTAGAGTAGGGCATTTGTGGGCTTTGGATTCCTTAAAAGGATTATATTCAATGCCACTTGAGCAATGTTGCGAAGCGGATTCTATAGGGACTTTGATTCCTTGTTGATTTATTCCACAACCATTACCTACATAGTCACAATTTTTGTAAAGGATTCAGAATCCTCTGCCATAGAGAGAGACCATTTCTTTAGATGAAGGCAGAGCTTCATAAGTCTCATAATCAATAGTATAACTTAGAGTATTATCTTTATTTGTCATCAAAGAAGTCTTATGTTTATCATTTGAAGCATGCGATGTGATCGATGCAATATTTGATGTTTCGGGGATGAGGTTTTTAAGTTTATATTCTCCTGTGGAGGAAGATGTAAAATCTAGTGAACCCCAGTCATCACCAACAAATGCATTTGATTGCTTGGACTCTTGCATAACATTTTTAGAGGAAAGAGGAGCTAACAACTCAGCTTTCAAATTGTTCAAACTCTTAGGAAAAATAACATGCTTATGCACTTCCATTTGCAAACAATTATCAGGTTCAGGATCTGAATGGATAGTATGCAGTTTACCTTTAAGTATAAACTTAATCGAACGATGAAAAGTAGAAGGAACTGCTCTTAGTGCATGTATCCAAGGTCTACCAAGAATCATGTTATAAGATAGAGAACACGGCATGACATGAATCAAGGTAGGCACCATCACAGGTCCAACTTGTATAGGTAAAGTTATAGTGCCCACAGATTATCGTCCAACATTATCAAAGCCACAAATACTTAATGATTCTAGTTTGATGGTAGATATATCAACTTTAACCTTATGCAATAAAGCAATGCCACAAATATTAAGGGCTAATCCATTATCAATCATAACTCTCTTAACCAATGTTTTGTTTATTGTAATAAAGATAACCAAAGGATCATACTGATTTTGAACCTCGAGAGATGGTAATTCATGTTGTTGAAACAGAATATCTATTTTTGTTGCATGCATACAATCTAGTAAAGCGGCAACATCATTCGGTTTAACAACGGGACGAACAATCACCTTTTGTAAAGCTTCTTGTAGCATTCCATGGTAAGTGGGTGAAGTTTGTATAAGTTCCCAAAGAGATATCTTTGTTGGAGTAGCGTGAAGCTGCTCTACAAGATCATAGTCTTTACCACCTTTATATGTTAAACGAGGTGCTTGAGGAAGCATAGGTTGAGAAGCTGGTAAAGATATCGTACTTTGTTTATTATTTTGAGTGTTATATGCATGAGCAACCACATTATGATTGGTTTATTGTAAATTTTGTTTCGCTATTTGTTTTGCACAATCATAAATGTGATCAGGAGATTAAGAAGAGGATGAAAGACCTTTAACAACAAGCACAGGTTTAGAGGATGATTGAATCACATTTTTACATAGAGTGACCACAAATTTTGGTTTTTTGATCTCTACTTTAGATTTAGGAACATAAATTACATTTACAAATCTTTGATATAGTGACGGCTTAGGGGCCGTAGTGGAATGTTCAATCGAGATAAAGTCCTCAAGGGCTTCATCTAACATATCAAGTCATCATGACTAAATGGCTCATCATAAGCATGAAATCTTGCAAGAAATAATCTAACATTTTAACATGCTCTATTTAAACCAAGATTTAAATGCATAATGATGGCCTTTGCAAATGAAATATAATATCCAACAATAAATGATAATTTTTAACTCTTTTAGTGAAAAGATAAAGAATGTAATCCACAATTTAACATGTGCAATTTCACTAAAGAGGTTTTTCAATCCAATTGTGCTCTAGAATAGCAAATTATTTCAAATCTAAAGTTTAAAAGGATGCAAATTCTTTAAATCTCGGATTCGCCAAAATGTTTAGTGTGGAATTGGATAGTTTGTTTAAGCTAGGTCAATTACCACAATTCCACTACTAAGCATTGGGAGGACAAGGACTGAGCTTGTGAACAAGCTCCTAATCACTTTGTCTGTCCCTTACGCTCGCGTGGTTATGAAACCTAGGGTCCTAATCAAGATTTTATCAAGTGTTTTCCTTTCAACCAAGTAAAACCTTAATTATGCCTCGTATCAAAAAAATACAGAAACTGATGAAGCAACTGACAAAATTGATCACAGAAGTGTAGAGATAGAGTTTTAAAGACAGTGTACCTAGATTTTGAGGGCTACATCGACTAGGGCACCCGCTCCAGTGTCCTGAAAGTTTATGCACAAGAAAATCTTCTGCACAGGGTGTCTAAGACTGCTAAAAGGCTTCCAGATCCCAAAATAAACCCTTGGTTGGACTAGGGCACTCGCTCCAATGTCCCGCAAGTCTCAAAATCTAAAGATCTGAAAGTCTGTCACAACTATATCTGCAATATCCTCCTTTCTGTAGCTTCTTTCTGCCCAATCTTGAAAAACATGATTTGTACCTACAAAAGAAGGAAGATGTTGCGGCTATATAGGAGCTTGCCTCTGTCAAGCCCTATCTTTGGTATTTCTACCTCAACAATAGTTAGAGAAAGAGATTTGTAGAAGTGTGTAGAAACCTAACAATGTGTGTATGGATAAATCAAACCCTAGATGTCTCAATCAAGGGAAGATCAACAACTTGCTTTGCATCAATAAACACATACTTCACCTCAAGGAGATGAGATAAATGAAGACTTGCATGAACAAGAAGGCAAATCAACAATGTCCATGGAGGATCTTCAAGCTTGTTGTTGGAGGCTTCAACCCTTCTCCCAATCATACAAAGGGTGTACAAACCCTGGGAAGAGCAAGATAGACTCAAGATCTTAATTCCTAATCTTCATCCATTGTCTCCAAGATAGAAAATAAAGAATACTTTGAAGAGCTTCAACAAGTCATTGATCTTCAATAGCAATTTTTGCAGAGTTTTGGCATCAAGCTTGCATAAGAATTGTGTGTGATAAAATGATTTGCAAATGTTTTTTTATATCTAGCTTTAGGGAATTCAAATTTTGAAATAATGTCTCGATATTGCGTGAAAACTGAGAATTTGAAAATAGAATCCCGAGGCACTCGGCGGGAGTCGACACCCCGCCAAAATTCAAAATCCTGAGAAACAAGGGAGGAATAGGGCATGAGCGCCCAAGTCCAAGCCCCCATTTCCACTCAGATCTGCATTTTTGGGGGTCCCAGGGACCCAAATCTCAAATCCCCTTTCCAAGTTCTATCATTAAGTTACCTCAAAAAGTGAATAAATTGCTCCTAGACTTAGTCAATCAAGGTTTCAGGAAGGCCAAAAAAGAAAAGGTTGAGAGGTCACCAAGAGTGAGGAGCTAAATCGAGGGAAATTGTACCATTCCGTATAGGAGGACATTTTCTAATGTTACAATATGTTCCCATGAGATTTGTGAAAGTATCAAAATTAGATATATAACAAAGGATTTCATATGTGGAACACATAGAAATGTCAACATCATAGATATATGCAATTCATTTTAAACGACCAGCAAATATATTCATTCCTAGGGTTCTCTAGAAACCCTCATATTCATTCCTGCTAAGACGATCAACAAATATATTTGTTTCCTGAAAAAACATGAAGTGAAATGGAATATTCACTATTTATGCTTCTGTGCATTTTATCTTCAGATATATCTGATGCTCTTTTGTAGCTTGTGACTATCTTCCATCCTTGAATGATTGTTACTTTTATATGACATATGCGATGGAGCTGAAACTCAACAAGAGCATGAGTCATAAGCTTGATAGTTTCTTGTTGTTGATGTTTCAACTGTTTCATTTTGAACCGGCATGGATTGTTCCCTAGATGGCTTTGATTGCTCCACTTTTGTGATAGTCTTCTCATGAACTGTTTATTGTTCCCCATGCAATGTTGTCCTCAAAAGATTCTGAACATAATCTTCAGTCACCATAACCATACATCTATTTTTGATAAGTCTTTGGTTTTCATGCAGGAATCATGATCATATGAGCCTTGCATACCTTCATATATTATTCACTTTCTTTTCTATCCATTAACACTGTAATACCTACAGGAGGCATCCGTATTCTTCTTGAAGCCCTTCACTAAGGTTCAAACAACCTCCACAACAAATATATTTGTTTCATAGTTCAACACCCTTGACCTCAGACTGAGCTCTTCTCCCTTTTATATTACTGTTCAAACCTATATGTCTTCATGAAGAGTGAACTACTACACCTTTGGTTACCTTGAGAATGGCTTCCAAAACCTAATTGTTCACCGTCCTTATGCAACAGCCCCTTGAGTGCTTTCATGTGATAATCCTTACTATTCTTTGATGACTTTTCCATATTTGTATTGTTTGATCTCTATTGATCTTCTTTTGATTGTTCATCCTTCCACATACATAGTCTTCACAGATTTTTGGACATTGAAAGGAAACATGCTAAGACTGCTCTGTTCTTTTGTTCTCATGACTGTTTTGCTATGATAGCTCTAAGATCATTATTCTCTTTTCATGACTGTTGTATATATCTCCGTGAGCAAGTGTAAGATTTTCCAAAATCTTATAGACCATCTTTGATACATGGTTAGTATGCTTTCTTACTGTGTCAATGTATTCTCATGTTGTGCGGGACTTTTCTAGCTCCTTTCATATCCTTCTAGTGATTGGGCCTCAAAGAGACTGTTGCTTGAGCATTTAGACTATTCAATGTGTATTTTGGTGTTATGACTGATCACAGTTATACCATGACTGTCTCTATTTCACATTTGGCTGTTCCTTGGCAATAATTCTAGAAACAGTCTTCTCTTTATGAACTTTGAGACCACTGAACTATACCTTCTTTCATTATAGTCTATTGCTATAAAAGGTTTGGCACATAGAGAGCATGGTCTTTGAGCCTCATGACTGTTGCTACAGTCATCTAGATTTGTGTCCTTTATGAGCCCCTGAGTATTATGAATGGTATGACTTATGGCAGTCTGTTGCTCCTTGGGTAGTTTGTCATGACTATCTTTTATCCCTACAGGTCCCTAGACCTTGTGTGATACATTTAAGCATGCACATGCCCTTAGGATAGCCTGTCAAAACCAGAACATTTCCCAAAATGGCTTAGCAAACCTTGCAGGATTCTTATACAATCTAAATGAGCCCTAATAGGTCTTACAATGCTTTGATAAGGCCACTGATTTTTCTAGGCCTTTTCCCTGTCCTTTTGGTTGTTACCATGCCTTTTGTATGACTATTTTACTTTCAAGTTTTAACAGTCCCTTGCTAAGACTGCTCCATCTCTCTATGGGGATGCACATTATGAATCATGAAAGTCTTTGTAAGGTTCATAGTTGTCTCTTTGTCTGTAGTGCTCATATCACTTGCATTGACTGCCATCTTATATTTTCATCTGTGACTCTCCATCTAGAGTGTTGTCATCATTGATCCATGCTTCTTACAAGACTTCTAGACCCGGCATTTTGGTGCTATCTTCTTTCTACTGCTTCATGTTGTTCCTATGACTAATGTTAGCTCTTGATAGTTCCCAAATATGATGGTTATCACATATACATAGTTTATTTACTGTGCTTTTATGGATTAGTACATCAATGCATTTCTGTAATCTGTTTTGATACATGATACTGTATACATCCTTTATGATTTTCTTAAACAAGTAAATGTCACTTATGACAATGACTAAAGACTCACCATCATAAATGATGTGTGCTTGCTTGAGTGAAACATAAGGAGATGAATTACCTTTCTATGCCTCTCTAAAACACAACAAGGCAACATGCTGGGCTCAACCCTTGTGGGAGCCCATTTGACTCCACATGGTGTGATATCAAATGAAAGATCATCCAGCAATTAAAACAATCATTACAACACAAATAGACCAAGGCAAAGCCCACTTAAGATTTCTCAGATTGGTTATCAATAATGGGTGAAAAATTTTCCAGATGACAATGAGGCATAAAACAAGGGACCTTTTGAAAAAAATTAGGTATGTGCCAACAAATTGTATGTTTGGCTCAACTAAGGACAAACATATGCCCCTACAACTCTTATACCCTACCATGTATAAGGACCCTGTCATAGATCTCAAATGCTACTATAATCCAAATGCCCTACTTTCACTAAAAATTCTCTAAAAGTTGATGTAGGACAAGTTTTAAGATACACTTCTCGCACAACAATGCCCCATGCCATATTATCCTACAAGGTCTCTAGTCTCAGGGTCATGGAAGCTTATTGTTAAGGCATTTTCACTCCTTTTTTCTCTTTCTCTCCCTTTTCACTATTCACTATATTAAAAATGAATAGTAAAAAGATCCTATTTATAGGATTTCTATGATTAATTTTTTAATTTAATTTTTTTTCATACCTTCCTTAACATACCACTTTCATGAAAACAACCATATCTTGCAAACCATTCATCTATTTTTGATGATTTTTTTGCTTACAAATCATCCTTTTGCCTTCTTCTATATGGTACAAATCCCCCTCATTTCTTAGCTAGGAAACCCCTCATCCCAAGTGTCTTTGATATATGCTCCTCTTTTCTTAATAGATGTTATTTCTTTGCACATCGTTTTCCTCTAGAATATGTATTCCTTATAGTCATTTCTCACAATTTTTTTAGGAGCACGACTCAAAACCCAGTGGAGGGCAAAAACCCTCATTTTCATAAATATTCCCTTCTCCTTTTCTGATGATTGTTTGTCTCCTTCTAGACAACATCAAGGAGCTTATATTCTCCCAACAATATACATTCTTGGCATGCTTTCCTAACATTTTGTATTTGATTTCAACCCCTAAGTCACAACTATATGGTCTTAGAGCTACCTACTTTTATGGCCTTTGAGCCGATCTACTTTCATGCTACCTAATCCATATCATTTTTATTATCTAATGTCAGGAAACCCATTCTAGCATGGATAAGAGATGATAGTTCATTGATATATTTGAGCACTTGAAGACGCTCTAGCATTTCACAAACATATAGAGTAGTCATGCAATTTGTTGGTGTAAGATTCCAGACTTTGATCTTTAAGCTAGCATAGTTGTTAAAACTTTATGTATTCATCCACATAATGTCTAAGAGGATAATATTCATGTTGTAGAGTCTCGATGAAGTCAATCCAAGTTCTAATGGGGTCATGCTCCCTGTCTCATTGCACAATGGTTGCTTGCCATAAGTTATGCACTATGATTGATATTTTTAGTGCTACGAAATAAATCTTCTTAGTGTTGCTAAATTTATTGATGAAGAAGTATGACTCAAGTTGATAAACCCAATTATCAAGTGTTAGGGCATCTATTTACCCTTGATTACTAGAATGTCAAAGTTGGATTGCACTCTGAATGGATTGTGATGGTGTGATGTAGTCAATGGTTTAGGATGCATTGACATCGATCTAAGTAGAGTAATAAAATCATGAAATTGTCCAAAGAGTTATTGACACTATGTTTCCAAGGCCATATCGAGTAGTTGTTGCACACTTGTTGTATCCATAGATGCACATTCATCCACCAGGGTTCTTTACTCTTAATGTTCACAAGACTATTTAAATGTTGAACTAGAGACATGATTCTTTTGTTGTTGTTGTGAGCATGTCTAAATAGGCATGAAAAAATTTCAATCTTTGATACCAATGATCCAAACCTAGGAGGGTCTAATGTTCCATTTTTGGTGCATTGATTATTGTGTGCATTATGCTTGTTCGTATTCTTGTGAAGGCTATCTGGCATGTTGGAAGAACTCCAAAGTTCTCGGAGTGGTCGTGGTTCTATTTGTAGAGCAATTGTGTGTGTCTCAAGTCTTCATTTCATCAAGAATTGGTTGAAGTTATTTATCAGTGCATTTCTAGTGCTTATTTTGGCTTCGGACTATTATTTTGATAATTAATTAATATTTCACTAAGGTTGCCTAAGGTTATATTTAATTATTGCAACTTAGTGTTACATTAATTATAAAAGTGGGTTTCCTTCTAGAAAATGGATTAATTCTCTTTGGCTTTGAGCTCAGGGGGTGTTCAGGATCGCAGTGATGTTTTTTGATGTTTGATCGGGTTCCCAATTTGCTCTCCAAGGTTCTTGGAGAAGTCGTCTATTTTTAGAAAGTCACTTGGAAGGCATCATTCATCTTCCCAAACATCATGGAGTATGTTGGTATGCTTAATTTTGTAGTTTGGTGATATTTGGGATTTCTCATAAATCAGTTGATTTAATGAGCTAAACAATTAATTATTACACTTAAGTTAAAATGGTTGGGAAATGTTCAATTAACACTTAAGTGCTATAGCTTGTTGGAAAGGGGATGAAAAGCTCTAAATCATGGACGCATCATATTTGGGCCTTGTGAATCAAATATTTCCTTTATTTTGATAAAGGGGTCTTTTGAGTTAATGGTAGCTTTTAATTAAAAAGGTGACTTTAAGTTGTGCACACATAGTGAATTATTTTTTATACTTTTGAAGAGAAATATGAAGGGATAGAAGAAATAATATTTTATTTCCCTCAAAAAGTTATAAAAGGAAGAGATGGGCTCATTGTTTAGGCATGCTTGGATTTGTACTGTTACTCTGCTGGATTGAACCTGCGTGTTCTTCCATATTCTCTTGAGGACGAAAACCCTCTTGTGAAATTCTCTTGAGGACGAAAACCTTCCTGAGGTTGGGTGTGGTTTCACTACAGGAATCACCATTATGCTGAACATAGAGATTGGTGCAAGCTCATACAAAGTTTGCCATGGAGTTTCATGGAGATGTCATATTTTATGAGTTTTTTTGTTTGTATCTCAGTTAGAGTTAATTGTATTAAGTTTGATGCCATTTTGTATACATTTTGGAGTTTGTTTGGTGTTCACCATTATATTCTCAAGCTGGTTGTACCTGCCATGGCCATACCAATCTGAAAGTGTTTTGTTTCATGGAAATAAATGTATCCAAGTTCTGAGTTTAAACTTATGGAAATGCCATTGCTAGATTATTCTTGTTTCATCAAATATATATTACATATGTTTTAAGGCTTTTTGGGTGATAAATGAGTATTTTCGTACTTCTTTAGCCATACAAGTTGAGTATTGAGTCGATGCTCATTAGTGAGTGCATCCTATATCTTTGATAAATCTAATGTTTGTAGAAGTTTTTTGGTGCTTAGGCTACTATTTTGTGATAACAAACAAATACTTTATTTGAGTTTAAGATTTTACTTTAGCTAAGTTCGTACCATGTGCCATACGGCTTTGTTGAGGATCAGTTTCCTTGCAAAAAATAGAAGTTTGTTTGATGACAGTTGGTGTGCAATTCTTTGAGTTTACTGTGATTTGGCATGTGTTGTTGGATGGGATGCTTAGTGTATGGGATGATGGTTTCTTGAGTAGAGGGCAGTCGTACATGCTCATGTTATTCTAATTTTCTATGTCATTTCAATACAACAGTGATCTTCAACAAATTCTCATACAGTATAGTGATATTGCATGGTATAATTTCCTTACCTCAAGCACCTCAAGAATGGAATCTCCATATCTAATCTTGTCTTGATGAAATCATTGTAATTTCTCTCACTAAAATTTCCATTTATGCAACAACAACATTAATAACCCCTTGATGGTAGTACCGTCAGTGTGGAAAAAGAATCTTTCTTTATTTGTTATCACCCACTAGAAAGTGGAGTATTCCCACTGAACAGGTTGATGGCATTGTAATATTTTCTTTCTTGTTCTTTACCCACTGGAAAGTGGTGAATTCCCACAGCTTGTGGATGCCCGCTACAGCAAATAAATTGTACTTTCTATTTGCATTATTGTAAGCCAAATCACTGTATGCTCTCACCTTGCCCATCTTAGGATCTAGGTGATCAGAAAGTGCGAGGCCTTTAGTTGGTTATGCATTTGATGCTAACATTGTCACATCCTTGTATGTCATTTTTTTTTTTAAATTGGGGGTAGTATCTTACAGTGGTATTAGAGCTGGTATGTTTTTGCCAGCCTGTTGGGGAGTTAATTTGTTGCAGATCTTTCAGTTGAGCAAGGCAGTTTTCAGCTTTGCTTGTGAGTGATCAACACTTGTACGAGTGTCAGAGTTGGGCAGTTGAAAGATTTTGAGCAGTGTTGAGAGATCATGGCATCTCTTATGTAGAAAAGAAGTGAGACAGATGTTCTGGATGAATTAGAAAGAGTTGTTCAAGAGAAAATGGATTGAAGGAAGTACCATCAGGAGGCCACTAAGATTATTGATGAGTACGAAGGTCTATCAGATAAATGTAAGCAACAACTCCCTTGGGATGCTTTCTTGAAAATCATCAAAGAGGGGAATCCTGACAAAGAGGGCTTAGTAGAATACATTCAGAAGATAAGGAAGGAAGAGGAGGTGAAGACAATGTCTTTATGCAAGCCTGAATTGCCTTGTCCTTTGGCAAGGACCGTGATCTATTCTAAGTCATCACTTTCCAGCCCACTAAACAAGAAGCCTCTGATTTTGAGGAAGAAAGAGTTCAGCAAGAATGAACTTAGAAGAAGAAATATTTGCTTCATATGCAAAAACTCTTGGGAGCCTAACCACCAATGCAAAAATAAAGATGATGAACCAGCAACCTTTCCCACATGTTCTTTCCTTCCGATTGATGAGGAATCCAACAAAGGAAGAGATGAAGACCTGTTTGCTGAAAGACATGAGTTTGAGTCTTTGTATGATGATGAGAAGGTCACTAATCAAGAGGCATGCATTGAGGATCTTGCTAATTTGGGGAAGGATACAACAGAAATTGGAGAAGCTGAACCAGTAACTTTCACCACATGTCTTTTCTTTCAGGATGATGTGGAAACCAAAAAACAAAAAGATGAAGTCCTGATATCAGAAGTACCTAAGATTGAGCCTTTGTATGATGAAGACAAAGTTACAAATCACGAGAGATGCATAAAGGAGTTTGCTGATTTGGAGAAGTCTATAGCAGAAATTAGTGAAGTTGTGCTTTGCTTTGATGAAGAGCCAGAAGTGTTGGACTTTGCAAGTCCTTGATTTGATGAAGATTCTGAAGATGCCACTATAATTGAGGAGATGAAGATGATCATTAGACTACTAGAAGGTGACTGTGCAAGTGAGCCTGAGAGCATTGAAGTGAAGTGTTTATTTGAGGACATGAGAAACAATGAAATTGAAGAAGTTAATGCTAATGAAACTCTTAGGAGAACCCCTAACGAGGAGTATTTTCACCATGTTTGTGAAGGTAATTCTGATTATGAGTGGGAAATTTCCATGCCAAGTGAAGAAATGATTGACTCCTGAAAGATCTAGGATGAAGAGTATGTTGAAGAAGATTTTAAATAAGCCATTGATGAGGATTCAATGTTTGAATATGAGACTGCCATATCATTTGATCTAAGTGATGAAGAAGAAGATTCAATTTTATGCAATTTGAAGAGCCAAGTGTCCTTTCTGAAGAGATAGTTGAAGAGCATGTTGATGGGAAGCTTGTTGAAGGATTTAGATCAACCTCAAAGGTTGGCTTAACATTGGATTTCGGTGATGTTTATTGTTGTAGTCAATGTGGCCATGAAGAGAACAACTTAAAAATAGTTGATTTCAAGGATCGTGCCTATAAGGATATGACAGAAAATTTATTGTGTGCAGCTGATTTGGATTTTAAGAATCAATTATTAGTCATCGAAGTCAAGGTTGTGCAAGTTCTAATACAATTGGATAGCTCACACAAGTTTGTTGAAGATCACATTTGGAGAGCTCAAGTTGAAAGGAAACAAATGGGCATGGAAAAAGGAGCTTCACTTGAAGATTGGTGTATAGTCAGGAAGGCATTGGAAACTTTGTCAGATTATTTGAACTTGTTGTCTGATAGAGATCATGTTCTTGCGTTTGTTGATCGATTAGGTGAAGCATTGAAGGGAAGAGATGTTGAAATTGATAAACTTACATTTAAGCTTAAAACAACTATGAATTCCTTAGAGAATACCCAAATGGCTCTCTTAGAAGTTGTAAATTAGCTTGTGGATGTACTACAATTCAAGGAGCAAGTTGGAGCTGCTAGAGCAAATGAAGGCAAGCTGATAATTGAAGAGTTTGATTTGCTCCAAGGAAGTTATGTTTTAGGACATCCTCCTAAGTATGTTGATGCAGAGTTGGAGCAAATTGAGGAATTGTGTGAACAAAAAAGTGAAAACAACTTCCAATCATTTGATGATTCTGTTTCTATGACAGAAGTTGAGTTAACACATGAAAATTCACCTCTCATGTTGAATGATGAAGAATAATTGGATGTAAGTAACATGGAGGAGAATAGTAACATGATATGGGATCCTGGTGCAAAGCATTCATGGAATATTACTGTGCACAAAAACTTCTTCAACTGGAAGTTTTCATCAGTTGTTGAAGATGGGCATAAGTTTCAGGGATGCAATGGATTAGGTTCTATGATGGCTCACTTTCATAATGGAGTTTATTTGCAGGATAGTGGTGTTGGTAAGATTGTTTTATGGATGAAGTTGGAGTCAAATTTATGTCATGAAGCTGTTGTCCTTCATCCAATCAGCCATCATAAATGTTCATTTGCATACATAATGATTGATTAGAGAGATATTTTGGTCATAACTTTGACTTATTCTGATTGTAGATGGCCTAAATTTCTTATTGTTCTCAAAAGATATCAGTTTTGTTGTTGCTATCTCATTTTGAGATCACTGAAATATGAATTTCATGAGATTATTTCAGACTTATGCAGCCATGAGATTGATTTTTTTAGTGCTTTAAGCTCTTTGTGGGAAGATGATAGAAGTATTTAGCTGAAAGGAACAAGTGTTACAGTTACTAATGCTCTTTTGGAGAGTGAGAATCAGCTGATTCATGGCTGTTCAGAATTATTTTCAGCTTGTGATCAAGTTGATTTATGTTCTTCTGTGGAGGAACATTTCAGATTTTGGTTCCTAGCAATAGTTTCATGTTGGGTAATTGTATTGATGATTGCTAACTCTTTCATCTTTGGGTTTATTGATGCTTGGGACCCAAATAGTTCTGTGATTGGAGGAATGTTTCATAGTTGTAAGCAGAGTCCTAGCCGTGCAGTTTGCAATTATATTAGAGTGGCACAATAGAAGCGGTGTCAAGCATTCTTCAGATTGATTTGGGACCCAAGTATATTATTGCTAAATCATGTTGGTCTCTTTGTTGGATAGCATGAATTGCTTGAGGACAAGCAATTTTGAGTGGGGAGGACTGTAATGTTCCATTTTTGGCGCATTGATTATTGTGTACATTATGCTTGTTCATATTCTTGTGAAGGCTATCCGACATGTTGGAAGAACTCCAAAGTTCTCTGAGTGGTCGTGGTTTTATCTACAGAGCAGTTGTGTGTGTCTCAAGTCTTCATTTCATCAAGAATTGGTTGAAGTTATTTATTAGTGCATTTCTAGTGCTTATTTTGGCTTGGGACTGTTATTCTGATAATTAATTAATATTTCACTAAGGTTGCCTAAGGTTATATTTAATTATTGCAACTTAGTGTTATATTAATTATAAAAGTGGGTTTCCTTCTGGAAAATGGATTAATTCTCTTTGGCTTTGAGCTCAGATGGTGTTCAAGATCGCAGTGATGTTTTCTGATGTTTGATCGGGTTCCCAGTTTGCTCTCCAAGATTCTTGGAGAAGCCGTCTATTTTTAGAAAGTCGCCCGGAAGGCATCATTCATCTTCCCAAACATCATGGAGTATGTTGGTATGCTTAATTTTGTAGTTTGGTGATATTTGGGATTTCCCATAAAATCAGTTGATTTAATGAGCTAAACAATTAATTATTGCACTTAAGTTAAAATAGTTGGGAAATATTCAATTAACACTTAAGTGCTATAGCTCATTGGAAAAGAGGATGAAAAAATCTAAATCATGGACACATCATATTTGGCCCTTGTGAATCAAATATTTCTTTTATTTTGATAAATGGGTCTTTTGAGCTAAGGGGTAGATTTTAATTAAAAAGGTGACTTTAAGTTGTGCACACATAGTGAATTATTTTTTATACTTTTGAGGAGAAATATGAAGGGATAGAAGAAATAATATTTTATTTCCCTAAAAAAGTTTAAAAGGAAGAGATGGGCTCATTGTTTGGGCATGTTTGGATTTGTATTGTTACTCTGCTGGATTGAACTTGCGTGTTCTTCCATATTCTCTTGAGGACGAAAACCCTCTTGTGAAATGCTCTTGAGAATGAAAACCCTCTTGAGGTTGGTGTGGTTTCACTACAGGGATCACCATTGTGCTGGACACAGAGATTGGTGCAAGTTCATACAGAGTTTGCCATGGAGTTTCATGGAGATGTCATATTTTATGAGTTTTTTTGTTTGTATCTCAGTTAGAGTTAATTGTATTGAGTTTGATACCATTTTGTATGCATTTTGGAGTTTGGTTGGTGTTCACCATTATATTCTCAAGCTGGTTGTACCTGTCATGGCCGTACCAGTCTGAAAGTGTTTTGTTTCATGGAAATAAATGTATCCAAGTTCTGAGTTCAAACTTATGGGAATGTCATTGTTAGATTATTCTTGTTTCATCAAATATATATTGCATATGTTTTAATACTTTTTGGGTGATAAATGAGTATTTATGTACTTCTTCAGCCATACAAGCTGAGTATTGGGTCGATGCTCATTAGTGAGTGCAGCCTATATCTTTGATAAATCTAATGTTTACAAAAGTTTTATGGTGCTTAGGCTACTGTTTTGTGATAGAAAACAAAGACTTTATTTGAGTTTAAGATTTTACTTCAGCTGAGTCCGTACCATGTGCCGTACAACTTTGTTGAGGATCAGTTTCCTTGCAAAAAATAGAAGTTTAATGACTATTGGTGTGCAATTCTCTGAGTTTACTGTGATTTGGTATGTGTTGTTGGATGGGATGATGGTTTCTTGAGTAGAGGGCAGCCGTACATGCTCATGTTAGTATGATTTTCTATGTCATTTCAATACAACAGTGATCTTCTTCAGCAAATTCTCATACAATACAGTGATATTGCATGATATAATTTCCTTACCTTAAGCACCTCAAGAATGGAATCTCCATATCTAATCTTGTCTTGATGAAATCATTGTAATTGCTCTCACTGAAATTTCCATTTATGCAACAACATTAATAACCCCTAGATGGTAGTACCGCTAGTGTGGAAAACAAATCTTTCTTTATTTGTTATCACCCACTGGAAAGTGGAGTATTCCCACTGAACAAGTGGATGGCATTGTAATATTTTCTTTCTTGTTCTTTACCCACTAGAAAGTGGTGGATTCCCACAGCTTGTGGATGTACTTTCTATTTGCATTATTGTAAGCCAAATCACTGTATGCTCTCACCTTGCCCAATCTGGGATTTGGGTGATCAGAAAGTGCGAGGCCTTTAGTTGGTTATGGATTTGATGCTAACACTGTCACATCCTTGTCTGTCATTTTTAAAAAAAAATTGGGGGCAGTATCTTACAGAGGGTCAAACAATAAACTTATAAATTAAAGTAATAATTTATAGAATTTATGAAATATGCACAAGAGACTTTAGACTAATATGAACTTGCACATGCAAGAAGAGAAGAAGAATTTTGCAATGAAATTATTTTGCATGAAAGGTTTCTATAGTATTCAACAACTGTCAGTATCAAGTTCTCTACCTATACCTTGTATATGATAGCTATTTATATAGTAGGGTCATTAGTTAGGCCTATAACAATAAGATAAGATGTGTCAAAAGCATATGGTATGCTCTTCATGTGGATAGGAGCATGGCAAGTGTTGAACTTGTATGGTGCTAAGTGTCAAACCTATATGGTTGGTAAAACATGTGTAGTGTGTGTGACCAAGTGTTATGTGTATATGGTGACAAACTACATGTATCTAAGTGAGGCATGCGTGTCCCTGTGTAGGGTCAAAATATGTGGGTGAGCAACTATTAAAGATGCACTTGGATTGTGTGTTAACTGATGCACAAAATTGTATCATGTAGAATTATATTGAATATGCTTATATCTCATTGAGTGTAATCAAACACAAGTTGAGTGAATAGATGAGTATGCCATTGTGCATGCAACTGTACTCAAATGATATATCACGTAGCACTTGACATGAGCCCACTAAAGTGTGGGGGGTATATAGAGTAAAAAATTACACCCAACAATTCCTACTCTATGGGTTGAACTCTTTGGTTCCTATTTTTTAGCATGTTATAGGTTACACTAAACCCATTTCCTAAACTTTTTTCCTCATCGGATTGCCAAACTTTAGCCTTGGTTTCTTTTTGGCCTATTTTTACGACCTTCATTATTTTGTTTGAAATTGGACTAATCCATGATCATAGAGATTCTTTGCAGTTGCAAATTTGTCCCTTAATCTACTAAAAAAATTCAAACACATTTTTATTCCCTTTTGACGAATGACACCCTAACACTACTTTTGCCAATGACTTTTATTTCATCTACAAATAAGCTCATGTGAGTTCATTTTTGGTTCTATATTCTCTCTCTACTCCTAAATTTTTCTTTGGACGGTTCTTTTTTGGTCTCTCTTCCATTTTCTTCTAGATCCATTATTGGAATTTAGCCTCTTCTTATATAGTTCTCAAATGATTCCTTCATGTTCTTGGTTACAATCTCAAGCTCTAAGATCCCTTATTTTGGCTCTTAGATCTACTAGTATACTATTGATTCATTATTGTTATTTGTTAGATTTTGAGACTATGATTACTAATAATTTTTTATTTGATCTCTATGATTGTGAGGAATCTTTTTTCTCTTAGCTCCAACATCAATTTGGGATTCCTCCATCGTTGTTCCTCTCTTCTTCTCTAAGACAACAAATCTTTATTTTCCTTTTTCTAATCCTTATGGTTGTGGTAATTCCTCATTCTCTTGGTTTCCTTGCACTAATTTTAGATTTCTTCATTTTTGCTCTTCCCTTCTCTTCTTAGAGGTAACAATTTCTTTTTTATTCCACTTTTTGAAAACCCCAAGAATATTGTTTTTCATTTGACAATATTTGGGATTTTCCTTTGATTATTCCTCTCTCCTTCTTGGAGGCAACAATCATTCTTTGCTATTTTACTTCAACATTATTTGGTGTTTTTATTGTATATTACAAGTTAAAGATCTCTTAAAATCCTCATTTCCTTCTTTCTCTTTGACAATATTGGTGATTTCATCTCCTTGTTTCCTCTGTACACATAACATTATAAAAATGTACATGTTATATTTAGCTCTTAGCTTTAAGCACATTAGGCCAAGCACACACACTCAAAATTCTATTTGACTATTTATTGACACCAAAAAGCTTCATTATTGTCTAACCATTTCGATAGGCTCCTATATAGTCACCCCTTTCCCCTTGCCCCAAATGTAAGCATACCATCTTAAATACTTAGATGTGAAAAATCTCTTCTCACGCCACACATTTTGCTCTCTTGTTATTTCATTTTTCTCCATGACATTTATTTCAAATAGTCATTTTTGCATTCTCCTAGGACTTTGTTCATCCATTCTCTTTGCTATTTTGTAAATTTTCAATTCATAGGATTGCTATTTTTTATTTTTCTAGACATAGAGGATGAATTTGTTCATCCATTCTCTTTTCTATTTTGCAAATTTTCAAGACATAGAATTGCTATTTTTATTTTTCTAGACATAGAGGATGAATTTGTTCATCCATTCTCTTTTCTATTTTGCAAATTTTCAATACATAGGAT